>CM060851.1:1459076-2188614 GCA_030737835.1 Acorus gramineus | reverse complement strand
ATTGAAGGAGCTTGAACTGATCCTCTACCCTCTACAGGAGGTCACTTGTCCGACGGAGAAGTTGAAGGTGTGATCTTTGGAGACATCTGATGGTGGGGAGGAGAGGGCAGGGGAGCATTGGATGGTAGTGTAGGAGTTGGTGGGAAGGTGGAGGGCTTTGGAACGCCCTATAATGATCAAACAATTACCAAGTATTACCAAACAAAAAACTTATATCAAACAGTCTTTCATCCAAACTTTCTTATAACAATTGGATAAAAAAAAAATGATCCCAATACCTAGAAAAAGCAGACCCGCTCGAAAGTAAAAATCAAAACAGAAAAGCAAATAGATTGAAGAGGTAAAATAGTTAAATGGAATTTTTTTGTTAAGAGCCTTTTATATAGTAAAATATGGATATAGATAATAATATATATCAAAATGAGGTTCTAACGATTTCATCTGATGTTGGGGTTGAGTTGGATGATTTTTTTTTTTTTTTTGCTGATACTGAGGAAAATACATGATTTGTTGATATAAAGATCCCAATGAAATGTTTTTTTTTTTTTTATGTTGCTAGGGTGGTCAACGATTTGTACACATGCCCGGTATTTATTTTATAAGCATCCCCTTATTCTGATATTATAATATTATGATATCCAATTTTAATTGTAAGTTAATAAATATATTAATCTAATTTTAGTTGGTATATATAAAAATATTCAAATACATATAATTTAAGTACATTATTAATATAATTTTATGATGTGTGTGTGTAGAATATATTCTAATAGTGGATTATATTTTGAATATCCTTTTTAACAAAATAGGAGGCAACTACCTCCATTTTTTTTAAAAAAGAAAAAGATACACCCAGCCCTCATTGCAGCCCCAATTGCAATCCATACCGTTTTTTTTTTTAAAAAAAAACCATACACTCTCCCTTTGAATTAAATATTGTTATATGAAATGATATATACTATGATATAATGGTGTAAGGTTTTCGGGGCTCAGGCTTTTTAATGATCTTTAATTTGGGGTATCATAAGTAGACATCTCTTCTTCTTTTGATACCCTGTGAGGCTTTTTGCGGTAATATTTGTTTGGTCATTCTTTTTATTAATACAAATGCGAAAGCCAACCTTTATTTTTTTAAAAAAAATGATAGGCTACATTCTCTCGGTTGTCAAAGTATTCAATAACAGAGATAAAATATAAAATCTACAAGATACACAGTGATTGGCAAATTACATATAGTACTATTTGACACTTATTTGAAGCAATTCAAAACTAATCCATAAAACTTAGATGCAAAATAAATATTCACGACAATAAACTTCACAATCGATGGATTCCTATTTGGCTGCTTCTTACCTTTTGGTTTTTATCATCCTTCCGCGCAGACTCGGATGCATTTTAATATATTCTGAATCATTCTCATCGGTTTTTAACATGCATGTGAACAAACATTGACATAGTATTATTATCCGCCGAGAACCCTCTCCTTCTCATTTCAGTAGCAAGGTACACTGCTTTGAGTGATTCATTCTTCTTAAGAATTGAAGACTGAGAACCATGAGCATCGATCTCACTAGCTTTCATTATATGACCAGCTTCACAAAGGTTTTTTTTATGATGATGATATATATATAACATGAGGAGTGAATCCTTTTGTCATTGCGTCGTTGAATATATCTATAGCTATCTCGAATTTCTCTCTCGTGCACAACCCATTGATGAGAATGCCCGCAGAACACAAATCACGGAACATGGAGAGGACGACGGAATGGTGTTTGAGCCTCGCCCCGCATCCCTCAAGAGCCCGTTGAGAACGCGCATTTGGTGGTGGTGATGACGAGAGGAGCAATTGCTTGGTCGTCTTGTTGAAATGGTGGGCATTTTTTAAAGCATATACTGCGGTGCTGCTTGTATTGCAGGGCAAATGTGACTTCAGTTTCTGGTGTGTGAAATTTTTAGTTAGTTAGGATAATGTTAATTATAGCTAATCTAATGAAGTATATGTTTTCATTAAAAGTGTATATCATTTTAATTCGAATTTAATGGACATATTTTTAACAAATAAACAAGATATATATCTCACCTAAGGTGATATGTACCTTTTTGGATTACTAACGAGGTATATGAGACTCTGCATTTGAGACTGTGAAAAAAGACTATGTGTGACAACATTCAATTAATTATTGTCGTTGGAAAGCATAATAATGAATTTTCTGTTGTTTGATTGACATACATAAGTTGTGAATAAATGGTGTAAGAATTTATAAAATATGAATAAATGATATAACATGTGAGTTCCATGATTTTTAAAAAGTGATTACATGTGTGCCCCCTTGTATGGTTATACATGTAGAATAAATTTAGTAAAATAATACATTTTTATTCTCATTTATTCTAATATAGTTTAACCCACCTAATTTTTGTAAACAAATAATTTTTTGAGTTTAATTGTGATTAGCTACCTTCTTTTTAATACATACATGTCGGATAATTCTGCTTCTTTTCCTCCCTCTTTTGACTACTCCGGAATTGGAACCATAACATAACAATACAAATACTACAAGGGAGAAGTTATCCCTACTAATCCAACCTCCATCCCCACCACTCAAAAAAAAATTGGGTGGTGGGAGGGGACAATAACATGAGGAGGAGGAAAGAGAGAAAAAGAAAGGGTATGGATAGGGTGGTTGGGACGATGGAGGCAGGCAACGCGCGAATGCTAGGGGAGGATAGAGGAGGAGGAGAAAGAGAGAGGTCAGGGAAGAGGGTTGGCCTCCTCTACTGAGTTCATATTTAAATTTTAGAAAATGTATATAACAATTAATAAGAAGCTGTACGTAAGCAGTGTAAAAAATTATGTTTATTTTTTTAATTGACTCTTACATGTAAGAGTCTATCAAAAATTATATTCATTTTTTAATAGACTCTTACTGTTTACGTGGTAGCCTCTTATTCGCTACCACAGATATTTCTTGTGCCTTTGACAATAAAAATTTGAACTCTTCTCCCCGCATCCCGTCCACCCTCAACCAACCCCCCCCCCCTTGATATTTTTTTGGTTAGTGGGAATAGAGATATGAGTCGCATAAGTTTTAAGGTACGTGGCACTTGGTTCACTTGAAAATAAGCACTTATTGTGCTTATCACTTTAAATAAGCACTTATATCTTATCTGGGTGTTTGTTTTAACTGCTTATTATAAGTACTTATCGATGAATAAGCACTTATTTAATCAATCATATCTCACAAACATTAGTTTAACTGATATTTTCTACACCACATCTCCCATTTTTTTACCACTACACATTGAATGCAATAAACAGCATATAATAATATGCAGTAAGCACAAAATTGGGTAAAAGATCAGACCATTCTTTTTGGGCTATTCTAGCAAACTTAAAATTTGAGTTTTAGGGATTTGTGGTTGATACCATTAATTAATTATCTCTCATAGTATTTCATTATTTCAAGCTCATCGTTCCAATGCACCAATAAGCTTATATCCGAGAAGAGGAAGCAACACCTGATGAGATTTTTCACTCAACATGTTTTTGCTATGTTTCATGGAAAATGTGGATAATCTACATGCATGCAATGGTCTTAATTTCGTGCTTTTTAGTATTATAATAAAGATATAATCAATCACTAACATTCCAAGACCAAGCTAGAAAAGTAGGAAAAAAAAAATTGATGCATATATCATACTTTGCAGAAATTGGTGAAGGATTTCAGTGGCCTAAATTTACAGCCACTCTATCATGAATTACTTACCTCACTATAGCTTTTTGGTTTACAACTGAACATATGAAAGAGTGGAATTATACAAACCTTGAAACAGTATAGCTTGAGAATATAATCTTGAAAACAAAAAAATCTCATCAATGCGTACCCATTAAGAAGACCAAGCTCAAGATCCACCTGTGGTGATCATATGTCAGTCTACAACGTGATGCGAATGCAATTTTTTTAGTTAGGGGGAATGAAGCCTGGTCCGAAACCATTCATTCGATCTCCATCTGCTTAGAATGGAATGCTTTCAAACCAGACAACATTCCCCTCAACTATAATGAATGAATGAATGAATCAGATAGATGGAGGACCATCTTATAGTGGGTGTTTATGCACAAGAGAATATATGTGAGATTTCTTTCTTGAAGTGAGATAAGTTGGATGCCTAGATTTTATTTCAACTCTTCAGACATGCTTTTCACACCTGATGATGGAAAGTTTAATTTGTCATGTGTGGGATACACTTTCATGAAAGGGGAAGCAATAAAAACCACCAAATTACTTTTACTTGATCAAACTTGCATGTAGAGAAGGATCGGATGCTTTAATAATACACCAATTTGGATTTTGTCAGGATCAATCAACAAAGCTTCATTTATGTTCTGGTACACATTAACAAAGTGTGACATATATTTTAATGAATATAATGGTCAGGTGAGCATCAAAACAGATATTCTTCTTCTGTGTGTCTGACTATGATCACAGAATCTCGACATAGAGCTTCTAATGCTCAAGTAAAGGGTTTCTCTTTTGCTATTTCTTTTATTTTTTCCCACTTGGAGGAACCCCAGACTTTAATCAACTGGAAGCTTTTGCAGGTTGGGATTCCAAGCTTGATTGGCAAGTAATGGAAACAACTGAGTTTTAACAGTGAAAAACAAAAAGCCTGGAAAGGTGGTGGTGGCCTGTGATTTGTGTGGACTCAAAAGGGTTAACAAAGATATGCAATTGACCTCTCTTTTGAATAGCAGGTCTTATAAAGGGGGAACATTTTCACACATAAACTAGAAAACCCAGGTTGGGGAATCTGTGTTTTGAATTTAAATATATATTTTAAGATGTGAATGAACTAAGCCAACCAGTTTGAACATTAATGTATATATTATAATAATTCATTCCATAATGACTGACTTTAAACAGTGATGATACCTAGGAGTGAGTAATACACACACTTTGATGTTAAGTGCAAAGACTTGTGAAGGTTCTTTTCTGACTGGGTTGTTAACATTCTCATCAAATCTTGGTGAGCTCTTTCAAGAATCAATTCTATATGAGTTGGAGATTAGAGGAATTTTAGGGTAAAACTTAGTTAGCAATGCAGTAGGAAAGGAACATGTGATGCGCTGTGAAATATTACATCCATAATTTTTTATAGGAAAAAAGATGCTCTTGGTTCGAAATAGTTTCTTATGTTCCACGGGACCCAAATTTGTTGGGTTGTATATAGTGGATGATGAAGCTGGAGCAGAAAGGATTGATTCATTTATAGGGCCCCATAAAAAATGTCTTAAGGGTAACATCAGTCAGCCATTCAGCCTTTAAAAAAATAAGCCCAATTTGGATGTGTTATAAGCTTCCAGATAAAGAAAAAACTGAGTAATGCGAGTGAATTTTTTATCATCACATCATTTAATAGGTTTGCATTGGTACATACATGATACATCCTTTTGAATGATTACATGATCAATTGCAAGCACTTTTTCATAAAGATCACACACAACAAGGTCCAGTGTGTTCACTGGCTCAATTCAAATATTTAACCTTGAAAGCTAGAACTAGACCTCCAACAGGTAAGTAAGTATACACATATCTGACAAAAGTGTTGTTACACCCAATTTTTTTTTCCAATCCTAATTTCAATCATATATGCGGCCATAGAAAATTAACAAAACATATACTCGCATTAATGAGGTATATTCGCTTATAGAAATTTTTAACATTTTTTATAATTACATACATGCGATTCATTAGAACATATACTTCATTTTTTGTAAAAGCATGTACCTCATTAAATAAGATATGCTATTTTAAAAAAATTTAAAATCTTTGTAGACTGGAATTGTGTATGAAAACAGGGTTGTACATAACATTATCCATCTGATAAACTTTTTTTTTTTGCTTGGTGTATCTGATAAACATTGTATTATATATGTTAATAACTTATAAATATCTTTATTTATAATTCTTAAAAAACATATTAAAGATATGACTTTTCATGGAATATATATATATATATATATATAGAGAGAGAGAGAGAGAGTTGAATGATAATATGCGGTCCATACGAACCATGTATATACCTCCCTTATCGAGGTATATGCGTCGATAAAGAACGCATGTAGCGCAATGATGTATATGCTTCAATAAGATGATATGCTTTCTCTATTAACGTATATACCTCGATAAAAGAGGTATATGCGTGGTTCACATAGACCACTTCATATCATTCCTCTCTGTATATATATATCAAAATATTATATATAAATATAGCAAATCAGATGATTTAATTAATTATTCAAAGTCACATACTTCCTTCAAATACGAAATTCAAACATTGTGTGATGAATATCCGTCATATACATTCGAATAATATCTTTTATATGAACATGTGAGACCATTAAATCTCTTCAAAACTCAGTAATCATTAAGAGGGAAAAAAAAATGAGAAGTTTTCAGTTGTGGCATATCCTCAAAGGTATATCTTTTATATGAACATGTGAGACCATTAAATCTCTTCAAAAACTCAGTAATCATTAGAAAGGGAAAAAAAAATGAGAACCTGTGCTTGTAACAAAACCTTTGCATTTAAACCTAACAAAGATTTTGTAACATATCCTCAAAGGTTCATTTAATGCATAAAAAAAATAGGCATAAAACACATTCAATGAATTATCAAGATTGCATGATAAACATTTCAGAAAGCCAACAGGAAGATGAAGGGAAAGCTTAGTTTCTTTCATGTATATACAAACAACACAAATTTACACTGCAAACCCAGACACATCCGCAACATTGTTCCAACAAGGCAACCACATCATGCAAAGGAGAGGAAAAAATCACTGCATGAAAGAGATCCACAGGAAGGAAGAAAAATCAAAAGAGAAAACTTCAAATCACTAACACATTACAACTGCACGGTCACATCAACGACAGTCACATCTGTGTTGCGCTGCTTGGATGCCTCATGAGGGAGGTTATGGTTGTTCTCTTTGACGGATTTAGTCCTGCTTCTGTCTGTGGAGGAGCCAGTACCATTTTTTAAATGATTTGGAGATGCTTTTTTAGTATCTTCTTTACAGTAACTGCCAAGGCTGTGGCGAATTGCTCGATGGATGTGCATCCACTATTATCAGGCCGGGGAAGATTGGTTGCATCACTGCAGCTCTTCCTTCTACCAAACTTTGGAGATCTCGCACGGGTTGGAGGTTGCTGGTATTTCAAAGATAAAAGATGAATATGAATGAAAAACTTCATAAAAAATAAGGGAAATAAAAAAAAATTATATCCATAGCTCTTCATTAAGACATCACAGAATCATTGGAATTGGTGCACCTTTTTAAGTTCAACCTTTGGGGGTGGCCCCTCATGGTAAAAGCTTGGCATTGGTGTTGCCTTGAATGTCATGCTCTTCCTGAGCTGCTTTATAGCGGCCTCTCGCTCTTCCTACAAAAAGGTAAGGCTTGTTCAAATCAGAAGATCATGCAGCCACATCCATTTAGATGAGTCTCTCGAGCACATGATATTTTCGGGTCGATGTGTAATCTGAGACAGAGAGCTTGCCTCCAAAAGATATAACAAATATATCCAAGGCAATCTAACAACTTGTTACCCACCAGAATATAACAGATATATCCAAGGCAATCTAACACATTGTCACCTATTCAGAATTCAGGTACAATTCAGCAAGGATAAATATGCACGATTCCATTTTGTTTGGATTAAGTTCCGTACAAAAATAAAGAAAAGATCGGAATTTTTTTCATGAAAATAGAAAAATTAATAGTAGTGTTGATAGCAATTTTTTTCATTTTTACTTTAAATTCCTTTGCACTAGTAAGATATGTATTACGCAATTAATACATATTTAATTCATTTAATAAATAAATTATTGAATACAACATGTATTGTTAGGGGCCATTTTGATTTTACAGAAATCAAAAAAGCTAAATGTGTTTCGAAACGGTTCCAGAAAAGCTTGCTTAATTGCAAAGTATGTTTCAACTTTTAATACAAAAATATACTTTTTAAAAAGCAAAGAAGGTGAGCTTTTTCTGAATCCAGTTTTATTAAGCTACTTTATACAAAATCATAATTTTCATTAAAAAATTTAATGAAAAGTGTGCATTTAATATGAGTTTTAATGAATAATTTTGGAGTATTTAGCAACAAAGGACCAATGGATTTTTAAGAGATGTCAAAGTGTGGAATGTAAAGTGAAACCACTATTAACCTTTTTTTTATTGGTGAATCATTATTAAGTTGTGTAAATAAATCCATGGTATATTCTAATAAGCAGTCAATGTCAACAATGTAACAACACAAGAGGGCATAGTTCATAGAATTGTTACTTACAATTTTAAATAAACATGGAGAGAATATTGCATCACTGGATTTTAAATTGCATGTGTGGCCGATGAGAACAAACAATATTTGCTCTAATGCATATTTCAGTTAGCTAAAACATCTAAATCATATTATCTATTTTTCATCCATAAGGTCTTTTGACTATTATGTTAATAAATAAACAATCTACACAATTATTTTAGTTCAATGTCTAAGGGTTTTCTTCCAAATAACTAGACTCTTAATCAACTTTAAATTGGTTGACAAATATGCCCCATGGACTGAAACAACACCAAATCCTCAACAACGGTTGCATCCATAAATGGCTTCCTGACAGATATTAGGTTCCACTAGTGCATTGAAGTTGAAACTTTTGGCATGTGCTGTACAAAGATACGTCTTCAAATTTTCAAATGGGCAAAACTATAACAGAAGGGAAAGAAACACACCAGATGTTTACATAGCTTAGAGCAAGTAAATAATGTACCTTGGTTCTGGCTTCACACTGATTTCTCTCTGCTTCCAAAGCCTGATGTTTCTCTTCCAATTTTGAGTAAAACTAACAAGCAAATGAAATATTAAAAAAAATGTGCATGAAGAGAAATATTTATTCAGAACATGAAAATCTCAATAATAAAATACCTCCTTCCTCTTCTCAGCACGCTCACTGCACCTAAAAACAGGAGCACATGCACCAGATGTCACTGACTTTAAGGTTCTCACTGATAATGCAGTTCTGAGTGCGTTAAGGAAAATTCAGCATAATGTGACACAGAGATCATTTTAACATCAAGAAGAGAGGTGCAAATATTGAAAAAGGATATGAAGAGGCAACTGAACAGACATCTTCATCAGGAGGCATTGATTTACCAGGCTGCAAAGGCTTCTTTGAAATAAATGAAGAATTTGGCTGCAACAGTTTAAATTAAGTGCCACGTACATTGATAAACAAATTCTTATATAAACTCGTATCAATTTAAACAATTACAAATTTTCATATAAAGTGCTAAATGCTCTACAACAATCAGTAATGGTCTTCAGGTATCAACAATGCTCATAGACCTGAAAAGAAATAGACTAGCTGGATGCTCCTAATACACAAATTTATTTGCAGTAATACTACCAATTAAGTTCGTGCAGTTGCAATAACAGGAATAACCTAAGGTCGCAGAGGTTGCAAAATTTTCAATGTAATATATCCAAAAAACATTCAAGTATTCCTCTAACGTTGAGGTTGGGGTGGTAAATAAACCAATTAGCTGAGGAATGATTGCATTCTGAGCTTGACCATATCCAATCTTATCCAGTAGACAAGCTCATCTCTTTAAAACCAGGTCAGCTCAAGTAAATTATATGTAATATGTTTTGCTAAAAAAAGTAAATTATATATTTTTTCAAGCCAAGTTGAGCAACTAATACAGCTTATGACAGATCTTATACCCCTAGCCTTATGCCAGTATTAAATCCTTAGGTCAACCACTACAGGTCAGCAATCCCATCCAGCAAACAAGTTCACTTTTTTAAAAACCATGTTCAAGCCAAGCTGTGCATCTAATACTTAGTTCAGGTCAGCTCCAACACAGCTACACCACTCTCCGTACTCCACTATCAAATCCTCAACTTCAATCATGACTAAAAGTCAGCAATGTTTCACACAACAAGTCAATAGCTCCCGGGATGAGATTCTAAACCGTAATAGAGATAAAACACATAATCGTCCTCTGCTACAAAATTGTTATTGAAACAAACTGCTAAACCTAGACTCAAACCAAAGCCAATTAGAGAAAACAGAGCTAAAGCATAGAAGTAGATGTACATAAAGCTTCTACATCCAAAGCCCAAATAGGAACTCTCTGCCAAGCACAGAAAGAAAAAAAAAGATGGAACATTTAAAATATTTCCTATATAATAGGTATTAAAAACTTCTCAAAGATAAAATTACAAAAATTCATTAAAATATATTTAAAAACACATAAGGCAGCTAACTAGGAAAATAATAATCAGAACCAGAAAGCATCTTACCTGAGCTTTTTTTAGACTCTGTGGAGACTGCAAACTTTGAACATTAGCACGCCCATTTCCATAGCCAACAGAAGCATCAGCCCCCATAAGTTGAGTGCCACTTGGAACATGCTTCTCAGTTGCACTTGCAAATGGTTGCGGGACAGGGTCATTTACATGCACAGTTTTCGAATTAGCAGACCTTGACGCAGATTTCATGGGGGATGCTGATTTCTTATGATGAGTTAGTTTTTGGGCATCACAATCCCCTTTTTCCTCAGGCAAGCTTGCACCAACTTTGTTTCCATAACAAGGTTGTTCTGACCCATTGTGAATCCCATCTCGAGAGAGAGACTCTACCTCATTTATATGGTCTGCAGTGTCAAGCTTTGACACACACTCCTTTGATTCAGCATTCACCTTCACAGTATGAGGCAAAGATCCTGAAATCTCACAATGCATACTAAATTGATCTTGGAGCTCAGCAAGAGAACAAGTTCCGTCCACTGCATCCTCTCCCAGGCTCAATTCGTGGTCCTTCCCCATTGCACTACAAGATATAAGAAACAAACATATACATACATTAAACTGTAAGATCACTCATTGTAGTAGATAAAACAGCTGCATCAATCGCCTTGACAGAAAGAAAAATAATGCATCTTAAGCAAACATAACACATTTGACAAATCATTGAAATCGCATGAGACCACGCAACTAAATCAGAGAACCATGAATGCCATGTACTATATTTGGTTATGTTTTCATTCAGGTTCATCTTTATCCAGATATATTAAATAAAAATAAGCATAAATTTTATTATGAAAAAGGCCATCACCCAGAGCAGTCCAGCACATTGCACAGTGGTGAAGAGAAGGATGAATAAATTTGTTATCACTTTTATTCTTATTACACCTCGGGATAATGATAAAATTGAATTTATTAAACAATCAATTTCATTATATTCAAGAGAGGCTACCAAGTCATCCTGTTTGAAATACCATACAGATACAAATTTGGATATTGTGTCTACAAGTATGATGAATGAGAAATAAATGGTAGCTTCATATTGACCCAAAAATCCTTCTCTTTTGATGTCATTAAAAATCTTTAAACCCTCAAGTGTGAAACCCAAAATACCCTACACAAAAGAACTATCAGGTATCAAATAATACTTCCATGTCAGTCAATAGATGAAAGGGAAAGGTGAGATCATTGTCCAAAATAATAAACTTTCAAAAAAACATAATTCAAAATTATCACATCCCTTTCAATGAATTAAAGAAAAAATTTCAAAACATACCTACACTAAAGTTGACAACATTTTACACACAAAAAAAGGATTGAAAAATATATAATGCGTGCATTCCACACCAAAGAATAGAAAGCCATGAAGCAATAAGGTGGGTCATTCATCAACCCAGCCCTCGTAGGTGAAAAGTGACTTGGATTACACCTATGGAAATGCAGAAACACTTTTTGATTAGGAAAAAATATTTCAAGGTCCACAAAGAAGAGCTGAACTATGACCAATGTCTTTTCATCTTGGCAGGAAAAGAAAAATGGGTTGGGTTAAATTTCATATGAAAAAGAACTTTGCGTGTAACTACTCTATCTGTATGTGTCACATTAACGTTAAGACATTTCCACCAAAAAAAACAAAAGAGAAATAGCATTACATCAATATTTAGGTTAGAAATTGAACAAACATGAGGTCAGTAATAGAAGAGTTGGGTGACAAAATGTAAACAAGCTTTGGCAAAAACATCAATTGAAGAGCAAAAAAGATAGATTACAGTCATCAAGAGGAGATCATATTCTGAAAAGAAAAACCATCATGAGAATGAAGGAAACATAAATATTTAAGCCTAATTCAACATAATAATTGAATTAGCATACTGATACTGCTAGAAAGTTCATATCATGAACAGGTTTGTGTGAGCCCCCCGATCCCCATCCACCAACCAAACCCAAAGAGAAGATTCAACCAAAAAGTGATTCTGACCTCCCACCCTTCACCTTCATCCATGAAAAAGGCCCTCCATCCGAACCAACCGATCCATCAGTCAATTCAGTGGAGAGAAAAAAATTGAACAAGTCTCCCCCTCTTAAAGGCAAAAACATTTCTTTTACGTTCCCCAAATAACTGCAAGCATCGTCGCATGCAAAATTCCATTATTGAAACAAATTCACATAGATTTATCTAACAAAGTACAGACAAGCAAACATGTCCTTGTTGATCAATTCATTACAATGATAATAATGAAGAACCATAAAAAATCACATACCAATGCATTGCGAACCACTCTCATATCTTGTGATAGATTTCATTCCAAGGAAAAGCAACTTAGGAACAAAAAATCTTTATTAACAATGAAGAATAAAATTTATTAAAAACCATAAACATAATGAAAATGAGACCAAAACATGGATATACCAAATTGAAGAAGCAAAATCCAAGCAAACAAGCCTGTTTTTTTACTCTAGTTATCCACATACTTATCGCTTGACCGACAGAATGACATTGGTGAATGAGGGATATGAAGAGAATCCAATGTGACACTCTACAATGACACCACTAAATGTCAAAACACATCACAACCAATGGTACACATAGTACAAAAGAGTGAATGTTTACGTTTTAACAGACACCCAAATCAAGTAAATTCTACAAAGGACGAATAGAAACATATCAAACCAACAATAAAGTGAAAAGTACATTGTTTTCATCCACTCATAAAAATACAAAATCAGCAAAACCCACATCCATTACTACCAAAACCCAGAAAAAAAACGCAGACCCCACTTGTCGACAGCAACACATCCACTGCGAAAAAGAAAAACAAACAAACAAACAAACAAACCCAGTTGAAAATGACATCTCTTTTTCACTTATCCCCAGCAAAACATCCCAAAATACCATTAAAGATCGTTCCTTTCTTGCTCAATCTTCGAAACCCATTTCAGATCCTACATTTCCCCATTGAAACTGAATCAAAACTCAATGAGAAAAAGAGACCCCAAAAAATAACCTTATTTTGGCACCATTTTGAACCAAAAAAAAAACGCTAATAAATCGAATCGAAGATCGGCATTTTCGAATGGGAGGAACAATGTGCATTCCTTACCGTTGATTTACTGATCCGGCGAAGAATCGACGGCGCTCGTTCGCTCCTCCCTCAACTTCTCCTCCTCGACCTCCCTTTTTTTTCGATTCTTTTTTTAAAAAAACTCGAACCGTTCAACCTCTCGAGACAGGCAATTTATAGTCCGTCTGTTCCGTTAACGCCGTCAACTAACGGCAATTATATTACAAATAAAACCTCCAAAAACTGTCTTATTAATCACGACGTGGTGATCGTGGTTTGGGACGTGCGGAGACAATATCGTGACTCGCGAAAACGTGTAAGATATATATTTCGAAAAGAAGAATGATGTGGACCGTTGAATAGGTCTGTAAGGATGTGAACGGGTGGTCCAGATTTGATTTGGTGGGGAGTCACGGTCTGTCTGGGTTGGAGGAAGGAAAACGTTTAACATCTGTGGGACCCGCCACGAAAGGAACAGTTGTTGGGAGTTGGGACCCGCTTTTGACGCCAATCACGGGTTTTTATATGGGATTTTTAAAGCATTGGAAACTTTATGCATAAACCCCTCCAAGATTCCACATTTATATTACCTGTTAAATTTGTTAATCTTTCAATTAATTATTTTTTAGGGAAAGTTAAACCGTTATTAATTAGTAAAAAGCAGTTACAACTGGTCCGAAGATTGTGAAAAATAAAAACAAATAGAAAACTAACAAAACAGAACCAAAGAGGGACTTTCCCTGGCTGAAGCAATAGAGCCTAATTTATGTTTAATAACTGGTTTGGTTTATAAATTGCTTCTTACCCCCAAAAAAATAAAGATAATGGCATCATAATCATATACTTCAAACCCTTTGTTTAAGTAGAGGAACTAGGTTATTTAGGATAAATAATTATATCAGTGAAATAAATCATTTTTGTGTGATTATATTTTAATTATTTTCGTTCAGAAACATAATAATAGAATATTTGTTGTTTGGTTGATCATGGATAACTTGTGGATAAGTCATTATGATTAATTTAGTAACTTTGGAGGTTGGTCGAGTCACTCACGAACCGGCTATTAATCTTTCGTTCTATTCAGGACCTTTGAGAGGCGGCAACCCAAATGAAAAGGAAGGGTGATAAAAGCAAAACAGGCAAGATCATACTTTCGATAATCCTTGCGTGCGTGTGGGCCGTTTTACGGACGAGAAATGAAATGGCGTTCAGAGGGGTAATTTTCTACTTCGATAACTTGTGGGTTATAGTCAAATTGAGCATTAGGGAATGGGGTTTGGTGTTGGCGGAGATGGTGAGCATTCAAGTGGGAAACATCAGTCCATCACTTTGTGTATCGAGTAAATGGGGGTGTGGGCGGGTTGCGTAGATTTCTTACTCACCTAGTTACAGACCTTGTATTGTGCTCTTTGCGAGCACCCCATCAAGATTCTTCTGTGTCTTCTTTATATCTCTTTATTTTTTTGTTTCTTACTTCTATCAAGACATTGTTTGTTTTGATACATTTTGAAATAGATAAATTTGCCTACAATTTCTCTAAAAAAAACTTTAGTAACTATGGTCCAAATATAAAATTATTCTTTCTTAATTATCCAGTTCTAATAGATTCCATGAAATGGCAAAAAAAAATCTTGAAAGTCTAAAGTTCCATACCCAAATTTTTTGGATGTTCCAGCAAAATGAGAATATACCAAATTGTCCCTTATATTTGATATATAAAGAACATGGACTCTTGACTAAGGCCATTTTTGTAAACTTGTTTGGAAAAATATAATTTTGTATAAATTAATTTAATAAAACTAG
Organism: Acorus gramineus; assembly: GCA_030737835.1. Taxonomy (NCBI): domain Eukaryota; kingdom Viridiplantae; phylum Streptophyta; class Magnoliopsida; order Acorales; family Acoraceae; genus Acorus; species Acorus gramineus. The sequence continues at coordinate 2,173,376 of CM060851.1, read as the reverse complement.
ATCTTCAGACAACTCTTTTTTTTTGTTATTTTAATACTCTTTGGAATAAAAGTTGAAAGAAACTTTTTTTATTAAACATAATTTTTCAAAATCATTTTAAAAAACATTTGATTTTTGAAAGAAAAAATAAAGTCAAACGCTTTGTCAAACTGCCCAAAACTACTTTTATTTTAATGACACGTTAGTAAACTATTTCAAATAAATGATTTTGAACTCATCTATTTGTTCCATCCACGTGGCGTTTTGGTAGAGATATTTTTTTTTAATGATTTGAATCCCCAACAATACAGTGAAAATAGAATCAAACATTAATAATGTGAGTGAGGTCATTTGTATACCTAACTTATTTTTTTCATAAGTAATTACAATACGTCTCCCGATCAATTAAAAAATATATATATTATAAAAATATTTAAAATTTATTGTTAAAATGTAACATCTTGTGTAAATTGATGTTTTGAGCGTGGTTTTGCTATCTATATTGATTTTTAAAGAGTTTTTAATTTTAACAGAAGTAGACAATGCTACCACGATTTTTAAAGAGTGTTTATCAGGAAAATGTTTAACCTATGGAGAGATTCTAGTAGATATTTATTTTGTTGGGGTTGAATTTCAATTTAATTCTTCAAAATAGCCAAATTGGTATGAACAACTAAGGTTACCTTTAAAAATGAGTCTCAAAAACTTTTTTCATGTGAAATTAGCTAAATAATGTTAAATGATTTTGTTAGATTCTTAAATATATATATACATATATAAATTAAAGTTATTCATCTTTTTGTTCAAAATTGGAATTGCTGAGGCATTTGAAAAAGAGTAGGAACTTCATTGAATTTATTGAACTTCATCGAATCGAGACAAGGACCCTAATTAATTTTTTAAAATATATTCTTCTAATAATATAATCATTGAATTATCTAAATTCATTTTCATGCTCCCAGATTAAGATCAGATCAAACTCGTTGAGGGGAGGGGGGGGGGGGGGGGGTGGTTTGGGTTGAGTGGGTCAGGACTTAGGATAGTCAAGAAATCTTGGAGTCCCCAAAGACCCTTGAATTGGGTTCTCGTATTCTGAGTTTAGTCCATCATATCGTAATAAAATAAATGAATTTTTAGTTTTAAGTCTCTATAAATATGTTTATTTAAGAATCGATAACTCCCTTCTTCATATTTATTTTTAAATCCCAAAATGTAACTGTCTATTTTGTTTTTAATTTCTCCACCAAACGTCTGTCCATGTACCATTAGTTTATGAAATGTGATTTTTATTTTTAAAGTCTCTGTAAACAATGTTATTTAGTAATCAGTTCTTTTTTCATATTTTATTTTAAGTATCCAACTTCAAACGCTTTTTTTCTATTAGTGTGTGGATAAAATATCTATATGATTTTGTAAGTACTTTGATATTTAAAACTTGTATACAAAATGTTTGGTGAAATATCTAAATGGATAACTATTTTGATATTGATTTTTTGGTTTAGCATAACTTCAACTTCCATCATTTGATATTTCAAACCAATTATGGAGTGTAGTAGTGTAGCCAAGATTTTATAATAGTGGGAGAACTTCATGAATGAGATTTTTAATATAAATAAATAAAAACTAAAATAATAGTAGCTTAAATGTTAAAAAAATAAATAGATAATATAAATATGTTAGATTCCCCTAAAATCACTATACTTTAAATAAATAAAAATTTAAAACCATGCAAAATAAATTTTTCATTGATTTTTTAATGGAATCTAAAATTTTAAATTTAAAATTATAAACGCATTCAAATATCTAATTTAATATTTTACAATTTTAAACCAAGAAAAAATAATTTAAATCAAAATTCAATAATGAAAAAATCCTCAAAATTTGCTTATGTAATCATTCTTCTACTTATGTAATTAATCATAATTAGACAACTAAGATTATAAGATAATGCAATGTCGGATTAAATAGACATATGCAGTGTTGAATAACATTGAAATTATCATTGAACACCTAACAATGCAAATGTATTGCTCCAAAAAAAATAATACAAATGTAGTTTCTATTTAGATATTTCATCAAACATTTTATATACAAGTTTTAAATATCAAAATATTTACAAAATCATACAGATATTTTATTTAGGAACTAATAAGAAGAAATCGTTTGAAGTTGAAGACTTAAAATGAAATATGAAAAAGGGATAGACTGATAACTGAATAACATAATTTACAGATATTTAAAAATAAAATCGTATTTCACAAACTAACGATGTTAAACAGACATTTAGTGAAATGACTAAAAAATAAATATACTATTAAATTTAAAAACTTAAAAAAAAATATGAAAATGAAAAGATGGATTTTTAAATAGATATGTTTAATACACGACTTTGATTAATATATCGCCTAGGGTTATCAAAGCACTTTCAGTGAAGTATCACGCGTCATGTACAACTCAACATTCATTCACGTCATTTAATAATATTCATTAATTGCTGAAAAGTTTGAGCACGTGAGTTTCTGAACTCTACAGTGGCATTAAAAAAATCGTTCATTGTCACGTTTGATGTTAAGACATTAATTTTAAAAAATTATGAATTAAATTCTGGCCTTATTCATCAATGTAGGAACGGTTTCATTGTAGCTTTGCTGACAGTGACATTAGGCTCTAAATCCAATGCTTAGCGTGTAGGAGAGTATTTTCTAAAAGGCATTTATGATTCTTACATAATATAGTTTTATAATTAATGTTATTAAAAGAATTATTTTTTTTTAAAATAATATAAAGACATTTTTCAATTTTGATGTTTCAAAATATGTTGAAAAAAAAGTTACGTGGACCATGGTGAATCAAATTTTAAGAAAATATATTTGTGGGTTTTTTATATAAAGAAAATTGAGCTTTAATTTTTTGAATAAACTTAATCTTTTTTTTTATTTCTAGCAAACTCATAAATAAGACTTTCGTGTGTTTGCAAATTCGCAAGAAAAAAAATAATTAGAACTCAAACATTTTGAATGATAATTTGGGATAAAATAGGACGACTCAACGTACATCCATAACGCATTACATGGGGAATGTATATTTTCACTATGGCTTTAGTTGTCTTTGCTACTCTCTTAACTCACCGCTTACATTTTATGATAATTCTAATCTCAAACGGACACCAATATATATAAATATATAAAACTTTTTTTTAACTTCTACCCCACCACGGCAGCCTTTGCTCCCATCCCTCCCTTACCTTCTCTCCTCTTCCTCTCCTCGCTTCATCCGCCCTTGACCCCTCGCCCCCCGGTACCCAGCCAACTCTCCCACACTCTCTGCATGCCGTCTAATGAATCTCTCTCTCTCTCTCTCTCTCTCTCTCCCCACACCTTCTTTTGCCTTCACACTTCGTCATTGCACATTGACCACCACCGTGAGACAGCGAGAGGAGAGCTGATGGTTGGTGGGGATAGTAATAATAGTAAAAAATTTGCTTTCTAATTTTTTAAAGTGGTAGGCTTAAAGATTTGGGTCAGTCTATTAATTATTTAAAAAATATTTGCATCAAATCAAAATTCATGTCGAGAAAATTTAAAATTATCCAATATTAGAAAATTTGTATATATATGAATTTTTTTTTCAATTATTCAATTTAGATATAGATATGAATATGGACGTATTCGCTTAACAAGTGTGAGATAACTACACCGTATGAACGGTGCAAGTCGTGGAAACCCGTTTGGTTTTTGAAACACGTTGCACATGCAAACCTCTTTTTATTCCGGGAATGACCCCATTAAAGCCCCTCTCTTTCGTTTGAGAAGTTGTAGGGTCTGTTTGAATGAGATAATAAATGGTAGAATAAAGGGATAAGAGGAAATAAAGGTAAAAAAATTATTTGGGTGGGTGATATAAAATGATATAACTATACATACTTATGTGAGACTACGCTGATATTTGTATTTCAAGTTTTCCATGGAATTGTGTTATTCCTCCACTGGTATAAGGAGATTCGCCTATTAAATTATATGCCATTACATCAAATCACATGTCATCATCTCTTATACATCAATGAGATTTACATGTCAAATCAACATTTTATTCTTTATTCACATTTTATTCTTCATCAATCAAACACTCCAACCTTATCATTATGTTTCCCAACGTAAATAACTGAAAACACAACCAAACAAAAAAATCACTTATTCCATTAATTCTTGAAATATGTGCATGTTTGTTAAAACTTATAAGCTACATATTATAGCTTTTAGTTTAAAATAAACAGTTGTTGCATGTTTGTTTAAACTTATTAGTTTAAATTTAAGTTAAAAATAGCTTAAAAAAAGTTATAATAGCTTAAAAAAAGTTATAATCTCTAAGCGGGGAAATGAGTGTTTTTGAGATTATAGCTTATAAAATGCATTAAATTTTTTTCTTTCGGATACCTGTGCCCTTAATTTTTTATACTAATAATATGTATATCTATTTTTTTACTATTACACTAAAAATCACCAAACCACCTTTTACATTCTCAATTTTTTTAATATTACAAAAAGTAAATATTTATAAAATTAATTTTATACATAAAAATCAACTTATTTTATCAAACATAAATCAATTTTTTACTTCTAACAGTATAGGTTTTTTTTTTGACAATTGTACAATAAAAAACTGTTTTATAATTTATTAAACAAACATCTTTTATTATTTATTTAATGCTTTTAAACAGTTACAATAAACACATCTACGTCTTATTTATAAAAAAGTTATAAGTTATAATATAATATGTGAATTTAAGTAGCAACAAACGTAAACAATGTATAAACCCTAAAATAGTTTGTCTTTTTTCAAACATGCCTTGGAAGTTTGTACTCTCGCGCTCCAGCCAGAGTAGCCGACGCTCCCACACTCATGGACTCGGTGAGGCACACATGCCTCCGGCTCCAGGTCGGAGGGGAGACCCTCTTCGTCAAGGGTACCTGGTTCCCTTCCCGTTTCGACCTCTCCATCACCGACGGTCTCCACTCCTGGACCTGCAACGGTAAATCCCTCTTTCATGTCCAATGTGGTTGCTTTTGTATTTGAAATGGGTTTTGCTTGTTTTGATCTTTTAATGATGGGTGTGTTTGATATTGATGTTTTGGGGGTGTTATATGAGATGGGTATTCGTTAATTTCAATGTTTTTGGTGGTGTGTTTTGCTTGTTTTGATCTTTTAATGATGGGTGTGACTGATATTGATGTGTTTGTTGATTTATATGAGATGGGTATTCGTTTTTTCAATGTTTTTGGTGATGTGAAAATGTGGGTTCTTCAGGAAATTGTGATTTGTCTGCTTATTGGGGTGATTTTTTTTTTATAATTTTTTCTCATGCGGGTTTGTGTCGTGGGTTATTGTTGTTTTGATGATAGGCATTAATGTTTATTTTTTTAATTCCTAAATTTTCTTCTATAAATGGTATCTGTTGATTTGTATGAAATGGGTTTTGGTTGTTTCAGTGTGCTTCAATAACAAAAAATGTTTTTTTTTCCTTTCTTTTTTTTTCTGCGGGTTTGTGAATTATCTGTGACTTTTCTTGTGACTTTTATGCATAAATAGCTTCAGAGACGGAGGTATCAAGAAGAGCGGAGCAGTGGGACCAACCAGTTGATGAATATATTGCTCTTGCCGAGCAGTATCTAGGGTTTCAACAACCAGGTTCTACTTATGGTTTTCATGATGCTGGGGATGATCAGAGAAGAGTTAGTAGTTCTATACACTGATCACTGATGGTTTACATTTTCTTCCAAATTTCTTTATAATCACTCTAATTCATTTTTTTTCTTCTGATTTTCCCATATTTCAACAATTTCTCTATATATTACTCTCTCTAATGTTATGTGAATGTTTAATTTTTTGGTTTCCCTCATTGGTTTATTTGAAATCTTACTATGTGCATTATCCATTTCATGTCTAGTAAAAGATCCATGGTAGTTGAATAAATTGGGTTTTGGGGACTTTTTTTTTTCTTTCTGTAGCCTGGTTGTCAGCTAACCAATTCTATGGACCTATGCACCAGATGAATCTCTGTGGGGAAGATATGGGACAGTGTCATTTGCTTTAATGGTCCAAATAACTTCATCCATGAATTCAAGATGTATATTAAGGCTAACCCATTGAAATAAGCACCCCAATTTATGTTTCACAAACTGTTAGTCAGGTATAAATGAGTGGCTTCAACATAGTGTAGTTCAGTCACCATTCTGAATGAAATTCTAACCCGTCAAGCACACATTAGAATATATTCTCCGTATGAATGACATGGTATGGAATGTCGAGCACAGCAACTCAGGATGCTTAATACCTAATGTATGTGTGCCCTGGTGTTATATAAAATGTTTCACATGACTCCATACCCAAACATGGGATGTGCTTGTTTATTAATATGAGCGTAGAAATATTCAAGATATGAAGCAAGATATTATTAATGTTTTTTGAAAAGGACAAATGAAGATGGATTTGCAGTCCAGCCAGAAAACAGAAGATATCATCATAATGTTAAGTAATGTATTCAAGCAGAAACTAAGTTTGCTTCCAAAATAATAGGAAACGGAGAAAACCAAATCAGTAATAATGTTTTCCCAACTATTGATGAAGATTGGCTGGAGATAGCTACTAATACCTGAAAAGATAAGTGGTACCACTGGGCCACACAAAAATTGCTGGAGATAACCAACTAATAAGCAAAAAACAGTATCATAACAACTGACACAATTTGAATTCAGAGCAATTCCTAATATAAAACTAAATTTCATCTACTTATAATCAAGACTGATGAATGTAAATCTGAATATTAAATAAATCATAAGAAGTTTATTTAGCCTTTCGACCACCCACTCTCAGCTATCTGATGGATATATCCCCTATATGCTGTGCATTGTCTAGATTGTAGGCGCATCATGAACTCTTAAGACATCTATAACTAGATTATGCGTATTGGAAAATGGAATCTCTCTCTATCTTTGAGCTCTGCAGAGCTCCTTTAACTCACAAACTAATAAAAATAGAGGAATCGTAAAAAGTGACGAAACTAAATGAAAAAAATCATCACGTTATAGGTATTTATGCTGAACCTGTTGTGGTATGTGATTGTGGCCTGCATGAAATATACCTGCTTTGGGTGCTAGTCTTATGGTAAATCATTGACTGGATTCTTTTGTGGATCCTAATATAAGTTTGACATTTATCTGACTGATTTTTTGAAGAGATTAGTTTCTGTAAAGTTCCGGTTTATCATTTAAGCAGCTTTTTAAAGTATGCATGAGGAGATTTTTTTTCTTTCTGACACATGATAAATAAAAATGAGATTATTGTTTGAAGAACATTAACATGACCATCATTTTCTGGTGCTGAATTTGTGTAGTTGTCATGGACATTTGAGAAGCAAGGAGTCAAGCTAGAATGGCGGTGGAAGTGTCAACCATCATCTAATAGTAAGCAAACTACCGCTGGAATCCTGGATTTTCTTATGGATTCAAATGTACAACTGAGTGTAAGGCAATCTATCCTTGAATGAAACTCATACTATCCATCTCTATATGAGTGATTTCGGTTTTTGATCTTTCCTTCTCAGAATATGGTCTCTTATGTACTGTTCTTTTCATTCTGTAGTCTTTATAAGCTACTAATTCATGTGTTATGATACTAAGATTTCAACATATTCCATGAGTGATTTTAGATTTTTCATATAATTAGCTACTAATTATGCCAGTGTCTTATATTTATCATAGTTGTTTTTTGATCACGAGTTCTATCTCTATTTTGTATTTGCTTGTGTTGTTTGTATTTCAATCCATACCGTCCTGGCATTTGCAATTTTTGGTATCATGTGGGTCAAATGTGCTTTGGCTGGAGACTTCAAAATTGATATATTTTAGACTATGTAATTCCTTCTATTCTTGACAACTTCTCTGAAAAGAAGTAAAAAATGAACAGAAAACACCAAAGGAATTTTACTGACTACAATAATGTGCATCCATTTAAATGGAACTCAACCTATTTTTTTCATCTACTTTTCACATCTAATAAAAACTTGGATTTTGCATGTGACTTAGAGAAAAACTTAAAAAAAAAAGATGGGGAGAGTTTTTGTTTTTGAATGCATTTTCTATTTCCCATTGAAACCAAAACAGTTTGAATGGATATAACTTTTGTTTGACTTTGAATTTTGAAATAATTTGTTGTCTCCTTGGATGTTTCTTCCGAATAGTTTTATAGTAAACTCACCATGAATGTTTAGTTTCAAACTTTCCATTATATCATCGACTCTAATTTTAGCTATTTTTTTGTTAAAGTTTTCCTTTTCACTGTTTCTGGAGCTAGGAACTATTGATTTGTAAAAAAGCTGTTCTTACAGTCTTGCAATATGTTTGTTTATGCGTGATTTGTATGTAGGAAGAGGTAGTTAGAAAGACTCAGTCATATGAGAAGATAAAAGCAGAAGCCGAGAAGTGCTTGGTACAAAGTGAAAAGCTCAGCAAAGAAAAGGCAGAGTTCGAATCAGCTGTCTATTCAAAGGTGTGAGCTTCTATTCTAAATATTGGTACATTCATCATGACATGATAAAACTCATTGGAATGTATCAGCATGTCATTTCAGTACTTGAACTTGTCATTCTTTTCTACACTGAAGTCCTTCTGTTGTCTTTGTGCATTTGGAATCACCACAAAACAAGCACAAGGGAAATTATGAATTTCAGATTTTAGAATTTATATTCTGGGGGCAGTTCTTTCCTAGACGCCACAGAAAGTAAAGCCAGAAATTAATTCTGATCGCTGTACTGAAATGTATATAGTAGAATGATAAATATATGATATTTAAAATTACACAAATAAATAATTAATGTTTACTAATGAGAACTTGGTGAGTAATCGTGAAGGGTTAATATGGGGAGATGCACCAGTAAAGGACTATCACAAAGGTCGCATATGACACATTAGGTATGATTCATGGGTATGGTAAGCACACATTCATAAATTATATAGGATAAGTATGGGAAAAGTACAAATATATTAAATTGTTTTCTAGATGACTACATGTATGCTGATCATTAGTATAAAAAATACACGATAAAACTTCTTTGTTGGGTGTGAGGGTGGTGGTGTTGGGGGGGGGGGAATGTACTAAACACACAATCGGCGAACAACGGTATGTTCAGTCCAAAGATCTGGAAGTATCGACGATGGTGCTAAGATAGGTGAGAGAAGTTGGAGAGAATGGTGGAATGAGAAAGTGAATCATTCTCCTGTCTCTTTTTTCTTCTTGATTTTGCTTATATATAAAGTGCCCCATAAGGTGAACTGAGGTTCAAGTAGGCATCCTAGAACCTTTTATTCCTCTGTATTTTGATAATGTTATGAAGGACACCATTAAGACAAATAATCAAAAATAAATAAATAGCGTCTACGCGAAGCAAAAGCTCTTTTTCCTTCTTTTGTATGTTAGTCTGTTCTTTTGTCTAATGTTATCCTCAAAATGCCTTTCTTGAAGGACGAACTCACATGATATGTAAGAATGAATTGGTTTTGGCATTCCCAAGGAAATCTAAATCATGTGGTAAATCTGAAATGCCATGTTTTGCGGGCTATATTCTTTGCTTCTAGATTTGTTTTGTTAGCTAAATTGGAAGAACCATGACAAGTATGAGTGTCGCTTGAATTTTATCAGCAGATCAGTAGATCAACATGTCAAAGCTGTAGTGATTTTCCCACAATTTGTTTTTCATAAATCTTGAAATAATTTGCGAATTCTCGAGGAATAACTAGTCATCGAGCTTAACAACCTGTCTTTTCCCTTGTTTCTAGTTTGTTCTGGTCTTGAACTCCAAGAAAGCCAAACTGAGAGAGCTCCGCGACCGGCTGTCAAAGATTGAGAGCTCTGGGAAGGCCCTTCAAGAAGAAGATGAAGATGAGTTCACAGATAAAACAGTGAGCTTCAACGAAGGCAGTGACATCAATGAAGAAGAAGGTGATGAAGAAAGCAAGGAAGACATCAAGAATCTCCCTGGCACGTCAAAATCCGTCGTTGCTGCCCGTTCAAAGGGTCCAAAGAGGAAATCAAGAAGGTAGTCTATGCTGAATACTGTTTTGTTTTGTTTCATTGGCCTCTGAATATTCACTAAAAAATATTGATTAAAGATGGTACATGGAAGATTTTAAGACGTGGCGAGTGTAAAATATTGCTAGGGACAGAAGCAGAATTTTTTTTACTGTTTTAATGCACTTGGATTTTTTCTTCTTCTCAAGCTGTATACTTCACTGGGTGCTGATAGTCATTCCTGCATAAAGTGAAAAAAAAAATTCATTCAATTCATATGTTTCATTTTTTGCTATTAGCCATGATTGGGTAGGGGAATAGATGTGGAATAGTAGTGAATAAGCCTGAAATACCTGTTTGTTTGCGATGAATAAGTGAATATAGCTGTGCTACAATAAGTTGAGGTAAATTGGTATTAGTATTTCAGGTCCTATTCCCCATAGATCAAATCACCTATCATTATTTTTTAAAAATCAAGGGTCTAATGTTAAACATTTTTTTCACATTTTATAAATAATTGCTCATATCTTTTCTCGTCTTATCTATAAATTATTCATCCACAATTGAACAATAAAAAATTTATTATTATGTTTTTTAACGATTATAACTAAATATACAATCAAATATAAATGATATATTTTTGTTTATTTATTCTCGAATATTTATCAATGAAATATCTTAGGTTATATAGCTATTCAAAAGGGTTAAGGGTGGTCGAATTCCTCAGAGGAGGCCACGTAGGGTCTAATCCCCCACTGGATGATGTTGTATTTGACTCATCTCAGCAGTTGGCTATGATCTAGGCTAGGGATGACAATGAGACAGGTTGTGACAGGTTTGATCAATCTCAATCCAAAACCCATTAACAAAATCTCGTCTCACACTCATTCTAAATCCGGATTTGACTATTCCGTTTCAAACCCGTCATGATAGTTTTTTTTAAAACCTAAACTCGTCTTGTCCCATCCATTTAGAAGGGAACTTATTTAAGAATCCAAATTTTTCAAATATTTTTAAATGTTTTTAGCTTATAAACTAAATAATTATCTTTATTCATTACGTTAAATATAATATTATTTAGTATATGTTTAAGTATTTTTTAATTGTAACAATAATAATATATGATATGTTGATTTTATTTATGTATTACATAAATTTGAAAGACAAATGATTTACAAGGGTAAAGAAGGTGGATAGATTTTTCACTTGAATTTCAAATCAGTCTCGTATTTTTATCGGATTAGGATGAGCCTGAGTTCTGAGTTTGAAATTCAGGAGATACCCCGTCCAATAGGGCCGGGTCGAAGTGGGTTTCTGCCATCCTATTCAAGACCATCGGATCCACCGTTGATAAAAAAATCCGTATGATTGGACGGTGTTTTGATTATTGGCCATCACACGTACATCTCTCACCCAGCAATTTCGAAGCTTTTGAGCCATCCATTATCGGCCGATGAGGCCCTTTAATTCGCACAGAATCATTTTCGTATGTCAAAATTAGATCGAACGGTGAGAATTGGACCACATCAATCCAAAAAATATCAGGTGTTTACATTCCGAAGATGCCCTCCTGACGAGATGACGATCACGTGAAAAACCCAAGATGGATCAGGGGTATTTCAGTCAACATAAAAATAAGGACGCCTTAAAAAAAAACATTTTCGACATACGTTCACCCGCGAGTAAACGTAAATAACAAAAAACAACCCTGACTGATTGGACGATGTGGCCGGAGAGGGACAGTCACATGATAAGTTAAATTCATTCGCGGTTGAGTTTACTGTAATCGCAAAAAATAAAGATATCATTGAAAAAGTACCGTCTCTCTCTCTCTCTCTCTCACATTCTCTGAAACCCCTCTCCCCCTAAAAGAAACCCTAATTCTTCAATCTCGTCCGCAAGAGAACTGTAAGTGAAACACCTCTCTCTCGCTCTCTATCCCGAACGTTTTGTGTGTTGTTTGTTGATGTTTCATTAGGGTTTCTTGGAGTTCCTCCGTTTGAATGCACGAATTTTGTGTCCTGTTGTGTTTTGGGTTTTCTTGCTTTTCAGTCTGTGATTTACGGTCTTTAATTACGTTATTTGGTTCATTATAAGGTTGTATATGTATTTCACTCTTCATTTGGGCTTTGTTTATGTATTTGGTCTCTTCTAGGTTTTCTGGGGTTTAGTTTTTTGAATGGGATGTTATAGGAGCTGGCATCGATGGTGGGAAAGTTTGATTTTGTTGTTTTTAAGTTATGACACGTTGTGCTTCGGGAGTTGGTTTGCTTTGAATGGGAGTTCTTTTTTTGAGAAGACTCTGAGTCTTTCTTTATTCATGACTATGTAATTTTCCTTCAATGCATAATGAATGTTTGAAATTATGAGCGGTTAACGATTCAGTTCCATCAGAAGTACCCAGAGGTGGTTAGTTTTCCTGTTTGATTGTGCAGTGTGTGACAATTCTCCTTGGGGATTTAGGTAGACATTTGTCACTATGCCATGTTGGTGACTCTGAGTGGATGTTGTATGGGTGAAAAGACATTTATTGAAGTGTGGAAATATTAAATACCTTTTTTTTTTTTATAACAAACCAAGCTTTGATTTGTACTTTTGGCTTTAAAAGAGGTCTGGGTTAAATTTTCACTTATGGTGGTGTCCCTGCTGGGAGGGGGGGGGGGGGGGGGGCACTGATTTATTAAAATTTTTTTTAGTGAAAATGAAATGCAGCAAATTATATGGGATTTGAGAAACATGCCTTCCTGTGTGGGCTTGTGCAAGGGAAGGGTGTTGCTGGTGAATATATTATTTTCTTATAATGAATTTTGCTTATCCACCTATGCCTTCTTGAATAAAACGGCTGTCTGTTGAGATGAGTCTTTCTATGGTGTTCTATTGTATATTTATATATGCTTCTGAACAGCTTTGATTATTAAAATTTGGCTGTCACGTGAACCTTATTTGATCAACCTATTCTTTTGGATGATATGGTGCATTACATGATAAGTGTAAATTCTGTCCTTTTTTCAGTTATTGCACCCAAAGGTATATAGTAGCTATCTTGTCCAGCCCATATATGGGGGCAGTACATAACCGGTTGTTAATACATGTCTAACATTGTAGGCACTAGGAAGGCTATATTATCTTAATCTTAGTGTTAAATGTATATTTTAGAAGTTTATGCTATTTTGATCTTATTATTAGTACACGATTAATACATTAAATAAAGAAGAGTTGAGTAATGTTCGTTTGTGTTCATAATATGATAGTGACGTATGTACATGTAGACAATATTTGACATTTCACTTGATGGCTGTAATCATTTGGGTTTTAACTTATATGAACTATATCCATGGTTACTTCATTTATTATTAGTTAAAGCTGATTGTTTATGTGAAATTTATGGTTTGCCAATATATTTAAATGTTGAATTTTTAAAGTACTTATTTTTAGTATGGTGAGCCTGTTTATTGTTTGGCAATTTGACTGATAAATTTGTATCCTTTCTTGTAGTGCATTACATTATGGATATCCCCATTGAAAATGTGGTTGAACATGAGGCAGAGGATGAACAGGAGGTGACTGAATCACTTGAAAATTCTCAACCCCCTCAGAAACAAGAAAGAGATGGAGATGTGGGTGGAGCTGTTGAAAAGAGATGGCCTGGATGGCCTGGGGAAAGTGTTTTCAGAATCCTGGTTCCTGCTCAGAAGGTTGGTGGCATCATTGGTCGCAAAGGAGAGTTCATTAAAAAAATGTGTGAGGATTCAAGAGCTCGCATTAGGATCCTTGATGGTCCACCAGGAACACCAGAGAGAGCTGTAAGTTGATTTGATGCAGAGACATTCTAAAAGAAAATATTAATGAACATCGTCATCAGATCTAGACAGTTTGATGCCATTATAATTCATATTTAGGTTCTTGTAAAGAAGCATAATTGTGTCTGTGGTAGCTAGTTGACAGCAAGAATTCATCCTCATTCAGAATGCTATTTTAAAGGTGTTTGATGATTTTCTAGTGCGACAGAGATAGGTCTTTTTATTCCTGTTTTGCCTACTCCCTTAAGGTATCAAGATTAAATTTACGTTATTAGTTTTGGATGTCTATCTTATATGGTCTTTCTGTGTAGACCATCCATTTGAAACTCGTTTAATCGTCATCCCTTATTGCTTGGTTGGCTTTAAAGCGCTCCTGTCTTCCTGACCAGTAATTATACCAGGGATTTTCAAAATAATTAGTAAAGTGATCAGGTTCTCTCATAAAATTGTGCCAGATGGGGAAACAATATTAACTTATAAAGAGGGCTCTCTTAAGAAAAACATAAAATAAAATAAGAGGAAAGATAAGAACTCAAACTGGCCATAATATTCAAAATGAAACCTTTCATCAGAATGACCGACATGAATCTGTGCAGGTTCTATCTGCAAAATCAAGGCTACAAATCAATCACCATCGTGACTCCTCGAAACTACCAGAAAAAAAGATCCAAGTTGCAGTGGTCTGTCTTTGCACATGCATGTGCTGAAAGGGTGTTCTGACCATATAGGTACATGTTGGATGAACATCCTGGCCAAGAAGCTCCACCGTTCTACCTGGTAACTCCAGAACTTGGCTGGCTGATATTCTTGAGGCCTGGAAATCTCCAAGAGACCTACTGTCTTAATGAGGAGCAATTAATGCTATAAATCACCACAAATAAAATTAACAATCTTAATCTGGCTTATGCATGTATACCCTTTTTATGCATGCATATCCCAAGCACTAACTCTATTAATTTTTTTTGACCTAACAAGTCCTAACTAGTATAGATTTGCTAATAAGATCATAAAAAGAATTTTCTTTTAGTATTACATATGTTTTCAACTTCTATTCATAATATTATGTCTTATTTGATTGAAAGATTTTGTTTCAGTATTGTGGAAGAATAAATGTTTATCTGGAAGAAGATGGGGTGCTTTCTTTGCAAATCTTATGGGGGAGTTGGTTCACTTGTAAATTTTTTAGTGTCTTTACTACTCATATTAAAGGTCAAACCAAGTTAGGGATGAATTTAGCATTAGGGATTTATTATGAACGGTTGAATTTTTATCATTTTTGATTGAATATTACTGGGATTTCCCTCTTTGATGGTACATGTATGTTATATTTTTTCTCATCTTCCTATCCTCTATTATATCGTTTTCATGTTTTAAACCAACCTTTTTATGCAAGTATCTGATCATCTTTGGAAATTGTAGTATAAATTTTATGATGGCTTCAGCAGTATGCCTCCTGGGATTGTTTTAACTTAAATACCACATAAGAATGACTTTCTGTCAGACATTGTGTCTGTTTAATACTTTCAGCTCTATTGTACTTGTTTCAATTATTCTGTTAGGTCCATACCTTGTCACTTCAATGTGCATTTTGACTTCAGGGGATGAATTCAATATATTGTGAGAAACTAAATTTGCATCTGTTGTTTGGAAAGGTTATGATTACAGCAAAGGAAGAGCCAGACGCGTCACTTCCTCCTGCTATCAATGGTCTGCTTATGGTTCACAAGCGCACTATTGATGGAATAGATAGCGAGGTTGCCAGTGGTGCTGTTTCCGCCTCGACAAAACTGTTGGTGGCAGCTTCTCAAGCTGGAAGTTTGATTGGAAAGCAGGGAGCTACTATAAAATCAATACAAGAAGCTTCTAATTGTACTGTTCGTGTTCTTGGAGCAGGTTGTTGAACAACTTTTACCCTTGTTCTTAGATATGTTTTGATCCTCAATTCCTCTATATCTTTTTGAACAATTTTTTTTTACACTTATTCAACAGCATAATAGTTTCCTGACATGTCAATTTAAGGTTTGTGTTGTGTGGATTGTTAATATTTGGATTTGATATTGTTATACTTTATGGTTTAGTCTTACACGTTTATGATTTCCTCTTAAAGAGGTGTCAGCATTTGCTCTGCAAGATGATAGAGTTGTTGAAATACAAGGAGAGCCTTCAGGGGTGCACAAAGCTGTGGAATTGATTGCCACTCATTTGAGGAAGTTCTTGGTCGATCGCAGTGTGCTTCCACTTTATGAGATGCATGTAATGTGTTATATTTGGGTTCTTTTTGGGGGGCTCCTCACTGTGCTGTCTCTTTAAATTTTTTTTCATATACTGAATCTTGCTTGCAAATGCATGCTGGTTTTGCAGATGCCGATGCCTAAACCACAAATGGAGCAGAACATGCCTCCACCACAGCATTGGGGGCCGCCTCCTCAGGGTTTTCCAAATCCTGGTGGTTCCGGTTTTGGAGGCAATCCTCAATTCATGCCTCCAAGGCAGCACGAGAACTTTTATCCACCACCAGATCTTCCTCCCATGGACAAACCCGCTCACCCTGGTGTATCTGCATATGGAAGAGAGCCCCCGATGGGGATTCATTCATCAAGTAATGCACAGGCCCCACAGCCTGTCATCACGCAGGTGGTGCCATTTTTCATCTCTGATTCATCTTTAATATTAGTACTAGATCTACCTTTATTTTTTATTTTTTATATATATGTTTAGTAATCCTGTATGAAATTTGTTTTTTTCATGCTCTGGAACATTTATTAATATGCCTCTTGCTGTCCAGGTGACACAACACATGCAGATTCCACTGTCATTTGCTGATGCTGTTATTGGCACAGCTGGTGCAAGCATTAGCTATATCCGTCGTACTAGTGGAGCAACCATCACAATACAAGAGACCAGGGGAATTCCTGGAGAAATGACTGTTGAAATAAATGGAACAGCTAGCCAAGTCCAAACTGCTCAACAATTAATACAGGCATGTGTTTTTCCTTTGTGGTTCCATTAGGGTTGTTTATTTACTGTTTAGATTTGACTTGAACTACTCCATCATGCTCTTTCCATTGGATGGAAATCTAGATCTCAGATTTGTAATAATTTTGAAACTGTGTGGTGGTAACTTTGCCTATCAGGTGATTAACTAAGAGCTGTTGTTATTACTTATGATTGTCATCCTTATTTCGAATCTGTTGTTACATTTAAGATATTTTCCCATCCATTTTGTGTGTTCTCAATGTTGATTTTATTTGGAGAAAAGCATTAAACATTCCTTGAGTGAAATGACCCCGGAGATATCCCTTGCATCCCTACCTCTGTCTTGTTTCATTCCCTTTTCCGAATATTTGTTTGACCAGTTATTGATAATTGAATTATTCTTCTAAAAAAAAAGAGAGGATAGTCTTTGATCTCTGTAGGTCATCTTCCATAACTATTGTGTGGATTTTGTTTGCCTTGTATTTCTTAACCATTAATGAACTGTTGAGTATCTTCAACCAACTCTGCTTATGCCCAAATTGGGGAAAGAGATCTAGAGGCAAACACGTAGCTATTGTATTACAGGCCATTTTGATATCGACCAGATATGTTTTTTATTTTTCTTTGATTTAACTTGGTCATGCATGATAACTTATGCTTTATGAATTCTTAAGCTCTGTATTAATGACATTTCATTTTTTTTTCAGAATTTCATGGCCGAAGCTGCAGGATCTGCACAGAACCCTGTTGGCCCCCCTGATCAAGGCTACAATTCTTACCCAGCACACGGGTCGATGTACCAGTCTCCCCAGACCAACCCTGGACACGTGGGTCCTCCTGGTGGGGGCTATGGCTCAATGTATGGTGCGAATTATGGTTACTAGGCTAATGAATGCCTAGGGTCATATGCTATTTAGATAATCGTAAAAACCATGGTGCATAAGGATAGATTTTGCAGAGCCAGATTGGAGCTGATGTTTCTGAGTGTAAGCTGTACTGGTAGTTGTACAATCGGCGGAAGTCTTAAGATCATCCTTTAATTAACTTACATATCCTTTTAATTCAACAATTGGATTCACATCTGATTGAAACAGGATGCGTTGTTTTGCACTCTTTTTATGTCATATGCTTCCTCTTTCTTTTGATGCTCCTTTCTGTTAATGTTTCTTCTGAAATGTCATGCAATTACATGTGTTCCTAACATAGGCAAGTTCAAATGAATTTGGTGGGCAGCTTTTGTGATGGTTCATGTATCAGGTCATTTCAGATTTTGGAGAGCTTGTTTAATAAAATGAGCTGAGCCTAAGTAGTGGTAGGATTTGTTTGTCTGAGCTTGCTTAATTTTTGATGGGGAATGACCATGGTGCAGTCATTATAGGATAATCATTCCCAAGTGACATACCATAATTTCTCATTGATTATTTAAATTTTAGTTTGACTTATCAAATTGGTCGAAATTGGGATCCCTGGATCCTGTTTGAAATAAACTCCCACAAAGGGACTGTCATTCATTCAGTCCATTTTGTAGTTTTTAACATGATTTGATTTTTTTTTTAATTGTTTTTAATACATAACCTATTGTGCTTTATCTACTTTTTTTGTTAGTACTTTGTTGAACAATGTGGATCAGTGCTGAAACTTTGTACAAACTTTTGTATACACTAGGATAGCGAAAAGTTGAAACTGCATGAATGATTATAAGACAACCAACAGCTTTTGGAGAAACAATTAACAAACCTACTCAGCATGCTTTGATTTTTTTGAGCGTAGACTAAAAAAACATGTACTTCAAAGAAAAAAAAATTATGTGCTTTAGTGAATTGTACATATCCACTTACAAAAAACGTAAAAATATTCTAACAAAATATAAAATACACACGAGACATCATATAAAGACTTCGTGTAACAACTCCCTAATGGAGGAGAGTTTTCTAATGATAACTGAATCAGATTCCTTGTAATCTGACTGCCTGGTATAGGGGTGGCATGATGGGAAACCACCCTGCATCGTTCATACAACAGTCCCCAAAAACTACCTGTCACATCCTGTTTTGTAAGATGGATAATTTTCAGGGCCTACCAAGAAAAAGAGAATTTTTTAGGTTGTAAAATTGAACTACACAAAAGGGATCCACAGCCATCAAGTTAACCACACCATAACGTGATTAAACCAAGAGGAGGCTTGGTCTGAATATCTATAATAGGCAGACCATGCCAATTGTTTACTCTCAACACATTGCATCACTGTTTAGCAATATTGCAAATGGCCACCCCGTACACAAATCAGCGAGCAATGAACATGGCTCGAGTCACAGGTCAGTCACATGTCTGGTTATGCTGTCCGCAGTGGTGGAGAAACCAATATAACACCATCTCCCCTTACAAAAAGGAATGGCACGTTGCGCTTTGTCGTCTGAAAATGAAAGGGATAAAAGTTGGTTAGGCCTCGCAGATATGCTATGTACATCTAAGGTCTTTAAAATCATGAGTTAGTTTAGCAAGTCATGAAATAATAATTTATTTAAATGCTAAAGTTTGAATCTTTGGAATGAAAAGCCGTAAACTACTGTCAGAGCCCAATCAAAGGGATTAATATGATTGAAGATTGTTTAGAATGGCGGGGAAGATCAGATATGTACTTCAGCAAGAAAAACAGATAATGAAAGAAACCATATCCGTCATACAAGGGTAGTAACGTCATGTGGTGACATAAGAATGATGGGAGAATTTATGTGGAACAACAAAAGGCAATCCATGAGACTGTGAAGAGACAGCATTGAAAATGCCATAACAAATAATCATATGAAATATATACCGGGTCTGGAGGTTCATGAGTGATTACAGCCATATATTTGGCTCATGCAGAAAAACTTTGGAAAGGGGAGCAGATCTGGGACTTGCATTATCTGCATCTGATATGTAGATCTTCCAGCACAACTTTTTTATGAGTGTCTTAAATTATTTTACTCAGAGATAAAAGGATTCATGAGTGCACTATGAATGTTTTGGTCAATCTTTTCTTGACAATTACCATCTCATATTCCATCTAAAATTTTGTTTTTGATTGTCCATAAATTAAGTGCTAAGAATGATAAGCTTGCTTTTGTTAACCCTGTATATCCATGATTCCAGTAAGATTTTCTGCAACCACGGTTTTGGGTCATTGAAA
Source organism: Acorus gramineus (assembly GCA_030737835.1). Classification (NCBI taxonomy): domain Eukaryota; kingdom Viridiplantae; phylum Streptophyta; class Magnoliopsida; order Acorales; family Acoraceae; genus Acorus; species Acorus gramineus. The sequence goes on along the minus strand of CM060851.1, from coordinate 2,153,390 downwards.
AATATCTGAAACAAATAAGGCAGATGAAGACTGAAAAAAAATGATTCCTGTAAATATGTAGCTCAACGATTCTAGGTATATACCCCATTTCCAAGTGCCACAAAACTGTTCTTCACATCTTCCTAAATTTTAAATTCCATAGAAAGTTGATCTTTCCGAGATAGATTATTAGTTCCTCAAAAGATTCCTAAAACTGACCAAAATCTTATTTATACATCCCAAGCTCATTCCTGGACGTAATAATTTAAAGATCTTATGCCTTTTTCACACAAATTGAACCCCTTACACTAAACCGATGAATGATAGACATTTTGTGCTTTTCGTACCTTCTGAGTATCAGCAGTTTTCCATGTACGAAAAAGGGCGTCAATGAAAAGGCTATTTAATAAAAGAATATTTAAAACATGAGACTAATCTCAAATTTAGCTTACCCGAACAATTTCTTCATATGTTTCATCATCAATTTCCACCGTTGTTATGATTTCTTCAACATCCCCGAGTATCATGTTCAGATGCTGATCGTATGCCTGCATAACAAAAAAAAGCAGGTCAAGTTTTTTTTTTTTTTGTGTGTGTGGGTGGGTTTTGGTGAAGGGGGGAGGGGGGGGGGTCATTTTACATAAAGATTACTTAGAGACATAAATGAGTGAATCATACAGTGGATGCAACTTGCATCTCAAACTCCTAATATCTTCTCCTCCATTGCAAAGTCACAAATGTAACCCCACCTCACAAGATCAGACAATTTTTTTTTTTTACAATAAAGATTATTTGTAGAGTGTAGACATAGAATTAGTGAATGATGAGTTTTGACCAGGTGGTATTCAAAGACATATTTCAGATATTTTGATCATATACATCTGCATCCACAAATTTGCACACACAAAAAAAAACTGATTAGAAAGACCCAGTTGGCATCTAAGCTGTAAATTTCAACAAATTTTCATTGTAATATAAAAAAATGCATGATTCTAGAAGTGCCACTGGTATAATTACAGTTTTTCTCTTGTATAAACACTATACATTATTCTAAATCTTCAATAGACATCAATATACCATGAAAAAGAATTCAAGCATCAAAATTATCACTTAAGTTTGTTTCATTTGGTTTATGATCAAAAGATACGAATAAACAAGATTTTCCTAGTAATAAATAATCTAATAGGTTTAGGTTTGGCATATGTTAAGTAGCTTTACAACAAAAACATATTGTTTACTCCTGGAAATAGTTAAAAAGTTTAAACTTCTTGACTTATCCAACTCGCTGAATTGCTCGACTTTGTGCCTATTTGAGATATACTGAGAACCAGGCAGATTATCAGAGTAAACTCAGCCAATTCAAAGATGAGTTGGATAAATTTCTAATCATGATCCAAATACCATTTATTTATTTTTTTTTTTTTTGGGGGGGGGGGGGGGGGGGGGAGAGACATAGGAGCAGTCTTATTAAGAAAAGATGTCTTGAACAAAAGGAGCCGAGGAATCTCCGAACAAAATGTTAAAAGAAATATAGGAGAAAAGATAGAAGGAAAACAATTCTTCCGGAGAGGAAGATCCCAAAGAAAATTGCCCCCCGAGCGTCACCTCCCAAACCAATGATTACCCATAATGGTAGATGGAGAGTCCACCCTTAGTATCTTCTTGACCCAATCTCCAAGAATGGAAGATGTTTTATCCCAAGTATTCCCAAAGCAGAACCTTTTTTTTGTTGGAACATACATTTGTTCCTAGTAAGCCAAGTGCTCCAACACACCGCATGTGGGGTTAACCATTGGAATTTAGCTGGATTGCATCGATCCCCTTGCTTGTGCCTCTTCCAGATCCAAGTACCACATGGTACAGAGATTCGGAAACGAGGGCAAAATGTTGTTATAACAAGCAAATCCTCTCTACAAGTAGCAATTACTGCAAGAATACGTATCATGAAATGGTCAAGCTTCAATTTGGGAGACTCCATGAGGAACTGCAACTGTGCCCAATTAAAAGTCATACGGAGATGACAGCTTGCAATTTGATATCAATTTCAGCTACTGGAAGTGTAGGATCAGAGTTTATCTTCAGGAATTATATAGGTTCACATAAGAAAAAAACCCTTTCCTGAATATGTAGGCCAAACTGATTTCATGGCCCCTATGGGTAATAGAGGCGCATCAGGTGGGCTGATGAGTTCATGTGAAGCTTTGCGAAATCTGACTGCAGAAATTCTCCACATAGGAGAATGGAAATGGAAAATAAAGTGGCAGATAACCTAGCCAAAACCTATCCAAAAGCATGATTACATTCTTTATACATATGAAACGCATAAAATTTGTTTCAGTTTCATAGGTAGTTCCTTGATTGTTGTGTGTCACACCAAGGATATATGATACAACACATCAGGTTTGGCATTTTTTTTTAATATTCTTACATAATATTCCTAGGTTACTACATTATATTAGTCAGAGAACTGGGCATTAAGAAAGCAAAACCACCATATCAAGATTTGAGGTCACTGATAAAGTTGAGCATAGTCACAAAGTTCGTGTGCAGCAGATATTTGGCAGGGCTTATGTACATTCGTACATTATACGGGACAAGTATGATGAAAGTATGGCAATAGCTTGCTATTTTCTAGATGCATTTTGAACACTAATAAAGAACATACATGCAAAAACTTACAATACATGCAAAAACTTACATTTTATGAGTTGAAGTGCCGAGATAAATAAGACTAGTTTTTTAAATTACGAAGAATGTCATCATCCCAAACAACATTTCAAAGATTTAAACATAACAATTTTAAGGATTTGAACAACAAACCCAGTTAAAGATAACATTTTTAAGGATTTTAACAACAAGATAAAGATAAACATTTTTAAGGATGTGAACAACAAACCCAATTAAAGACTTCCCCAAAACCAACAAGATTTAATCAAAGACAAGCAATTGAAATGATAAAAAAGAACAAACCCACTTAATCAAAACACCCAAACAACCTTCTTTTTTTTTTTGAAAAACAAAAAATACCCAAAAACCGTGCCTTCATAAAAATTCGAGAGAATCAAAACCCAATTGAGTTCAAACAAAACAAAAGCACCAAAGAATTCAAAAGACCCCCACAAAGAGGAGGGTTGGGTGGGGTGAACTTAACGTGAAGCTTGCCGCGGAGCTCGCGATCGGAGCGGAGCTTGACGTAGATCCTCTCGTCGAGGCTGAGCCTTATGAGGTCCAGCGGCTCCTTCACCGCGCTCTCCTCCTCGCTCGCCATCTCTCTCTCTCTCTCAAGCAAAAAGTTTCAACTTTTCAATAGAGAGGGAATCTGGTATACTCGGGGAGTGTTTAATAATTAGGGTTTTTGTTAAATGGGTTTAGGGCAATATTTTTGTATGTCTACATAAACTCACAAAATGTTACCCTTTTAGATACATTATACTGTCCAAAACACTTTTTTGAGGGCTAGTTTGACGAGAGTTAATGTTTTGATGATAAATTATCCTAATTGAATATAAAAGTTTCATCAATATTATTCATATTTACATTTGTTAAAATTGAGATAAAAAGTGAGGATAAATGCTATTCTAGTCTTAGTAAAACAAAATATCTTTATTTTTATTTTAAAATTAGAATAATTGTTCACAGTTTATCTCAATTATTTTTTATACCAAACGAGAATAAACTGTCATCCCCTTCACTTATCCCCATAATTATTCTTTTTTCCACCCTTTATTCCCTTACCAGTTACTAAACCAAACCAGCCCGTAGGGCTAAGTATTTGTGAATGTTATAAGATGAGTGTAATAAAGCTCATATAAATTTTGATGGTTAAACTTGTCAATTATTCGATTTTTTTATCTGCTCTAATTTTGTATCAAAAAATGAGAAATATCATATATTTGAATACCTGAAATGCGAAAATGGATATCAATGTAACCGATCCAAAAATCCAAATCAGACATATATGGTGTATGTTGTATTATATATTATTTATATTTTAGTTATATTGTATGATTTGTTATAATCATAATATTTATAATGATATTAAATTTTCTATGCATGATATTTGGAAGAGAGAATAAATTTTAAAATCTCGATTTTAATTATCATACGCCTATAATATATCACTTGATTAATTAAATTAATGTTCATATTTAAAGATGTAAAATATATAAAAAAAATATGTATCTGATTCGAATCCGAAGATGTCTGAATCATAAAATTAAAATCCTTATCTTATTATATTTGAATAATAATGATAAGATACGAATATTAACGCATCTAATCTGTGTCAGATCCATACTTACCAATTGTGTGACATTGGCGGATCAAAATTTGGAAACATGGTTAGGTGGAATTTTGCATTTAAGAAATGCAAAGCATGTTTCAAATGTCTTTAAAAAGCATGTTTAATTAAAAATTTGTTGAGATTTTAGTCTATAAAAAGTATGATTTTTTAAAAACAAAAAATGACCTTCTTCGAAATAAGGTTTTATTAAATTAATTTATACAAAATCATATTTTTTAAACAGTGTTTCAAAGTCTGGGCTTTAGATGTGTGTTTGTAAAACAAATGATTTTTATAAAATTATGATTCAAATTTAAATTTTGAAAAATTTCCAAACTCTGCCTTTTTATACTTAAGGCCGTGCTTAAATCCACATTTCAATTTATTCTACGGCGAATTAATTTTTTTTTATTTATTTATTTACCACGTTTTATTTATTAAATTCTTTGACGTTTTCATTGCCAAGAAAACACATCTTCTTAAAAGCAAGTCGCTTTTTGAAAAATGAAGGTCTTGAACTCAGTTTCAAATGGGCCCTAAAAGAGCATAATCGATTTGGATCTGTGTTTAATTTTTTTGATGTCTGAAACACAAAATCAATTTAATATGGATAAGGACAGGGATATATATTTGGGTGCGAGAATATGGATAAGAAGAGGGATAACTATCTTGTTGGATAGAGGCTATCCTAATACGTATTTGGTTTCTATGGGGGTAACATGAAGTGATTTAGATGAGAATTTGCCGATAATCTATTTAATTGGAATACAATAACTTTCAAGTTTTAATGAAAACCCAACACTTCGACAACTTATTAGACAAGAATATGGAGATTGTAACCGTAGTCATAATATTCATTACAGTAAATACTCGGTAAAATCATATTCAGTATAATAAGTGCATTTGTTACCATACGTGATAAGTGTGATAATATTATGAAGATAAGTAACATGCTTAGATGCATTTAAGTAGATTACGATTAACGCATGTCAAAAATGTGAAGATTATAATAATTTATAACTAAAAAGTTGTGTCAGGCATTCTAATTTATCATTGAAATCTGAAGGCCGTTTAGAAACACGTTTGTAGCTCTTGATCTCATGCAAAATATAATTGCTCAGGCCATATTTCCAAACACACTCTACATAGAGTTATAAAATGCACAACTCTTGAAAATAAAAGTTTTGTTAGATTCATGGATAAGATAGGTGTATTACTGCCACACCTTTCTAAACGTTCATACAATAGCAGCATCAGTTCCGGAGAAATTCTTGTGTAGAAAACAGAATATGAGAGGAACTTCAGATCTTGAGTAATTCAATGTAAGTACTCACTGCATCAGAACAAACATTCACACTTAACCATTCTTTTCTACTGACATTCTTCCGGCAAACCCGCTGTTTTTTTTTTTCTCTTTGAATGATGAGGAACCCTAACATTAGTTGGGGAACACCTTGGATGCATATAATCACCCACAAATCTTGTGCATGAGATAAGTATCAAGGAGTTTGAAATTGAGACATACAGGAAGTAAACTAATGCCTGCAGTTTATGTACTAATGACCAATGTCATCTCTTTCAAACATGCCAACTAACAGAGATAAGAGCATTGACTGTCCAGCAAAGGCTCTATAACTTCCATAAGAAGCTGCATTTGTCTTGTGGATTTCCTTCCTCTGAAGAAGACCATGGATTGGAAGGCGATTTTCCTCTTCCATTCATGTGCACAGCTTGCTAGCCTGCTTAACCTGTCATGAAAACTGTTTGAGACCAGTCTTTGACAAAACAATTGCTGCATGTCTTTGGCCAACTCAAAAATTTCAAGATTGTTTTTTTTTTTTTTAAGATTGTTTGAACAGCAACAATGGAATTAGTGCTCATCATTATCAATCCTTCAGAGTTGAGCTGAAATTGAAACTCAGATCATCTACACAATCATATGTCTACATAAGTTAAAACCAATGTATCTCTCAGATTCACTAAATTCAATCATTCTACAATTTCTTTGGCACACACTCAGGAAGCATTTTCATATATTCAGGACCGTTCTCATCAGTTTCAAACATGTGGAAAAGCATTGATAGAGTATGGTTGTTTGCAGAGAACCCTCTCTTTCTCATTTCAACGGCAAGCTGTACCGCTTTGAGGGATTCTTTTTTCATAAGAAGCCCGCGAACAATGATATTGAATGTCACTTTGTTTGGAGGACATTTTTCCTTTTCCATTATCGCGAGCATCTTGCTGGCATTCATTACATGACCAGCTTCACAAAGGCCTTTTATGATCGAGTTATATGTAACAACACTAGGAGTCAACCCTTTTGCAATTGCGTTGTTGAATATATCCATAGCTGTCTGTAATTGACCGGTTGTGCACAACCCATTGATGAGGATACAACAGGTGTTATTATTGATCTTAACTCCTTCAATTTGCATGATCTGAAGCCATTTGAATGCCTCTTCAAGACATCCATTTTTACAAAGACCATCCAGTAGTGCATTAAAAGTGATGATATCTGGCCTTATACCTTGAGCTTGCATCTCATTGAAGAGTTCTTTTGCAGCCACGACACTTCCTGCCCAAAACAGTCCATCAATAAGAGTGTTATAAGTGACAACATTAGGTTTCACTCCTTCGCATTGCATTTTCATGAGCAATTTCAAAGCCTCATTCATCCGCTTTGCTCTGCAGTACCCATTAATCAGTATGCTATAGGTGATTGTATCGGGATTTTGGCCCCTGGCTACCATGAAGTCAAATACCTTCAACGCATCTATCATTCTCTTTTGCAAGCAGTAACCATCCATCAATGTGTTGTAATTAAAGACATTAGGATCCAATCCTCTCCGAATCATGGTGTCTAAGAGCACATGCGCATCATCCGGCTTCCCTTCCTTGCAGAGAGTGTCTATTTGAATATTGAAGGTCACCACGTCTGGCAAGAGCCCCTGATCAACCATACCATCAAACAACACCTTTGCTTCACTCCACATGCCTGAATCATAGAGACCTTGCAACAATGAGCTGTACGTGATTACATTGGGCTGGACACCATCATCAACCATTTCCTTGAAGAGCTTGAGAGCATCCTCCGTTGATCCTACCTTGCATAGACCGTCGATCACCGCGCTGTATACTTCCAAGTTAGGCCTACACCCATTCTTGCCCATCTGTCTGAGCAAGCGGAGAGCCTTTCCAGTGTCGCCCGCCTTGCAGAGGCCGTCAATGAGTGTCCCATAAGTGACTACATCGGCGGGGCAACCCTTCTTAGACATTTCGACGAACAGCTCCACCGCGTCTCCAATCTTGTCGGTGGTGCAGAAGCCCTTGATGAGAGTGGTGAAAGTGACAACATTGGGTTCATAGCCGCGCTTGAAGATGCCGCAGAGAAGGGAGAAACCGAGATCGACCCGATTGAGTTTGCAGAGGGAATTGATGAGGATGTTGTGGGTGAATATATCGGGAGAGATGCCCGCGGAACACAAATCATGGAACATGGAGAGGACGACGGAGTGGTGTTTGAGTTTCGCCGCATCCCTCAAAAACCCGTTGAGAACGCGCATTGGTGGTGGTGAAAAAAGCCACCGCGAGAGGAGCAGTTGCTTGAACGTGCACAACACGGTCTCGAGCGACTTGTGATGGGATTGCTTCGTATTCAAAGAAGTTGGGCTTAAACAGTTCTCGCATATTGAAGAGGAGGTGGTGCAGATGGACCTCATAAAAGAAGGAACCCTTCTCCTCCTCCTCCAAGACGCCATCATCAAAGCTATTGGTCTCTGTTTCCTCCCCAAAGAACACACATTGAGAGTCCTGAATGGATCATCTAATGCAAAACCCAGATGACCCCTTCGGAGATCCTTGATTGGTCTGATTATGGCAGTCTCTGTGAGTAGGAGAGGATCGACGAAGCGGTTCTATCTGTTTGAGAAAGTGCCGCAGACGACGTTTTCGGGGCCCCCCCACCACCGCTTTTTAGTGGTACATCTTCGTATCTGTTAATACTTTTTGGTTTCATCAAATCTGGAGAAAAGTTGGTGACTTTTACATGTTACACGTGTATATATATATATATATATAAATATCTGGGCGCACGATGGGGTGCACAGTCGCACGACCGGACGGTCCACGATCTGGACGCACGATGGGGTGCACGGTCGCACGACCACACCCCATCGCTTTCCTATATATATATATATATATATATATATATATGTTACACTCTCTTTTTTTTTTTGTTACTACCGTACTGCTCCGATGCAATCTCATGTAACTTGTTAGTTAGCAGCTATATATGTGTCATCGACCCTAAATATTGTGTCTTACTCCTTTTATTCAAGGTTATATGTATTTATATACAAATTTTTAACGCATATATGCATATGGGTATGGATCCTGTCAGGATTGACTTTTGAGTTATGTCAGTATCAAACTGTACAACCTACTAATTGAACTATATAGTATATGAATCAAACTGTACAGTTGAATAAAAATTTCACTTTTCTATTGGAGCCGGTGAGCTTTTGGATAAAATATGAATTCTTAAATATCATCAGTATCTAATAGGAGAGTGGAATAGATACCCAACAATTGATTATGCAGTTCGAATTATAGTTGTGTAGTGCAATTAATTGGTTGTGTTGTTCGATACTGACAGGACTGATTGAAACCAATCATGACTGGATCTGGACTCGTGCGAGATGGCGAGTCTACCTTCAAAAAAAAAAAAAAAAAAAACATTTAACCACTCTGCTAAGTTGAATAAACAGAAACTATCCATTAGAATTGCTTTTCGGCCTAATTTTCCATGAATAGATTTGATTTTCATTGAAAAATATTAGGGACAATAATCTAGTTGCTTTTATTTGCAACCACTACATGTTTTGAATTTTTTTTTCTTTGAAAGGTATGTGTTTATATAATTAAATATATACCTTAAAAAATAAAGTATCTAAAATGAGTTGAGAACACAATTATTTATATATTTCTTTTGAAAGTTATTGCAACATGCATGTGATGGTCTTAAATTCATGCTTTTCAGTCTCACCGTCGTAAACTGATTGCACTCTAAAGCCAACCTAGAAAGAAAAAAAATTTGATGCATGTTTGAATCTTTGAATTTACACACACTATCAGGAATTAGATATCTCACTACGAATTTTGGTTTATAACAGAACATCCATTTCTGACACATAGCAACTAGCTAACTATAGTTACATGCCAAATGAGATGTCCATTCTGAAACTAAGTATAGTGGATTTCTGACACAAAAATGATTCCATCAATTGAATCGAGCAATTATATTATGTCAAAATGAATGAACTGACAAATTCATGAGATTCCCCAATTAGAATTCATCATTTGGCCGAATGAATGGGGGAGAATTTGAAGTTGGGTGCTTAAGAGTTGGAGAAGGCTTAGAGGGGTTAAAATGGCAAGTTTTGAAATAAAATCAGGGCATTATTTGAGTTCGTTCTAATGTTCATTTCTCTCTGTGAACTGAGGTTACTCAACATGGAGGAATGGCTACAAATACTCTGAATTACCATAAAGTCATTTCAATTTCTTTCACAATCTTACGAACAATGCAACAACCATTCTTACAATCCATTTATGTTGTAGGGGAAGGCATCGTGTGCCTTCGGCCTCAAGCTACCATGGATCAAAGAGCTTCACAATGTCATCTATTGTTCCCAAATCCATTAATATATAATTACGCATGTGGTAACATAACACACCTTGAATTCAAATATAAACCCACCATTTACATAACACCACCTTACGACCAAAGATATTTGAGATCTGAAGTAATTCCAAGTGGATTCATACAGATCATGAAGTACAGGTTATATAATTTCACAGTCAATTGAAAACTCATTCAGCTACTTACCCATCATTTTACAGACTTCTCTGATTCATACTCACGAAGCATTTCGGTATGGTCCGGATAATTCGCCTCAGTTTTCAAGCATGTTGACTAACATGACTACATCATTATCTGGCTCTCTCTCTCATTTCAATGACAAGCTGCGTTGCCTTGAGGAATTCTCCTCAAGAAGATCATGGACCGTGATATTAAAAGTGTGGTCATTGGGAACTCCCCTTCCATATTCATGAACAACTCACTGGCCTCAGTTCCCATCCTAATTGTGACAGAACACATGAAAATTTACACAAATGTTATTTGACATGCATCATGATTCAATATATTTGTTCAAAGTACTATGATGAAAATCCATCCATGAAAATTCATTCCAGAAAGCTTAACCTATGATTGTCAGTATACATATCTGATATCAATTTATTGCTCACTCCAGGAATAATAGCACGTTCAACATTCAGAGTTCGGACACAACTCTAAAGTGACATAGAATACTAAGGTTGATTGACATTTTCCAACATTCTAGAAAAGAGATATATACCAAGGTGCAAAATTAACTCATCTGGAAGAATGAGACTGTATAAACCTTAAACAAAATAAAAATATCTCAGAGTTACATACCCATTAAGAAGACCAAACTCAGGATCCATCAGAGACTCAAACATCGGACAGTTGTGATCATATGCCAGGCTACATTGTGCTGCGAATGCAATTTCTGAGTTAGGGAGATTGAAGCGTGGTCCGAAACCAGTCCATTGTTCTATGTGCTCTGAATGAAATGGTTTTCAACCAGGCAACAAGATATCCCCCCTCCTGTAATGAATTGATGAATGAAACAATTATAGTGAGTGCTTATGTACAAGTGGGTGTGAGATTTCCTTCTTAAGTCAGATGATTTGGATGCACAGGATTATTTTCAACACTCCTTAGACATGTTTTTCACACCTGGTGATGGAAGTTCATCATGTGTGTGGGATACACTTCCAAGAAAGGTGAGTCAATAAAAACTAGTAAATCAGTTTATTCGATATAGACTTACCAGACCATGAACAATCAATATCAAATTTCAATGCAAAGGATCAGATGCTCTAATAATACATCAATTGGCATTTTCATAATCAATCAACAAAGCTTCATTTGAGTTATCATACACATTAACAAAGTCTGACATATTTGATTGGCCTGTTCAACAATAAGGAAAGATATACACAAAAAAATTTACAAAAGCAACTCTTCAAGCATATACTTGCTTTACGACTGCCAATTCTCCGAGAAGAGTTATAAATGTCACATGATATTCAGAGTAATTGACAGATTAAGTATAATATTATTTGGCACTACAACAAAAGTAAATCCACAAAAATTAGATGATGCACGACAAATTTTTTTACAATCGATCAACACCTTTTTGGCTGCCTCGTTTTCCATCATCCTTCAATGCAAAATCAGGAAGCATTTTCATATATTCAGGACCATTCTCATCACTTTCAAGCATGTGGAAAAACATTTTCAGAGTACTATTATCAGCTGAAAACCCTCTGTTTCTCATTTCAATGGCAAGTTGCACTGCTTTGAGAGATTCCTTCTTCTTAAGAAGACCGCGAAGCATGATATTGAATGTCACATTGTTTGGAGGACATTTTTCTTTCTCCATTCTTATGAGCATCTCGTTGGCTTTCATTACATGACCAGCTTCACAAAAGCCTTTTATGATTGTAGTATATGTAACAACATTAGGAGTCAACCCTTTTGCAATTGCGTAGTTGAACATATCCATAGCTGTCTCAAATTGACCTGTTGTGCACAACCCATTGATGAGGATACAACAAGTGTTATTATTGATCTCAACTCCTCCACTTTGCATGATCTGAAGCCATTTGATTGCCTCTTCAAGACATCCACTTTTGCAAAGACCATCCAGTAGTGCATTATACATGATTATATCTGGCCTTGTACCTTGAACTTGCATCTCATTGAACAGTTCTTTGGCAGCCACGATTCTTCCCACACGAAACAGTCCATCAATTAGAGTGCTATAAGTGACAACATTAGGTTTCACTCCCTCACATTGCATGTTCATGAGCAATTTCATTGCTTCATCCATCTGCTTCACTCTACAATACATATTAATCAGTATGTTATATGTGAATGTATCAGGATTTTGGCCCCTGGCTACCATGAAGTCAAATACCTTCAACGCATTTTTCACTCTGTTTTGCAAGCAGTAACCATCCATCAATGTGTTGTAAGTAACGATATCAGGATCCAAGCCTCTTTGAATCATGGTGTCTAATAGGACGTGGGCATCGTCTGCCTTCCCTTCCCTGCAGAAAGCATCTATTTGAATATTGAAGGTCACCACGTTTGGCAAGATCCCCCGATCAACCATCGCATCAAACAACTCCTTTGCTTCACTCGACATGCCTGAATCATAGAGGCCTTGCATCAATGAGCTGTATGTGATTATGTCCGGTTGGACACCATCATTAACCATTTTCTTGAAGAGCTTGAGAGCATCATCCGTCGATCCTACCTTGCATAGACCGTTGATCATCGCACTGTATGCCTCTAAATTAGGCCTACACCCGTTCTCGCCCATCTGTCTGAGCAAGCGGAGAGCCTTTCCGGTGTCGCCCGCCTTGCAGAGGCCGTCAATGAGTGTCCCATAAGTGACTGTATCGGCAGAGTAACCCTTCTTAGACATATCGACGAACAGCTCCACCGCGACTCCAATCTTATCCATCGAGCAAAAGCCCTTGATGAGAGTGTTGAAAGTGACAACATCAGGTTCATAGCCGCGCTTGAAGATGCCGCAGAGAACAGAGAAACCTAGATCGACCCGATTGAGTTTGCAGAGCGAATTCATCAAGATATTGTGAGTGAATAGATCGGGAGAGATGCCCGCGGAACACAAATCAAGAAACATGGAGATCACGGTGGGGTGGTGTTGGAGCCTCGACGCATCAGTCAAAAGCTTATTGAAAACGCGAACGGGTGGTGATGAAGGCCTCCGCGAGGAGAGGAGGAGTTGCTTGAACGTGCTCAACACGGTCTCGAGCGACTTGTGATTGGATAGAGTAATAGCAGTGGTAGTTGTAGAAGATACTGAAGAGGAGATGGTGCAAGACGCCATCATCAAAGCTATTGATCTCTGTATCTTCCCCCAAGAATACCCACTGATGGATCATCCAATGCAAAACCCTGAAGAAGAGATTCTCGAATAGAGTCTTGACTGGTCTGATTGTGGGAGTCTTTTAAGTATGAGAGGACCGACGAAGTGGTTCTCCCTGTTTGAGAAAATGCCGCAGACCCCCCTCGTATCTGTTCTGTTTGTGTTTTGCCGTACTTTTTGGATCAAATTTGGAAGGTAGCTTTTACAAGGTTACATGTGTAATTATTTGTAGGAGGGTGGAGTCTTTTTTGCAGCCCTTACATGTCTATATGATAGTATAATATATAACGCATGAGCCCTATTATACCATATGATATAGTTTTTTTATATTTTTTATAATAAAAAATATATGTTGTATTTTAATATATCATTTATTTCATATAATAATATGTACTTAAATAAAAGAGTGTGTGTTTTTTAAACAAAGAAAACCGGTGTGGGCTGGACATATCACTTTCTTATTTTATGACAACTGTTACACTTCATTTTTTTAAGGTTTAAATGTAGTCTTATATAATTAGTAAGTCATTTAACGAAATATATAACTCATTAAAAAAAATTACACTTTCTAAAAATGATCAATTCAATTTGACATATAGAGAAATATATACTTTACATCAAAGTATATATATCTCATTATTATAATTTAAAAAAAATTAAAACTCGTGCAGATTATCAGTGGAATTGCATATGAAGGTGTACAAAATATTATCCTTTATTTATATCTACGTCAGAGTGAGCATTTGCAGCCCCAGTGCACTTTCATGTCCCCGGATGAAATACATGTATTTTTTTCAACTTAAAAAGAATAATAAATATAAGTAGCAATATTATCTTGAATTTGGGAACGTCTTCTCTCACTCTATAAGAGGGTGGAGTCCGCATGGAATCCCACCCCGTTTTCTGGGATGGGATTGGGAGAAAAGAAAGGAAAAAAAGAGAAAGAAAGAGGGGAGGGGGGTTGGTAGTAGTTGGAGGGGAAGAGAAAGCTATAGAGAGAGAGAGAGGTGGTTCTCGGGGAGGGCTGCGGCTGCGGGCAGCATCGAGAAAATGTTACATCAAGTCTTAAAAATTGTCCAACTTTTAGGGGCTTTTAATAACAAGGTTTGAAGTTGATTTTGCTTTTTAATTAAGTACAAAGCTCACATGTGTCATCAAAAGCGTTTCAAGAACAGACTTAATTAAAAAGTTACTTACAATTTTTATTGTAAAAATGTTGTTTTTTAAAAAGCATAGAAAATGTGCTTTTCAGGAATTAAGTTTATTTAAACCACTTTGATGAGAATTCATTTTTTAACGTTTGAATGCATATAACCTCCAAATAATGCATATGCCCGAAAGCTAAAAATTGAGTGATTTGTAAGATTAAAAGTGTGCCAAAACTCATAATAAGTTATAATTTATGAAGCAATACTTCGTGATGCGAGAGGGCTTAAAAGAAGTAATAAATAAATCTTTTTGACCACTCTACTAAGTTGAATGACCAGAAACTATCCATTAGAATTGCTTTTCTGCCTAATTTTACATGAATAAATTTGGTTTTCCTAAGTTGAATCTTTTAGTCATCTGATTGGAAAATGGTAGAGACAATAATCGAGTTACTTTTATTTGCAACCCAACGTGTTTCGAATTTATTTCTTTTGAAGGTGTGTTTTTATATAATTAAATATATATTTTCACAAAAAAATGGAGTATCTATAATGAATTGAACACACAACTTTTTTTTTTCTCATGGAATATGTACTCTTCTAACCGGGTATATTCTACATGCATGTGATGGTTTTGAAGTCATGCTTTTCAGTCTCACCAGTATCAAAAGATTGCAATCCAAAACCAAGAGAGAAAAGAAGAAAAGAAAAGGAAAAAAAAAAATTAATGCATATTTGAACCTTTGAACTGCAGTGCAGAGTGAATGAAAAGATTGATGGAGAAATTCAGTGGCCTCAATTTACAGGCACTCTATCAGGAATGACACATCTCACTGGATTTTGGTTCATAACAGGAGTAGAATTACATAAAAATTGAAATAAAATATAATTTGAGATGATAATCTACATATAGATGAATTGATGAATGAATGAACGAACAAACATACAAATCAACAAATGAAAAAGAGAATTTCACTTGTGGTGGGTGTTTATGTACAAGAGGGTGTGAGTTTTCTTTCTTGAATCAGATGATTTTGATGCCCAGTTTTCTTTTTAACACTCTTCAGAAATGTTTTTCACACCTGACAATGGAAGTTTGTCATGTGGATACAATTCCAAGAAAGGAGAGGCAATAAAAACTACCAAATTAAGTTGGTGTAACATAGACTTACCAAATCATGATCAATAAACATCATATCTCAATGCAGAGGAGGATCAGATACTCTACCAATACACCAAATAGCACTTTCAAGATTAATCAACAAAGCTTCATTTTACAATCAATTCAAAGTGAATTCATACAGATCATGAAGTGTAGAGTATATATCCATTGCAACTAATTTTACAATCCATTGAAAACTCATTCAGATACTTACCTATCATTTTACCGTGTTCTTTAGTTCAAACTCAAGAAGCATTTTGATATGGTCAGTACGATTAACACCATTTTTTAAGCACATCGACTAACATGACTGCATCATTATCTGGTAATAGCTCCCGCTTTCCCATTTCAATGGCAAACTGTACAGCCTTGAGGAAATCTCCTCATCAAGAAGACCATGGACCACGATATTAAAAGTGCAGTCATTTGGAACTCCCCTTCCATTTTCATGAACAACTCACTGGCCTCAGTTATTTCTGAATTATGACAGAACACATGAAAATTTACACAAATGTTATTCGACATGCATTGTGATTCAATAAATTTGTTCAAAGTACTATGAGGAGAGACCATCCATGAAAATTCATTCCAGAAAGCTGAACCTATGATTGTCAGTAATGAAATCTGATATCAATTTATTGCTAACTCCAGAAACAATGACACATACAACATTCAGAGGCTTGGACACAACTCTAAACTAATATAGGATATTAAGGTTGATTGACATATCCAACATTCTAGAAAAGAGACACATACCAAGGTACAAAAGTAACTCATCTGGAAGAATGAGATAGTATAAACTTTCCAACAAAATAAAATATCTCTAGATACATACCCATTAAGAAGATCAAGCTCAACATACGTCAGAGGCTCAGATGCTGGTCAGTTGTGGAATCATATGCCAGGCTACAATGTGCTGTGAATACGAATTTCTGCATTACGGGGATTGGAGGGTGGTCCGAAATAGCTATGATGGAGAGGATTGAAGAGGGATCATCACCATTGCATATATAGAGAGGTTGTATAAGGTTGTGACAGCATCAACCTTCCCCTGGAGACTTCCCTTGCTGAGGATCCCAATCAGTAGGTGTCTCTTGAGACCGTGTTGTCTGTTTATCCAAAATTGAAACTAAAAGATATAAAAAAGTCAAAACAAGTTAGTGATAAACAAAAACATCAAAATAGCAGAAAAATATGAAAGAATAACATGTGAGTGAAAATAGGAATATAGACAGAGAAAAAGGAGAGTTAAAGATATTACAGCAGGAAAATCGATATAGCAACTCAAAATAACTTTCAGAATCACATATAAACCAGGATTAAAAGGGGAATGCAAAGACCAATACCTTATAGTGGATACTGGTCAGTACATATACTCATGCATTAGAACTTCCATTTCTCACAAATGCAATAACTATAGTTAAAGGCCAGATGAGATGTCCATTCCAAAACCAAGTATTCCAGGTATCTGACACAAAAATGATTCCATCAATTGAATGAAGCCATCATAATATGGTGAACTGAATGAACTGACAAATTTACGAGATTCCCCAATTAGAATTCATCATTTGGCTGAATGGATGGGAGATAATTTGAAGTTAGGTTTTTACGGGTTGGACAAGGCTTAGAGGGGTTTAAATGGCAAGTTCTGAAATAAAATTGGGGCATTATTTGAGTTCTAGTGCTCATTTCTCTCTCTGTAGTTGTGTCATATGGTGAACTGAGGTTACTCAACATGGAATGGCTACGAAAACTCTGTACCATAAAGACATTCAATTTTTTTTTATATATTTATAATCCTACATACAATGCAACAAACATTTTTACAATCGATTTATGTTGTAGGAGAAGGCATCGTGCCTTTGGCCTAAAGCAACCATGGATCAAAGAGCTTCACCATGCATCTATTGTTCCAAATCAATTGATATGTAATTATGTATGTACTATGTAGTAATACATCACACACCTTGAATTCAAAATCTAAACCCACCATTTACATACCACCACCTTTGGACCCAAGAACTCTGACATATAGATCATATAGATTAGATCCATGGTGTCTAATAGATCAGGAAAATTAGAAAGAGACCACCCATGAAAATTCATTCCAGAAAGCTTAACCTATGATTGTCAGTAATGAAATATCTTGTAGTTACATATCCATTAAGAAGACCAAGCTCAATATCCATTGGAAGCTCAAACACTGGTCAGTTGTGATCGTATACCAGGCTACAATGTGCTGCGAATGTGAATTTCTGCGTTGGGGGGGATCAAAGCATTTTCTGAAACCAGTCCTTTGTTCTATGTGCTCTGAATAAAATGGTTTTGAACCAGACGACATTACATTCCCCCTACTGTAATGAATGAAACGGTTATAGTGAGTGCTTATGTACAAGAGGGTGTGAGATTTCTTTCTTGAGTCAGATGATTTGGATGCCCAAATTTTTTGAACAACACTCAGACAAGCTTTTCACACCTGATGATGGAAGTTCATCATGTGTGTGTGATACACAGAGAGGATAGGTGAGTCAATAAAAACTACTAAATCAGTTTGATTTAACAAACTTACCAGATCAAGAACAAAGTTGGTGGTAGGGTGTGATTTGGTGGACTCAAAAAAGGATTAACATAGACAAACAGTTGAACCCTTTTTTGAATAATGCAAGTGCTCTTTTTATCCTAGGGATGATTACAGGATCAATAGGAAATACTTTCCATTTAAATATCAGACAATAGTGCTCGGTGGGTTCATCAAATCAAAGCTAAGACTATACCTCCTTTGAGATGATCATCAGATCTTTTTCACCAGTCAAATTATGATTAGGAAAGAAAACTTTATAGAGTAGATTTCACAGTGGCAGCATGGAAATCTTGAAAGACAAGTGCAGCATGTAACAAGAGCTGGAGCTGGTTCAACCCTTCAAGCTTTTGATCCCAATAGAAGCATTGAATACATCCTCAAACTTTACTTCGGGTGGTGAATGAAATTTGATATCAAATTACCGCTCACTCCAAGAATTACAGCACATGCAAAATTATACACCTCTAAACAAACATAAAATTCTAAGGTTCATTGGTCTATCCAACATTCAGGAAAGATTTACATAAAAAATTACAAAAAGGCAACCCTTCAAGCATATACTTGCTTTATACTACCTTCAATTTCTCAGTTTTCAAATAATCCACAAACAGTGATTAAATGTCACATGATATTCGGAGTAATTGACAAATCAAGTATAATATTATTTGACACTACAACAAAAGTAAATCCACAAAAATTAGATGATGCACTACAACAAATTTTACAATAGATTGATACCTATTTGGCTGCCTCTTAGTAGTCGTTTTCCATCATCCTTTGGTGCAAAATCAGGAAGCATTTTAATATATTCAAGACCATTCTCATCATTTTCAAGCATGTGGAAAAACATTTTAAGAGTATTATTATCCGCTGAAAACCCTCTCTCTCTCATTTCAATGGCAAGTTGTGAAGCTTTGAGGGATTCTTTTTTCTTAAGAAGACCTCGAAACATGACATTGAATGTCAAATCATTTGGAGGGCATTTCTCCTTTTTCATTCTCATGAGCATCTCGCTGGCTTTCATTACATGACCAGCTTCACAAAGGCCTTTTATGATCGTGTTATATGTAACAACACCAGGGGTCAACCCTTTTGCAATTGCGTCATTGAATATATCCAAAGCCGTCTCTAAATGACCCGTTGTGCACAACCCATTGATGAGAATGCCAAAGGTCTGATTATCGATCTTAACCCCTTCATTTTGTATGATCTGAAGCCATTTGATTGCCTCTTCAAGACATCCATTTTTGCAAAGACCATCCAGTAGTGTATTATAAGTGATGATATTTGGCCTTGTACCTTGAACTTGCATTTCATTGAAGAGTTGTTTTGCCGCCATGACTCCTCCCGCACGAAACAGTCCATCAATCAGAGTGTTATAAGTGACAACATTAGGTTTCACTCCCTCACATTGCATTTTCATGAGCAATTCCATAGCCTCATCCATCCTCTTTGCTTTGCAGTACCCATTAATCAGTATGCTATAGGTGATTGTATCGGGCTTATGGCCCCTGGCTACCATGAAGTCAAATACCTTCAATGCATCTTTCACTCTGCTTTGCAAGCAGTAACCATCCATCAATGTGGCGTAAATAATGACATCAGGATCCAACCCTCTTTGAATCATGGTGTCTAATAAGACATGGGCATCGTCTGCCTCACCTTCCCTGCAGAGAGCACCTATTTGAATGCTGAATGTAACCATATCCGGCGAGATCCCCTGACAAACCATACCATCAAACAACTCCTTTGCTTCATTCCACATGCCTGAATCATAGAGACCTTTCATCAATGAGCTGTATGTGATTACGTCAGGCTGGACACCATCATCAACCATTTCCTTGAAGAGCTTGAGAGCATCCTCCGTTGATCCTACCTTGCATAGACCGTCGATCACCGCACTGTATGCCTCTAAACAAGGCCTAACCCCTCTCTCGTTCATCCGTCTGAGCAAGCGAAGAGCCGTTCCGGTGTCGCCCGCCTTGCAGAGTCCGTCAATGAGCGTCCCATAAGTGACTGCATTGGCAGAGTAACCCTTCTTAGACATATCGACGAACAGCTCAATCGCGACTCCAATATTGTTGGTGGAGCAGAAGCCCTTGATGAGAGTGTTGAAAGTGAAAACATCAGGTTCATAGCCGCGCTTGAAGATGCTGCAGAGAAGGGAGAAACCGAGATCGGCCCGATTGAGTTTGCAGAGGGAATTGATGAGGATGTTGTGGGTTAAGAGATCGGGAGAGATACCCGCGGAATCCAAATGACGGAACATGGAGAGGACGGTGGAGTGTTGTTTGAGTTTCACTGCGTCCCTCAAAATCCCGTTGAAAACACGCATGGGCGGTGGTGGTGAAGAGAGGATCAATCGCTTGAACGTGCTCGACAGCTTATCGAGATCGTCGGGTTCATGTGGTGGGCATTTCTTCGCGGTGGTGTTTCTGATGGAAGGAGAGATTCTCATCCCACCACCCATTATAGAGATTGAGAGAGAGAGAGAGAGGAGTCTTTTAGGTGTCAATGAATCGTTGTGCATTCACGGTGGTGGTGGTGACGGTGCTGATGCCCTCGCTCCCTCAAACATCTACAAAGCTCTATTTAGACTTCAGTTTCCGTTTGGAACTTCTTTCCCCGTTTGGTTCTCGTCATTTCTTTGATTGGAATTATTTATCAGAAATCAGCTTATCAAAAATTATTTTTTTAAAAAATTATTTTCAAGTGTTTATTCATACGTGAAAAATGATAATAAACTCGATTTAAATATTTAAAATATCTTTACTATTTTATATATACTTGTAAAATTTATTTTTTTACCCATATCACAATAATAAAATAATAATAATTTTTTTATAAATATTTAATAAATACAAATAAATAAAATAACTAATTATATAATTAAACATATAATAATAGTAATTTTTCAAAATCCGTTGAATAATATGAACTCTCCTACAAATTAAATAATCAATTTTATTAGTTATGAATTCGAAGGTATTGTTTTAGGCTTAAACCCACACCACACTTCACATATTATACCAATTATAATAATATCTAAACTCATCTACAAAAATAAAAACTAAATTTAAAAACATAAATTAATTTTTAATACACAATTATGATTTTTCACATCACATATAAAAATTATAACAAAATTTTTAGTTAAAAAATCAAAATGACTATATAAACCCATTATATAGGTGGTGGGAAAAAAAAAGAAAAAGAAGAGGAAGCTATTTATTTTAGAAGGGATAGACATAGTAATTTCATTAACTTGTAAAAGGCATAATAGTAATCTAATTTAGGATTTATGTAGAATTTGAGATTATCACCACAATGGGTGGAAATCTGATTTCACCCTATTTTTTCACTTAGATTTTAATTTCAGTGGGGTCTACAATTATCATCAAGATTATCACCAATCAAACACTAGATTTTATACACTTTTCTGATAATCTCACATGGAATCAAATTCCATTTTAGAATGACACGAACTAAACAAGGCTTTATTTTTTTTTTGGGAAAATGTTAAGTACAGTCTATTGTACATTCTAAAATATAAATCACACGAGTTTTTATTTTTTAAAATTATAAATATCATCTTATAATATATATATTTTGATAAAAAAATGTATATAATTCGATTTTAAGTTGAATGAACATATTTTTAATAAGTATAAGAAAAAATTTAACGAGATACATACTTGTCTAACAAAGCCTTATTTGTTTTTTTGGGAAAATGTTAAGTTCAGCCTATTGTACAGTCTAAAATATAAATTACAAGTGTTTTTATTTTTTTAAAATTATAAATATCATCTTATAATATATATATTTTGATAAAAAAATGTATATAGTTCGATTTTAAGTTGAATAAACCTATTTTTAATCAGTGTAAGAAAAAATTTAACAAGATACATACATGTCTAACAAAATGTAATTCATTTGAGAATTACTTGATAAAAAGTGTAAAAAGGATGAGTGTAACATTTTTCAATTTGTAAACATTCAACTCATTCTATCGTGTATTTTATTTCTTTATAAAAATATATAATTCATTTGAGAATTACATGCCTTAAAAATTTAAAATATGTTGAAAATTATAGTTCTTGCATGAATAATTGTTCCTGTCATTTTTCTAAGTTAGATTTACAAAAATATGAAATTATGTGAAAATTATTGTGGAACAAAATAACGCTTACAAAAAAAAGTAAATTGCATAGACAAAATATATAATGACTTCCTTATCAATAATGATTTTCAAGCTCCGTGTTATAGGCCCTATTACATGCCCCATGATGTGGCATAGATGTAATGTCTAATATACCCTTCAAACCATTTTTGATAACTACTTACCACAATTATGGAATGATTATGATTTCCTCATATGCAACGGTGCAATTAATGGATATTCAAATGCAATTTTCTTTTTATTATCACAATTGAATTTTTTTATGTTTGATCTTCAATGGTGATCATCGATGGATCATCCATCAATGGAGATGAAGAGAGAGATCAACATCTTGGTTTTTGAATTTTTTATGTTTGAATCTCACGAAAACCTTCTCCAAAAAGCCTAACAATGTTTTGAATCGATGAACCCCTTTTTGTTTGTTTTTGCTTCTGAAAATATCCATACAACTAGAGAGGGGAGCAGAGATAATTTTTTTTGAACATTATTATTTTTTTGAAGAACAAATAGAAACAAATCAGAAGTTTGTTTTGGAGGATTTTCAACCACTGATTTGTTTTAAACACGATTTTTTTTATGTATTGAATGTCATTTTTCATAATTTGATTTGTTTTTGCTCTTACATCTTCAATATAACACTCAATACTGTTACATTTTATATATGGATAAGTTGTATAATGTTACTGTTACATTGTTGATAATGTAAAATTCATTTTTCATATTTGTGTTATTTTTGTTACATTCATAAATGTAACAATCAATCGCATAAGTGTATTGATTTATATTTGTTACATTTACAAAAGTAAACAGTCAATTACATGTGTCTATTGTTGCGAAATTGATACATTTACGTAATATGGTACGTTACAATGCAACTAGTCATTAAGAGCAAATGTTTGAATTACTTTTGCGGGAGGGGTCTGCTGCATTTCTTCTCCTCTTTTTTTTTTTTTCTACAACATTTTTTAACATGAATGTCATAAGATTGTTATATTCGTTATATTCTGTTACAGTTATAATAACATAAATGTTACATAATCATTTTATCTCTCTCTCTCTATTTTCATAAATAATTTTTTTTTAATACAGAGAAAAACCATAATCGAAATCGAAGTAAAGCTTCCATGGCTTCCACGATAGCGATCCGAAGGGGAGTAGTAATTCCAAAATCGTTGTTCAGTGTTCGATCGATCTGTTTGTGGTGGAAGAACGTATGACGCCCCCGAACCCACGACTCTGTTTTGAAGCTTGAAATCCGGTTGCGTTATCTTAATTCTTCATCGAATTTCATAGTTCTATTTTTTTTTCCTCTAGAGATATAATAAAATAATACTTAAATAACTTGATTATTCAAAGATACTAAAACACCTAAGATTTCAACAATACTCCTAATGTGTTTGGATATAACTTATACATAAAGATATACAACTTGTCATAATCATAGTTACTAAGAAAATGGGCCAACTACATACCAAACAAAATTGATCAAGTCCTTTGACCAAGCAAGTCTAATGTTCTCGCACTCACGATCTCGTTCGCAGCTACACGAGATCCACCAATCTAAGCCTTTAATATGAAAGATGTGAAAATGAGGGGTGAGCAACCACACGCTCAGTGAATAGACCTTTAGGTCCCAATAATAGAGTATATCGCAAAATAATAATTTTTAATAAGATATCGTAAGAAAACAATTCACAATATACAATAAAATGATAATTGCAAATTCAATAAAATGATATTTCAATAACAAGAACTTAATAAAATTCTCATTTCAAAATGTATAGTCTCATTAAATCCTGTCCAAATACATGATGCGCATGAATACAATAGACATGCATCCTGTCCAAATACATTTGCACAACGGAAGCACCACTATCTTGAAAGACAAGTGCACCATGTAATAAGAGCTAGAGCTGGTTAAACCCTCCTAACACTTGATCCCAAACGAAGCATTGATCATATCCTCAAACTTAACTTCTCGTGGTGAATGAAATTCAATATCAAATTATTGCTCACTCTAGGAATAACAGCACATGCAACATTATACACCTCTAAACAAACATAGAATTCTACGGTTGATTGGCCTATCCAACATTCAGGAAAGATATACATAAAAAATAACAAAAGAAACTCTTCAAGCATATAGTTGCTTTATGACTGCCCGCATTTTCTTGGGTGTCAAATTATCCAATAACATTGATAACATGTCACATGATATTCAGAGTGATTGACAAATTTAGTATTATTTGAGACTACAACAAAATTAAATCCAAAAGTAAATCCACAAAAATTAGATGATGAACTGCAACAAATTTTACGATCGACCGATACCTTTTTGGCTGCCTCTTGCTAGTCGTTTTCCATCATCCTTTGGGGCAAAATCAGGTAGCATTTTAATATATTCAGGACCATTCTCATCATTTTCAAGCATGTGGAAAACCATTTCCACAGTACTATTATCTGCTGAAAACCCTCTATTTCTCATTTCAATGACAAGTTGCACTGCTTTGAGGGATTCTTTCTTCTTAAGAAGACCGCGAACCATGATATTGAATGTCACATTGTCTGGAGGGCATTTCTCCTTTTCCATTCTCACAAGCACCTCGCTGGCTTTTATTATATGACCAGCGTCACAAAGGCCTTTTATGATCGGGTTATACGTAAAAACATCTGGAGTCAACCCTTTTGCAATTGCATTGTTGAATATATACAAAGCCGTCTCTAATTGACCTGCTGTGCACAACCCATTGATGAGAATGCCAAAGGTCTGATTATCGATCTTAACTCCTTCATTTTGTATGATCCGAAGCCGTTTGATTGCCTCTTCGAGACATCCATTTTTGCAAAGACCATCCAGTAGTGTATTATAAGTGATGATATTTGGCCTTGTACCTTGAACTTGCATTTCATTGAAGAGTTGTTTTGCCGCCATGACTCCTCCCGCACGAAACAGTCCATCAATTAGAGTGCTATAAGTGACAACATTAGGTTTCACTCCCTCACATTGCATTTTCATGAGCAATTCCATAGCCTCATCCATCCTCTTTGCTTTGCAGTACCAATTAATCAGTATGCTATAGGTGATTGTATCGGGCTTATGGCCACTGGCTACCATGAAGTCAAATACCTTCAATGCATCTTTCACTCTGCTTTGCAAGCAGTAACCATCCATCAATGTGCTGTAAGTAACGACATCAGGATCCAATCCTCTTTGAATCATGGTGTCTAATAGGATGTGGGCATCTTCTACCTTCCCTTCCCTGCAGAGAGCACCTATTTGAATGTTAAAGGTAACCACATTTGGCAAGATCCCCTGACAAACCATACCATCAAACAACACCTTTGCTTCACTCCACATGCCTGAATCATAGAGACCTTGCAACAATGAGCTGTACGTGATTACATTGGGCTGGACACCATCATCAACCATTTCCTTGAAGAGCTTGAGAGCATCCACTGTCAATCCTACCTTGCACAGACCATCGATCATTGCGCTGTATGTGATTACGTCAGGCTGGACACCATCATCAACCATTTCCTTGAAGAGCTTGAGAGCATCCTCCGTTGATCCTACCTTGCATAGACCGTCGATCACCGCACTGTATACTTCCAAGTTAGGCCTACACCCATTCTTGCCCATCTGTCTGAGCAAGCGGAGAGCCTTTCCAGTGTCGCCCGCCTTGCAGAGGCCGTCGATGAGTGTCCCATAAGTGACTACATTGGCAGGGTAACCCTTCTTAGACATATCGACGAACAGCTCAATAGCGACTCCAATCCTGTCGGTGGAGCACAAGCCCTTGATGAGAGTGTTGAAAGTGACAACATCAGGTTCATAACCGCGCTTGATGATGCCGCATAAAACGGAGAAACCGAGATCGACCCGATTGAGTTTGCAGAGGGAATTGATGAGGATGCTGTGGGTGAATAGATTGGGAGAGATGCCCGCGGAACACAAATGACGGAACATGGAGAGGACGGCGGAGTATTGTTTGAGCCTCTCTGTGTCCCTCAAAAGCCCGTTGAAAGCACGCATGGGCGGTGGTGGTGAAGAGAGGAGGAGTTGCTTGAACGTGCTCAAGACGGTCTCGAGCGACTTGGGATGGGATTGCTTCGTCTTCATAACGTCCTCATAAACCCTTGATGTCCTGTTCTCTGTTTCTTCCCCCAAGAACAGAACACCCGCTATGTCCCACATGGATCATCCCTTCGGAGATCTTCTGAAAAGGGTGCTGAGAAGTTTCGGCCCACTTGTTTCGGCCCGATGGTTCATGTTTGTATTTGGTACATCAAGGGTTTTAAAAATAACATATACATAGTGGGAATTGTTAAGTACCCTTTGATTAAGAGTTAAATTTTTTTTTCTATCCTTGAACTTTTTTTTATTTTTTATTTATCTCTAAAATCTTATCTTTTTTTTTTTTTTTTTCCCCTGAATTTTCATAATACCTGAATTATCTTTTATAGATAGAGTTACACAAATATAAAAATATAATGTGATACATACAAACATTATACACATAGTTATAGATATTTAATAGTTATCTGTAAAAATATTAAAGTATACAAAGATGTTTATCTATATCTATATCTATATTACCTATAAAAGCACGGATCCTAAAAAAACATTGACTTGACTATTTTATCCCTATCAAATTATGAAATTTCATCCCTATCCCAAATGAAAATAGTTCACCGATTCATCCCATCCAATATTCCAATGGAAGCATCTTTTCATCTTCTCACCGTTTCTCAGACCACCTCATCCTCGTCTTCTTCTGTTGTTTCATTTTCTGATTCCCTCGACCACCACCTCCGCTCCTCCCTCTCTCTCCCCTCCCCGTCATCGGCACCACGCCTCCATTGTCACCAACCTCTCTCCCTCCAAGGAAGCCCTCACCCCCGCCCTCCTCTGACGGATCCGTATGAATCACCAACGGCAGCCAGGTCTCCGCTTACGATTGATGCGTCCTCCTCCGCGACCGTCCACACTATCTTTAGGTTATTTAGTCAATACGAATATGATCTAAAAGCTAAATATGTAATACAAATTCTATGATTAATGTATTGACGAAAGTGTAACATGGTTTTTTAATGGTTTTTTAAAATAACATGGACTTATGTGCTGCAGACAGTGCTTCCGTGGCAATGCGAAGTAGATTGGCTTTATCAAGGTTTGTGTTTCTTTTATACCATGGATCTCCAATGAAAATTAAAACTTCGAGTTCACATTGACTTAAGAAACCACCAAGATTTCGATCCAGATTGTGAATATGTTGAGTGAATCCTCTTATATGCTTTCTAAATGCCAATTTCATCTTCATTTTTATGACTTTCACTTATGCGAAT
Source organism: Acorus gramineus (assembly GCA_030737835.1). Lineage (NCBI taxonomy): Eukaryota > Viridiplantae > Streptophyta > Magnoliopsida > Acorales > Acoraceae > Acorus > Acorus gramineus. The sequence continues at coordinate 2,125,662 of CM060851.1, read as the reverse complement.
GCAAAGCATGATTAGCATGATTTATTTTTTCTTGAATTAATGGAGGGATCCCACATTGCTTATGGCAAATTGGATTGGGCCATTTCTAGCAAGTCTGTTGTCTCTTATCAATTTTTTTTTTGGTGACCAAATTACCCATGAGTTACTACTAGCCCAAAGAACCTGGCTGCTGATTCTCATAATCTTTTTTTTATATACATCCAAAGAGTGCCTTTGTTGTAAACCCATCAGTACTTGCTCTTCTATTGCTGTCAGGGAGGGATGATGTGCTACTCAATTGTTAGTCCTCCATACACTGAAAAAATTAAGTAAAGGCTTTTTTTTCATAAGATCTGCATTTTTTATATCTTAGCTGTGTTACAAGTTTGATATTAGTGTTACTAGATGTTTTCTTCTTCTACAAACCATGATTACTTCAATTACATGAGATTTTTTTCTATCAATATTATTCATCTATTATAAGTTATAAACTTCTACCAAATTGTTTCATTTTTTTTACTGTCATATATCTTTATAAGCTTGCTATTTAAATTTATATGTAAAAAAAATAAAATTGCATCATCACAAAGAATGTTTTCAACCTTTAATCTAATAGAAAATCTATTATTCTAACTATTGTTCTTCGATTACATTTTAACAAATTAATTAATGTGCAACATACATGTGCGTCAACTAGTATACAAAAGGGCCATATATACATTCTCAATGTTATTACATTATCATCTGTAAATGCATTCAGTGTACACAAAATTGTTATAGTTATAATCTCAAAGTTTCGTTAAAATAGATACATCAATTGTTTGAATTACGACGTTTTCTTCAAATCTTAATTGTTATCTCCCCCTTAAGTCTCTTCATGTCCTCTTGGGTAAAATGAAACAAGATTATCGAACTAGACATTCAATGTACTTCATAACAAAGAACGGGTTTTTCAAGCTATATAAAAAATACAACAATCAAACATTTAAATAAATTTTTATTTAGCAATATGAACAAAATTTGTAATAGCATGAATCTGAACTGAAAATTTATTAACAATTGTAATATTTTAATAAAATTACTTCTTAAGCCATGTACTTAACAATTACTAAAATTAAGATTTACATAACAACTACAACAAAAACTATCAATGTGATGCCTAATGACATAATCTACTATTTACATAATAGAAATGTAATATCTTCTATTATTCTTATAATAATTACAACAGAAATTACAAAAACTATAATTTATACAACAAATATGTAATATTATACATAGAACTAAATTAAGAACATGTAAATTTCAAAAATGTAATAACGGATTACAGAATTGTAACGATCAATTACAGAAATGTAATATTAATTTACAGATGAGGGTGATTTAGGTATAAAAAATGAGGTGGTACAGATCTAAGAGCAAAAAAAAAAAAGACTAGATTTCAGTGGTAAATAAAAAATAAAAAAAAGTTGAGGGGTAGAAAAAAAATTAGACTCTTAATTAAGGGGTATTTGAACAATTTTCCATATATATATGTGTGCGTGTGCGCGTGCGCGCGTGTGTGTGTTTTTATAGAAATTAAAAGATATAATTTAATTAATTGTATAAAATTATTTATAAAATGTGAAATTTTGTTGTAAGGAGTGCAGGAGAGTGCAAATGGTTAACGAAATATGTTGGGGCTATAAATGCTGACTCTGACAAAGCTAACTGTATTTGAATTATCAAAATTGTTCAAAGCAGCCAAAAAAATGGTCAAAGGTAGTAACTTAATATAAATTACGTCTTGATGATGTCATGATTTAAATCTAGTTGACTAAATAGTTGAACCAGTAAATCTTAACTCATTCATTTTTCTGGTTTAATGAACAGTTCAATTTTTAAAACATTCATATGATCTTGATTATTAACAATAGTCAATAGAAAAGCTTGAACCAAAGAGAATCAGCTCAAAAAGTTAAAGAACTCTTTATGTGATTCTATGATCCTGAGAACTCGAATCATGGTCCTCTCATGGAGTGATGTCCCTTTAGTCACTGCACCATCTATCTAAGAGTCAGAATGAGTCGGTTACACTTTTGCGTTCTTATGTGCAGTTTCATGTTTATATATATATTCTGTTAGATAACTCCCATAAATTTTTACTCTTTCTAATAGATTCATACAATTTATTGGTGCTTATAATTTTATTTATTTATTTTTTTTTACAAAAAAAAAAACTCTCATTATATAAAATATATATCATAAAAAAAAATGCATGTGAGAACTTCACGTGAGATTATCCTTAACATTATCTAACTCGAATAACTTCTTATATTCAATCGAAGTTTTCTTCATATTTTTTTTCAGATTTTAATATGTTAACTTAGGAACATTTTGGAGGGGAAAATGTACTTACTGGCAATATTTGGATGAAAGAACATTAAAAAAATACAACTGCTAATTTAGAGGTGCTTTCATATGTTAAAAAATGTGTCTGAGAGATCTACAAAATGAAGAATTAAAATTATTTGGTGTCAATTTTCCCTTAAAAAATCAAAATAACCACATGTAAAAATGTCTAGTTAAGCTTTGAGCCCTTAAAATACATCATAAATAATTTAATTTAACTCGTATAATATACTCAATAAATATTCTATTCAATATTACAAAAATCTATATATAACCTTCAAATTATGATTTAACCATCTTGTGTATAAATGTCAATACTCAACCTCTTATTAGAAAGAAATAAAAAAAATTATTGGTTATGATTTGATTAAAAAGACAAGACAAGAGGAGTATACATATCCCTTGCATACTATTCACAATGTATAAGTGCTCACAATGTATATATGAGACCACATAAAACGAATCAGGTGGACATGACACAACACGAGACATGGCATGATCAAACACAATAAACACAACATATAATATATATGTCTCATTATGTGTGTATCTATATCAAGTATATGTAATATATGTTGGGTGTATTCATATTTTGTCTGTATAATATTAAAATTAGAGTTAAAATATTTTTTTTAAAACCCATTAAAATTAACAGTCCAGCCCGAGAAGGCCCCCAACTATAACCCCCCATACTCAGGGCTAGCTACTTGTACGAAGGAAAGCATTTGTCAAAAAATTATACCCAGGTGTATAAAAAAATCTTTATTATGTGAATATGTATGGTTCCCAATCTACAAGTCAGCACAGAGCCTGTTTATTTTGCTTACACTCACAGTGACTCAAGTTAGTTTGATAAGAGATCAAGATTTTACTGATCAGTTGTCTAATTTTAAGGGATTAAAAGTCGATCAATTTTGTTCATATTTATTTTTATTAAAATTAAGATAAAAAATGGAGATAAATGTTATCTCAGTCTTTAGGCTTAGTTTGATAAATTGATAAATATTTAAGATAAGTTAGTCTAATTTATGGGGATAAAAAGATCTTTATTTTTATTCAGATTTACATTTGGTAATGTATTTTGTTATTCCCATTCTTCTGTATTCTTATCGTTAACTTTGCATTTAAATCACATGTTTTAAAATATGGGATAACTTCAATTTTTTTTTTAAAAAATACCAAGTCTATCATTTCTATTAATAGGGCATTAAAATTATTGGTTTTAGTTTCTTGAAATTTTTTATTTTTGTTTTTTGGGAAGGACGGTCATAAATGTTGTCCATGTTTTACAAAATGAGGTTAAAAAATTGGGATAAAGTTTATTCCACCTTTTACCTAGAACAAAATATCCACAATTTTCTCTCAAAATACGGACAATTGTCCATGCTTTATCCTTTTTTTTTTCTTATGCCATATAGGATAACATGTGATTTAAACCAATTATTTTTTTATCCCAATCTCTTATCCCAATGCCAAACCAGGCCTTAGGTGAAACAAAATATCTACATTTTCATTTTAAAATTGAGACAATTATCTTGATTATTTTTATATTAAATAATATCAAATGAGGATAAACTATTCTCTCATTCACTTATTGTCAAACAAAAAAAAAAAAACGAAGATCATTTTACGTCTTACAGAAATACGATTTAGGTTGGCAAGATATATGTTTACGGATCATTTTTCAATGAATCTGATTATTAGTTTATTTTCCAAATATTTTTATTTTACATATGTTTCTCAATGTTTATTTCATAAAAATATCGAATGTTAGAGGGAAGATAACAGTGGGGATTTCAAGTGTAATTTAAGTAAATATCCAGTTTAAATATAATTTAATCCTACTCTTTCTAAATCTCAGTAACTAACACATCGGGTTCCAAAATGCAATAAGAAAAAATGACTTCCTCACAACTTAAACAAGAACATGGAGATTATAAATTTGGAGTAGAGAACAGGATTTCACAGAGGAGCCTCAGTTCTTGAGTAATTCAATGTACCAGTACTCATTTCATCAAAACAAACATTCACAGTCAACCATTCTTTCTACAGATATCCTTGCACACTTGCAACGTTCTTCTTTTCTTTTTCTTTTTTTTCCCTTTCCTGTGATGACCATCTTAACATTAGCTGGGAACATAATCACCCACAAATCCTATGCATTAGGTAAGTCCAGAAGAATTCAAACTTGAGATTTGTGAAGAGCAAACCTATGGCTACATTTTCTTGTATGCATAACCAATCTCATCTCTTTCAAACATTCTAATGTACAAGGATATGAGCTATGACTGTTCAGCAAATGCTCTCTCATTTCTACAATAAACTGCACTAGAATATACCAATAAAAAAAAGAAAAAAAAGCTGCCTTTGAAATGTATATTTCCTTCAGAAGAAGACCACAGATTTGACCTATCACAGACTGTCTGAAACCAATCTTTGATGGATCAATTACTACAGATGCAGGAATCCTCCTGTTGAGGGAAAAAAAAATTGAACTTCAAATCTTTTAGATAACTTCTTGGCTCAAACAATTCAGGATTTGTGAATAGCAGCAGTGGAATTGGTGCTCTTCATATGTCAACCCAAAGAAGTGGACTTTACCCACTGCTTGACTAGGCTTGAAACAGAAATACAACTATGTTTTAATCACCATCCAATGAGTTTGACACCAATGAATCTCTCAGATCTTCTGAACTAATCCAAAACTGTAATCTTATACAAATAAGCTCAAGATTAAATACCCACTACAACTAGATTTCACAATCATTCAACAACATTCTTTGGAGCACACTCAGGAAGCATTTTCATATACTCAGGACTGTTCTCGTCAGTTTCAAACATGTGGAAAAGCATCGACCGTGTATTGATGTCTGCAAAGAACCCTCTCTTTCTCATTTCAACAGCAAGTTGTACTGCTTTGAGGGATTCTTTTTTATTAAGAAGCCCGCGAACCATGATATTGAATGTCACACTGTCGGAGGACATTTTTCCTTTTCCATTCTCATGAGCATCTCACTGGCTTTCATTACATGGCCAGCTTCACAAAGGCATTCACAGAGTCAATATGTGAAAGTCTACTAAGTCGAATAACCAGAAACTATCCATGACTATGAGAATTGCTTTTCTGCTTAATGTTCCATGAATAAATTTAGTCATCCTATGTTGAATCTTGTTATCTGATTGGAAAATGGTAGGGACAATAATCGAGTTACTTTATTGGCAGCCTAATGTGTGTCGCATTTTTTTTCTTTTCTTTTGAAGGAGTATTTTTATATAATTAAATATCTACCTTCACGAAAAGATGAAGTATCTAAAATGAATTGAATACACACACACATATATATTTCTCATGGAGTATGTACTCTTTTAACTGGGTATATTCTACATGCATATGATGGTCTTGAAGTCATGGTTTTCAGTCTCACCATTATCAAATGATTGCACTCTAAAACCAAGGGAGAAAAGAAGAAAAGAAAAGGAAGTTTTTAATGCATATTTGAACCATTGAATTGCAGTGCAAAGTGAATGAAAAGATTGGTGGAGAAATTCAGTGGCCTTGATTTTGGTTCATAACATAACATTTGGAAGAGTGGAATTACATAAAAATTGAAATAAAATATAACTTGAGATGATAGTCTACAAATAGATAAATGAATGAACGAACAAACATATAAAACAACAAATGAAATAGAGAATTTCACTTGTGGTGGGTGTTTATGTACAAGAGGGTGTGAGTTTTCTTTCTTGAATTAGATGATTTGGGTGCCGAGTTTTCTTTTTAACACTCTTCAGACATGCTTGTCACACTTGACAATGGAAATTTGTCATGTGGATACAATTCCAAGAAACGAGAGGCAATAAAAACTACCAAATTAGTTTGGTATAACATAAACTTACCAAATCATGATCAAACATCATATCTCAATGCAGAGGAGGATCAGATACTCTATCAATACACCAAATAGCACTTTCAAGATTAATCAACAAAGCTTCATTTTACAATCAATTCAAAGTGAATTCATACAGATTATGAAGTGTAGAGTATATATCCATTGCAACTAATTTTACAATCAATTGAAAACTCATTCAGCTACTTACCTATCATTTGACCGTGTCCTTTAGTTCAAACTCAAGAAGCATTTTGATATGGACCATATGGTCAGTACGATTATCACCATTTTTTAAGCATATCGACTAACATGACTGCATCATTATCTGGTAAAAGCTCTCACTTTCCACTTTCTCATTTCAATGGCAAACTGTACAACCTTGAGGAAATCACCTCCTCAAGAAGACCATGGACCACGATATTAAAAGTGCAGTCATTTGGAACTCCCCTTCCATTTTCATGAACAACTCACTGGCGGACTGGCCTCAGTTATTTCCTAATTATGACAGACAGAACACATGAAAATTTACACAAATGTTATTCGACATGAATCATGATTCAATAAATTTGTTCAAAGTACTATGAGGAGAGACCATCCGTGAAAATTCTTTCCAGAAAGCTTAACCTATGATTGTCAGTAATGAAATCTGATATCAATTTATTGCTCACTCCAGAAACAATACACATTCAACATTCAGAGGCTTGGACACAACTCTAAACTAATATAGGATATTAAGGTTGATTGACATATCCAACATTCTTGAAAAGAGACATATACCAAGGTACAAAAGTAACTCATCTAGAAGAATGAGATAGTATAAACTTTCTAACAAAATAAAATATCTTTAGATACATACCCATTAAGAAGATCAACCTCAACATACATCAGAGGCTCAGATGCCGGTCAGTTGTGGATCATATGCCAGGCTACAATGTGCTGTGAATACAAATTTCTGCATTACGGGGATTGAAGGGTGGTCCGAAATCAGTTCTTTATTATATGTGCTCTTTTTATCCATGGAATGATTACATGATCAATAGGAAAACTTTTCAAATGTCAGACTACAGGGCCAGTGGTTCATCAAAGCTAAAACTATATATTCTCTGAGACCATAACTAGATCTCTTTCAACAGTCAAATTACAATTAGGGGAAAAAAAAAAAAAAAAAGCCACTCCACTGAGTAGTTTTCACGGTGGCTGCACTGCAACCTTGAAAGATAAGTGCAACGAAAGATCTGGAGCAGGTTAAACCCTCCTAACATTTGATCCCAACAGAAGCATCAAATATATCTTCAAACTCAATCTCTGGTGGTGAATGAAATTGGGTATCCAATTATTGCTCACTCCAGGAATAACCAGCACATGCACCATTATACACCTCTAAACAAACATAGAATTCTAAGGTTGATTGGTCAGACCAACATTCAGGAAAGGTACACATAAAAAATTACAAAAGCAAGTCTTCAATCATATGCGTGCCTCATGACTGCCCGCATTTTCTTGGTTCTCAAATTATTCTAAGTAACTCACAGATTAAGTATAGTATAATTTGAGACTACAACAAAATTAACTCCAAAAGTAATTTCACAAAAATTACATGATGCACTACAACAAATTTTACAACCAATCAATACCTTTTTGGCTCTCTTACTAGTCGTTTTCCATCATCCTTCGGTGCAAAATCAGGAAGCATTTTAATATATTCAGGACCATTCTCATCAATTTCAAGCATGTGGAAAAACATTTTGAGAGTATTATTATCCGCCGAAAACCCTCTCTCTCTCATTTCAATGGCAAGTTGTACTGCTTTGAGTGATTCTTTTTTCTTAAGAAGACCTCGAAACATGATATTGAATGTCACACTGTTTGGAGGACATTTTTCCTTTTCCATTCTCATGAGCATCTCACTGGCTTTCATTACATGACCAGCTTCACAAAGGCCTTTTATGATCGTGTTATATTTAACAACATCAGGAGTGAGCCCTTTTGTCATTGCATCATTGAATATATCCACAGCTGCCTCTAATTTACCTGTCGTGCACAATCCATTGATGAGAATGCCAAAGGTCTGCTGATTGATCTTAACTCCTTCATTTTGTATGATCCGAAGCCGTTTGATTGCCTCTTCGAGACATCCATTTTTGCAAAGACCATCCAGTAGTGTATTATAAGTGACGATATTTGGCCTTGTACCTTGAACTTGCATTTCATTGAAGAGTTCTTTGGCTGCCATGACTCTTCCAGCACGAAACAGTCCATCAATTAGAGTGCTATAAGTGAAAACATCAGGTTTCACTCCCTCACATTGCATTTCCATGAGAAATTCCATAGCCTCATCCATCCGCTTTGCTCTGCAGTACCCATTAATCAGTATGTTGTATGTGATTGTACCAGGATTTCGACCCATGGCTACCATGAAGTCAAATACCTTCATCGCATCTTTCACTTTGCTTTGCAAGCAGTAACCATCCATCAATGTGCTGTAAGTAAAGATATCAGGATCCAAGCCTCTTTGAATCATGGTGTCTAATAGGATGTGGGCATCTTCTACCCTCCCTTCCCTGCAGAGAACATTTATTTGAATATTGAAGGTCACCACGTCTGGCAAGAGCCCCTGATCAACCATGCTATCAAATAACTCGTTTGCTTCACTCGACATGCCTGAATCATAGAGACCTTGCATCAATGAGTTGTACGTGATTACATCCGGTTGGACACCACCACCAACCATTTCCTTAAAGAGCTTGAGAGCATCCTCCGTTGATCCTGCCTTGCAAAGTCCGTCGATCATCGCATTGTATACCTCTAAGTTCGGTCTACACCCGTTCTCGCCCATCTGTCTGAGAAAGCGGAGAGCCTTTCCGGTGTCACCCGCCTTGCAGAGGCCGTCAATGAGCGTCCCATAAGTGACTACATCGGCAGGGTAACCCTTCTTAGACATATCGACGAACAGCTCCACTGCGATTCCAATCTTGTCGGAGGAGCACAAGCCCTTGATGAGAGTGGTGAAAGTGACAACATTGGGTTCATAGCCGCGCTTGAAGATGCCGCAGAGAAGGGAGAAACCGAGATCGACCCGATTGAGTTTGCAGAGGGAATTGATGAGGATGTTGTGGGTGAATATATCGGGAGAGATGCCCGCGGAACACAAATCACGGAACATGGAGAGCACGGTGGAGTATTGTTTGAGCCTTTCTGCGTCCCTCAAAAGCCCATTGAGAACGCGTATTGGTGGTGGTGGTGAAGAAGGCCTCCGCGATGAGAGGAGCAATTGTTGCTTGAAAGTGCTCAACAGCTTCTCGAGATCGTCAGATTTTGGGGGTATTCCTTTCGTGCGGATCTTCCTGATGGAATGACAGATTCTCATCCCAGCCATTACAGAGGGGGTGGAGTTTTTTTTTTTTAAATGGTGAATCTGTATACGTGTATTCATTAATTAAGGGTGTATCAAACTCCAAAAGATGTAATCCGACTTTAAATTGAAAAATTAATAAATAGATTTATTTAGGTTTGAATTAGGTTTCACTTTTAAAAAATTAAATTAATCAAATTAAATTAAATTTAAAAACATGATTATTCATGATCTATATGATTTATATCATTATTTTTATATTAAAATTTATGTTATTGTTATACCATTAATATTAGTAAAAAATAAAGATAAATTTATATAATCAATCATAGTATTTTGATATTTATATAAAGTTGTAACCATCCCCTAATTAACCCAAAAAAATGGGTATATATGTTTATCTTTAACTAACCCAAAAAACAGAGTTTGGATCGGTTAGGTTGGGTTTTGGATTTTCACTATATCAACCCAAAAATACATCACTATAGCATTGAATACATTAGGTCACTGCTGCAAATAAATGTTATTAGATTACCATTTAGCCCCGTTTCATTCGTGTCATTTTTTTTTATTTAGATATTATACCCATCTCCGAAAATAAATTTTAAAATATAAATTAATTTTTAATACACAGTTAAGATTTTTCACATCATATATAAAAATTATAACATAAATTTTTAGTTAAAAAATCAAAATGACTATATAAACTCATTATACGGGTGATAGAAAAATAAAGAGAAAAGAAGACTATTTAGTTTAGAAGGGATATACATAGTAATTTCATTAATTTGTAAAGAGTATAATAATAATCTAATTTAGAATTACTGGTAGAATTTGAGATTACCACTACAAAGGGTGGGGAATCTGATTCCACCCTATTTTTTTAAGATTTTAATTCCAATAGAGCCCACAATTACTATCAAAATTACCACCAACCAAACACTGGATTTTATACAATTTCCTAGTAATGAATCAAATTCCATCACATAATGATAGAAACCAAACGGGGGCATTAGACCAATGTAACTTTAATTCATTCAAATCATAAAAAAAAAAAAAAATTTACAGGCGATTAAAAAACACATGTTATTCAAGGGATTTTTAGTTTTAAGTCCCCATAAACAATATGATTTATTGATTGATCCCTCACTTTTTCATATTTCGATTTAAGTCCCCAAATTTAAATGGTATATTCCCTTTTAATCCCTCCTAGGGACCTATCCCTAAATTATTTAATTTTCTTTTTAATCCATTAGAGGGACTAAAAAAGAACATACCCTTAAAATTTGAGGACTTAAACCAAAATATGAAAAAGTTAGGATCGATCACTAAATCATACAGAGACTTAAAACTAAAAATCACATTATTCAAACATCGTATTCAACAAATATAAATATATAATTCAGATCACATGAAACCCCACTCCATAAACGGAAAATCATAAAAACAAAACTTGGATCGATCGATATTGATGAAAATCAAAATCAAATTGCTCCAAAACAAAAAAAGCAGCTGAAATCCCTCCAAAAAAAGATCAATTGATCTACTATTTTGTGCTTTCACAACATAAAATGATCAATTGTTGAATGCCACCACACTAAAAAATTTCAAAAAATGGGATTCCACGGTTTTTGCGATGAAAGAAATCAATACGTAACCGAATCCCTTGTAAAAAGGGAAACAGTTATCGAAAAGAAATTTTCGGACGGAGCCTAAGAATGGAGCTTGGGATAATTTCCATTTGTTATATAATTTGTGCCTCGATCCATCATTATTTTCAACTGTATATATTTCATTTATTATTTATTTGATTGCATGTGTAATATTGAATTTTATGATGGTTTACATATCCACAAATTCTTTTAAAAGTATATATTTGATATCACATCTAAGAAAAAAAAACAAGAAAAGTTGTGTAAGGAGCCCTTCTTTTAACATGTCAAGAGTATAAATTTCACAGGAGAATCAACAAAGTGAAACAAAAAAATAATGAGAAACAAAAACACATTGAGAAAGTGATCACCCCAGCAAAGACAATATTGACAGCTTTGCATTCCACGACTCACATTTCATATGGAGAAACAGTCGTACAAATTTCTATTTTTTGGCCTCACATGTCACCAATCCCTAGACTGAAAATTCAATATTAAGTCGCATCACCCACTATCTGAGAGGTTCATCTCTTTCCTCAAATTTTATTATGGAGACAGTACTTTCTACAAGAAGAATGAACTTTCTCAAAGGCAGTTTGTCAATCTTTCCCAGTTCCTCTCCATCATTATAAAGAAGTACATGACATGGTAGATCAGTAAGAGCATATTTCATTATTTCATTGACAAAAGTATATTTTTGTAAGACCAAAAACTGTGTTTATTTTTATCTTATTTTAATTGAAAAAAGAAATACAAAAAAAAAAAAGATCATCATAGGGATGAGAACTTACAATAGAGTTCGTGTTTACAATCCTGCTTCGAGAACCCCTAATCAGAGAGGGCAAAAGCAATATTGATAAGAGTGCTGGAGCAAGATGGTTTACTTCTAGATGTTCCTCATAACCATCCTTTGAGAAATGATGTGGCTCTGCATACACAATTAATGCTTAATTATAAATGTTTGATTAGAAACATAAAAAGAAACTACTATAAATCAAAACTAAACTGGTTAAGCAAAATATTATAATAAATAAATAAATCAGTTGTTTCAAGAAAAAAGTGTTCATACTTAATTTTAAATGTTCGATGAGAAATATTAAAAGAAACTACTATAAATCAGAACTAAACTGTCTAAGGAAAATATTATAATAAATAAATCAGCTGTGTCAAGAAAAATTGTTCATAGTGCCATGACTCACATTAAAAAAAAAAAAAAAAGTTATAGATCAGACATTTTAAAATAAACTGACCTCCTTTAGAAAATATGCCAGCATTTAATCAAAACATGCAAAGGAGCTCCTCGTGCATTCCATGCCTTAGCAAACTTTACAACAGAGTCAAGCGAGAGAAGATCAACCTCCATCACCCTGATAAGAATCAACATTTGAGCAGCATCATCCAGCAGAAGGCATTTCAAAAATATTACTTCAGTAGTAGTAGATGACCTTTCTACAGCTAACATATAATCAGGATTTCTTATTATCACACAATACTTTAACTTTGTGACAGCCATTTAATAGGTACAATGCATGCCATTTGAGTATCCACCACAACAGAGGAAAAATAAGAAACATTTTTGGTGAGAAGGAACAAATGAAACACGAGAAATGGATGAAGAGATTTGAAGGTGATGATGGACAGCATTGCCTGCTGTTAGAATTCTCAAATTAACAGAATAACAGTACAAACCAGAACATTGAATGAGCATCAAACTACAGTTCTGGTCAATGATGGGCAGAGTCAGATCAATTTGGGTCCAATGCAGAGCAGATTTAAACAAAATTTGGGTTGGAGTCAGGTCAATTTTGATTTTGTCAGATCAAATGATCAATTTGGGTCAACTTCCAGCCTTGTTTGGGCTGACTTCGGCAAGATGCCAGTACTTTTGACAGGGTAAAGCATCTTTTCTTCTATTTTGATGTGACATTTCATGATAAGGTCCAAGCATGGAAATTAATTCTCACTTTCAAGCATATTGCCATATCTACCTTCCTATAATCATTCCCATACAATGGGAGTTTATCCCAACACAATGTGAGAATTTAGAGGTCGAACAAATTTTGCTGCATGCCTCTGATTCAAGTTTCTGGGTCATTATATTCACAGATGATTTAGTGTTGGTTAATGAGATGCAAAAGAAATGAATGGAGAACTGGAAATATGGGGAGGACATGCTTGAAATTTTAGCTAGATTAGTCATATTATGAGATAAAGACAACAAGGTCAAATAAATCATAGTCAAAGTAACCTCTAAAAAATCATAGAGCGTAAAAGTTAAAACAACTGAAATCTTGCCCCAGATTCTAAAGATGACGCATTGTCAAAAAATCCAACCCGACAAGATGTTCTCTCAGTTATATTATTAACAATAAGCAAAGGGAAAAAAATCTGCATGACTGTAAAGAAAACACATCAATTTGTTTAGCAACATCGGGTGGAATACATGGCAAGTAAAACTTCAATTAAGTCTTCACTGCAACTGTCAGCTCCGTTTTATTGTCAATCTTATATCTCACATGCACACATATCACGTTTGATAAAAATAACACACAAACATGATAAAAATTTCATAATACCATATGATAAGAAATATCTCAAATGGGTCTAAGGTATAATGGACAAATGTATGATTAGAAATAACAATCATTCATTTCAACAATCATTCACATCAACAACAATTACAAAAACTCAGAGAATCAACTCATTGGAATCATTGTTTCCCCCCAAAAAAAAAAATCATATAACACAAATACCTATAAAAAACTGCTGAAATTTGAATCTTCCCAGATCTGAAGTCTTTCATTTGTTAGACATTAAAACTAGGTTTTAATCGAAGATCTCAAAAGAACACACATCAAACTATCATATAAAATCAAAACCTTCAAATCAAGGATATGAACACAAAGAGAAGGTGATGTCAAAAGCCAAACAGCCAAAAAAAAAATCCATACCCATCAACAGCACTTCTTCCTCACCGTCCCTGCAAGAATTAACCCCCCCCCCCCCCCCCCTTTTCCTTCAAAAAAAAAAAAAAAAAAAAAAAACACAGAGAAGATGATGTCTAAGAGCCAAACAGCCCAAAAAACCAACAGCATATCCGTAAACAGCACTTCTCACCATCCCTGCAAGAACCCCCAAAAAACAAACACAAAACAAAAACCAATAACAAATATGCTGACAAACATATTTCAACCATAACAAATATATATCTCAACAATAACTAACATATTTACCTTAGCAAAGGTCTCAATCTTAACAAACATGTACCAAATTTCATGGACTCTTTCCTCTCTGTTCAGATTGGGGTAGAGACCTCTTGGTGAGACAATAAAAACTACTAATTCAGTTTGATTTAACACTGACTTACCGGATTGGCGGATCGGATCATGAACAATCAATGTCAAATTTCAATGCATAGGATCAGATGCCCTAACAACACACCAATTGGCATTTTCATAATCAATTAACAAAGCTTCATTTGAGTTAGCATGCACATTAACAAAGTCTTATATACTTTAATAAATATGTTCAGACAAGCCAAACAGACATTATCCTCTCGACTATGATCATATGATCTTGACTTTGAGCTTCTAACCTCAATTGAAGGTTTCTCTTTTGCATTTTTTTTCCCACTTGAGGTGAAAAAGCCAAAATATTTGAGGGGGTGGAGAGAGAAGGGAAACCCCTGAACTTAATTAACTGAAAGCCTTTGCTAGTTGGCTTTCCAAGCTTGATTAGCAAGTATAAAAACAACTGAGTTTAACAGTGAAAAAGGCTGCAAAATTGATGGTAGCGTTTGATTTGTGTGGAATCAAAAGGATTAACAAAGACTTATAATTGAACCCTTTTTTGAAATAATGTAGGTGCTCTTTATATCCTTTGGAATGATTACATGATAATAGGAAATATTTTTCATATCAGACAACAGCGTCCAGTGGGTTCATCAAAGCTAAAATTATATCTCCTCCAAGACCGTCATCAAATCTCTTGCAATAGTCAAATTACAATTAGAATAAAAACTCCATAGAGAAGTTTTCACAATGGCAGCACTGCCACCTAAAAAGGCAAGTGCAGCATGTAACAAGAGCTGGAGTTGGTTAAACCCTCTTACCATATGATCCCAAATGAAACATTGATCATATCCTCAAACTTAACTTCTGGTGGTGAACAAAATTCGATATCAAATTATTGTTCACTCTAGGAATAACAGCACATGCAACATTATACACCTCTAAATAAACATAGGGTTCTAAGGTTGATTGGCCTATCCAACATTCAGGAAAGATATACATTAAAAGTTACAAAAAAAAACTCTTCAAGCATATACTTGCTTTATGACTGCCTGCATTTTCTCGTGTCAAATTATCCAAAAACATTGATAAAATGTCACATGATATTAAGAGTAATTGACAGATTTAGTATTATTTGAGACTACAACAAAATTAAATCCAAAAGTAAATCCACAAAAATTAGATGCACTACAACAACTTTTCCAATCGATTGATACCTTTTTGGCTACCTCTTGCTAGTCATTTTCCATGATCCTTTGGTGCACACTCAGGAAGCATTTTCTATACTCAGGACCGTTCTCATCAGTTTCAAACATGTGGAAAAGCATCGACAGAGTACTGTTGTCTGCAGAGAACCCTCTCTTTCTCATTTCAACAGCAAGTTGTACTGCTTTGATGGATTCTTTTTTCTTAAGAAGTTCATGAACCATGATATTGACTGTCACTTCGTTTGGAGGACATTTTTCCTTTTCCATTCTCACAAGCATCTCAGTAGCTTTCATTACATGACCAGCTTCACAAAGGCCTTTTATGATCGTGGTATATGTAACAACATCATAAGCCAACCCTTTTACCATTGCGTTGTTGAATAAATCCATAGCTATCTCTAATTGACCTGTTGTACACAACCCATTGATGAGGATACAACAGGTTTTATCATCAATCTTAACTCCTCCGCTTTGCATGATCCGAAGCAATTTGATTGCCTCTTCAAGACATCCATTTTTGCAAAGACCATCCAATAGTGTATTATATGTGATGATATTTGGCCTTGTACCTTGAGCTTGCATCCCATTGAAGAGTTCTTTTGCATCCACAACCCTTTTAGCACAAAACAGTCCATCAATTAGATTGCTATAAGTGACAACATCAGGATTCACTCCCTCACATTGCATTTTCATGAGAAATTTCATAGCCTCATCCATCCGCTTTGCTCTACGGTACCCGTTAATTAGAATGTTATAGGTGATTGTATTAGGCTTTTGGCCTGTGGCTACCATGGAGTTGAATACCTTCACCGCATCTTCCATTCTGCCTTGCAAGCAATAACCATCCATCAAAGTGGCATAAGTAATGACATGGCTCCAATCCTCTTCGAATCATGGTGTCTAAAAGCACATGCGCGTCATTCGCCTTCCCTTCCTTGCAGAGAGTGTTTATTTGAATATTGAAGGCAAACACATTTGGCGAGATTCCCTAAACAACCATCCCATCAAACAACACCTTTGCTTCACTCGACATGCCTGAATCATAGAGACCTCGCAACAATGAGTTGTACGTGATTACATCCGGCTAGACACCATCATCAACCATTTCCTTGAAGAGCTTGAGAGCATCCTCCGTCAATACTACCTTGCATAGACCGTCGATCATCGTGCTGTATACCTCTAAGTTAGGCCTACACCCGTTCTCGCCCATCTGTCTGAGCAAGCGGAGAGCCCTTCCCGTGTCACCCGCCTTGCAGAGGCCGTCGATGAGTGTCCCATAAGTGACTACATTGACGGGGCAACCCTTCTTAGACATATCGACGAACAGCTTCACCGCGACTCCAATCTTGTCGGTCGAGCACAAGCCCTTGATGAGAGTGGTGAAAGTCGATATGTCTAAGAAGGGTTACCCCGTCAATCTTGTCGGTCGAGCACAACACTGGGTTCATAACCGCGCTTGAAGATGCCGCAGAGGACGGAGAAGCCGAGATCAAGCCGATTGAGTATGCAGAGGGAGTTGATGAGGATGCCGTGGGTGAATAGATCGGGAGAGATGCCCGCGGAACACAAATCGTGGAACATGGAGAGGACGGCGGAGTGCTGTTTGAGTTTCGCCGCATATTCCTCAAAAGCCCGTTGAGAACGCGCATTGGGGGTGGTGAAAAAAGCCACCGCGAGAGAAGGAGTTGCTTGAACGTGCTCAACACGGTCTCGAGCGACTTGTGATTGGATTGCTTCGTCTTCAAAGAAGGAAGGATCAAACGATTCTCGCATAGAGTAGTGGAAGAAGAAGAAGAAGAAGATACTGAAGAGGAGGTGGTGCAGATGGACCTCATAAAAGAAGGAACCCTTCTTCTCCTCCTCCAAGACGCCATCATCAAAGCTATTGATTGATCTCTGTTTCTTCCCCAAGAACACCCACTGACTGTCCCACACGGATCATCCAATGCGAAACCCAGATGACCCCTTCGGAGATCCTCCGAAAGAGAGTCTTGATAGGTCTGACTGTGGGTAGGAGAGGATCGACGAAGCTGTTCTCTTCGTCTATGTTCGAGAAAATGCCGCATACGGGCCCCCAGCACCGCTTAATGGTACATCCTCGTATATGTATTATTTGTGTTTTGTAATAATTTTTGTTAACTTTTACATGTTACACGTGTTAGACTTAGTTTTTTTTTTTTTACTATCTAAAATATAGTTTTATATACCTCGTTATAATTAAAGCATATATTTTATTAGATCATGTATATAAAACTCATTTAATATTTTCTTACACTTATTTAAAATGGGTTCATTCAATTCTAAATGGAGGGATATATTTTTTTTTTCAAAGCATATGACTCATTAGATTATGTTTATTATTTTTAAAAATGGTAAAATGCGTTTGGAACCCCTGAAGTTTTATAAACCTGTAGAAACACCCCTTATAGTTCAAAAATATGCAATTACACCCACTGCAATTTGATTTTCTATTAAAATGAGATAAAAGTACGATTTTACCATTTTAATTAAATTTTTATCATGTTTTCACTTTTTTTGATGGGTTGTTTTCACCTTTTAATTAATTATTATGTGACTTGATTCTCACAAAAATGTATCCAGATGTATTTGAAAAATTAATTATTGTATAAGTTAATATTCATAAAGCCTATCTAGAATTAATTAATTGATTTTTTGTATAGATATTTAAATAGTTAAGGGTAAAACATCAATTTTAAATTGCTTTTGTTACAACTTAATGAAAAAATATAATGGCAAGGGGGTGTAAGTGCATGTTTTTAACTTTAGAGAGCACTTCTTTAGGTTTCGAAGACTTTAGGGGATCCAAATGCATTTTACTCTTTCAAAAAAATTAAAACATGTGTAGTCTGAATTTTTGTTGGTAAATGTGATTGAGTCTAACATTTTCCTTTTTATACATAGGGTTACACTTATCGCCCCCAAATGCAGTCTTATATACTTTGTTACCCCAAAGAGAGCCCCAAATCCCAAGGTTGTATTAAAACTATTTGAATATTTTTACTATTAAAATTTTATTTTTATTCTTTCAATATGTGTATTTAAATTTTTATTCTATCCTTGTGTTTTTAAATTTATTTTGCTTTCATACATAATTTTAATTCATATTTTTAATTTTTATCGAATTATGAATTGATTTAATTATTTTTAATATTTGTTTTCTTTATTTTGTAAAAAAAAAATTCATAATTTTTTTTAAGTTTTTGGTAACTTATTTAAATTTTTTTCATCGTTCCTTAAAATGGAGAACCAATCATTCTTCTTATCTAGTAACGTGAATTTTTGTTTTCTTTTTATTAAGATTAATTGAGTTATTACTTATTACTCACTATATTTTGTTTTATATGTATTCTTTGGAGCTCCATTTCATGAGCTCGCCTAGGGCCTATTCCAGTTTGACTAATCTCAAGGCTAGCCCTGCTTGTTAGCTATGTATTGATAAATATCTCATTAAATTTTTTTTTACACTTGTTAAAAATTAATCGATTCAGGTTGAAATATAGTGATATATAATTTTTAACAAAGCATATACCTTATTATATGAGATTTAATATTTAAAAAAATTAAAACACGTGCTTATTGTTTGTGGAACTGCATTTTATAGTTATACCTAACTTTATCTACTATGTGTGTGTGTGTGTGTACATAGGAGAGCATTTGTAGTCCAATGCATTTTCATGTCCTGAGATACATTTATTTTCTTTTTCGAACTTAAAAAAAAAGACTAAATATAAATAACAATATTATTTTGAATTTGGGGAGGTTTTCTCCCACTCCATGAGAGTGGAGTCTGTCCCCTCCCATTTTGTGGAGTGGGATTGGGAGAAAAAGAAACAAAGAAGAGAGAGAAAAGAAATAGAGAGGGGGGGGGGGTGCCAACAGTTGCGTGCAACACTGGACGGTTGGGGCGAGCAGCATCAAGAAAATTTTACATCCGACCCTAAAAAAATGTCCAACTTTTAGTCTTACACTTATGCATATGACCTTCAAATAAATGTATATGACCTGAAAGCTAAAAGTTGGACAATTTTTTAAATTAAGTGTATCAATGCTCATACATTAATTGTTATTCATAGAGCAATACTCTATGATGTGATGGCGCCTCTACCTTCAGAATAAAAAAAGTAATAAATAACCACTCGCCTATGTTGAATAAACATAAACTATTCATTGGAATTGCTTTTCTGCCTAATTTTCCATAAATAGATTTGGTTTTCCTATGTTTTTCATGAAAAGATTGTGTGTAATAGAGTTTTTTAATGGTTTATCTTTTCTCCCACCCCTCTAGTATTCCACTCCACCCTGGAACAAAAAATTCTTTTTCAATATGGGGTGAGTGGTAGGAGGAAAAGAAAGGAAGAAAGAGAGAGGGAACACAAGTGGTGGGTGGAGAGGGCAACAGGAAGCGACGACGTCAAAGAGTGGAGGAGGGGGAGAGAGATAGAGGGGGGGACGATGGTGAGCAGAGGAAGCCAGGGCAGAGTGTCCAATGGATAGGAGGAGAGATAAAGGGAGAGAAAAAAAAACTAAATATACAAGACTATATAATTTATTTTAAGTTAAAAACTATAATATCCTTACTTGTTATAAATCTGAGTAAAAGAATAAGATTAAATATATCAACCAAAGAAAAATATGAGAGAGAGAAGAACGAAGAACTCTTACTGTATTTTTTATCTTCTTAATGATATTAAGAATACAATATAGACCTATATAATTATGGGCAGTATTAGATAGTAACGAATAAGATTTGGAGAGGATTTGATTTTATCAATCTTTTAGGATAAATAATTACAAAATCAAAAGAGTTGAGTCCAATCATTTATTATAAATTATTACAAAATCAATAGTGATCATCCATTATTTATAACACAATTTATAAGTTTTAATAGACACGTAGTGATAGGCCGTGGAGTTCGAGATTTAATGGATTGACCGGAGCAAACTGGATCCGGACTCTAAAATGGGCCTCGGACTAAAACAGGGACCTATCCATTTGTATTGTCTTCTCGCCTGGTTCAATGGAGTAGGCCGCACATCTGATCAGATCTTTCAACATTACAGAATTTGAAAATCTGTAACCATTGAAATTTGTAGACTTGTTTGGATGAACTAAAATACAAGTTCTTATATCCCTCCCAAAATCATAAACCCCAAAATCTCTCTCTCTCTCTCTCATGCATCTCTTCCAAACTTGCCAAATCTACCCACCATGGAATCCTTAAACACCTCCCTTTCCATCCTCCACAGACCGCACCTTCAACCCTTCCCCCATCAACGCCGCCGCCCGCACCCAATCATGACTCTCCGCTCAAACCCAGAGACCCAATCATCCAATTCAATCTCCAGACCCCAAAAGGCAAGACCCATTTCATCGAATCCGCGGTTTCTCAACAATAGGAGCGATACCCATCTCTCGAAAAACCCCTCCGGTGGCGTCTCTGTCGGAAAAGACGAGGTGGGTGTCGGCCGAAACGGTGGGAGGGGCTCCACAATGGAGGCGATTGTGGAGAAATTGAAGAAATTTGGCTACGTGGACAGGAAACCCGATGTCTTCGAAGGGAATTCGACAGATGTCGCATCGGAATCCGCACTGGGGTTTAAAAAGGACGAGGTGGTGAGGTTTCCGTGGGAGAAGGCGGTGATGGAGGAGGAAGAGGAGGAGGAGAGGAGGAAGAAGTCGGCGAGGAGTTGGAGCCGGACTTCGCTCGCGGAGCTGACGTTGCCGGAGGGGGAGCTGAGGAGGCTGAGGAACCTGGCTTTGAGGACGAAGGAGAGGACGAAGATTGGGGGGACAGGGGTGACGAGGGCGGTGGTGGAGGCAATACGTGAGAAGTGGAGGACGGCGGAGGTTGTGAGGCTCAAGTGCGAGGGGCCGCCCACGCTCAACATGAAGCGGATGCATGAGATACTGGAGGTCAGTTGTTTTTTTGAACGGCGGATAATGTGTCACAAAAAATTTGCTTAATTAGATAGTCTTTGGTGATTGAAAAATGTTTTGGTTGATTGAATTTGGAGACAATTATTTAGTAAACCAAGCTTAAGATTTTCACTGATTGCACATAGAGAGGATGTTTAATTGTTTATGTTATAAAATAGCCCCACACAGAAGAGTCTTTTTCAAGAATAAGTAGATGACGCTGAAAACATTTTATTTTAGTCTTTGTAGTGTGGGGAGTTGAGACAATAGCTAGATGCCTGTCTGAACAATTAATAAGCATTGCCTTGTGTAAGCTCATGAGTACCTTGATGATGGTATAAAAGTAGACAATGCTGGTTTGATATATATAAGAGTGCAAAACCGAAGTACAAGGTCTGAATTGGGAGTGAGAGGATATAGAGGAGAAAGTGGCCACATGTATATGCGGCATATTGGGTCGCCTGTCCTTATGGGCTTCAGTCCAAAGATCGAACCGCATATGCATAGACCGCATATCCGAACAGTGAAAGTGATATAAACTAAAGAAAATACATGCAAAGCAGCCTCCCAGGTTATATTTTGGTTCATGCTTTCAGATACATTGTTGTAACAAATTAGAAATGCTGAAGATATACTCATGTTCAGATGATTTTAGAATTTGCATGCATTTTTTTATACAACCTTTATTTTTGTGTGTGGAATAATATTTAGGAGCATTCTTAATTTCTTATTAAGTAAAGATGCCCACAAACATGGGAGGCGAGGGATCTCCGTACAAAATGTTAAAATAAAGAAAATACAAGATTTATGGGGAGGATCTTAATGGAAAGAGAACCCCAAATGAAGATGCCATTAAATTGTAACCTCTCAAACCAAAGGTTTTGGGTGATAATTTTTTATTGTACACTGTTTGAAATCTTCTCTTACAAGCAGTTATGTCATGGAGATTTGAAAATGTTGTGCAGAGAAAAACTGGAGGTTTGGTCATCTGGAGGTCAGGCACCTCTATCTCTATATATAGAGGAGTGGGATATGAGCACCCCTCTGAAGAACCAGTAATGCAACAAAGCCAGACTGTTTCTGTAGGCGGTCTTATCTCCTTCAGGAAAGCTAGTGAGAAGGTGGATGAGAGTCCTAGAGAAAATGATATTGTTAATGATGCTCAAACTGATCCTTCAAGTTCAACAACTTCCATCGATGAGAAAAAAGGTCCCAGAGAAAATGATACTGTTAATGATGCTCAAACTGATCCTTCAAGTTCAACAACTTCCATCGATGAGAAAAAAGATCCTGAAAATTTACCGGAGTTTAAATATGAAGATGTGGCGGACAAGCTATTGGATAGTCTGGGTCCAAGGTTCACAGATTGGCCCGGAAGTGATCCTCTACCAGTAGATGCTGACTTGCTTCCAGGTGTGGTTCATGGATATAAGCCTCCTTTCAGAATTCTTCCTTATGGGGTTCGTTGTAATCTTGGACTCAAGGAAGCAACAAAATTACGGAGAGTTGCTACCGTACTGCCGCCTCATTTTGCACTTGGTAAGTTGTCTGATGATTATTTTTATTACTTCAACTTTTGTCATTCTTTTCGATAATTATGCTGTTCGCTTCTAGGGAGAAGCAGGCAACACCAAGGTTTGGCTGCAGCAATGGTGAAATTATGGGAACGAAGTTCCATTGCAAAGGTTGCTCTGAAGCGTGGAGTTCAACTTACAGTCAGTGAACGAATGGCTGATGAAATTAAAGTACTTCTCTAAATTTATATTCGTGTAAATGATTTTGCGACCTATTTTTCTTCTGAATCACTGGCATAAAATTGATTTATGGTGACCTGTCAAACAGTAAAAGTATTTTTGATGAGTAATTTGATATGTCTAATTTGCAATCATTGCCCTTCATGGTCGTTTATGTGGTTAGGAAGATGTGTTTAATTTCTTTTGGATGATGCATGTTTCACCAATAGATTCTTAGTATATATTTTTGTAATATAGCTGAATGTTCATTCTTTAGGTTGTAAATCTAATAATTTCAATTTAGCACTTGACCTTACTCGGGAAGATCAAGAGAATTTAATACGTAGTTCCTTGCATCTCTACAGAATATCATACTTTATATAAATCAACTAGTGAGTAACTCAACACTCTGAATTGTTTAATTATGCATTTCAACATGGCATGCATGCTTTTGTTCATGTAATTTTATAATTTTCAACTGTTCCTGTGTTGATGTTGAAGTGTGACTTATTAGGGATCTAATGCAGTCAGGTTCGCTTGATAAGCCTCAGTCTCTTGCTGTTGTGGTCTGTGTAAAGCTTGATAACCCAGCCTGATTTGGCTGATCTGCTCTGTTGACAAGGTCACAAATCGTATAACAGGATTAGAATATGATATCTAAACAAATTTGATTCATTACTTTATAATGTAGAGAGGCATTTCTCCATACACTGTGCACCAGGCATTTTGAAATATGCTGTTTTTCCACTGTTTTGTGTGTGTGTGTGTAGGCTTGAAAAACAGAATGCTCCTCCCCATTTTATGTTCACTGTGGTTCATTATAGTGCAACAATATGATGCCAAAATCTTCAAATTTTATTCAATCATTACATGCAATTTTCATATTTAATCTCATAATTCCTTAAGACTTATTGCTTAACAATTACAGAGATTGACAGGGGGTACAGTTCTTTCTAGAACCAAAGAATTCATCGTATTCTACAGAGGAAAAGATTTCTTGTCTCCAGCTGTAACAGAGGCCTTACTTGAAAGGGAGAGATTGGCAAAGGCCCTGCAAGATGTAGAGGAAGAAGCACGATTAAGGGCATCTTCATCATTTATGTTGAGCATTGAGACAACAGAAGAAGAGAGTGGCATCGCTGGTACTCTGGGAGAAACATTAGAAGCCGATGCTCGCTGGGGAAAGAAGCTGGATAAGGATAAGAATGACAAGATCATAAAAGCTGTTGAAGCGGCAAGGCATGCTGATGTTGTCAGGAAACTTGAGAGGAAGCTTCGTATTGTAAGTTTACACGATGCTGTGTTAATTGGATATTATAAACACATTAATCAGATTGGATGTTTGGTTACTTTTAAAACTACAATGTTTTAATTTTTCAAATCTGCCATCACTATGCATTACTTCAGATATGACTCTCAGATAGTTCAATGAAAAAATGAAGTAGGTAGATTTAATGACATAAATCTCTCATAAGTGTTACAGTAGACATGCAAGACATGTTAAAAACAATGTGCCTATTGTATGTAGTTTGAAATCTAAATCACACATATGGTGTAAGAAAATCCTGATGTGGTACATAGTGATTATGCTATCTTCATTTTCCCAAAGGACTTTTTTAAGAATGGATATGTGCCCTTTGTGTTTCATGTTATATAGAATAATGAGTTGTATGGGGTCGGAACCATAGCTCAATAGTTGACAACAAAATTTACAACCACGAGGCCCTATATTCAAATCCCATCGGTTACCCATCAAAAAGAAATTGTTTTGACTTGTGTTAAATGGATCTAAATTACTTCTGTACTTACGCATCTTATTCCCTTACTTACTAGAGCTCCACGTGATATCTATTATGCATATACATGCATGCATGTTCTTAGTAACAAATGGTGATCTGTTTGGATACTTTAATAGAAGTGTACACACATAGTTATTCAGGATATTCACATATTTTTGTGTAACCTTGGAAAACAAAACGTTCCATACCATTACCTCATCATGTGTGGTATCGTTCTATCTGTTCTAGGCATTACGCAAGGTAAAGAAGGCGGAAAGAGCTTTAGCAAAAGTGGAAGCATTCTTGAAGCCGACAGAACATAAATCAGAACCTGAAAGCATAACTGACGAGGAAAGGTTTATGTTCCGTAAGCTTGGGCTAAAAATGAAGGCTTTCTTACTCCTTGGTAATTCATCAGCACATTACAATTAGTTTCTCTTATTAAAATTTCTCAGTTCCAAGTGGATTATATTGGTATTATATTGTTCTTGTTTCAGGGAGACGAGGAGTTTTTGACGGAACGGTAGAAAACATGCACTTGCACTGGAAGTACCGAGAATTGGTCAAGATTCTCATGAATGCAAAGACCTTTGTTCAGGCCAGGAATGTCGCACTGTCACTAGAGGCCGAAAGTGGGGGCACATTGGTCTCAGTGGACAAGATCTCCAAGCAATATGCAATTATAGTCTATAGAGGGAAGGACTATCAACGTCCTCCTACACTGAGGCCAAAGAATCTCTTGACCAAAAGGAAGGCTTTGGCACGTTCAATTGAGCTTCAAAGGAGTGAGGTAATCCCTTGTGATTTTAAATCCATCCAAGGAATGAGAAAGAGTTGTATATACGCTATATGCTGAAAATGTTATTACTGAATTGTACTTTCTCCTTCAATGGACAGGCACTAAACAATCATATTTCTACACTGCATCAACGGGTGGAACAATTAAGAGCCGAACTTGTATGTGCTGATTATGTTTGTGATTAAGCAATTCTTTGTGAAGTCTTGATTTTTACAATAGAAATTGCATTTATGTTAATCTTGGCTTTTGAATCCAACTTTTCTCTGCCTTTTAATTCTCTTTTGAATTACAACAGGGACAGATGGAAACTGTCAAAGGCAAAGGTGATGAGGCTTTGTACGCAAAACTGGACACCGCATATGCATCTGAAGATGAAGAAGATACAGAGGTGATCTGTCCCCTCTTTTTTTTTTTATCATCTTATTTTCTTATTTATGCACTAAGTACCAGCTTGATATTTCTTTTCAACAGGATGAAGGCGATGAGGCTTATCTTGAAACCTATAATGGGTCGCCTAATAATGATTCTGTATCTGAGGGTGATGGTGATGATTTCAGCAATGGCTATGATGATGAGGATGATGTCTTGGCCGACGACTTTCAGTCATTAACAAATTTTCCTTATGATGATGCCGGTGGCTCTGAAGACTAATCACTGGTGAAGCATGACACAGTTGAACCAGTGTTTTGCGAAAGAATGAAAGCAGTGACCATAAGTCGCAGCATTCAAAATTCTTTACACAGTAAATATTCAAGGAAAAATATTCAAATTTGTCATGAGCAATGGGGTGCTCTCTCTCATTTGGAAATCTGAAGATGGTGGAGGCATGAAAATTTCAAGGTGTAACACAGATTAGGCTGAGTACAGGCCTTGTGTTCAATCATTTCACATATACATCAAGAAAATTGTACAGATGTAAACATTTGTTGTTATTATATTGATGTTATATTTGTTTATCCTCTGTGCCCCCACATCAACAGGCTGTAGTGAATCAGTAAGTAAAGCTTCAGTGAATTCCCCAAAAAGCTTTTCTTTTTTCATGAAAACTGCGTGCTTTGAAATTCCTGAATGCATTTGACCAACATCTCTGTGCATGGTTCATATAATAATTGTAACTGTGAGCATCAATGAATACAAAGATACAGTTATGGAAGGCCTAGAGTAATCCAATTAATGATGGGATCCTGAACATAAACCTCTACACACACTTATGATGTATTTTTTATTACACTAAGACAAGCTCACATGTCATGGAAGAACTTGTAGGTCTTAATATCTACGATGATGAATCTAACAGCTCCTATGCAACCAAGCATCGCAACAATGGAGAACCATCCGGCAATTACAAGGTTAAGAATCTGTACAGAAATCCGAAGACCTCTTGTCTTGGACAGCTTCCCTGCTTTCAGAAATGCTAAAGCAGGGAACACAAAATCCAGTGGTGTGAATCCTATCGCACCACAGATGGAAACAAAGTCTCCGAAGAAGGGCATCACAGCAGCAACAAGTGTAATGACGACCATGTAGCTTGAGGTGAAGAAAAGCCTCCTCAGGCAGTTCTGAACTGTAAGTTGTTTCTTTGTGCTTTTTAACATTAAGTTTTCAAAATGGGCATAAGTTGGCCTGCAATATATCTGCAAATAAGCATAGATTCAGGTTAGTTTGGTAGAGATGATCTATGAAAAATTATATCAAGCACTCACAATAAGATACACCTGAAAGCATCCTGATATTTGGACCACAGCAAATATGTTTGCCATAACAATAGTCCATTCAGGGACTGTGAGGGAGGACAAGATGTAGGGTTGGACACCAGATCCAAATGCCCAGTAACCACTGAATGCCAGTTGCCAGTAACTCAAAACGATTAGTCCATAAGCCGCTGACACGCCTTTGTACATGTTCTTCTTTGCAGGCTCCCTTATTGTGCTCTGGTACATACATCACATGTCAATTCCTTTGATTTGATTTGCATAACCGCATATCAAAATGTCATGCCACATTTTTGTTTTATCCAAATCTCTCAGTAACAACCTTGGATCATCTACTTTAAATCTATAATATTGTCCACCCAATTACAAACAGCACCATTAGTTAACAGTTATCACTTACCTTTTTGGACTAAATCTGATTAAAAATACTGTCATGCCTTTTCTTTTTTTTTAAAGGAAACGGTAGGCCTACACCCTCATTATATTCAAAAAGGAGAAAGCCCAGAAGTACACAAAAGAAGACGAACACAAAAAAATGCTGTCATGCCTTGACAATTCACTTCAATGTGAATCTGTTGATAGATCAATTTTTTTTTTTCTCAGGTTCATTTTGAAGATGCCATTCGGCGATTTTTCAGAATCAAAATATGTACTCTTTGTGATTATGTTTTGAATTTCAGTTATTCCATACCCTTGGGCTGATGTCTCTACATTGCTATGTGTCCATGTAGAATCTATCCAATCTGTATGATACTTTTATACTCTCAGAGGGCCTCAGGCTTTAAAGAACTCAGTACACATTGCAAAATGCGTTAAACAAGTGTCCTTTGAATTCTCATAGGAAGATAATATTGTCCCATGTCTATCAGAAGATGAGGTATGTTATACCACTTGTTCATGTTTATATCTGTAGCTGTGATTGTTATTGTTGGCACAGGTCCCTTGCCTTTATGTTGTGCAGTGGCTGCAATGACTGGTAAATCTCATCATCTTTACTCTATATCTATCACATTCTTGTTAGACGGAAACCCTCGAATGTAGTTTAGCTGCATAATTCTTTTTATCTTTGCTTGTAACAAATAGGTGGATGTAGATGACACAGAATAATAGTACTAACACATGCAAAAAGGCAATATATTTGGTGATATGAATGCATCACAAACACTTGCCCTGATCATTTGTGTAGTAAATAAAAATGAAAAATTGCAAATTGATATAGGATAATCAATATGAACTAATGTCGAACCTGTATTTCAGGAAGCATTGCATCTCCAAATGAAAATGCGATTACACCAAGGGCGTTAAAGGCTTTGAATACTTTAGAAGAGGAACTTCCTTGTAAACTGTAGTTGATAGATTTTCGGTCAATCTTCTTCCCTTCATAAACAAAATGGCTGATCATAACTTAAAAATTGGAAAATTACTATAATGCAGAATATTTGAAGAGAATATCTTCAATTGTTGAGAAAGAATAACTTTTCTTAATTTTATGTTTTAGGCTTTTTTTATTATAACCACAACTTAAGTTATGAATTGATGACCATATAGTTACATTGTAACCGAAGATTTCCTCAGTGACTATAAAACATGGTGATTTGGCTCTATTACATATATATACCGTGAAAGGAAACAATCAGTAAAATCTAAGGTTACAAGTAGACAAGTAAACCTAGTTGAATTTCATGCATAATGGCAGACATGATCGATGGTATCAATGAAACTGAACAAAATACAAACAGCTTACATAATATCATCATAGATCTCAGGTTGTAAGTTGATCATGAATGAGCTGAACAATGTATGAAATAGTATTTTCAGAGCTATAGATTACAAGATATCTTCAGTGATTAGATAATATAAGATTCAAAAGAAGACCATATCTTTTCTTTGCTGGTGATATAAAGCAGGGGAAAGTGAAATGACTGGATGACAAAGTGTTTACCATTGTAGATGGTCACACCAATGGTTGTACAAGCAAAACCAACAGTGCTGCAAGTGCACAGTGCATTCACCCATCGCAAGGAGTGGATATCTGGTAGTTGTGACAGAAGCAGCTCAAAGACTCCAAAGAAGATGATGAAATCTTGCAAAGTTAAGGTACCATTCTTGTGATAGTATTTGTACACTGCCTATGAAGAACATGAAATATAATTGGTCCATTTGATACTCTGATTAGTATGCATCTTCATAGACAAGAAGCTATACATTGTTATGGAACTAACCTTAAGACTGCTTCCAGCGGCAATATGAATTGCAATATTGTTTCCCAAAGCTGCCACTTGCTGGAAAAATGATATAGACCAATAACCCTTGGATCCTTCAGTAACAAATTTTTTAATCAGGTCAGTAGAAAATCAAACTTTATTAGCAGATAACAACGGAGATGATCTAAATAGAACAAATTAGGCCGTCAAATATGTGTTCTTTAAACTGATAATTCTTGTAGACATGAAAATGCTATGTTGAACTGAGTTGAATTCACACTGATATAAAAACCTTTTGAAGATCATCATAGAAAATGGAGGAAATAATGATTTTTCTTGTTGGATTCATGTCCAAATTTTCATGTGAACTAAAATAAGATTATTGATTCCTAACTGATTGACTTGCTAATTGCTCTAATACCAAATACCATTGTTTCAAAAGACAAAATGCAACCATTTTTTTTTATTCATTGAAACTTATGTTCATTCAAAATTCTCCTGTGTAACAGACGTGAAATAAATAGCTTGTGAAACTAATCTAGGCTCTAAATTTCAGCTTTTTTAGGATTCCTAATTGGGTATACCTCATCTCAAAATCATACAAAAATGGGGATTATGTTATCCAGTAATCATACAAAACAAGGCAAATAAGTGTACAATTAACATGGAAATCAGAAATCTGAATAGATCTGCAAGAGTATAAACATTCTGACTGTCATATTTAAATCGAAAGATCAAACTTTGAAAAACACAAACAATGAATGACAAGGAAAATTGAAAGAATTGAAGATTGCATAGTTATCATAACATTTTTTTTTTGTGTAGTATCCAGAATCATGTCCATGGAAAGGCAGAATACAAACCAAAGATGCTCTTCGCGAGCAGTCGATAAGTGGTGTGCTTCTCCCCATTCCATCGCCATAAGGATGCAATTAGAAAACTGGAGTACCATGTGGCCAATGTTCCACCCACCAGGCTACAAACACCTGAGAATCCATACAAGTTATGTAATTGATAACTTCTAATTTCAGCATTGGTATAATAAGTATAGTGAATTATAATTAATTTATCGATATGATGAAGACACTCAACACAGTGATATATGCATTCAAAAGAATAGGAATGAAATTTTAAAGATAAAGTTACGCCATTTAATGCTCTTGTTTGATGTTTAGAAAACATAACCAAAACATGCTGGCCTGTAAAAGTTGAAAGGACCGGAGATGACCAAATTTAGTAACAAACCAGATTTCATTTAAGTGCAGATACTGAGAACTACAGAGCTAAATACCAATTATTCACATCTATACACTATCACTAGAACTGTTCAGTCAAAAATAAAATTGTAACATCTGAAAATCACAGGTGAAGAAGATGAACACACATAAGACCACTACAACCACTGATCCTCAAGACACATTCTTTTACTTTCTTACCTTTCATATAAATTTTTCTTCTTTTTTATTCATGCACAGTAAAAATATCACTTTATTCATGGAAACAAAAGGACAATAAATTAAACTCCGTTTCTCAGTTCTGCACACAAAACTCTAACAACACATATAGTCACTACTTATATAATATATAAACCTCCCACCCAAAAAAATAATTATCTATATGAGCATTGTTACACTCCAATACTTCATCCTTTTTACAATCCCGAGTATCTCGGTAATTCTTATATATCCTATTGAAAATTTTCAAATAAATGATATCACTCAATATATTAGCGTATATTCACATTATATATATACATATATATGATTTCAAAAAAATTGAAAACATATATGAGCATAACAGTTTTCATCTATATAATATATCACTCCATGATATAAAAATAACATGTGACATTTAGGTTAAAGTTCTTAATACCAAGAATCCAATTTAAAAAAAATAAAAATAAAAATTGAATTGAATTGGAGGCCTAAAAAAGGTAAGAAGGAGAAGAGGTGGTCACCAATGGGCCATCCAAGGGAGGCCAGAGCGAAGGGCAGCGGAGCATAGGCTGCCGGAGTGGCGATCGTCGTCGCAACGTGGAACGCCGCATGCTTCCACGTGCCCTTCCCCTCTCCTCCACCGCCCGCCGCCGCCACCGCCTCTGGGGGATCACAGCCGCCATCTGTAGATTCCCCGGTGGTCGGCCAGGGTTGTTGGGTTCCCATCTTTTATGTTCCTATGGTTCCTTTCAGTCCTGGAAGTGAGGACCTCTTGAGAGAGAAGTAGAGAACCATTGCTGGACTTCATTTTTCTTCTTCTTTGTCCCTGTTGACTTTGTTGCGTGGAGATATTCATATTGTTGAACATTGGAAAGTAGTTGACTTTTTGGGTAGGATAGATCTCAATCACTGTAATTTTTTTTCTCCCAAGCATAGTAGACAAACTTTTGTTCATCAAACTGTGTGTTCTAGTACATTCAGAATTGAAGTATTTATTTAGTTTAGATGAATTATAATGTATTTCATAACTTAAAATGCTAATTAGTAATTGTGATCACTGCAATCGTACCCAACAAAGAATCTTTTGTATGTCATTATATTTAGTGGATTTTTATATTTTTATCCGATATATGCAAGACCGAGCCACATGAAATGTAAAATTTGTCTCTCTCTTTTTTTTTTTAATGTAATCGTGTTCTTCTTATGATCCCTTATTCGTTGATGACTTTCATAAATATTTTTAACAAATGATATTAGAGTTCCATGTTCCGATTTAGGATATGGCATCGATGATGGCATAAACTCGATGAATTTACATGCATGGGTTGAGATTTACATGCATTTGTTTGTTTTTTTTATTGTGTTATTTATTTTTCACTTCCGAAAAACAAATATATTATAAAAAAAAATTTCTTTTAAAAATTGAGTTGAGTATTAACCAATTATAAAGTTATTACGTCTTATTAAAAAAAACTCAACCATTTTAGGTTATTTATTTTCTGTCCCTTCTAAACAGATAAATTATTAAAAACACCTCTAAAAAAAACTTATTATTTTAAGATCCCTATGAATTGTATCTGCCTTACAAAAAAGTTTAATTATATCTGTTATTATCGAAATTATTAAAAAATGATTGATACGAAATTAATATGAAATTTTTCTGCAATAGTTTAAATGTGTGATTCATATGAAGACAATCTGTATTTAAAAGGTTCTAAAATAATAATGTGTATTTAGAGGAATTTTTAAATAATTTATTTATTTAAAAGAGACAGAAATTAAACATTGGATTTTTTAATAAGCCGCGATAACTTGAGTTAAATAATAAATCCATTTTTTATTCAGTTTTCAATAATTCAATAGTTCTACGTGGGTGAAAATAAAAAAAAAAACCTTTTTCATTTTATTTTATTTTCGATACGTGAACATAGAGCATGACCCTCAGTGAAAAGGATCACTAATAAAGACGTGTAGTGGATATCATGTGAAGCACAGATGTAGAGTTCGTGCAGGTCTGGATTCCATCACTTCCCAAGGTGTATCAGTCCGGTCAGTTTCAACTAGGTGGCTGACACTTGTTCAGGAAAAAATGCAAATGCTTACTGCCACGTGAGCAGGGGTGTGAAATGTAGTACGAGCAGCTCAAGCTCTGCTCGGACCTAACTCGAATGCTCGATTAGATAAATAAGTCCAGCTTGAACACTTTTTAAAACATGGTTTGTAAATAAGCCGAGCCTGAGCCTGAACTTACGTTATTTTCACATGTATAAAGTGTTATGATTTGTGAAAAATGACTTCTCAAATATTAAAGAAGTATTTTTTAGCTAAACGAGTCCGAGTCGAGCCTTGGTTTAAGCTTCGGCTTGACTTGTTTAACAAACGAGTCGAACCAAGTGTCAACAGAGCTTTTCACGAACCAAATGAGCTGAACTTGAACACAAAATTAAACTCAATCCCTAACCGAGCCGAGCTTAATACTAAATGATCCAAATCTGAATAGGTCAAAGCTCAACTTGTCCACCTCTAATGAAATGGAGTATCAGGGGGTAACAGAGACGCTTTTATCCCTTTTGGGTTCAATGTATCCTGCTCTCTCCGTTTTTCTTTTGTCATTTTTTGTTTTTTTTCACAGGTTTCTCTCCCAACTATGCAAAATCAGGATCCACTGCTCATTGCAAATTCCCCACATTAACACCCTCTAGTGAGTCTCATTTGTTTTTTCTTATTTATTTATTTTTTTTTTATCCCTTTTTATATGTTCGTCCTCCACTTTTCCTTCTCAAACCCTCTCACTCTATCTTTATTTGGAGGATTAAATGGAGTTAATAGGATTTATGGCGGTCAGAATGTTGTTTGATCATACTTTGTTATGTATTATTCTAAGATATGCAATTTAGATTTATGAATTTCTTTCATAGATAATAAAAAAAAATTGATATATGTTGTATAGAGGAACGTATACCCAACAATTGATTTTACAGTTCGATTCATAGGTTATGTAGTTCGATTCTTAGGTTGTGCAGTTTGATACTGATGGGACTGACCAAACCTGGTTCTGATTGGATTTGGACCCAGAACTAGAGTTGCACAAAATTTTTGTTATAATTGTAGTTGTAAAAAATGTTTTAATGTAATTAGTTATATAAAGGAGAAGTTGATTCTAAGACTTGGCTTGTTCAGTTCAGTTCAATTCATGTGTGCAGCAGCTTGATTCATTAGTAGTTCAATTCGATTCAAAATTTATTCAGCTTGATATATGCATTTTTCAGTTCAATTAACAAGTGCCATTTCAAGTTTGAGGCCTCAACAAATTCTTCATTTATTTATTCAAACAATGATTAGTTCGAACTACAAATGTTTTTTGGATCCAGCTATTCAGTCCAATTGTCAATATGTTATTCAATACTGACAGAACTAACTCTATTGGTCCTGATAGGATCCGGATCCTTTGAATTGAACTAAACAACAAATGAACATAAATACTTATGCATCTAACTAAATAATGAATGCATAGAAGCACTTATTGGTTCAATCACTGTTCAGTTTAATTCGTCTATGATTCAGTTTGATTTTTCATTGTTTAGTTCGATTCAACCATTATTCAGTTCGATTCATGAATGCTTCAATTCAATTCATGAGTTCATGGTTCGTTCAGTGTTCATTTCAATTTATCAGTACTTCAATTTGATTCATGCACTGATCAATTTATTTTATGAGTGGCTTCAGTTAGATTAATTCCATTATTGATCAATTCAATTCATTCATTGTTCAGTTCGATTCATGAGTAATTCACTATTCATGTATTGTTTAATTTAATTCATGAGTGCTTCAACTTAATTTGTACATTATTCAGTTCAAATGTTCAATTCATGCTAAACTATCAAAACTTATTCAATCCAATATGTATGAGCTCTTACAACTAGAGGTGCAATTCGCTAGGTTTGATTCGATTTTATCCAAACCCAAATTGAACCAAATTATATTCACATGTGACCCGAAAACCAAACTGAACCAAAAATCTAAAACTGAATTGTACTGATTTTTGTTTGATTAACCCGAATTAAACCAAA
This sequence comes from Acorus gramineus, assembly GCA_030737835.1. Lineage (NCBI taxonomy): Eukaryota > Viridiplantae > Streptophyta > Magnoliopsida > Acorales > Acoraceae > Acorus > Acorus gramineus. The sequence continues at coordinate 2,090,230 of CM060851.1, read as the reverse complement.
CCGAACCGAATCAAACTGTTAGAGATAAATAAACAAACAAACACATACAAACATACACACACACACACACACATATATATATATATCCAATTTTTTTTCCTTTCTACCAATTTAGGTTTGTTAGAGATTTCTGAGGGGTTGGTTTACAACTTTACATAAATATATCAAAATGCTATGATTGATGATATAAATTAATATATTCATTTTCTTATGAATATTAATGATATAACAACAACATAGTTTTAAATCTAAAAAGAATGATTTAAATAAATATTAATTATAAATAATCATATGTTTAAATTTAATTCTGTTTGGTTCGGTTAATTCTGTTTTTTTTTTTTTTTAAGTAAAACCAAACCCAAACTAATGTAGATCGATTTATTATTTTTTCAATTCATACATAAACCAAACCATAAAATTATTAATCAAAACCTGAAAAAAAAAATGGTTTAGATAGATTCAGATTCGGTTTAATCGACTAAAGTTGTACCCCTACTTACAACAAGCTATATAACCTTATTTATATTAAAGATTTTAAATTATAAAACCTGGTGGAAGATTAAAAGAATGAGAGTGAGAGGAAGAGGAAGAGGAAGAGGAAGACAAAACCACCCGGGAGTGTTGGAAATAAAAAAAATAAGAAAGAGGGCTCAGTGTGGCAAGCAAAGGACAAAAGAAAAAAAAAGGTTTAACGGAGTTTAACAGCCGTTTCACTCAAACTTTTTCAACATCTTTTTTCATTGTGTACACATCTGTCACATGTAAAGCTACAATTGATTATTAATATAACTGATGCAATTAAGCCTAATTGGATCCGGTCCCAGTTCGTGCAGGATGAAAAAAATAGAACAATTAAGCGTTTTGAACCGAGTTAGAACGGAGTGGAACCCAAGTGGCTCGTTTAAAAATGAGTTATGGTGCTCTAAAACATGTTTAAATTGGGGCTGGGACGGATCTTCTTCAAAGGCGTACATGGTGTTAGAAATTATTATATTTTATTTTATGAGAAAGTTAAATTAAAATATTGTTGTTGCTGTTGTTGTTGTTATATTTTCATTTTGTTTTTTGACGGCTGAAACTCGGTTTTTAGTACTTGGCGGGTGCTTTGACACCTTTTGTTAATTTATTTAGTGGGTTGTCTTGTACCGGACTAATCAGACAGACAAACATCAGAGTCCCTACACAGAACAAACACAAAACAGAGAGCACCCAGAGTGGATTCTATTCAAATTCATACAAACTGTCCGAGACAATATTAAAATTAAAAATAGAGAACGAGAGGTCTCCTATTCCTAAAGATTTACAAGGTGTTCGCTAAAACATTCTCACTTGGAATGCACATCTTGAGAAGTGTTAGGAATCGTCGTAACTTCGGAGTGGACTGCAAGTAAACCATTGCACCAGAGTAAAGCGGAATCTGTTTTTCGCAAAACGCATTTGCGTGCTTTGATTCACCAAATTTGTTAAATTTTTCTAACTCTACTTAATTCTATTTTTTGTTGGGATTTTCAAAAGTGGGAAACTTTGTGTTTTTTTTCAACATATGGAACGTGCGATAAATGCATATAATTATCAAGTCAATGTATTCACTTGAGGCTATGTGTTATGACTGAGTTCAACTCAGTGACCGAAGTGGATCCGTCAAATCGGAAAGTGCAAATTTGCACAAAAAAATTCCTAAATTTTTTGTCAGAGAATGTAGAGTTTCTATAAAGCGAGGTAAAGACATCAACGAAGATTTTCAAATGATTCAAGGGATACCTAGGTTTAGCAGATATTGAATACGAGATCATGCATTGGATCTGATAAAATTTGATCTTAATAATTTTGTCTAGGTAAGATTGTTAAAACTAAGACCATAGTCCTTAAACATTTTATGTGTCGTAATTTAATTGCATCTACACCTAACATAAATACTTCATATATCACTACGAACAATGATATAAAGTTATAAACCTCAACAACCTCCCGAATCAATTTCATGACAAAACTATAACAAAAAAATCTTGTTTAACGTAGACTTCACATGTTTTTTATTTTTTGCAAAAAGTAAAAATTATCTAATAAGGTATATGCTTTTATAAAAAGTGTATATTGCTCAATTTCGAATTGAATGAACTCATTTTTAATAAGTGTAAAAAAAAAATTTAACCAGAAATATATATCGTCTAATGACATATATATATGTTTCACTGAATTTTAACGAGATAAATATAGAATTGCATTTTGAATTGTAAAAAAAAACTGAATGTAATAGTACACTTTCTGAATTCCTACTTTAGTATGTTTGATCTAACATAATAGATATTATTGGAAAAGCAATTAACTTGGATTTGGGGGATATTAGTGCAAAGGAAAGACAATTTAGAATTGTTATCACTCGCATGTCTTCACCAGCTAGCTAGCTAGCTAGTTAAGTATATCGTTTTCACGAGAGTGGACATAACTGAAAATAGATGCGAAGTTAAGTGGTGATTGAGTATAGATCTTTTTTAGGGATTGAGTTTGATCATGCGCAACTAAATAAGTATGTGGTACTATGTTCACTATTTCTTATTTGTTAAGGTTAATGACTCCATTCTGGCTTTGAAGAGTTTCTAGTTTGGAGCTTTCAAGTGTAGGTGTATCGTAGATCACTTGACCCATTTGTACTATGTTCACTATTTCTTATTTGTTAAGGTTAATGACTCCAATACTCCATTCTGGCTTCGAAGAGTTTCTAGTTTGAAGCTTTCAAGTGTAGGTGTAGGTTAGTGACCCATTTGTACTTTGTATGAACAAGACTTATCCATTCCACACATAAACCACAGATTGATCCATGTAAATTTTTCCACCAGTTCACCATTAAAAAAGGAACTTCTAATATCCATTTGGGAGAGTTCTAGATCCACATGTACGACAATTGCTCTAAAAGTTGAATCAATGTAAATTTAACAACGGCAGAAGAAAAAAAACTTCTCACATTAATTCCCTCCTCTTGGGTATAACATTTAATTAGTTACCAGATGAATCTTATACTCCTCTGTAGATCTATCATCTTTGCATTTAATCTTGAGATCTCATTTGTTCCCAATCGTTCGAGGCCCGGGCGGAAGGTCAACCAAATCCCAGTCATGGTTTGCGTTCATTAACTTTATCTCCTCTTGCATAGCTTCAATTTATTCCTTTAATTGTCCCCAACGACTTTGGCCGGGTGGATATGGACACTCCTTTACAAAGGGGTTTTTTGGGTTCAATTCTTGGTGATGCCAAGAAAAGAAAAAATGGTGTTTTCAGTCTTAGTTGGCTGTGTTTGTTGTGGGCTTGACCCACATGATCTTTTATCCAAGTCAGGGTGAACTTTAATCTCTTGGGTTGTAGGCACATGCTCTGTGTGTGACCAGCCTTTTGAGCTGAGTATGTTTTAATGGACTCTATCCACGTTATTGTAAACGCCCTACGAGACTTGTCAGTTTGTAATTGCCCAACGGGTCTTATATACCCAACAAAAAAAAAAAAAACCTTATTTGAAAGATCACAATAGAGTTTCTTGAATCGTCATGAGCTTTTCATCATATCATGAGGTACCATTAAGCCGATCTCTCGCTTGGCGAGGTGGTAAGGATGTCACCTCCATTTGGGAAGAATCAGGGTTCAAACCCTATTATGATCCCTAGTGGATGAAAAAAGAAATGTTAGGCTGGTGGGCCCTGGGTCCTTTGTTAATGGATGAACAGGTTTGTGGGACTTGGGTTCTTGGGCAGTAGTCATGTAAAGCCCCTTTAGAGTATGTTGTTGTATGCTAGGGATTTGTAGCTCTTTCAGAGCCTTCAATATATATATATAAGCCAAATCGATCATAAGAGATTTTTCTACTTGCTTTAACGCGCTTGAAGTTTGTCTCTGTTTATCCTTATTTCAATTTCTAAACAAAAGTAGGGCATCAAGGAATCGTATACATACACCCAAAAATGGGGGAAAAAGACAAAAGTTAATTCTCCACCTTGACTTATTAAAATCTAGTGAGACCACGACTCTTCTAACTTTTTCATTTGGCCCTTTCAACAGAAACGTGTATCAGTTAGTGACACGGAAATGTTGATTTGTACGGCGCCATTCAACAATGGATCAGACAACGGCCGTTTCATTTTATAAAAGTCTCCACACTTTAAATATCATCAGTCCATGTTTGTATATAATAAGGAAAAAATCTAAATAACCCAATTAAAATTGTATGAAATTTATATAACCCTTTTATTTTTTTTGAATTTTATGTAATTCTAAAAACATCTATATAAATTTAAATGACTCACTAAATTAAATTTTTATTAATAGATAAAAAAATATTATATAAATATTATATAAATATTCTATTTGATTAATCTTGACTGAAAACATATATATCAAAAAATCTTGCAATGTGTAAAGAATGTAAAAAGCATTATGTAAATAATAATTTTATCCATCTGAATAGGGTTTTATAACTATTCATAGGGATAAAATCATCATTTATAGAGGGGTTTCCGTGTTTTTAACCAATTGTAGAAGTGTTTTAGTATACTGTGTTTTCAACCATGGTTAATCAAATAAAATATACACATAATAAATTAACTCAAAGGATTATTTGAATTTACACAGAGGTTTTCAGGGGGTTATATGGGTTTCAAGAAAAGTCAGGGGATTATATGGATTTTCAGACAGCTTACATAAGGTTATTTCAATTTTCTCATATAATAATAGATGCAGAATGTGTAAAATAGGGAATGAATAAACCAAAAAACTTATTCATTTGCAAGGATAATGAATATGTATAATTATATTAGAAAATGTGATAATAAATTAGTATAAATATTCTAAGCCTCATTCTACCATTCTATTCTACTGATATAAAAGAGACTCACATTTGTGTTAAATCACATGTCATATATCAAAAGACTCATATATCAAATTATTTTTTCACATTTTTATATTATGATCATTTTTTTTTCACACTTTTTTTCTCAATGGATAAGCTATTTTCAGTTATCACCTCTTATATATCAAATGATCAAATCCTGAGTAATATTCTTTAAAAAAAACTTATTCATTTTCAATCACATAAAAAAATTTCATTATTTTTTTTAAAACAAGAATAATTAAAAATGTAAATGTATTTTCTAGAGCAAGTCGTTCCAAAAAGGTGGCGGTACAAGTACAACTCCAGGCTTGAAATATCATCCAATCATAAAGTCTCTCACTCAGACCAAAGGGGTTTTTCGTGAGAACAAAAAAAAAAAAAAAAAACAAATCACATGGAAAAAGTCACGTGGTTCGCCGTAAACTATATCCAAAAGCAGACTCAATGAATGGTCACGATTCGTTACTCGGACCATCGAACGGTCCAGACACGAGGACCCACTCAATGAATCCCATCAGCCTCCACTTGCATACTTGCGTTAGAATCTCACCCAATTCTGTCACGTTTTACTCAAGCTTTTTTATTTTATTTATTTCCAGATAAACCACGGAACACAAATTTAAAACATTGACCACGTGCATAAAACCAACCCCCTTTATAAAACAACGACATCCCCAACTTAGAATTCAAAACTTCCCGGCAAAACAAAAACAAAACAAAACAAAACAGAGCAGCAATGGAAGAGCTCCTCAACTTCCCAACAGACTTCGACTACCACTTCCCCTTCTTCCAAGACTCCATGGACACAGACATTCTCTGGTCATTCCCCTCCGACTGCCTCGACATCGGCATCCTTGACGACGATCCACTCATCGGACGACGGACTGCCTTCGCCCCTTACAGAGGCGGCGGCGGACCAATTTCGTCGGACCGGTCAGTGCGCGAGGAGAACATACACAAGAGGCTCATTGGGTTCTTCAAGAGGGCGGCCAATTCGAGCCCGGGCATCGATCGGACGGCTAGGAGCGGTCGGTGCTACCAGCACATGATGCGGGAGCGGCAGAGAAGGGTGAAGCTCGCCCAGAGCTACTCTGATCTCCACGCGATGCTCCCGCCCGGATCAAAAGTACGAATAAATACAATGTCTACTTTTACAATACAATTTCTATTCGGTAATGAAAACGCAATAGCAATACCTTCTCTAATGGGTACTCTTTTTTTAGGCAAGCAAGAATGCGATAGTTCAAATTGCAACGGCGTACATTCGTCGATTGGAGGGATCGAAAGCAGAGCTACGAAGACGGAATGATGAGCTTATGACGATGTTACGTGAACGGAACGAGAGGGCGGAGACGGCGAAGATCAAAGTCTGCGTTTCAAACCCGTCGTCGAAGATCGATTCGATGATCGGAGCGCTTCGGTGCTTGAAGGGAATGAATGTGGGGGCGAGGACAGTCCGAGCGAGGTTCGACGGAGCCGAATTGGCGGCTACAATCGACGTTCAAACCAAGGTGCGGTTGATTTACCACGTTGTTTTAGTGTGATTAGTTTTCCATCACGTTGTACTCGTTTTTTTGTGTACCAAAATTGACTTTTTTTGGGTTGGAGAATTTGTGGTTTGGATTTTTTTTATATATATATAGCATGTTTTAAATGGGTTTCATGTCTTCTAGGATGGTTGAATTCACTCGTTTTGTTCGTTTTGTTTTGTTGTTTTGGGGACTGGAAAATAATAAAAAAAGATTGCGACGTCTGAAGTGGAAAAAGCCGTAGCGAGTGCGCTGATGGAAGTGGAGACGAAGTTCGGGTTCAGCTTCCACGAAAGGTCCGGTGCTTCGCTCGAGGACACGTGGCTTACGCATGCGGGCAGTTTATGACGTTCTTATCTTGTGTATGCGGCGCAGTCATAAAGGGTCGCCTACTTCCGGGAAGGACAGATAAGTTTGGATGTTGATCTGTCCCGATCATTCAATCTGGACCGTTCAGTCTTTTGGGTGGTTCTTTGATTGGATGGTTTCATCGATCAAACGACTTAAGAGTGATGTAAAATATCAGATTGTTGATAGTAGTTTTTTTTGTTTAGTTTTTTTTGTTTTTTTTTGTTTTGAGTTAGATTTACCATGTACAATGGAGTTTACATCATAATGGGTCATATGGTTTTCATGTTTTTTTTTTTTGTTATTTGTGTTATCATTTATCAGCACCAAGAAGATTTAGTTGTAATTGCAGTGTTTAGATATATAGTCTTATGATATATTAATTTTTTAAAAAATATATATTATACACGTCATTTTTTACTTAATAACCTCGCGGACGGAAAAGGAATAAAAAATTACATTGTAAAAAAAGCTAAGTGCAGGAGGATTTTTTGATAAACATAAAATAATTATTTTATTTAAGAAGACATTTGAAGTAAAAAAAAAAAACTGTATATGGGTTACTGAATGTGCAGAGGGTTGATTTGGCTAGGGGTACGTAAGAAAGTTATGGTTTTGAATATAAGTTATTTTAATTTTAAGAGATAAAAATTTTAATAATTTTGTCTTATTCACATTTAGCAATATTGAAATAAAAATTGGGGATTGTTATTCTAGTATTTAGATGAAATAAAAAATCTTTATTTTCATTTTAAAATTGGAATAATCGTTCATATTAATATTTTATTCTAATTATATTTATACCAAATTGGATAAGTTATCAATCCAAAAAATTTAACTCAAATTTGACTCAAAATCTTCATCGTGCTTATCTTCATAATTATCCCATTATCTCATCACATTTCCCCCCGTGGTATCAGTCCAAAAAAAATTGACTCAAATTTTTAGTTATTTATGTAATTTCAACGAAGTTTTTTAAAAAAAAAATTAAAAAAATGCTATGTGATAATCAGTTTTCAGAATAAAAAGATATGATTCCTTAGAATTAAGTGTGTTTTTAAATGCCTGTAAGATGATCTATAACAATTTTTATTTTTATTTTTTGGGTGTAAAGATGATCTATACAAATTAAGTTATATAGTAAAGATGAAATTAAATGAATTGAATTGAATATAATACATATATAAGAATATATGCTACATTTTTAAAATATAAAACATATATTTTAAAAAAAATCAAAATTCAGTTTTAGTTTGTGTAAAAAATAATATACTGATTAGTCAGTGGCACCTCTAGGAAGTGGCGGCTCCAGAAAATTTTATAGATGGAGTCATTTAAAATTTAATTTTTATAAAATTTTAAAAAACCTACTATTATAGTAATTTTTTTATGGGAGAGTAAGAAAGATATTTCATATCTAATATATATTAGGGTAACAATGTAACATGAGTAATTTGGGAGTTTTAAATATAAAATCTGGATGGGTTAAAGTCAATTGATGGGTTGATGAGGCCATTGGTGAATTAGATTGCCATGGTTTGAAAGATAGTTTTTTTTTTTTTTTTTTAAATATATGTGATAGGATCAATTGACCCCATCACATCACATGCGGCGCGGCTCATGAGATTAGTTGCAACTTAATGAGTTCATTCTTCACTTGTTTTGTAACATAACAATCGCAATTTACTGTTTTTAAACTTAGCTATCAAAGTTTTGAATTATATCTCGAGTCCAAAAGAACTTTGAACTTTATTATACCTTAAATTTTAGTAGGCCGTTATTGAAAAATAAAGATTCTGTGTTGTCTTCTTCTTCTTCTTCTATTACACGGGTGCATATATCACCTAATCATACAGATTGTGAAAAAGTTGCTAAATCTATTTAATTAATTAATTAAACTAATAAAATGGAAAAAATTAAAACAACCCTTGTCTCAATATAAATGACTAATTATCTAAACTAAACTAATAAGAAAATCAAAACAACCCTTATCTAAATTTTTATTAACATATGAGAAATAATGTGTAAATATCATGTTTGATTAATCCTGGTTAAAAATATAGTATATAAAAAACCGTTGTAACCCATTAAAAATGTAAAAAATACTCTATAAATGATGATTTTACCCATCTGAATAGAGTTTTATAATATAATCATAGAGGAAAATTGTCATTTGCAGTGAGGTTTTCACATTTTTAACAAATCGTAGAGATGCATGTTTGGAATACTATGTTTTTAACTAGGGTTAATCAAACAAAATATTTATATAATATTATTCATATGTCAACAGAAATTATTAGATTTAAATAGGGGTTTTCATAGGGTTATATTGACTTCAAGAAAAATCTGGGGTTTATATGAACTTCAGACAATAAGCAAAATTCTTCAGAAAAAAAAAAAAAAAAAAAAACCTATCCACTGTCATTCAAACAAAAAGTTTTATTATTATTTTTTTAACTAAAATAATTAAAAACACGATAAAATAAAAAATACTATACTTCTCTCCCTCGTATGGCATGGAACATAAGATCAGAATAATGAAGAATAGATGCGAATAGCTAAAAAAAGTTATTTGTTTTGATAAAATAAACCTCAATAGTTATGTCTGGATAAGCTAGGATAAGGCCTGATAACTATTCTAAGGAAATGGCGGAATTGCTTATTAAGGCTTATCTGTACCAATGGATAAAAATATCATTCTCTGTCATTTTAAAAAATTTATCTCACCTAACAGACTCACATAGATTCCAAAAACTGTCACATCTATCAAATCAATCATATATCTCTCACACTATTCCCACGGGGTATAATTGTCATTTAAAAAATCATAAACTCTTATTCATCTCTTATCAATCATTTATCATCACTTTATTCAAGGTAAATTAAACAACAAAAAAGTCATTTTTACGTTTCCGAATGAGAATGACAAAAAAGACAACCAAACAAAAAGTTGTTTATTCAGTTTGGATTGTTATCTATCTCAACATAACAATCAGGAGTGAATACCCTAAAGTTACATCCCATACTGGAAGCTCCAGTGTAATTATCTGTACAACTCGATGGCTGAAATAAATGACATGAAAAAAGTCACGAATCGTTAATCAAACCATCGAGCAATCCAAATATTTGGACCCACTCAATGGACCCTAAAACCATCCACAAAGCGAGCCCCACCAGCCTCCACTTGCATACTAGCAGTGGAATCTCACCAGATTCAATCACGTTTTACTCAAGTTTTTTTATTTATTTCCAGATAAACCACAGAATACAAAATAAAAACGTTGACCACGTGCATAAAACCCCCTATATAAAGCAACGGCAACTCACACTTATTAGAATTTAAAACTTCCCGGCCAAAAAAATAAAAAAAAAAACAGAAAAGCAGAGCAGCAATGGAAGAGCTCCGCAACTTCCCTACAGACCTCGACTACCACTCCCCCTACTTCCAAGACTCCATGGAAACAGACATTCTCTGGTCCTTCCCCTCCGAATGCCTCGAGATCTGCATCCCCGACGGCGATCCACCCATCAGACAACGGACCGCCTTCGCCCGTTACCGAGGCGACAATGGACCCATTTGGCCGGATCAGTCGGCCCGCGAGGAGAACATACACAAGAGGCTCATTGGGTTCTTCAAGAGCGCGGCCAATTCGAGCCCGGGCACCGATCTGACGGCTAGGAGCGGTCGGTGCTACCAGCACAAGATTCGGGAGCGGCAGAGGCGGGTGAAACTCGGCCAGAGCTACTCTGATCTCCACGCGATGCTCCCGCCCGGATCGAAAGTACGAATAAATTCTCTACAATGTCTGCTCTTACAATACAATAATGAAAACGCGATAGCAATATCTGCTCTAACGGGTACTCTCTTTTTAGGCAAGCAAGAATGCGATAGTTCAAATTGCAGCGGCGTACGTTCGTCGATTGGAGGGATCGAAAGCGGAGCTACGGAGACGGAACGATGAACTTATGACGATGTTACGTGAACGGAACGAGAGGGCGGAGACAGCGAAGATCAGAGTCTGCGTTTCAAACCCGTCGTCGAAGATCGATTCGATGATCGGAGCGCTTCGGTGCTTGAAGGGGATGAATGTGGGGGCGAGGACCGTCCGAGCGAGGTTCGACGGAGCCGAATTGGCGGCTACAATCGACGTCCAAACCAAGGTGCGGTTGATTTACCACGTTGTTTTAGTGTGATTAGTTTTCCATCACGTTGTTCTCGTTCTTTTGTGTACCAAAATTGACTTTTTTGGGTGGGAGAATCTGTGGTTTGGATTTTTTTATATATATATATAGCATGTTTTAAATGGGTTTCATGTCTTCTAGGATGGTTAAATTCACTCGTTTTGTTCGTTTTGTTTTGTTGTTTTGGGGACTGGAAAATAATAAAAAAAAGATTGCGACGTCTGAAGTGGAAAAAGCCGTAGCGAGTGCGCTGATGGAAGTGGAGACGAAGTTCGGTTTCAGCTTCCACGAAAGGTCCGGTGCTTCGCTCGAGGATACGTGGCTTACGCAGGCGGGCAGTTTATGACGTTCTTATCTTGTGTATGCGGCGCAGTCATAAAGGGTCGTCTACTTCCGGGAAGGACAGATGACCTTTTTCTTTTTTTTTGACCTGGTCAAAGATAAGTTTGGATGTTGATCTGTCCCGATCATTCAATCTGGACCGTTCAGTCTTTTGGGTGGTTCTTTGATTGGATGGTTTCATCGATCAAACGACTTAAGAGTGATGTAAAATATCAGATTGTTGATAGTAGTTTTTTTTGTTTTTTTTGTTTAGTTTTTTTTGTTTTTTTTGTTTTGAGTTAGATTTACCATGTACAATGGAGTTTACATCATAATGGGTCATATGGTTTTCATGTTTTTTTTTTTTGTTATTTGTGTTATCATTTATCAGCACCAAGAAGATTTAGTTGTAATTGCAGTGTTTAGATATATTGTCTTATGATATATTAATTTTTTAAAAAATATATATTATACACGTCATTTTTTACTTAATAACCTCGCGGACGGAAAAGGAATAAAAAATTACATTGTAAAAAAAGCTAAGTGCAGGAGGATTTTTTGATAAACATAAAATAATTATTTTATTTAAGAAGACATTTGAAGTAAAAAAAAAAAACTGTATATGGGTTACTGAATGTGCAGAGGGTTGATTTGGCTAGGGGTACGTAAGAAAGTTATGGTTTTGAATATAAGTTATTTTAATATAAGAGATAAAAAATTTAATAATTTTGTCTTATTCACATTTAGCAATATTGAAATAAAAATTGGGGATTGTTATTCTAGTATTTAGATGAAATAAAAAATCTTTATTTTCATTTCAAAATTAGGATAATTGTTCATATTAATATTTTATTCTAATTATATTTATACCAAATTGGATAAGTTATCAATCCAAAAAATTTGACTCAAAATCTTCATTCTACTTATCTTCATAACTATCCCATTATCTCACCACATTTCCCCCCGTGATATCAGTCCAAAAAAATTTGACTCAAATTTAACTTAAAATCTTCATCCCACTTATCTTCATAATTATCCCATTATCTCACCACATTTTCCCCCGTGATATCAGTCCAAAAAAAATTGACTCAAATTTTTAGTTATTTATGTAATTTCAACTAAGTTTTTTTAAAAAAAAATTAATAAAATGCTATGTGATAATCAGTTTTCAGAATAAAAAGATATGATTCCTTAGAATTAAGTGTGTTTTTAAATGCCCGTAAGATGATCTATAACAAAAAAAAAAATTTGGGTGTAAAGATGATCTATACAAATTAAGTTATATACTAAAGATGAAATTAAATGAATTGAATATAATACGTATATAAGAATATATGCTACATTTTTAAAATATAAAACATATGTTTTTAAAAAAATCAAAATTCAGTTTTAGTTTGTGTAAAAAATAATATACTGATTAGTCAGTGGCGCCTCTAGGAAGTGGCGGCTCCAGAAAGTTTTATAGATGGAGTCATTTAAAATTTAATTTTTATAAAAAATTAAAAAAATCTACTATTATTGTAATATTTTTATGGGAGAGTAAGAGAGATATTTCATATCTAATATATATTAGGGTAACAATGTAACATGAGTAATTCGAGAGTTTTAAATATAAAATCTGGACAGGTTATAGTCAATTGATGGGTTGATGAGGTCATTGGTGGATTAGGTTGCCATGGTTTGAAAGATAGTTTGTTTTTTTTAAAAAAAAAACATATGTGACCCCACCACATCACATGCGGTGCCGCCCATGAGATTAGTTGCAACTCAATAAGTTCATTCTTCACTTGTTTGGTAACATAACAATCGCAATGTACTATTTTAAAACTTAGCTATCAAAGTTTTGAACTATATCTCTTGAGTTCAAAAGAACTTTGAACTTTATTTTACCTTAAATTTTAGTGGGCCGTTATTGAAAAATAAAGATTCTCTGTTGTCTTCTTCTTCTTCTATTACACAGGTTCATATATCACCTAATCATACAGATTATGAAAAAGTTGCTAAATCGATTTAATTGATTAATTAAAGTAATAAAATGGAAAAAATTAAAACAACCCTTGTCTCAATATAAATAACTAATTATCTAAACTAAACTAACAAGAAAATCAGAACAACCCTTATCTAAATTTATTTTAACTAATTATTTAAAATAATAAACAAAAATATTAAAACAATATTAATTTAACCTGATTTAACTAATTAATTAAAATAAAAAATGAAAATATAAAAAACAAACTTTATTCCATCTGACTTAACAAATATTGTAAACTAATTAAAAAAATCATACAACCCTTATTTGACTCGTTTGCACATGAGGGACATCGTGTTGTAGAAAGCAAAAACGATTTGGAAAAGATGAGATACGAAGTGTTTCAAACGTCAGGAAAATATTCCCAACCTTTCAATGCTATATTATCGAGCCAAAGATGTGAATGCATGTTTTTTTGTTTGGTTTGGAGGTGGCGTTCCTAAGCATGCTCATAACATGAGGCCCCTAGGCCCCTACTGCCAAAAATTAATAATAATTTTTAAAAAAAATTTTACCTAATAAAAATGAATCCCAAAAAATAAAAAGAAAAAAAACCAAAAAAAGTCTGAAAAGATAGAGAAACAGAGACAAAAATGAAACTAGTAAAAAATACGAATGAGTTTTCAAAAATAAAATTAAATAGTTTAAAACTACTCTTCATCCACACACTTTGTGTGCGTAAATTAAAAAAACTTTATAAAAACTATTCTAAACGAACAACCTCAATTTTTGTTAACTCATTTATATTCGATGTAACATATCATGTTTTATGCACATAAATAATATAATAAAATTTTAATATTTATTAAATAAATTATTTATAAAATTTATTATAAAGTTATATATAAATTAAATTTTTTGCATAGCTTTATATTATCAAAATTCTCCGTTTAAACTCTAAAACCATAAAATAAAAATAAGCGTGGCCCTCATTAAAACAAAATAAAATCCATAGCGCTGCATTATAACAAAAGAAAAATAAAATTCCCTTTCAAGCTCTATCACATAGAGAAAGGTGTTTATTGATTTAATCAAAGTCTGGTTTGTCAAAACACGCAAGTTTACACATAAGTGACCGCATGAATGAGTGCATGGCAAACGGGGCACGTCCGCTCTGGGACAGAGAGCCACGAGAAGATGCAACGGGAGTACGAAAAACTGTGTAGTCCTCCGCCGCTCCGCCTCCATATCTTCTTTGCAGATCACGCATTCTTCCAATATGTACAAGTGAATTTGAAATGAAAATGCTATATTTATAATTAAACGTATATATTATCATTAGTAAGCAATGTGTGTTGGAGGAAGGGAGACAAACCCACAATTGAGTTACCACTTCTACATGATGTTACTTCCTTTATTTTTGTGGCTTTTTGGACAGTAAAGAAATTGAGAAAATCAATACCCAATTGGTCATGACCCATATTGCTATTAAAATCATTTGATCAATATATTTTAAATGAATATTTTGATTTTCATTGTTATTGAGTCAATAAATGATCTATAGAAAAATTTAGGTTAGCTTTTACCAGCAAAACAATAAGGGTCAATAAATGACCCATATCGCTATCAAAACAATTTCAGTCTTACATACGTCGATGTAAGATTAACAAAGCATATACTCACATTAATAAGGTATATACGTCGATAGATTTTTTTAACATTTTTTATAAATGCATCCATACAATTCATTGGAGCATATGCTTTATTTTTTATAAAAGCATATTCGTCCTGGTCCTATAAAAAATTCTTTCGAATAATTATCTTTTTAAAAAATATTGATGGACCCTACCAGGCCACCACAGCATATTGCATATGTGTCACCCACTCACCCCAACTAGGCCACGTTTGTTTTTTTTTTTTTTTTTAAATAGGGTTTTGGACGGGGTAATGTTTTTTATTCTTTTGGATGAGATTAATGTAAGGATAATGTTTGATTTTTTAAAATTTTGGATGGGGTCAATTGACCCACAAACACTTATATGGCGTCGTCGCCTCTGTTTCCCGACTCGACCTTATTGGAACAGGTTTGGGATTCAAATGCAAAATCCATCCAATCTCGTTATACCTCATTTGAATCATTTATATCATTTAAAATTAATATTATACATAAATAAAGCTAACTTATGATATATCATTATTATTGCAATTGATAAAATATCTAAACATGTATTAAGGGATATTATATAACATAATAAGTAAACTAAGTATTTAGTTTATAAACTAAGAAAGAATAAAATAATAAAAATATTTGAAAATTAGGATTTTTAAATCTATTCCCTTCTATATGAGATGGGATGGGATGGGTTTAATTTGATTCTTTAAAAACCTGTTGGGACGGATTTAGAGAGGAATTAATCAAACCGGTCATGTGATTAGGACGGATTTGGGATGGGATTTTGTTAGCATTAGCATTTAGGACGGGAAAGGTTGGTTTTTTTATATATATATTTATTTTTTTTGCATATTTGCATTAAGATAATATGAGTTTTTCTGAAAAATTACTTGTCTCATCATTATTATGAAATTTATTTATTATATGTATTTTTATTAAAATATATAAATAAAAATATATTACTGTTATGATTTTTGTTTTATAAAAATATACATTAAACTTTTATATATATAATAATTCGGATGATTTGAATAACTACCTAATAATGGTGGCCAAAAAAGCAAAAAAAATATTTTTTTAAAAAATGAAACTTATAGGGTTGCTACTTCTTTGTATTAACCAAAAGGAGTATACATTGAAAAAGAAAAAAATAACAAAATAAACAATGAAGAAAAAGTCACAGCGGAAAGATTGGCCAAGAGACTTAAATTAGCCTATATATGTCAATCGAAATGGAGTCTCTACAAACCCGCCCACATGATGAGGCCCCCCTATAAAAACATCCTCCAGAAACAATGAAAAGCAAGCAATGTGCTGTTACACAGTTCTTTTTTTTTTTTCTAGCTGCAATTTTAGTCACATGTGCATCGATAAAAAAATTATCGAAGCATATACTCACATGAATGAGGTATATGCTTCGATTAAAATTTTTCATATTTTTTATAAATGCATTCATACAATTTATTTAAGTAAAAATGATTATTTTTATTTTTATAAAAATATGTATCTTATTAGATAGAGTATACTAATTTTAAAAAATTTAAAATATGTGTAAATTGAAATTGAGGCTAGATGGATGTGTATCCCATTGGATAGATTATATTATTTTTCCATATGTAAATTCACGAGAAAAATACCATGGATATGGATCATAGCAGAGGCCCAATATCTTGGGCCACGTATCAAAGCATAGCCCAAAACAATTGCCAAACATTGCTATCACAACTACAATAAGGAAAACTAAGGAAAATAATATATCTTACCCTTACACAGCCTTATTTATAATTCACACATTTTTTAAAAAGAAAATTAAATATTCTTCGTATATACTATTATGAAAAATTAAATATATAATAATATAATAGTGTATCTTTTTCTCTTTGAAAATATGAATTTTTTTTATTTTTATACACTATGATAAAACCTCATAGTATCACAGCATACGTAATGATATTATAGTGTATGAGACTGTAAAATAGGTTACAAAATGTACCGAGTACATCAGCGCTCCTATGATAAATAGATAAATATCAAATTAAAGAGAAAAACTAAATTCACGTGAAAATCCTCACACTCAAAGAGGGTAACAAAACAAACAATGAATAGATAGAGAACAATTCACTGTATCAAATAATAAATGGTAAAATGCGTTTGGACTCTTGAAGTTTTCTAAACCTGCAGAAACACTCCTTATAGTTTAAAAACATGTAATTACACCCCCTACCATTAGATTTTTTTATTAAGATGAGATAAAATTATGATTGCACCCTTTCAATTAAATCTTTATTATGTTTTTCATCTTTTTTATGGGTCATTTTTTATTTTTTAATTAATTGTTGTGTAACTTAATTCTCACCAAAAATGCATTTAGAAGCATTTGAAGAGTTAATTATTGTATAAATTAATATCATAAAACCTATCCATAATTAATTAATTTTTTTTTAACATTTAGAGAGTTAAGGTGTAAAACGATAATGTTAAATTATTTTATCCCATCTTAAATGAAAAATATAATGCCAGAGGGTGTGATTGCATACTTTTGAACTTTAAAGGGTGTTTTTGTAGGTTTTGAAAATTTCAAGGTCCAAATGCATTTTACTCAATAATAAAATATTAATAAAGGAGGGACAATGATTTTTAGTGTATGGTTAGTGAATGGATGGTGTTTTTTTTTAGCAAGATACATAATGTGTTGTTAATTATTCAATATTATTCACTGAGTCTAATATTTTCGTTCAATTAATGATTCATAGTGGTAATGCTACACAACTTAATCATTTATCCCAGATCTTAAATTCCTATGTCACCCATCATTTTTCATGACTTGGAATATCAAATTGACTATTATTTTTTCAAAAACCCCTATTTACATATACATATACATATATTATCACTTTTCATAAACCTTATGTTACTTATATATTGACAAATCACATTGATCACATTTTTTCAATATTTACACTTACCCATGCATTGATACACCACACAAGTCATTATATACACCAACTTTCCATAATTCATTTCTTATACTGCCTATAAAATGAACCCCTCTCCACCATTTTTATAAAATCAACTAAATCTAACTCACTCCACAAAATCTCAACTCTACAAAAAACACACTTGATGAGGCTTGTCTCTAGTAGCTCAATTTTGAATGTAAGCTTATCTCTTGTAATGTATATCAAGTTATCAATTTTTCTTCGTATTGAAATTGTTCAATTTTTTTTTTTTTTTTTTTGCTTTTAATTAATATCCCCCTATCCTAAAAAATATCCATTTAAATACGTATTCATGTAATCAACGTATAAACTACTCCACCACATTTAAATATCCCCCTACTGACACATCAACAAAAAAAAACAAAACGTGAGTAAAGAAACCATGCACTGACACAGTACATTAGCAGTCAATTCATGCACTGACACAGTACATTAGCACCCAAATAAATTTTTTTTTACCATTGTCAGTAAATCACTATGCTGTGGCAATTTCATCGTAAAAGAAAAAAATCCTCACTGTAGCAGTCTAGCTCAATATCAACTAATGTTTTGCAAGTATATATCTTTATATTGAAAATATATAATATATAGCTTATATAAAAAAAAAAAAAAACATTTCAAAGGTAACATATATATCTTCTTAACAGGATTAGACTGGATGGTGTAACGATGCTCTTTTTTAAGTGTAATTATAAAAAAAAATATTAAAAAATTTACTGACTTTTTAACTTTTTTTTTTTTTTTTCATTATTCTAAAACAGAGGACTGCTAAGTCTTATCTTGTCATTATTCTAAAAGAGATGATTACCATCCCATTAATGGCCATGAGATAGCGGACACCACCCCAGCTGGGGCCCACCCAAAATTGAAACTTGCGTTGAGCAAGATGGAAAAATGTAGAAAGCCCTGCCGGGGGCTGGTTCTCGTGGGTTCTTGATTGACAACTTATTATTCACTCATCATGTTAGTCCTTTACCTTAAGATATGTATGTTGGGATTCTCATCACCGTGTCCCGCCCCATGTACCAAAAAATACTATACCATTTTTTATTTTGTTTTTTTGAATTATGATTTATTAATATGACTCAACGTGAAAACATGATCGATGAAAAAATGGATATTATTCAATCTGATTTTTTATTTCTAAGTTATCATAAATTATGAGATTTAATGATTGATCATTCACTTTTTCGTATTTTAATTTTAATCTTTAAATTTAAATGATATATTCTTTTTTAGTATCTATCAGAGACTAAAAAAAATTAAATAATTTAAAAATAGATTCCTTTTAAAAAATAAAAATAAATATATAAAAGAAGTGAAAAATCGATCACTGCTTAAAAATAAAAAAAAACCCTATTCAATCTTTTTAAACATAAAAGAGAAGAAGCAAGGACATCCCATTTACACATGAAAAAATAACATATTGTACGCAGTAACCAAGCTTTTCGTACCACCCAATGACTCAAAAAAATTTGGCCATTTGAATAATTCTGTATTCTATATTGGTTACTATAATGATAGTACACTTGCAGCCCTACGTACGATATCTACATAAGTAATTTGATTTTTTTAAAAGTCAATAAATAAAATATATATTATAATAAATTATATATCATTTTATAGAAAATCATGTGCTTTGTTATCAAAGTCAATACCTCATTTTAATTAACTCATCGAGTTCGATTTTCATGAATGACCCTTTTGTTAGATTTATTTGTAAGAATCTCGATTGTAGAATTTTTTGAATCATTTGAATGACCCAAATACTAAACAAGCCCAAAAAAAAAAAAAAAAAGTAAAAAAAAGCATAGAGAGGATATTCATTCCCAATAAGGCGATAACTATATCACTGACTTTTTAGACTCCTTTTATAAGGAGGAGAAAAAATCCAAAGCCTAAGTTTAAAAAAAAAATAAAAACGTTGTCGTTTTTTTTAGAAGAAAAAAGAACATTGTCATACACAATTCTTATATATGTAAAAGTATATATGCAATCTCATATACCCAATTAAGCATATTGAAACATTAAACTTTTATTTTTCTTATAAGTGAGTCCACCATACATTTCATTGAAGAATATGTTTCATTTTTATTAATATTCATAAAAAAATTATAGATAAATATTAGATCCACATAATTCGTTAAAACATATGTTTCATTTTTATGAATATACATGACTCCATTGCAAAAATATGTATCTTAAAATAATCAAACCATGTAAAATCTAAAAGTGGATTTGTCTGTGATATTATCCCTAACATTATGCAAAGCAAATGGTGAGGTGCCCATCACTGAATTGGATCAGTTAATGGATAATCTAGATTATGAAGATATTAGGGTTTATTGAAATCAAAAGAATAATCATTGTAATTAAAAAATGCGAGTATAGTGTTTGGATGAGAGAACATCAATTATATCATAACCTAAATACACACCCAGATAAAGATCAATCCTAATTTGGGAAAAAAATTCGGGCAAATTATTATTATATAATAACAAGAAGCAACCAAGCTTGTATTGTGTTTAGATCCTTCAAATCAAAACATGAACTATATTAAAACGGAAAGAAAATGCTACCTACAATCTTTTTTTTTTTCAGCTCCATTTTCACTCTACACATATTTTAAATTTTTTAAAAATAGTATATCTTATCTGTGTTTAAAAACTTTATCCGACCCAATCGATTAAATTAGTTAAACCTTCACGTCATTTAAATTTTGGTCCAATTTACCTTCAAAACCTGACAATTATAAAAAAAAAAAAAAAAAACCAATTAACCCACTGTTTGAACCGGCGGTTTTTAAAAACCAACTTTAGATCTTCTCACCACCAATTCAGATTTGTACTAACTCTTTTCAGGAATGAAATCGGTTGATAGCATGAATCTATCTTTTTTTAAAAAAAACAACTTTAGTTTTTTTTTATTCACAAAATTTATGATTAATTACTTATTAAAATATTAAATTTAATAAAAAAATTAGATTTATACATAAAATAATACTATAATGTTAATGTAAAATCCTAATAAATATTATATATATTTGTTTAAAACTTTATTATATCGTGATAATATTATTGGTGAAATCTGTTTAACTCAATAGTTTTTAAAACATTCCATAGCAATTACAAGCCAATGGCATTTCAGTCATTTCATAAGCCATTTATTTGTTTTGTGTGGGTAGGGCAGTTGGAGTCAACGGTGTGTCCGGGTTCACGCGGGCCCCACGCCGCAACCCGACTCAGACCCAAAATTAAATTATTTAAAAACAAAAATAATTAACGCTAAAAAACAAAAACAAAAACAAAAACAAAAAATTTTAAAAAAATAAAAAAACCCCACTAAACCCTTCCTTCCACGGTCAACAGCCAGTACCGACACGTATCCACGTTACGTCCACGTGTCGATCTCCCATTGGTCCTTTAACGGCAACGGCTACTCCTCTAACTTCTCCTCCCCTCGGTAGCCGCGGTTCTCGTGGGCCCCACTTTTTTGCAGAGAACATTTTGACAAAACGCACCCCCAAATATAATAAAATAACAAAAACTATAAAAAAATGGGAATAACGAGGACTGTTTTTTCTGGGGTCCACTACGTGAATTTTTTTTAAAATAAAATATCTACTGATCAGACGGTTGTTGTTGGTGTTCTCAATAACTTGTTGAAAAAATCTGAACTTTGGCTTGTTTTTTCAACTCCCAAGACCTGTGTGGTCTTCTTTCTGCTTTTTTTTTTTTATTTACTTTATTTATTTTTTTTAATTACTTTGGAATTAAATAATTAAAAGGGGAGGATTCCCATTTTTTTTATATATTTTTTTGTAGTTTTTTTGGGTCTGTTTTTCTTTCAATCTCACATGGTGGAGGAAGCCATGGAATGAACAATCTGAAGAGGAGGTCTGTATTGCTTTTATATATCTCAATATATATGTCTTCTTTATAGGTGAGCTCTTTTAATCATTTTTTTTTCTTTTGTGTTTGTTCAGGAATCCTTGTTTAGGATGAATTCATCTTCTGCAATCATTTTATATGCTTTGAAATGGATCGAATCATGGAAATCGGATTAAAATCTCATCTGGGTGTCACTTGTTTTTTCATCTCCACATGAATGTCTGTGATGGGTCTTTGGGTTTTTGTGGATCTGGGTTTGGGTTTCTAGGGTTTTAGTAGGAATGATGAGAAGGCCATGTTTATGGGTTCAAAAAGATATTTTTAGGCTGTAATTCCTTTTGGGTCACTTCTTTATGATTAGTTCTTGAAGTTCACTCTTTTGAGCTTGGTTTCTTTAGGGATTTCCATAGATGTTGTTGCTTGTGGGACTCTAGGGTTGGGGATTTTTTGGGTTTTTTAAATTTATTTCAAGTGTTCATTTTGATATGAAGATGGAAGAAGTAGAGGAAGCAAACAGAGCTGCTGTGGAGTGCTGTCACAGAGTCTTGAACCTTCTAGGACAGCCCCAAGAGCAGCTCCAATATAGGAATTTAATGGCTGAAACAGGAGAAGCTGTGCTCAAGTTCAAGAGAGTAGTCTCTCTATTGAGCAATAATGGGGTTGGCCATGGAAGGGTGAGGAGATTGAACATGACCCAGTCAGAGTTCCATCACAAGCTCTTGTCGGATAACCCGATGACTAGAACAGACTCCCCATCCAAGCCCCTTCAGCTTCTCCCGAGGATTCCCACAGAGAATCCCTCGATGGATGCCGAATCTAGCCAACATAAGAGCTTGGACTCCTCTTCAAACAATCCTCTTCAGTTAGCCTCTCAGACTCCGGCCGCAGCTCAGTTTCAGTTCTTTCAGCAGCAACAGCAGAGAAACCATGGTCAGATTCAGCAGCAGCAGCAGCAGCAGAGGTTTCAGATGCAGCAACAGATGAAATTCCAGGCTGATATGATGTTTCGGAGGAGCAACAGTGGGATTAACCTCAAATTCGATAGCTCGAGCTGTACACCTACTGTGTCTTCTTCCGCGAGATCGTTCATGTCCTCATTGAGTATGGACGGGAGTATGGCCAGCTTAGATGGGAAGTCGACATTTCACCTTCTAGGGGCACCTCAGCAATCATCCGATCGGAATCTGACAACCAAGAAGAGGTGCTCTGGGAGGGGAGAAGATGGGAGCGGGAAGTGCGCGACCAGCGGGAGGTGCCACTGCTCGAAGAGAAGGTAAAAAAAAAGGAAGTGGGTGTTTATTCCATAAATTATAAATGGTGATCTTTTTGTTGTTAAATTGGACCTTTGAATTGGATGGTGGAATTTATTTATTTAGGAAGCTGAGGGTGAAGAAATCCATCAGAGTGCCAGCTATCAGTAACAAGCTTGCTGATATCCCTCCTGATGAGTACTCATGGAGAAAATACGGGCAGAAACCAATCAAGGGTTCTCCGCACCCTAGGTAAATTCTCGCTCTATCGCTGAAGGTAGTTAGTGTTCATGAACATGGAAATCAGTGTCTGTAAGGAAATTAGTGTCTGTAATTAACATAACTGATTCCTCCATGAAAAGGTGTCCTAACATAGTCATATACCAAGTTCTTTCTACACCAAACCCTTTTTTGAGCTCCATTTTAGCACCATGAACAGTGGCTGTATTTACATTTATGTGGATGTACATACATAATTCATATGCATTCATATAATGGTTTATACCCTGAAGAATAAAAATGGGGTTAAAAGTGGGGCTGCATATATATTTGTATGTAAATTGTCATTCATGGCCAGTTTCAACTTTCAACTAATGTATTGCTTCCATTAAATTTTTTATGATCTGGAACTTTGTAGCAATTTGGGTGTTTGTTTGTCATTAAGAATGAAAAGACACCTAAATTTGAATCTCCAGCCATGACTGTAGACTTGTTGTATGTCACAAAATTTATGCAGTGTATCTCATAGTACGTTAAAGGAAACATTGGTAATGATCATAGTGCCTTTCTGATTATTTTTTTTACTTATAGAGGACATTTGTCAATGTCTGATTTGATATGCTATATATCTAAAACTTTACCAATATTTAATAAAAGCAATTTTCACGAAGTTCTTGTTCAAGAGCTTCACTCTTTGAGATTTTATCATGCTGGGTTTTTTGGTTAACCTGTGATAGTGGGACCAATCTGCATGCCTTGTTCACTGAACCAGTAACTGAGATATAATGCATTTTTTTTTGGTGATGAGGAACCCAACATTAGTTGAGAAAACCCCAAATGCACATAATCATCCACAAACCTTTTGCATCAGGTATGCCTCGGGGATTTTGAACTCGAAACCTATGGAGAGCAAACACTTGGCTCTAACCAAAGAACCAATCCTTGTGGGTTGGACATATATAATGCGTATTTGTTGACGAGTGTCCCTTGTGTTCATGCCACCTCCATGTTTGGAGTAAGAAGAATAACTTGACATTTGTCTATATCAAAACCTCTTGGGTTATATTCCAAGAAACAGTGCGGCCTAGGGTGGTAATGTGGACTGATACCCAATATAGGAAACCATGGGCTATAGTTGCAAGTTATTATTTCCTCATGACAAGAGGGATGTACAGCCTACCAAGGGTGACAGAATTTAGGGATTTGTATATGACATCAGCATTTGTTGAATTAAAATGTCTGTGACTGTTCATTGTTTCATACATGCACCAGTTACATATTGTATCATTATGTTGCATGCTCAAAGTCAAAGTCACATGGCCTACTTGAAAGGCGAAAAAGTTGAATATTACGGTCTCTAGAAGCACACAACTGAGTTAGCTAATTGTTTCATATTTATGCAGGGGATACTACAAATGTAGCAGCATGAGAGGTTGCCCAGCACGGAAGCACGTGGAGAGATGCGTAGAAGACCCGTCTATGCTCATAGTGACATACGAAGGAGAACACAACCATGCCAGGTTACTCTCTCAATCCGCCCTCACATAACAGAACACCTGGTCACCATGTTGTTCGACAGCTTTTGCATTGGTTTGATCAGCTCCTGTAAAAACATGAAATGTAGTACCATTCGGGCTTTAGAGCACTGAAGTAGGTTTTCTGACACTGGGAATGAAGTCTTCTGGGTCCTGCGGGGTTTAGGAAAATGTAAGCGAAAATGATCGCCACACAGCCAACATAGGAGCTCTCTATAGAGGAAAAGACAGACAACAGTCCAAGGTTGGGATGCTGTAAGAAAGTAAATCTTTCATGGAACAATCTGTTAACTGTTACATCATGAAATGAATCACCACTTCCCCTTTTTCTTGTTAAGTTCATCATTGTTGGAAATTTTGCTTGTTGAGACACCTTCACCATTTCTTTGTGCATGACTCTTAAAAAAACAGCACGAGGCATGTAGTAGACCTGATGTCCTCTTTTAATTCTCATGGTTGGGAACTACTAGCTATATCTAAAGAGATGACAATCTATGGCAGTATAAATGATTTTTTGTTAAATTGTATTTTTTGTTGATCTTTTTGGAAAATATTGAAGTCATCTTTTTAATGTGGCGTTGGCCTTTGATAAATTGAAAATAAGAGGCGGATGAAGGATTATAACTTTTTAAATGATAATTATGCAAGATATTTCCATTTGAGATGTGTGTATGAAATGTGACATGTGACGTATTTGAGATGTATGTTGAGTGTAGTGTGTGATGGGTTATCAGGGTTTATCCTAAGCCATAAAAACATAACTATCAATTAAAGAAATTTTTTACTGGGGTTAAAATCTATATGGTTTTGAGGGACAGATTTCATGCACTAGTGCCTACTGTGCTCTCCAAGCTGGAACTATCCTTTTTGTACTCACTCTCTTTTTATTTCAAAGTGGAATTTGAGTAACCCAACTTGTCAATCCTTGATGGTGAAGCCTTGAAAATGGTAGGGGAAAGCTATGATGTGAATCATATAAATGATTAATATTCCTCCCAATTGCATTGCAACAATATGCTTGGAAGATATCCTCTGCTTTTTATGTAGGCTGGGTGCATTTTACAATCACAGCATTTGATTGGGACTGAAGTTTTTTTTTTTGGTGGAAGGAATTGATTGGGTGTGAATTTCTCCTGCAACCTTTCTTTCACCATCTGTTGGCCTCTGAGTAGCCTATTTTTAAATATACAAAAAGCCTTGATTTTGGTTGGAGGAATGAGTATTGGATGATGTGTAGAGTGGAGTTTGTCCCATTCATGGATAAGAAGATAAAAAGATGGATAAAAGATGAATAGCTTTAATTCTAGATAAACACGCTCATAAATAAACCGCAATAGCTAAACTGA
This sequence comes from Acorus gramineus, assembly GCA_030737835.1. NCBI lineage: Eukaryota > Viridiplantae > Streptophyta > Magnoliopsida > Acorales > Acoraceae > Acorus > Acorus gramineus. The sequence continues at coordinate 2,064,094 of CM060851.1, read as the reverse complement.
CGAGGTGTGTATATTTTATTCTTGTTCATCTATCCAAAATCACCAGAACATTGTTTAACCTAGACTATTATGTCAATTAAGGCCAATAAACCCCAATAGATCAAAAAAAAAAAATTTGTTTGTTTTATTAAAATAAAATTTATTATTAGATACTATATATAACATAAGTCCCACAAGGGTTGTCTCAATAGATTAAATTATTATACTTCCATTATTCCATATTTCAATGCCATTTTTCATGTGTATTGCCGAACACAGACAATTAAATAAAGGTGAATTATCATTTATAAATTTATAAATTTTATCTATTATTATCTTTAATTTATTTAAAAGTGAATCCTAAAAGACATTTTAAACTATTCGGGATCTGATTCTGCTCCATTGTTGTATATTTTATGCCTGAACAACTTATGTGAAGCAAACGAGGGTTTTTAGTTGCTAAGTTTTGATTGGGTTGGCAATAACAGGATAAATTAGTGTAGTAGGAATAAACATTTGAATTCACACACAAGTTTTATTAAATTCTTCAAAACTAACAGGTCAAAAAACATTTATCAACAAAAACTCAGACCACACTATGTTTTCATTCTTTTTAAATAGTAAACATCATTTAATGAGGTATATGCTTTGATAAAAAAAATGTATATGGGTTCATTTCAAATTAAATGAACTTATTTTAGAAAGTATAAAAAAAATATATAACAAGGTATACACATCATCTAATAAGGTGTATGTTTTACTGGATTTTTAACAAAGTATATAGAACTATATTTTAAACCATAAAAAAAGTTGAGTGGAATAACACTCTTTTAGAATTCATAACATAACACCATTTCATAAGCTAAAAATACTTTTATGGATGTATGGTCAGGGACCAGGATTTTTTTTTTTTTTTTTTTTGGGGGGGGGGGGGGGGGGGGGGCTAACATGAATTCAAAATCTATTAAATAATTTAATGTTTAATATAAACTAAACGAGTTCATAAGTCATTTCTAATGAATTTTAACATACACATGTAAAAATTCAAAATTAAACAAAAAATTAAGTTTTTTTTAATCAAAATGTAGTATCAAACTCGTTTGACTTGACCCTTTGACATTTAGAAGGAGGTTGTTCATTGGTAATTAAAGTATCAACATTAGATGTAGAAGGGTTCTCATCTCTTAATTTATCATCATACTCTCTTCTTTTTAAATAAGGAAAAAATAGTTTTTCTCTCTTAAATTATTGTAGATGATTTGACATTACAGCTTAATATAACAAGATTTTCAAAGAAATATTATAAACTCTCAAGATTAAAATCTCAAGTAAGTATTAGAAGAAAAAAAATTGTACTACCTTTTTCGCTCGCTAATTTCAAAAAATTCCTAATTAAAAAATTAACTCAATATCTTTCGTTAATCCACTTTCATTTCTAATTGAGACACAAGTCATACAACTGATAACACCACTTTTTTTTTTTTTTTTACTTTTTCTCAAATCTCAATATCAAAAGCCCTAGACATTAAAATATTAACATAAAGTATTAGAGAATAAATAAATAAATTCAAAAGGGAGAGAGGACTCTCTCTCGATCCCCATATGTGTGATTCCCATGTGTGTGTATGTTGATACCACACAAGTTGACATTTGAATACACTTTAAATATATTGTCAATTTGTCATCACACCTTAATTTTTTTTAATCTAAGAAAGCTATTCTACACATTTTAGAAGTACAAGAACATATAATTAAAAATCAACTATTCAAATGATATATATAAATAATAAGCTACTACTCCCCAGTCCCCACCAATATTCAAAACCTCAAGAAAGCCATTATACACGTTAGAATTAAAAGAACCTAGATTTGAAATTTGACACAATGACACCAGCTGTCCATCCAGTTTAATGCTTTATAAAACCCCTGTGAACAAAACAAACTTATGGTCTCTGGGTAAAACACAAATACTGATATACACAGTTACATTGTTTCGAACAGAGATTGGGAGAAAGACAGGCTTTAACAGAGATTCGAAGTTTTGAACCTGGTCACGTGGTGTGCAGTGGGTCAGTGCAGGTGTTCGCAGTAGAATATCATTGGAGGAAGCTATGAAGGAGAAGGGTTTTTAGGTTTTAATTGAAAGTTTTTTTTTTTTTTTTTTAATTTGGTATGATTAGGGTTGTTTTTAGGCAATTGGGCATGGATTAGACTAGATGGGTTGGACTTGGCTTTTTAATTAGAAATATGGGATCGGAGGATATTTTGAGGGGGGTGCGGGCAAGCCCTTGCATATGGTCTATAATAAAATAGAATGTTAAAAGTTAATATACACGGTCTATTTTGTAATCTCATTTACATATGTCACCTTACTAACTTATTGTATATCTCGGTATATGCCCTATTACGAATAATATATATATATTCAATTCTTATAAATAAGTAATTTATTTATTTATTTTTAAATATATTTCACTAGTAATACATACACGCAAAAAAACTCAAAATAAACAAATGTTCCAGTTGCGACTGGAATTTATAAGGGCCCTAATTGGAATTGGGCTCTAGCCCGTGCCCATGTGGGCAAAAGCCCAAATCCAGGGTTTCACCCGTTTGATTTGCAATTCACACTTTTTTTAATTTTTTTTTTTTTTTTTTAAAAAAAGATACATACGGCCTCCATTGCAGCCCCAATTGCAGTTTATTCTTTTTTTTTTAATCATACACTAACCATTCGAAGTGCATGCTGTTATATGAAATAAAGTAAATACTAAAATACATTAGTCTATTTTTTTTCATTGTGAAAAAATGAAAAAGAAATTGAATCATATACTATGATAGGACCCATACATTATGATAGACTCATACACTATGATAGTGCAGTATATATTACGTTATCATAGTATATGGAGCTTCAAAACGGGCTACAAAAAGGACTCCATGTATCAGCGCTCTTTTATTTTTAAATTATATGCTTTTATTGAAGTATATATTATTATGTGAAATACAGTATACATTGAGATACAATAGTATATTTTTTTTCTTTTTAAAAAAATGAAAGAAAAAATATATGTTATATACACTATGATAAACCACCATATACTATGATAATTCAATATATATTATATTATTATAGTGTATGAGACTGCAAAATGGACCGAATGTATCAGCTCTCTTATAAAATGATATGCTCAATCTTGTTCATAACCCTCGTTGATGGTCCCACACACATTTTAAATTTTCTGTAATTTATACTTAGTTAATGAAAAAGTACATTGTTTAATAAAAAAAAATAATATACTTATTCATACAAATTGAATTCATTTTTCCCCGAGGTTGTTATCAATAAAATATATACTCTATTATATTACACATTACGTTAGTGAAATGGACTGAGTGTATCAACCAGTCAAGAGGCCCAATACTCGAATCCGAATCAAGTCAGGACTGGCTTCGGTCAGTACGGAACTGCACAACTCATTAATCAAACTATACAGTCTTATTAATTAAACTGCACAATCAATTGTTGGTTACATATTTCATTCTCTTATTGGATCTAATCAACTATTGAATAAAACATGGATTCCTAAATATTATCAATATCCGAAGAGTGAATATGTATTCAACAATTAACTATACAATTCGATTCATAAGCAATATAATTCTATTAATGATATGTATCATCCGGCATTAAAAAGACTGATCGAAATTAGTCATGTATGAATCCGGACTCCCAATATCCACTCGCAACAATTCGATTCATAAGCAGTATAATTCTATTAATGATATGTACCGTTCGGCATTAAAAAGACTGATCGAAATTAGTCATGTATGAATCCGGACTCCCAATATCCACTCGCACTTACTCCGTCCTAAATCAAGTCTGTCTGCGGTCCAAAATTTCCTGGACGCATGGGCCCTTCAAGCACAGAGAGTGGATCAGTGGTGGTGGGGGTGACAATTAGGCCCCTAAATTCTCGTGTGCTCAAAATTCAAAGATGAAAATTGATACGTTCAACCCTATGTATAATCTTATTTACAATTTACATTCGTTTTGGATCTTTTTAGATATATATTTAATTGATGAGATACATTTTTTTTTTTAAAAAAAAGGATGTGTATTTTTAAGTTTTTTTTTTTTTTTTTGTAATGGAATATATATAAAGATGGTGGAGCATCATTTTTATATGCTACATTAACGAGGTGACAACTGTACATGAGACTTTAAAATAAATTGAGTAAATCAACACCCAAGAAGGAAAATGAAGAATGTTCCTTGCATATATACAAACTATTTATAGGGGGCAACTGTATAAAAAGTTAAAATGTGAGGAGCTATTTTTACATTCTCCAATCCTAACATGTCCTGAATTTTTAAGGTATATGGCCCGATCCTGGGTGTAAGCCCAGTAGGTAGGTGCTTAGGGCCCCACCCACGGAAGGGCCCCCAAACCATACTACCTCACTAATACCATGCATAACATGTTTTATCATTTATGGGCCTCCCTACGAGTGATGAATCTGTAAATAAATAAGCCCACTACGAATGATGAATCTTACTGTTCTAACTCATCTAGGGTTCCAAATGGCAATAAAAATTGCAATCAATTCCACCCATGCATAATTAAAATTTTAAAATCTCTTTTTAGAATGTCAATGATCACACTCTTAAATTAGCCTAACTTTTAATTTGTTCTCCCCAATCGCTCTCTCTTTATCTCAATCTCTCTTTCATAATCTCTCTATCCCTCTCTCTCTCAAGTTTCAACCATTCCAAAATTTAAGAATCAAAATATAAAGATTTTACAACAAATTCATCTCTATTATAAGCTATGTAGCCCTTTTTTGAATCTAAGTTTCGTGAAATCCGTATTATTCGTAGAAAATTGGATTATATGTATGTGCTTGTAATTTATAATTGTTACAAGATGGATTATATATGATAGTTAAGTTGTGAAATAAAGTTGATGAAAGTATGTATTTATCTTTTATACTCTTTTAGTAGATCAATGACAAATGACAATTTATTGTGTTATATTTAAATAAGATGAATTATTTTTTAGGTGGTAAGGCCCCATTTTTATATACTAATGAAATTTGTTCCTTCAATTTATTAAAGATATGTATTTCATGCGTATATACTTTTATACAAAGGAGAGAAAAGTTTTCTAATTAATCGATATTAGAGAAATCATAGACAACAGAAACGACTACATGAATGATTAAGTATATCACACCATTTAAAACAGAAACGACTTCAAAATAATACAGAGATTATTGCTAGACCCAGCCAAAAAAAAAAAAACTATACAGAAGGTCCACTGTTTTTTCAGGCAAACTTTTGGTTTTTACAATGTATAAAACTAGTGATCATGTTTGATAGCACTGCATATTGTGTGTGATGTATATAAATAGTTTTATGAAACATATATGTACACACACAAAATTTAGGAGTGCAACTGGGTTTAGCTAAATGGCTAAAGCTAACTTAAACTAATCTAAACCGATTTTTTTTGGGTTTGGGTTAATATTTATTTGAATTAGTTTAATTAAGGGCTGTGAAACTTATAAATTGGTGTAAGTTGGTTTTGATTTGTTTTCACATACTATAAACAATTTTATTGGTGATTAATGGGATTTGAAGGTCCAAACAAACTCATTTATTCCTATTGGTTAGCGCATTAATGAGCATTGAGGAATAAGGATCTAGAGACATGTTTCTATTGCCTTTTTTTTTTATTATTAAAGACTAATTTTGTAGGTAAGTTTTTTTTTTTTAAAAAAAAATTCCTATTGAGATATTGTTATATCAAATCAACATCCCAACGCCTCTAGATGAAAAGAAGGTATTTGTTGGATGAATTTGACTCTACTTCTTTTTAGGAAAATGTTATGATTGGTTGTTTTTGTAGTCACTGTTAGAGACCGCACATTGTTTTGAATTTTTTAAATTATATATATTTGGCTAAAAATACATACTTGTATTAATTGAATACATATCTTTTTAGATCTTACTTTTCAAAAAGATTAACCAAAGAGAGTTTCAACCATGCCAGTGTTTGATACTTTACAATTCCAGTGGAAATTCATAATACAATTGCATTCATCCACTCTGCTCCGTGGATTTCCAAAGTGTTGAATTTCTTTTGATCTTTTGGAAGAGTTTTTCACCAAAAAGTTGACTTGAGTGAGAGGATGCCCTCTAACACCATTTGAAAAGATCAAGGACCTGAAGTTCTCATGTTTAGTTCTTCAACAGTTCTGTCAAAAGTTCTTCAACAGTAACATCAATCAATAAAAAACAGATAATCTTTTGTCAAGTTATCATCAACCACATATCATCCACTTCATAATAACCATAAAATAAGCTTCTTAAGAATGTTATCTCATAATGTAGTAAAATATTCTCAGTAAGAGCGTCACAATATCTGAAAGTATAAATAGAATTTCGGGCATCCCAGCTAGGCCTATTATAATGTACCCTATAAGTACAATTTCTTGAGGCAAAAAACCAGATGGGGGAAGATAAAAAATGGAGATAAGCAATCGGGGGAAAAAATTTCAATACATGTATAAGACTCTAAAGTCAGAAAAAATATGGCATAATTTTTCCCAAGCAAATTCCAGAACTTCACCTGTCATATTTCTTTAAGAAGATTATCTGATCGAACATCAGTTCCATCAGATAATAACCAAAATTCACATTCATCATGGATTCAAGGTGTGCTGAAACAAAAGTACTGATGATGTGGGACTCTGCAAATGCATATTATTCAATTGAGAGATGGAAAGAAGAGGACGAGTTATATTCATTATTGTTGTGTATTAATGTCGCTTGCCTAACTACGCTACTTCAATCAGAGGATCAAAAGTTTCTAACTTTATTTTCAAGCAAATCAGCGTGAGCGTCACGATGACATGAATATGTGAAGATCATGATGCATGTATTTCACAATATCTAAATCCAAGTTTCATCTCATTCACATCAGATTTTCATAAATTTGTCCTGCTTTCAACAGTTTAAGTGCTGTTCACATAAAATATATATATATAATTCAGATCCTATAATAGAACAAATCCAATGACTAAACACTAGCGCAATCAAGCTGGACAATATAGGCTGAAAATACAATAGAATTCGATTTCTCTGCGTCTAGGCTCAACATTAGAGCAAGTTAATAAATAGCATCCATGTTTGAGGCAATAGGCTTCTTAAGTACCATAACTGAACTTCTAGATTCAATTGGCTTTCAATATAAAGAATATCTCAACAGCTCAATGAAACAAATATGGAACCCTTTCTAAACTCTTGCTTCCCATCCATCTTGTATTATACCATAAAGAAATCAGATTAAGCAAGACCATTTATTTTATTTTATTTTATTTTGCAGAATAGTGAAGTTTATTAAACAGATAATAAATTAATACCAATAATTGTGTAGGCGAAAAAGGACAGAACCAAGAGAATTTCATATACGTGGAATGGAAAATGTTAGGACCAGCCATTCATGCATTCCCTTTGGTGGAACCAACATGCTTTGAATTTCATCGGAGGTATATACTAGACTACAAAAGTATGTACATTTATAATAATATAAAAAAAGAAGTCTATACTCGAATGAATTGAATACATACATTTTTATATTATTCCTAATATAGTATGTACTAGCATACCCAGTATTTACTAGGTTAGAGGAAACTGGGAGTCGCAAAAGAGGACTACAGGAATGATTGTGTATGAACACCCACGGAATACCAGAAACAAATGAAGACTAGTTATATGAACCTGAACAGATCAAGGAATAGAGGCTAGTTATGAAATTCAAGCTACCAGCTTCTAGGAATCACATTACAATAAATGTGAGTATTATGTTCACTATTGTATAGAAAAGCGTCGATGTCTTTCTACAAAACAATGGGCACAATTTATATTAGGAGGAAAAAGAAGCAATCAGTTTTCAGTGGATTTGGCAATTCATGCATCTTCCCTATCAAAACTGAATTTTCCTCACAAAGATAACTAAGATGAACAACCATTAAATCATGAAACAAAGACAAGCATTTATTCACCAACTGCCATTGCATTCCAATACCCATTTTAGATTAACATTCAAAACCCATTCAAGTTCACAGTAACCATTGTAACATCAAATCACCAAGAACCCATATTGAGATATTAAAACTATATCACCCAAAACAAAAAAAAAACCAACTGAGATTGCAATACCAACAATAAAATCAGTATTAGAAAGGATAGAAATTCAGAACCCACTTCATGAATGCAATCCCTCACCACAATATCCGTCCGATTTGATTGCGACGAGCGAAACCCAGAAGGGATTTTCAATCAGAACCATTGATCGGCCGACGCCTTCTTCTGCGAGTCCGAGGCTTCCATGGCTGAAGAACAGAGTCCCTGTACTTGGAAGGCATCGACATCAGCCTCCGTTGCCGTCTAATCGCCTCCGGAGCTTCCTCTCTCTTATGGGTCCTCTCATTCTCGACCTCCTCCACCACTTTCACTTCCCCTCCATCGAAGGAAGTCTGACGAGCGACGTGGAGGACCGCCATCGCCAGAAGGTCGAGACCCTCGCAACGGGTCTCGCAATTCACGAAGGGATTGAAAGATTGAGTGGCAGAAGTTGTAGTAGAGTTGGAATTGACGAATGTGGTTGGGTTCAATGAGGATGATCGAATCATTGTTGTGATTGGAAATTTTGGAGGTGTTTGGAAGAATCAAAGGGAGTGAAGAGAAGTGAATAAAAGAGGCAGTTTTGATAGAAAAGATTGAATTTTGATATGGGGGTTTGGATGAAATGAAGAGAGGGAGAGTGAATTGAATTGTTTTGAGAGAAGAATTGACGAGAGCAGCCAAGGAAGGTTTGAGGAAACGATGGTTTTGGTTTACTTTTCTTTCTTATTTTTTTTTTTCCAACATAAGTTTTGGTGTAATGTAATTGAATATGATCAGACACGTTAATACCTGAATTCTATCCTAAATCATTCATATACGTAATTTTTTTTAGATATGAATTTTTTTAATAATTGTCATGTTTATATTTAGATACTAATAAGGTGATAAAGTAATACATTATAAAGATATAAGATTAAAATTAAAAAATTTAGGTTCATCTCTTATGGAGATCATAAGTAAAAAATACATTAGTTATTTGAAGTGTTATGATTGTGGTTAATAATATTATAATGTGTCAAATTCATATGTTTTTTCATATTAGATACAGTTATATTTGTATCTAAACTTTAGATATTCATTTAAATATTTTTTTTATTAGTCTTCTGCACTCACGATGTGTGTGTAAACTAAAAATTATATATCTTAAAAGACCACCTCTATTTTTTTTTTAAAACCCCCCTTTAAACCTGTCAATATAGAATTCAAATATAGTGATCAAGTTAAGAGAATTTTAATCTTGGTGTAGATTTATTAAAAATATAACTATTTAACCTGATCCAACATAACCAACCAATAGATCATTATCTTAACAAACACACAAAATTCTAAATAGGATAATAAATGGAAAATCTAGATGTTATTTGATTGTGACTCTTTGCATAATCTAACTGTTACAATGCTATTTAAATAATTGATTAAAATAACTTAACTTTGTATAAAACTAAAATATATTTTCAAAACTTTTTTTTGGAATAATTAGTATGTTATTATATTATTTAACGCCCAAATTTGAAGAAAAAAAATTCACCAAACAAATTTTTACATAGTTTGTTAATAATATTAATTTGTAATCTTATATGTAAAATATGTAAAACGATATATTTATACAAATTTATTTTTGAAATTAAGGATTTGTGAAATTCAATAAGATAGATTTGATAAATATCTCAAATTATATGTGAAATGTATTAATATTTATTTATTTTTCATTCTTAACCTTAATCCAAAAAATAAAGAACATTAAAAAGAAAAGTTAGAATCGGAAATGAAAATGACACAAAGAAAAACAAAGTTAAAAACTTAAACACTTTCAGTTAATATATAGATTGATTTTTGGATGCAGATTCATATATGGATGTTGTTCGAGTGATTAACAGGCTTAAATGTTAGATAAGGGATGTTTAGATTTGCTGAAAATTCTACAGGGAATAGGGCTTGTTTGGCGAAGGGTGAAGGTTTTGAGGATAAATTATCCTAATTTTAAGGGATAAAAAGCCTATCAATTTATTCATATTTATATTTGTCAAAATTGGAATAAAAAGTATGAATAAATGCTATCTCAGCCTTTAGATGGAACAAAATATCCTCATTTTCATTTCAAAATCGAGACAATTGTTTACAATTTATCCTGATTATTTTTTATACCAACCAAACAGGAATAAATTATCATCTCGCTCATTTATCACCATAATTACTCCTTATCTCACCATTTATCCCTTTGTCAAACTAAGTTAAATTTAATTCTGCATAAAAACTCAAATATATAAAAGGTGGAACTTTTAATTAGGCATTTCTATGATTACATGAAGGTCAAATGAGAAAGTGAAAAGATTTACGACTTATTATGAAATCCAAATTAAAAAAATGAGTTTTTGTTAGTGAAGATGTGATAAATAGATCTGTACCAATATTCTTTATATCTTATGCAAAAAGCGAGAGAAGGTATGACTGATTTCTCACCCAAAATCTTCCTTTGGTAGGCTCTATATTGACATTAAAACATGTTGACGTGATGAATCCTTCTTCATAAATCTAGATCCTCTTCATGAATTATCTGCATCTTGCCATACAAAATTGTTTCCTATTCCTCATGCATTATTCATATCCATAAACCAATACAAAAACTTAGAATAGCTGTGTGAAAAGCCCAATGAAGAACAGTCAAAATGTTCTAGATTTTTTGATAAGTGATTATAACCATGGTTAGATTGGATGTTAAAATCACAAATCTAATATAATTGTACACACACTAGAAAGTGCAATTTATTGCTTTTGCAGCATTTTTTTGTGCATATAGAATTTATTAATGGGCTGGGTTGGGTCGGGTTTAATGTAAACAGAGGATCAATCTCAGATATGAGGCCCAATGTCAGACCGTCCACTAAGAAGATCCGACAGAAGATCATCATGGGCTTTATTTAATATAGACCTAGCCCAAAAATCACCATTCAGGCCCAATCCCATTTATTACTCGTCAACGGTGCGTACACGTTTTGATTTATTTTAAAAATAATACATCTTATCAAATAAAGGATATATTTTTTTTTTAATAAAAAGGTATATATGCTGACGAATTGTATGGAACGAAATTTTGATAATGTTACATTCAGCCCCATTTCTAATATTAATTTTAGTCAACATGTGTTTTGAAATTTTTTAAAAATAATATACTTCATCTAATGAAGCACATGTTTTTATAAAAAAAATGAAACATATACTACAATAAATTGCATTGATGCATTTATAAAAGGTGTAAAAAAATTCTTTTGAAACATATGTCTCGCTAACATGAGAATAAGCGTCGTTAATTTTCTATTAACGCATATACGACTAGAATTGAGATTGAAAACGGATCTCGGTGTAAGAGCACTCTTATAAAAAATGTAATTTTTTTTTTAATAATATGCATATATACTTCGTTTAACTAAGTTTATGTCTTTTATTTTGGATTTTTTAGTTTTCACCCCCTGTAAAATTAGTGAATTATTGAAAACATACTCTAAAAAATGAATTTATTATTAATCCCTTACAAAGTTATTGCATCTTATTAAAAAAATCTCAATGTTTAGTTTCTACCCCTTCAAATATACATTATTATTTTAGGACCCTTCAAATACAGATTATCTCCATAAGAATTATATACGTTTAATTTATTGCAGAAATTGTTTATACTAATTTCGTACAGATCAATTTTTAATGGTTTTTATAATAAGAGATATAACTAAACTTTTTATAAATGCAGCTATAATTTGTAGGGGTCTTAAAATAATAATTTTTTTAAGGGTTTTTTTTAATAATATACCTGTGTAAGAGGGGCAGAAAATAAATAACAAAAAATGATTAGGTTTTTAATAAGACGAAACAATTTTATAAGGGGATAATAATCAATTCAAAAGGGGTTTTTTTTTTAATATGCTTATTTTCAAGAGGGTGAAAACTAAATAACCTATTTTATTTTTATTTTTTTAAAGAAGTTTAAACTTTGTAGACTTTTTTTATAAAAGAACAATGCGATTACAAAAGGTTTGAAATTTTTTTGAACTCAAGTAGATATCAAATGGTTTGAAAATTAGATCGAGTAGAGAAAGAGTGAGAGGAGAGCAGCTCCAAAATTAAAGCATAGGAAACCACCCCTTCACTACTCTGGAGAAAAGCGAGGGGGGGGGGGGGGGGGGGGGAATAAACACAAAAAATAGAAGTATATATTTTATTGAATAACTATTAAGATATATGAGAATTTAGATGACAATGTAAGAAGAGTTGTGCATAACAATGCCATTTATATAAGGACATTGCTACAGTCTTTCATACAGTCCATTTGAAGTACTCATTTTTTGTAACTTGATACATATATTTTAATTTTATTTTTTTACAAATTTATATTTAAAAATCCGTGTATACTTTTATTTTGTAAAGATACATATCTCAAAAGATAAAAATATAAATTTAAAAAATCAAAACATGGTGTGATTATAAATATGACTGCAAATAATAACAGATATTGTCCTAACATTTTTTTATTACACGATTATACAAAAAAAAAAAAAAAAAAAATGCTCACTCTCATGAAAGTGTTTTATTTATCCCTACAAAAACAACTTTTTTACTGCATACCACTGCTTGTAGTACTCCTTAAAAAATTAATTGATGTGCATGTATTCCCTTTAATTTGTGATCAGTACACCCTCTGACCTAACCACAATTATTTATATCTAATCATACTTCATGAAATGTTATTTATACCTTCAACCACAGTTGTCACTGCATCCTTAAAATAACTAAACACAACATCATCGCAGACCCAAACTGACTTGTCAAATATATATTGTATTATCTTCAACGCAGGTCCCATTTGGAATAATGATGAGACAGACTGCGCGATGAAAAAAACTTGGACTTTCACACATTTTGCTTTTGCGTTCACTTATTCGAATCAATTTTTCTGATATTTCAAAAATCTCAAAACAAAGATTTATCCAACTCAGAGAACATCAACCCTAGACTGGAAATTTAGAACGTTAACGACCCCACTGTAGGTCCAAAATCACCGCTTAGATAGAGAATTAAGTATTTTATTATAAATAATAATAAACTGATTTTTGTGTGGATGTATTTTAAATTATTCTTATTAAAAGGCATAATAATAAATTTTTTATTATTTAAATAAAATGTGATATAGATAAGAATTTATAAAAAATTAAAAAACAGTTAACAATTGATTCTGACAGTAGATCTAAATATTTTTTTAAATTAAATAATATAAAATAATTTAATTTTAATGATCGACTGAAATCATTATATTATTGTATATCAATTAATTCTAGATTTTTATTTATTTTAACAATTCTTACTTATCTCAGTATATATTAAAAAAAAAAAAAAAAAAAAAAAAAAAAAAAAAGCAGTCCAAAGCAAAACCTCCCATTTGTTAACTTGGGGGGGGCCGTCCCCGACGCACAACTTTTTATTTTATTTTTTAACCCCCCAAAGTCACGCAGACAGCAGACAAGCGTCCGTACAAGTAGCGTGCGAATCTCACGGAAGCCCAGTCAAACCCATCCCCCACGTGGACCCCACCATCCCCCCACTCCATCCGTACGGTCGTCAAATCTACACCCTCGATTCCCCCCCCCCCCCAATAAAAAACCGCCGCACATTTCATAGCCAAAATGACGTAAATACCCTCTTGCACATCCGCTTAAACACGTATTAATTTTTTACATGTATAACCTTTAAAATTTTGATATTTATTTTTATACCATTAAAAAGTATAACTTTTTTTTTCAAATTTGTTGCGCTAGTTAAGTTTCGTATTATCTTTTTAAATATGTTAATTAAGATGACACTCTTCCATGTTATATTTTTCAATAATATAACATCTATCATTGTTAATATATAAAAATGTAGAATTCATGTCTTAAACAAAAGAGATTTAATCAACAAAGATTTACAATCATATTTATTTTAATCATAAAAGAGTTTTCTTTATATTTTGACTATATTAGTATGATAAAAATATAAATAGAAATTCTTTTAGCTGCTTGTCATGTAATAAAATGATAAAATTATAGAAAACTCAACATATTATAGAAAACACCGATTTAGATTACATATTATGATTATATACAATGAAAAATGATAAATAACATCATATAAAAAAAATACACAATATGTTATACAATTCAAAACTTATAAGAGAATTGATTTTGATCATGTATAAAGCGATTGTTGTTTTGTAGGAAAAATAGATTTTTGGTGTGGAATAACCTAAGAGAGTTAGAGGGATGTTAAAGATTTAATTATATAAGGGTAGATTAGTCTTTTGTATTTTTAAAATGGTGAAATTAAATTTTTTAAGATATAATTTTATAAAGTAACCGATATAGATATTTCTAACTTTTTAGAGATCTTTTTATCATTTTTCCTATATTTAATTGTAATCAAATGTGGAAAGAAGAAAATATACTCACTTAAATAGTTACCAATGAATTATTAAAATGTAATTACAAGATTAGACAATACTTACAAAATTTAAATTAGAGTTGTTTTTGTCTTTTTTGTCATTAATCATATGTTTACTGAAGTTAAGTGACATTTTGATAATAACAAATGTTGAAATTGTATATTTTACAATAAATAAGACTTCAATGGTATACAAATAATTATAAGTATAAAAATAATTAACATGTATATACATAACCGTGTAAAAAAATACATATTAAACCGTCTAAAAACCGTGTAAAAAATGTCTTATTAAAAACCGTGTAAAAAAATACATATTTCAACATTGGAAGTCAAACCGGCTATCAAAAAACCAATTAAAAACCCCCCATATGAATTGTATTTATCACATGCCCGGAAAGCGAATCCATGGCATTGAATTCCATTGAATCGGTGTTCGTGATCGACGTAAAGATTTTGTCTTTCTAATTTAGGTCCTCAACGCGTTTAATAAGGGGTAATCTCGTCATTTCATATAGTCAGACCACTCAGACGCGTTGGGATAAAGAAATAAATAAAATAAAAAAAACTCGGCGTCGAATCGGCTTTGGTACGTCAAAAGATCGGCTCGCATGATATCTAAAAGAAAAAAAAAAACTTACACATGCATGATATGACATGACATTGTGGACCATGACATGATAATTGAGCATGCGCCGGCCACGTCGAATCCTCTCTCTTGTCACTTTTTTATTTTATTTTTAAAGTTAAATATTTATGGAAAACTCCGAATAGCCCTATGTAAACCGGCTTATCACTGTATATAAATCCATAACTTTTCATAAATTTCATATAATCTCGTTATTAAAATCACTAAATTTAATTTTTGTTTACAGTATAAAGTATAAGATTATTATGAAAATATTCTATTTGATTAATCTTGATTAAAAATATAATATATCATAAACTATTTACAATACGTTGAAAGTGTAAAAAATTATCTATATATACTTGAATCGAAGGGATAAAATCGTCATGTTTGAAAGATTTTTTTTCATATTTTAAATTTTATGAGTATTTAAATATATTGTGTTCTTAATTAAGATTAACAAAATAAAATATTTATATAATATTTTTTATATGTCAATAAAAATAGAACTCAAGGATTATTAAGATTTATATAAATGTTTTTACAAAATTATATGGAATTTAAAAAAAGTCTTGAAATTATAAGAATTTCAAGCAGTTTTACTGGAGGTTATTTAGATTTTTCACAAAAATTTATTATAAGATATGCTGGCCAAGTTAAGCTCCCAAGTAACGCCGGCTTATTTGTTTGAGATTTTAGGGACAGTAACCCCAGTATTATAGGAATATCAGTATTTCATATTATGGTAAGTATTAATTAATTCAAATAATTAAAACGATAAACCACTGTAGGTGGGACCCATTTAAAGCAATCGAGAAGACCGACCACAGTTTTGATTCACTCCATCTGGACGGTTGAGATTCATCCATCACGCTCTACGTTTGACTGAACCACCCCCCAAAGTCTCTCAGTCCCTTTAGTGGAGCTTTTTGTCGTAGTGTCTACGTGACTACGTAGGGCACACAATCTCGTACGAACGACGAACACCTATTTATTTATTTATTTTTTTTAAAAAAAACAGTGAATCAATTTCACGATCATGACCGTCTGATGAATAGGGTTTTGGGGGTTCACCGTGGAGCCGCGCATTCACACGTGCGCCTTTATTAAGCGGACACTGTAACCCAGAAAGACCGACCATTTAATTCGACGGGCGTCACTGTTAATCCTCCCTTGTGTATCACCCACTTTGTTCATTGTCCAAGGGATTGTTTGGGTACAGGAATAGTGTTTGAATAAACCGGACTAAGTCACAAAACCTGTTAGGATTGATATTTAAATGTCATAATAAATAAAAATTAGGTAGTATAGTCATTCTATCACTATCTGATGTTTACCTATTGCAAACCGTAGAATAAGTGAATTTAACTGTTAAATCAATTATTATTATATTTTATAACTCTAGAGATTTACATATCAAATTATTTTTGAACCTTTTATAAACTGTTATCCACTTGCTTGTAAGGGTTATTTAATTGTAGGGAAGGTCACTCTTGTTTTTCTACTTTTTTTTTTTTTTCGCTTTTGTTTTTTTTTCTTTTATCCCTGTTATCTTTGTCTCCTACTATTTGTGAGAGCATCATTCGTGTAACCACATAATCTATTTCGGTTCATTAGTAATTATGGAAGATCTAACATTAAAAAAAAACTATATACATGACTTATTCATTTTATCCACATTGCATAAACCAAAGAGGATAATTAAAAATATATTAAAAGATAAAATCACATATTTTATTTGATATAATAATTTATTTTTGCAATAATTCACAAACAGCACAATAGGTTATATCTCTCTGCCCAAACAGCAAGGTGTGAATGTGTGATGAAGGTGGTGGTGCTCTTATTTTCACCGCGGGTGACAAGAAGCCGGACGGTATTAAAAAATTACAATAAAAACCTTGTCGGGCTAATCGAAGACCGTCGAATCCGCTATAAATTTCGTCCTCTGTTACACGCCCTGCCTCTCTCTCTCTTCGTCTGAAAAAAAAAAAAAAAAAAACTTTTTGCAGCTGAAGAAGAGTTTCATGGCGGCGGCGATGGCGGCGGAGAACAACAAGGACACATCGGCGGCGTTGAACGGCGGAGGTCCGCCGGCGGCGGCGGTAAAGGAGGCGCATTTCAGGGGGGTCCGGAAGCGGCCGTGGGGGAGGTTCGCGGCGGAGATCCGGGACCCGTGGAAGAAGACGCGCAAGTGGCTTGGAACCTTCGACACGGCGGAGGAGGCGGCGCGGGCCTACGACGACGCCGCCCGCAACCTCCGCGGACCTAAGGCCAAGACCAACTTCGGCTACGACGGATCCCAAGATCTCGCGCCACCGCCGCCGCCGCCACCCACGCAGCCGCCGGCGCAGCCCTCCGCCTCCGTGGGTTTCCAGAAGTGGACCTCCTACGGGCCGGAGGCGCTCGGTCTGTTCTTCCGCGGCGGAGCGCCGCCACCGCTGCCGCCACCCTTAGCGGGGGCGGCGGATTTCAAGGGGTATAGGTTTGAAGCGGTGGAGGTGGTGGTGAGAGGCGAGCAGGAGAAGAGGAAAGCGGAGCAGCAGATGCAGAAGAAGCCGCTCGGGATCGACCTGAACTTCCCTCCGCCGTTGATCTAATGTTTTTTTACTTGATCGTACGGTTCAGATCGCACGGCCTCTCTTCTTTTTTTTCACCCTCGTATTAGTATTTAGTCTGACAAATTCCCGAGATTTTCATTTTCTCGCGATATTTTCTCGTCCTCCCTTTATAGATCTCATTTTCTCGTGTATTTCTCGAGGGCCGCCTCTTTTTGTACAGCTTGAGATGGAAAGAAAAAAAAAATAGTTTTTTATTTGGTTATCGAGATTACGTAACGCCGGCTTCAGTTATAACAAAGCGATAGCAACGTAAGAGCGGAGGCGGTCATCTCACGTTTCTGTCGAGGGAAAGGAAAATTTATTCCCAAGATCGCCGACAGCTTCGGGAAACCGAAAGAAACGCCACCTAGTCTTACACGATATGACGGAATTGCCCCTCTACGAAGCACTCGTGAAGGGGTGATTCGGTAAATTCAAGTCGATAAATCGGCCGCCCAAAGCGCCGTATAAAGCCGCGAAAACGAAGTGATTTATGTTTTTTTTTTTTTTTTCGAATTAAAAATTATTCACGCTTAGATGACTTGTTGTGCGGGGCCCACAAAAACGTTTTAAATTTCCCGGACATGCGGCGCGCACGAGCCGTCGGAATCGGCGGTCACTGGTCAAGGCTTTTGACCGTGTCGTGGGAGACGGTTGGGGTTGGGGGTGTGGGAGCCACACGTGTGACGGTCGCCGAATCTCGAGGCAGTGCCGTGCCATGGCCGCCTTGTTGACCTCGTCGCACGACACGAGGCATGCCTCGTTCATTGGTGACGCCTCGAGATTCGCGTAACAGTTGTTTTTGTTCTGGTCACTGTACATTACGGGGTTCGGTTTTAATCGTATCGTCGTAATATACGAGTAAGTACACTAAAATTACCACATAATAATTTAGAAAAACGCTGAATAAGACATTTTTAACGTTTGAATGCACAGTTAATGTCTCGGGATAATTTCGGTTACAGAGACCCATTATATAAGCTCCACTTATATGTTTTATGATTTTTTTAAAAAAATAAAAAAGTAAAGTACAAAACTACGTTAATTTAAATCATATATTAGCATGCTCGTTTGTCCTCTTGAAACATATCTCAAAAATTTCTAACCGTTTTTTTTTAAATTCAGCAACTTAAAAAAATCATTCTAGCCAACCTGCTCATCTTCGACGAAAGGCGTCACCACCCATGGATTTCACATTTTTTAACCTTTGTATCGACTTTTTTTATTAATGCAACTTATTTTTACTTTTAACGATACACTAAGATCAGATAAAAAAAAAAGCCAGTTATATTTTGTGAATACAACTGAGTTTCAAAATATATTGCACAAATAGTTCAGTTAACTGAATTTTATTATTTAAGGCATGTAAATATCAGTTGTATATTTCAAAAATTTAACTGATTTATAAAATATAATGCATAAAAGTTTATATTAGTTTGAAAATGAAACACAACCATATGTCAATATAACATCAAAACTCTATAAAAATCCTCGAAAAAAACATTTTAACATCAAACATCAGATTCAAAGAAAAAATTGTAAACAAAATATCAAACAACAAATTCAAGAAAAAAATTGTAATAAATACAAAAACAAATAATAATAAAGGTTATACCTGAATTAACAGACATTGAAAACAATAGCCAAATCCATCAATTGCAAAAAAAATTCGTTACATTTGTGAATGTAACTAACTGTTATAGTATATTCATATAATAAATCAATTACATTAACAAATGTAACTAACTTATAAAAAAATGTATAAATATATAAATTAGTTTAGAATGTAACTATCTTTTAAAAAATAATGCATATAAGTCTAATAAAAATATGAATATGTATCTGACATTTAAATATTATACAACAACATTTCAGATTCAAACTTTAACATCAAATGTTAAATAATTGATATGCCGTATAGAAACCATGTTAAACATAAAAAAACAACCAAAATTAACATAAAATGAAACAATTGAAAAAACATACAATAAATAAACATCACACCTGAATCGATAGACATTTCAATGGTAGCCAAATTGATCAATTCTTTTTTTCAATCATATAAAACTAAAAAGACATCCAAAATATCAAATCCAATGTTCAATAGACTCTGCATAAAAAATTTTGAAATTTTACCACTACAATGAAGCAGATTATTCAATTATGAAAGTACAATTTAATTGTGTTGAGTCATAAAAAGGAGAAAAAAAAAACACAATTGAATGCCCTCTCAACCACGATTTAATCGTGATGAGTTAAAAAAAGAAAAAAAAAATGACATAATTGGATGCTCCCCCAACCGTCCCCATTAATTATGTTGGGATGTTACCAAAACTCACTTAAGGGTATAATCGGTAATCCAATCTATGCCATCTCATGGGGCTTATGAGGGGCCTATGAAATGGGACTTGTGAATCATTTTCAATAAACTGATATAAAGTGGTATGGATTACAGTTAATTCTTAGAATTAAATGTATTCCAGATTATTTCATGCAAATAATATGTGGGTCTACTATTAAATCAATTGTTATCACCTCATATAAAATTGCTTATTAAATCAACTATCATTAATTTTTCACCGTTTCTAAAAAAAAATTCAAATTTTATTCACAATTTATTCAAACAACAAAATCTTTATCATTATATATTTTTCAGAGTACAAGTTAAAACACAATCAAACACAAAATCATTTATTCTATTCTTATACTAATTTTTATACTGATATAACTGCATACTCCAGAATAAATCTTATTATATATCCAAACATGGCTTAAAGTTTTTATATTATATTTATGTTACTGTGAACTTTTCGGTTTAATGAAAAAAATAAGATTTTTACCTACGGTTTTCCGACTAAACTGAGGCCCCAATTGGAACCTGATTTTTCACGTATTATTAAAAAGCTAAAGTTTTTAGTATTTTTTTTAGAAAATTATGTTTATAGCTTTTTATTAAACTGAAACCTTTTGTCTTTTTGCAGAAAATGATTTATTTTAATAACATAATAACTTATATTAGAATAGTTATCTAGTCCACATATGTTTAGAATGACGACGACGTAACATGACATATTGATGTGAGAGATGTTTTTATTTTTATGAAATTTTATTTAATTTTATAATAAGATAATTATAAACGAAGGTTAATTCACAAATATTATACTGGACAACCATATATTTACAGGGAAAAATCGATATAGCTTCATATAATCTTAGCTAAATCAGTTTTAGTCTCTCTGAAATCCTTAATCACCGTAAGTCTCTGTTTTTTTTAAAATTTATTGTTTTAATTCTTGTCGTTACCCCCAACTAATCAGATTTGTAGTGAACCATAACTAAACATGTTAGATTATCATAATATCCTTTCCTTTATCTTCCTTTATCTCATTGTCTCTCTCCTAATCTTCAAAATGTGAGAGTCCCAATGGTGTTTTGATAATGGAAATGATCGACTTTTACACTTTTTCAATGACTTATTTAAATATTATTTTCAAAAACCATTACTTTGACTAAATTTTTATAAAATATTCTTTCCATTTTTACATACGTTTTATTTGAATACTAAAATTATTAACCATAATAAAACATAGGGATCTACGGTGATTTAAATATTTTATTGGGACTAAAACATATTTATCTAAAATTATAAGAAGTTATATCGATTTTTTCTCATATTTATAACGTAAACACAGATGAAGAGATAGACACTCAATGGTACTAGAATATCACTTGATAATTATAATAAGAAGAAAAACATTGACAAGATTAGACATTCAACTATTGAACAAGGTACTTTAAAATCTTTAATGAAATCGTGGTAATAACATCTACCTTTCTTTATAAAAAAAAAAAAAAACTGTTGAACAAGAAAAATTACTCAAAATATTATAGTACTAACAAAATAATGATAAAAACTAGAAAGTTTTATACCGGCTAACACGGCTCTAGACTTGATCTCTAGATTTGGTGTCT
Source organism: Acorus gramineus (assembly GCA_030737835.1). Classification (NCBI taxonomy): domain Eukaryota; kingdom Viridiplantae; phylum Streptophyta; class Magnoliopsida; order Acorales; family Acoraceae; genus Acorus; species Acorus gramineus. The sequence goes on along the minus strand of CM060851.1, from coordinate 2,042,259 downwards.
TTACTGAAATGAATGAGGGGAATATTTATACCTTCCAAAGATAATAACTCTGAAATATGTCCAAACGAGGAGATAGCTAGCTGCATTGACTTGCTGACAAGTAGAATTACCTTTCCTGATCCTCGAAGGATTTTTTTTTTTTTTCTTTCTAAAGCAACATCTTATCACCATCACTTTCGTTCATAAAATTTGATTATAAGTTTGAATTGAAAATGAGGTGAAATAGACAAGAAAATACAAAATGTAAAAGCATACATCGACCGCTCAACATGGGGTGTGAGAAAATGGGCGTCCTTATTACATTTGCTCGCTCGATGATGCCTTAGTGGGGAGACACACCACGTGCACCAGCCACTCTTACTCATTGTTAAAGTTGTGAGTGCAAATTTGATGAAAAAAATGTACCAGTTATGTAAAAGTTCCAATGGTCAAAAAACAATAAAAGTTATATATAAGGGATTAGGAAGTTAAGCTAAGCTGGTGTACATAAGATATGTATTCCGACTTCTCTAAACACCCCTCCTCCCATAAAAACCTCCCCTGCATGCGTGCATGCGCTCTAAAGAGAACACAGAACACAACTCACAGAACAAAAAACAAAAAACTAAAACAAAATGCCGCGTTCACGCCATAATCGATAGAATATCCCCGTTGGTCACCACGTCCCGCGCTCCCGCGAGGGCAACCCCCCAGTCCTGGGTACCGCATCTGTTAATTATTATTTTAAAAAAAATACACTCATCTATTAAAATACATATAATTATAAAAAATAAAGTATGCATTGAGATATATAAATAGTATATTTTTTTCTTTGAAAAACTCAAATAAAGTTTATATATTCATATAATATGATTTGGAAACAATTTTTGAATTACAAATAGAGTTATAGAACGGACTGAGTGTATCAACATTCATGTTGAAATTGAAAGTGGTTCTCTGCTTATTGATGAACAGAGTATTCTTCAACAATCCCCTTGATCCTGGTGCATTTATATCTCAACACGTCATTAATTAAATTTGGTAATTTGAAATCTATATTTGAAAAAAGCAAGTAGAGGTTGGGCATCTGGGGGTGTTTCGTTAGGATAATTTTGATTCACTGAAATCAAAATCCTCAAATGTTTTTTCAAATGTTCATGATTAACTAAAAAACTGGTTCAATCTTTTTAATTATAAATGTCAATTTAAAGTTCTTTTTCAAAAAAACAATAGTGTAGTAGTACTATTGGGATCACTTCTAACATCAAGGTAAAATAATTCTAGGAATAAATTCTTTGAGGTTGATGGTCGTCAGACAATTTTAATAGTTGGACTTCTTCACTTTGTTCCATTAGCAGCCACTAGAAGGTAAAATCTTGTCATGAATGTGCAACATTGATCATGTGATCCTTTATTATTATTATTATTATTATTATTATTATTATTATTTTATTTTATTGAATAGACCCCCCTCCGTGACGAATTTTATGGTCGAGCTGGAAAGGCTACCTCCACCTGTTTGTCTTGATTTCACAGAAATTTTTTTTGAATAATCACCAACAAACATTTGGATAAATCAGCGTTAAGACTTGAACTCAGGACCCAACGGTAACACCGTTAAGCCCCGAACCGTTGTGCTATAACTACTGAGAACTCGTTCATGTGATCTTGAGTGTTTTGCATCATTTTTAACTGTCTGCTTGGCAACTCTGATCCTGAGAAAAAAAATTCATTTTTTCCATGTATCTTCTAATAATTTCATTAAATGAAAAAACTTGATTGAAGTGTCCGTTAATGAATACAAAAAAAAAAATTGTATTCTAAACACAATTTTCATGTCCAATGGAAGGAGAATGAGGTTGAACACCAAATTAGCCTTTAAGTGTTCTTCTGTTGAATAAATACATTAGAAAAAATGTTGTAGTTGTCTCCCAGCAAAGTCAATTGCTTATGCATAGAGTAGATTACTATATTTTGTTTAGTGTAAACAAATCCCAAATAAAGTATATCTTACAATTAATTTAAATTATATTCTCTAATCAAAAGGGAGCCTGTATTTGAAGAACTGTGAATAGGTAATATATGTATAGTTGAACGATTAAAATTTATAAAAATGAAGTATGGAAATTTTTCACTCTAATGAGTCAAAAGAGGGTTGAAGACTGAACCCCAAAAAGATGCACATTCAAATTAATGAGGCTTGAAAGCCTGAAATCTTATAAGACAAGGCAATTAACAAGTTAATCGGATTTAAAAATTAAATAAACTAAATTAAATGATCTTGCAAATTTTGAAAATGCAAAACTCTAAAAGAAGAGGAGAAAATCATTATAGATATAACTATTAAAATAAAAGTATGTTCAATATAATATTGTAAAAAAAATTGTGTTATGTTGATCAAGCACTAACCTTTCTAGTTTCCAGGAAGCTCCATGAACGATTATACTCAAACTATGCTTTGGATGAAAAGAATTAGATTATACAAGATGGATAATTATATCAATGAAATAATTTAATTTTTGTTTAATTATATGTTTAATGCTTAGTTGATCACTGATACAAAAAAGTGAACAAAATGTAGATTATAAAAATTTAAAATATATTTTAACATGTGACGCATCTGAATTATGTATAAGAGTTAGACGTGTGACACGGGAGACATAGATTAGGTAGAATAGCCAAATTCTAAAAAAATATATAAAATAGTTATACCACCTCATTCTATACTTATTGACATAAAGTAGCGTTTAGTACTGGGATTGTAAAACATATCTTTTACAAATGCTGGGTTAAAAACTGATTCTGTAAGAAGCTGTTACCCCCAACTTTTTTCAATCGTGGTTTTTTAAAACTATTTGCTTAAAATCTATCTATAGAAAACTGAGATTATAAAACTATTTAGTTGCACGATTACATAACCATCTTTTTGCAAACGCAAAAAGTGTTCAATTGCAAAACCAAACGCTAGATATATTTGGTTATGCGATTGTAAAACTAAATCTACAAGAATCTGGGTTTTAAAACATATTCCAAATGAAGCTCCCCCCCCCCCCCCCCTCCAAAGTTTTTGGAAATCACAGTTTTTTTATATTATTTCTCTGAAATCTGTTTACAGTAAGTTGTTATAGTAAAACCATTTGATTGTACGATTGTAAAAACAGTTTCTTACAAACGTAAAAACTATCCAATCGCACAACCAAATGCACCCTACTAGCAATACAAGTTGATTCCGCTCAAAACAAACAAAAAAAGTTTCTTATTTATCTTATTAGCCACTCCTTTCTTCTTCTTTTTTTTAAAAAAAAGAAATGTAGATGTTGCTACTACGATTTCATTAAAAAATTTGAAATACAAATCTGAAGGAGATGAGAGGAAATAATAACAAAGTAGTAAATAATGTAAAAACAATGAAAAGGGCAGGGGAAAAACTATCTCGATAGTGGGTGTCTGGTTAGAAGAGCTATTTAACCGGGGCAACACCATCCTATTGAAATTCCCCCTCTATGCTATAATTCTTAGGTGCCCTTTGTGGAAGTGCACTTACATCACTCCCACGATATACCGTCCCCAGGCTTAGAGGCAACCGCAGAAAGTTTCACACATGTTCTCCCAGTAAACATTGATGACTCTAAATAAGACAGCGTTTCTCATCAACCAAATCGCCCAAGTGGTTGCCGGGACGATCGATTAAGAGATAAAAGCAGCAATTCGTTCATCACCAGGACATCAAAGATCCTTGCCTGCATGCCATAGATCCTCTAGAGAAAAGAAGCAAAGGGACAATCCAGTGGTGGCCCCAATCTCTGACCATAACTATCGAGCAATCCGACCATATTAACCACTCCTATTATAACTTTCTTATTTATCTTATTAGCCACCCCTATTCCCCTTTGTTCTTCCATCCAAACATGCATGTACATCCAATCAAATACTGCCTCTACTCTTCCCATTATTCATGTATATATATATATACATAGATAGATAGCTCTGTTTGAACGTCACACGCGTCGAATTCTAAGCCCTGATTTCATGACACGATATGTTTCGAATGTGGAAAAAAAAACCTTCACAATGTTTGTTCGATAGTGAAAAACAACACCCATTCATTGCCGGCGGTGGCCCCCACAATCGTGTAAAATTAAAAACAAAAAAACAAAAACAAGCAGATGCACAAATGGTCTGCCTCAAACCGGAAGGACGGTTGATTTATATATACATATTATATATATAATATAAACATTATTTGAAAAGAAAAGATGAAAAAAAGGATCTAAGCCCCTACAAATTTCATCATCATGAAACGTGATATTCCATGCAAAGCTTTAACAAGTTCTCGTATTCTCTATCTGTGAATTTTTTCTTTTTAATTTGCGGGTGCTTAGGATGTAAGCAGTTAAACTTAAAAAGTTTTAATGATAAAAAAGATTAAAAAAAAAAAAGAAAGGATAGAAGGAACAAATCCCCCCCCCCCCCAATAAAAAAAAAAGCATCCCCTAGCCTACAAAAAGTCACAAACATGAATACAGAATGGGATAAAATTTATTATTTTTTACATTTTTAAAGAAAGTTTTCATTTTAAAAAAAAATTAATCGCCTTTTGAACATGTTGTTAATTGAAGTAGTTTAATTATAATAAACTAGCTTAAATTCATTCTTTTAAAGGAAATGTTATACTTACATAGTGTTTGAAAACACAGTTTGAATAACAGCTTTTAACTTTTGCAGCTTTATGCAAGGATGCAATAATGATGATGGCTGCTTTATAAAACACAGATTTTGAGGTATAGTTTAGATATAAAATTTATTAATGATGATGTATTTAAATTGACCTGTTTGATAACATCTTTTAGCTTTTAAATAATGATGTATTTGAATTGATGTAATCCCAAAAACTAAAGAACTGTTTTTAAAAAATGTTGCCAAACATGTACTTAATCATTTATACAAACTAATAAAACATCATCTTATGAGCTCTATATTTTGATAAAAATAATTATTATTCTATTTTAATTTTAATAAACAATAAAAAAAATTAACAAAATATCTATTTTACTGGATTTCTAATTTAACATCCGAGATTAAAGTTAAAAAAAAAAAAAACAAAATTCTGACTACAGCAACACCCTTTTAAAAAGAAACAAAGAGAGCCGACTCATTTTTGTTTAGGAGAATCTCCACAGCCTTTTCTTTTGCCGGTCCCCCCAAACTCTAGCGTCACCTCATCCCCTCCTCACCGTCGGATCGAAAATCAAACGATCCGGAGTAAAAAGCGAGGCACGTGCGTCCCCCGACACCAGTGAAACTAGGGGCTTCCCTGCCACAGCCCGCACGTACGGCCCCGCTGTGGTCCACGTGCGAGGTCCTCCCGCTGCATCCCCTCCACGCATGTGAACCACTACCGTGGACGGCGCGGGTCACGTGCGGGGCTGACGTGGGCCCACGTGTCGCCGCAGCCGGGCCTCGCATCATTGCATCGGATGGCGTGCATGGACCACGTTTGTCATGGGTCATGCATGTCATGCATGGCATGGCATGCATGGATGGGGGGGGGGGGGGATATTGATCACGTGTGGGGGCCAGTGGCGGCAGTGCATGGCGTGCTCAGACCGGCACGTGCATGTCGCGGAAGCAATAAATGCGGCTGCAGATACGTCTTCCTGAAGTTGTCTGCGGGGTCCACCAAATGGACGGCTGAATTATTCATTTTTTGTTTTAAATATTTGAAATGACTCCTGCCAATAAATAAAATAAATAACTTTAAAAACAAACAAAAAAATAAGAGACTGGGGGTGGCACTGGCAGTTTCGAAAAGGGGGCATAAATTAAATATAATACAATAAAAATATGTTAGGGATTTGATTTATTTAAAAAATTGTGTGCAGTAAAATATATATATTTAATAAAAAAAGATATATTAAAATTCTTTCATTTAAAGATTTTGTTATTATATATCATATTGTGCATTTTCTATATATATCTCACCTGATATTGTTTATCATATTTCATTATGTATAATCACAATATGTAATTTAAATATGTGTTATGCTGAAATGCAACATATGATATTTTAGTATTATAAATTATTATTCTTTTTTTTTTTTTTTTTGGCTATTCACATGTTTATATAGCGTCATTAGAACATATCCATTTTTTTAAAGAAGCATCAAAATTTAATGGAGTTTATCATCAAAAACTTAAATTATATTAACACATGTATCACAAAATGCACACAATCACAAAGAATTTAGAGTAAAAAAAAATTATACACGAGAATGAGAGAAATACAGTAACAAAATTAAGAGGGTGAGATATTTTAACAAAGTTAAGAGGTATGAAATATGTTAAAGATCAAATTACATAAGGGTAGATTAGTTTTTTTTGTTTACAAAATTATAAAATGAGACTTTATTTGGTATAATTTTAAAAATTTACTGATTTGGGTATTTTTAATTTTTAAGAGACTTTTTTTTATCATTTTGTCTAAAAGAAATCAATATATTCATTCAATTTGAAGCAAATTTGGAAAGAGGGAAAAATAATCAATTATGATATTAACAATCAATTATTTGCATTATTACAAAAGTTAGACTATTATTATAGACATTAATCTAAACCTATTTTTGTCCTTCCTTTTCATTAATTATGGGTTAACCTCTAATAAAGTTAGATTTGGATCATAATAAATGATCAAACAACACATTTTAACATTAAATAGGATTTGCATGTTATACAAATAAATATTTGTTGTAATGGTATATAAATAATTAGCATGCATTTAAAGTGTAAATATGAAAAAAAAAAACCGATAAAATTCTTCTTAATAATCGATCAAGTTGTTGTAGAAGATCTTCTGAAAATTCTTTTTATGAGTGGGATTAGACAGAAAGATGAGTTCCACAAGTAGACACAGCCACTTCAACAGTTGCAAATCTTCATTCTAAATTTGATAGTTCAATCTTTATCTCACAATCAAAGCATATGGGTGCATTTGATTGTAGCTTTAATTATACAATTACAAAAAATTATTTTTATAATCATCCAATCAAACAGTTTTATTGTATTAATTTTTTACAAACAGATTTTATACAAATAAAATTCAAAAGCTACGATTTTTAAAAATTGAGGGATGAGTTTCTTACAAAATCAGTTTTAAAACTTAAATTCGTACAAAATCAAATACACTCTTGAGCATTTGGAAATCTCTGATGCGCTCTCTGGACCGACCGACATGAGCCCAGCAATCATTGCGGTTCCATGCAATAATGTTGCAATTTCAGCAGAATCACTAAATTTTTTTGATGTCTTTGACTCTACAACACCATCACCACCAACTAATCTCAAGAATGTGACATCAATATCTCCACAAATCTGTAATTCACCCACTTCGGCCGGGTGTGTTTGTGCATAATGTCCATTGAAAATAAATGAAAAACCAGGGAATTTAAATTTTAAAAAATGATAAAAATTATAATATTTTTTATTTGATCAATTTACATGGTATTTATGTATGTGGTTGAAAATGATGTAGGGTGTGTTTAGTTGCGCGATTGTAAAATTATTTTTACAGGAATTTAAGTTTTAAAACAGATTTTACAGGAAACTTACCCCTCAGCTTTTAGAAATCATAGTTTTTTAACACTATTTACCTGAAAATCTGTATGCAAGAAGTTCCTGCAGTAAAATTATTTAGTTACACGATTGCAGAAACAGCTTCATGCAAATGCAAAAACATCATTTTATATCACTTTCTTTCTCTCTGTTCCTTCCTATGAAAGGTAAAAAATTTACACATCTTCCTGATCAATAAGACAAATAGGGGAGGGAAGTGAAGAAAAAAAAATTCATTGCTTGACAAACACTCATTTTTGAATGGCCAAAGAAAAAATTTAGTTTTTCCTCACTTTTCATCATGCTCAAACACTTCTTTCATTTTGTTTTTTTCCTATGGAAAACATTTTGTCAAATGAACATTTTTTTAATATCCATATCACATTAGTCCAACTTTTATTTTTAACACAGCTGGTTGAGTTCTGTTGCTTGCTGATAAAGAAAAATTTGATGTTTATATCCATCAATTTTATTAGCCCCATTCCAGAGATTAACACATGTACAAAAAGATTAATCAAACTTTGATTGGATATTAAAATGAACTGATACTCTCATAGAATCCAACACATGCTAATATCTCATCTCATATTATGATCAACTAAATATTACGAAAGAAGTAGATCGATATAAGACGGGCAGCAAAACATTTTTAAGGGTATTTAATGCAAAACGATTATAAGAAAGATGTGACAACAATCAAAGTCTTCATGTAAAAATCCTTAAAGAAAACCTTTTAATTAATTAATTAATTTATTTATTTGAAAATCAATGTCCCATAGAATTTGATCCCTTAACCTCTCAACGGAGATATTAACCGCTAACCTAAAACTCAGTTTGCAAAAAAAACTTTTAAGTTAAATATTCTATAACTTCCATCCTTTTCATCCAAATCAAGGTGCATAGCTTGTAATGCGATTATCATAGATTTTGATAAATCTAAACAAGTTTTTTTTGAGAAAAATAGAAATTGCTATCATCACTTTTTCTTATGAATCTAAACAAGTCGAAAAAGTGAAGAATGGGACCTCAGAAAATTTAAAATCATGGCTTGAATTGAAAACCCAAGCAGAAATGGCAGAAATGGATGGCAACCTTGGGAGTGAGGTTCAGACTTTCATAACTTCAGTTTCCCATTTCTTGTCCATAATGCTGTTCCACAACACCTAGGCTTTGGAGGAGAAGAGAGGCAGCGGAGGGGAGATAAAAAAAAGGGCGAGAAACATGTGAAAGACAAAAGGAGTGGTGGGTTTAGATGCTTTAAGTGATTGATACATAAATGGTAGTGGGTTTAGTTATAACAAAAAAAATAAGTTTGGTGGGTCAGTTGATTGCTCCTTGAAATTGAAATTGTAACGGAGTCCGGATGTATCATTTTTTAAATATATATACATTCATGTGCCTCACCGGAAAGTTCCGGTACGAGGGTGAGGCCAGATGGAAAGGTTGTGGCCCACATTTGAAAATTGGGAAATGTTAAAGACTAACCCCAGATGCATTTTGCACAATTTCTTTAGTTTTGTTTTAAAAAAAAAATATACAACATTTAATGAATTATGTTAAGGATATATATTTTAATAAATTGTATTGATTAATTTATAATATGTGTAAAAAGAAAAAATTATGATGAAGTATATATTTCATTGCAATGAACAAGGGCAGCGCTATGTTTTGTGTGGTGTGGTGGGTCACCACATAAAAAACAAAAAAAACAAATGTTTAAGTAAATGAAAAAGATACACACAGCCTCCATTGCAGTCTTAATTATAGTCTATCTTTTTTTTTAAAAAATCATACACTCACCTTTTGAACTACATGCTGTTATATGAAATAAAGTATATACTGAGATATGTTAGTGTATTTTTTTTCATAATGAAAAAAAAAAAAAAAAATTGGGTCATATAATATGATAGGACTTATACACTATGATAGTGCAGTATATATTACGTTATCATAGCATATGGGAGTGTAAAACGGGCTACAAAAAGAATTGCGTGTATCAACGCTCGTAAAGGAAAAACAGTAAAAGAAAAGCCCAGCCCAACTCTATTTTTATAAACATTGTCAATTGACACAACTAAAAAAACCCACATAAAAGAAAAAAAAAATTGGACCCTAGAACCCGACCCAACTTTAAAAAAAAACAAGAAGAGGATAATATTACATGTAATTCCATTTTCAGTCTCAATTTCAATCTACATGTATTTTAAATTTTTTTTAAATAGTGTATTTTACTAATTAGTTACATGTTTTTATAAAAAAATGAAACATATACTTCAATGAATTGCATAGACACACTTATAAAAAATGTAAAAAATTTATATCAAAGCATATACTTCGTTAATCTGAGTATAAACTCCATTAATTTTCTATCAACGCATATGAAATTGAAACATGGGACTAAAAAAAAAAAAACTGTGTAAGGGCACTAAAAAAACAAATCATAGGATTGGCCAATTGGGACCCTCACCATCCATCAAAATCGGCGGATGTGCGCTGATCACCAACGGATGGACGGACGGTTTGTTTTTTTATTAATGTAAGTTAGTGTTCTATTTTCAAAAGAAAAAATTATGTTTTGATAAATATACGATAAGAGTAGCTTTTTGAAAAATTTTAAAAAATTATTTATTTTTAATGACCCCATCTATATAAATTCCTGGAGCCGTCACTGATAATAAGTGCATGTGATTAAGTAATTATATTAAACTGTAAAATGGGGTGAGTGAAACAACTCTCTTATAAGGAAAATGATGTCTAGCTTGTCTGCAACCCCATCTCTCACCAGTTTTTTTTTTTAAAAAATTGTGGAAATTGTTTGACTTAATTATTTATACAGTCCAAAACTCAGATCATACATATTTTTATTTTATTTTTAAATAGAAAACATCATCTAATTAAGTATATGAATTGATAAAATGTGTATATCACTTCATTTTGAGTTGAATGAACCCATTTGTAACAAATGTAAAAAATAATAATGAGGTATAAACATCATATATAAGGTATATGCTTCAGTACTGGATTTCTAATGAAATATATAGAATTTCATTTTTGGACTTTGAAAAACTAAGTGTAACAATGTCTAAAAAATATACACTCACCCATTAAAGTATATATCGTAATAAAAAATAAAAATATACGTTGAGATATATTAATATATTTTTTGAAAAAAAATATCAATTTTTATTACACAGAGATAACTGCACTATCATTGTATAGGTGCCTAGGTCAGTTTTGAACTACAGAGGTGAATGTATGGAAAATGATATATCCACCCCTTGTGGAGTCCAAATTACACTCTACACCGTTTTTTTTTAAATCATAAATTTTTTTATTATAATACATGTTGTTATATGAAATGAAGTATAAACTAAAATACATTAGTATAATTTTTTTAAAGTTAAAAAAATGATAATAAGATTTGTACCATACACTATAATAGAATTCCATACACTATAACAGCATAATATATGCTACATTATCACAATATATAAGACTATAAAACAGACCGAGTGTATCAACGCGCTGCTCTTCAAAATTACAATAGATAACCTAATCGGGTAAACAGATGACTCTCGTACCCTCTTTAAATTGGGGGTAGCTTTATTTGAGCCCCTCAAAATTGTAAGTAAGCCCCTCTTAAATGGATTTTATTGTAAATATCCATTTAGATTTTTCTAATAAGTACACTCCCCAATAAGTAAGTCCACCTAATTTTTTGATAAAATCTTTAGTTAAAGATTCTTTTAATAAGCACAACCCCCATCTCATTTAAATTTATTTATTTATATATTTATTTATAAAAGAGGTGAATTATACTTGGGTATCAATGTAGCCTCAATGTATATTCCAATTGAAATTGAATAGATATGTATAAATGTGGATTTCAATTTTTTTTTTTTGTATATGGTCGATGTAAATTTTTTTATAATTGTTTATTTTAATTTTTATCAAAAAAATAAAAAATATATATATATATATTGGTCCTCTGTTTTTCGTCCCGCCTTACTCTGCCTTCAAAAGAAAAGAAAAGAAAACAAAAAACAGAATACAGAACTGCAGCCTTCCTTTAATGGCGACGGAAGGGAGAGATAGGAATCCATTGACGGACCCGACCGAAGACGAGAAGGAGGTGGCAGGTCGAAATTCCCAAGTTGCCTCCGCCTCCAAAAGATAGAGACATGGATCCGGCGGCGCCGCCAAAATACATTGGGGTTCAAAAGTCGGGGCTGGCGAAGTTCAAAGCGCAGGTGTCAGTGTCGGACTCGAACAAAAAGATAACCAAGTATTTGGGGACCTTCGACATGGCGGAGGCGGTGGCGAGGGCTTTCGATCGCGCCGCCATCGACATCCGTGGATCCAAAGCCAAAACCAACTTCTTTTACGGCGACGACCCGCCGCCGCCGCCCCCTCCGCCTCGTCCAGGGGAGGTTGGGGAAGGTGATGAAGAGGGAGGAGGAGACGGAGAGTGATTTGGTTTTGTTTTCTTGATTGGTTGATGAAAGATTCTTGATTGTATATGGTGGGACAGTTTTGTTTGGTAGATTTTCTTGGATCGCCGTTTTATAGATTTCAGTTTCTCCTGCATTTTTGGACAAACCTTCCGATTTTGAAAACAGATACTGGGTTAGATGAAACGGTCGATTTTTTAAGATGTGTAAATTCAATGTAAAGAGAATAACTTATCAAAAATGTAAAAAGAATAGGAGTTTTTAAAAGATTTAGAACTTAATTAATTCATTATTCAATTTTTTTAAAAATAATTTAGAATTTGTGATTTCCCTTATTAATCTTCAAGAATGATAAAACAATTTGAGTTTTACAATAGGTAACTCCTCTTAGAAAAATTAGTTATCTTCTTATATTAATTTATATTTAACTTGATGTCATATGAAAGTGTATTAAACTCTTAATTAAAACAGTTTTATTCGTATTAAAACTTTAATTATATGATGTTATATAATGACAAGAAAATATATAAGAATTAAAACATAATGATTATGAAAAATTGTAGAATGATTCCCATTTTCTTAATTTTTAGATTATAAATAATATATATAATACATTATTACGTTATGATGACACCATGGTTTGATTCCACTTAACCCGACGGTTGAATTGGTGATCCTTAACCTGGTCATTTTTCCGATTCAATGAACGATTTGATTTTTAAAATATTGCTATTATTGCGCTATCATTACTTTTCTAAATTGCATACGAGATGCAAAACAAACTGAATGTATGAGACTCCTCTTCCTAATTACAATTAAAAAAAAAATGAAAACGTTAGACTCAATCACTTTTACTAACCAAAACTCAGACCACACATTATCATGTAATGAGGTATATGCACTGATAAAAAAATGTGCATCGCTCCATTTTGAGTTAAATTAACTCATTTTCAGTAAATGTATATATCATACATCGTCTAACGAGACATATGTTTCATTAAATATCTAACGAGTTATATATTACCATAAAAATAGACTAAATATAACAGCTCCCTTCAAAAAAAAAAAAAAACATATAGGGTAAACGAATGACTCAAGAATCTTTAGTCCTCAGTTATTTCGTCCCGCTCTTTCTGTCTTCAAAAAAATATATATAAATACACAACATAGAAGGCAGCCTTTGCAGCAGAGGACGGTGGATTTCATGGCGCCGGAAGAGAGAGACAAGAATCCATTGACGGACCCGACCGAAGACGAGAAGGCGGCGGCAGAAGCTTTGGTCGAACTGTCAGAGTCGTCTCCGCCTCTGAAAATGAAAGTTGTGGTTCAAAAGAGGAGGCAGCAGGGGAAGTTCAAAGTGAAGGTCTGGGACCCGGAGAAAAAGAAGACGACGCACAGGGGGACCTTCGATCGCGCCGCCATCGACATCCGCGGACCCAAAGCCAAAACCAACTTCGTTTACGGCGACGACGGTCTTGAACCCCATTCATTGTCGTCGTCGCTGCCGCCACAGCGTCCCAAGAAATTGAAATTTTGTGGGGATTCAAGGGAGGTTGGGAAAGGTGATGAAGACGGCGCCACCGCTGGATCGACAAACTTTGGAGCCAGAGAGTGATTTTGGGGGAGGACGATAGGGTGGCTTTTTTTTTGTTTTCTTGATTGATTGATGAAAATTTCTTGATCGTATGGTGGGACAGTTTTGTTTGGTAGATTTTCTTGAATCCCCGTTTTATAGATTTTTCAGTTTCTCCTGCGTTTTTGGAGGGCCGGCCGCCTCTTTTTTACAAAATTGACTAATGTTGTATATGTATCAAACCCCCCGTTTCCATAGCGAAAAAAAATACTTGAGAAAGCCTCAGCCCCCCTCATTTACAAGTAAATGTGAATAAAACATTAATAAATGTATTAAAGATTTATGAATAATTGTGAATTAAATGTAGTAAAATTTATAAATGATAAAAAATAATAATTTAATTTGTTAACCCCCACCCTCTCATTGACAAAGAGGTGATCACATGTAAATCCACTTATACCAACGAAACAAGAATAGAATAACACAATTCTAGAAGACTGAAAAACTACTACCAACTTAAGTTTACTTATTTTAACATAATTATACTATCTATACATTACAAACAAATAGGTATAGATAGGCCTATTCTCCCTTTTCCACCATATTTTAGGGCGGCAGGCACGAGCCATGCAATTGTTTTGGTTTGCATTTGAGTATACATAAGACTCATTCTACTCATAGGTGTGCTCGCAGTCCCTGTTTCGGTGCTATTTTATATATTATTTTTATAAGAAACGATTTTTTTATATTAGAATGTAAATGCAAGACAAAGGACACTGGAAAAGAAAAACTAAAGAGGTGAGAGAGATTACTTGGTTCCAAACAAAGACTCATCATCCCTAAGACATGACTTAGGGTGCATTTGATTGCGTGATTATAAAACTGATTATGCAGGAATCTGAATTTTAAAACTGATTTTACAAAAAGCTCACTTTCTCAGCTTTTTAAAATCACAGTTTTTAGAAACTATTTGTCTCAAATCTGTGTATAAGAAGCTGCTACAGTAAAACTATTTGGTTACACGATTGCAAACACAACTTCCTATAATCACGCAACCAAACACACCCTAGTCTATCATTAGTAAAACTGATGGTCCACTGGAACACAAGAAGTTTATATATAATTCACAATATATATTTTCATTTTTACGAAAGATATATAATGTTTTATATTATTTTTTTAAAAAAATCAATATACAATGAATTTAACATTTTCCTCCCCCATCACCACCTCAGATACTGAGGCAGAGTTTGGTTGCGCGATTGCGTAGCTTTTACAATAACAGGAAGCTGGTTCAGCAATCGTGCAACCAAACAGTTTTACAATCCTGCAAACATATTTCAGGCAAATAGTATCCAAAAGCGGCGATTTAAAAAAGCTGAAGGAGACAGCTTCCTGCAGAATCAATTTTAAACCCAGCGATTGCAGAAAATTAGTTTTGCAATCGTGTTATCAAACGCTACCCGAGTGTTTTTCAAATCCCGGTTTAAACACAAAAAAGGATCGGTGGTCAGGAGGAACAAAACCAATAATGATCCTCCTCTCCGGGGAAGGAGCCAATGACCCTCTGAACTTATTCACTGAAGACAAAGCATCATTTTATTGAATGCATACTTCATTTATACATATTATCATTTTCATGAATGCAGTATTCCCTAATACATTCTCTGTCAATCTTAAAGAATTTATTTACTAGTTAATCATCTCTTACGCATAACATCAAAAGAATAACCTGGATAAGAGCCGTTTAAACATGCAGAACATTAATGGCTTCCAAGTGCTACACTGTGAAACTCAATCCACTTTGGGGGGGCATGCATGCCACATCATTCATTGATAGCCAAATTGGAATCTGAATAATGATCCTATAAAATCACGAGTAAACTAAAATAGCCAACAAATGACAAAATTTGATGCCGAAGATTCTTCTCCTAACTCAAACCCAAAATCTCGATGAGAAATAACATTGAAAATGGAGGTGGTTTTGTTTAGGTTCCAAAAATAAAAAAATACTCATTTGAGAGGGATGAACCTGGAAGAATGGGTGGCACCAATACCGGGCCTCCCATGCTTGACTGGCTTGTAGGAGATGGAGAACTCCGCGAGGTAATGGCCGATCATTTCCGGCTTGATCTCTACCTGGTTGAAGGTCTTGCCATTGTATACTCCAATGATGCTCCCAATCATTTCAGGCACTATGATCATGTTCCGGAGGTGGGTTCGGACCGGTTCCGGCTTCTCACCTAGAGGGGCCTCCGTTTTCTGTTTCAAAATGGAAACGAAACATGGTAAAGATCAAGCAATCAAATATCTACTTGATCATTCCATTGATAGGATGGGTCAGAGTGGAAGAAAAGCAGAACTTTTATTTCCAAGCATTCACATAAGAACAAATTTGTAAATTTGTGTATTTAATATCGTTATTGAAACAATAATATCAATAAACCCATGTATAATTTAGCTAATTTAGCATAACAATTTCAATATTTTCCGACAAGCATGAATGAAATTCAAGATTTGACAAAAGAAGGATAAAGCTCATCACGAAAAAATAAAAAAAAAGGATAAAATTGGTATTTTCTTCAATGTTTGACACACTACAAAAATAGATACCTCCACGGCTATATCTGAATATGAACAAGAAGAATGATCCAAGAATTAATATATCACCATAGATAAGAATATACTTCTTTTGATTGCACAATTCATCTTCGATTAGCCTGCGTGGAGCTACAACACTGTATAATGACTAACCCAGCAGAGTTGAGAGCTGCATAGAGCCATATAACTTTTTCCTTTATAAGTGTTGTCAAGGTTTATGCTCATACAAGTAGACCATAAAGCTAAATGATGTTAAAGTCCTAATGGAATTGATAATTGACACACCGCCATATTTATGTCAATCTTTTGTATATTATGAACACGTCTCACTTTTTTCAAATAATTGTAGTCTAGGACATATATATTATTATTTATGGTTGATCTGACTTTGCCGTGTCCATGTAGATTGCTGTGCTGCCATGTCCATATTGCATATAGTGTTTATATGGGTTGAGAATCAACCAATATGCTTTTTTTTTCTAATGGACTCTCAATAACATTTTTGATACAAAAAATTTATCAGAAATCTATAGTTTGTGAGAAAAACATGAAGTGGGGACAGAGGAGGAGGAACGGCTGTTGTTGTTGTCCTAAAACAGAACATGAACAAATTCATATGATTAATCATGAAAACAAAAAGTTAAGATCTAATAATGCTTTGGGAAAAAACAAAATTTTCTAGATAAGGCACAATATCAGGAACTTCACCGTTACAAATGGCAGTCAAGCTGTAAAAGTTATTTGTTGATATGATCAATTTGGTGTAGAACAAGAGACTGAAAAGCAACATCATCAACAAAAAAAAAAAAAGATTTCCCAGCTTTCCCCTTATGATAAGCCTTATCCATGAAAAACCAAAAGATAAATCTTATAATACTTTGGAAAAGAATCCATTCCAAATAAATCACAATCTCAGGAAACTAAACCATTGTGAATAACAGCCAAGCTGAAAATGACATCCGCTGATACAATCAGCTCAGATCAGCACAAGAGACTCTAAAGCAAGAAACAGCCACAAGAACTCAAAAGCAAGAAGCGGCATCAACAAAAACCAATGCTCCCTTCAACCTCAAATTATTTTCCCTGTGTGATCATTTTTCCAAAATTCAGAAATTTTAGCGATGTTTCTAAGCTTCCCAAGCGACATAATGATGTGGTCCCCCGAGCAGGGGCTTAGCACCAAGGATTAGAAACCACGAAAAAGCAGCATAAGTTCATTTTAAAATTAAAAATAAATAAATAAAAAGTACCACATTGGTGCAAAAGTAATCACTTGGCAAAAATAGTCATTGAAAAGGAAAACTTGTCAAAACATTTTAATCAAATGATTTGCCTTTATAGAAACTTCACAATCAATAAATACACGAACAAAAAGTATATGTATCCAAGCTCAGACCAACATGTGTATCTATTAAAATACTATTTACAATAAACTCTCTTCTATAATTTTTAAGCGGCACACAATTTGGCTTCAAAATGTTATATGGAATTAGCAACCACACAAGTACACAACATATACGAAACTATAATCATCTATACAAAAAAAACTGTAATCATCAAAGCATCTATGATTTTAAGTGGCACGCTATCTGAATTCAAAATGTTATATTGAATTTGTAAAACCTACATTTTTTTTTTGTGTGAGGGGGGGGGGGGGGGGGGCGGCGGTGGGGTAGTGGTAGATCATTTATAACTTTGAAAATGTAAGTTACAAACGTCCAAATAAAGAAAAAAAAAAAAAGAACTGGGGCTGCATGAACTATGGGCGAGTAATCTCGCAGTGCCCAACTACAACCCCTCACAAAAATGATGAGTAGAGAAGTAACTCTACATCCAAACAAAATCACCGCTGTACTTCCCTATATGGAGAGTCCCCCCACAGAAGTCAGTGGGCCTGGCACCCACAATGAAGAAAAACCTACTCTTCCATCTGTTTTTCGATAAGGACCCACTATAGAAAGCTCAACAAAATTTGCTTATCTGACTTGAGTGCCTCATTTGGAGAGCTCTCGTGCCTTTGAAGATTCATGGCTTCACGTGGTTACTTCCACTTGACAAGGTCCTTACCAAGGTTATCATAATGGGCAAATGAAGGTAATGTAACTTGCAAGTTTGTGGGTAGGGAGAGAAAATTAGGGGTCATCTCTTCTTCAAGTGTTCTTTTAGTATAAAGATATGGGAAAATGTGGGCATGGCACTTGGTTCCCATTACTCTTATAATGAGCCTAATAAAATGTGATGTTGGTTTCGAATGAGTCGCACGCGCGATGATCAAAGTAATCTTGCTAAATTTCAATGGCTATTCCTACATGCGATGTGTTGGAGCATTTGGATCACTCGCAATGAATGTATTTTCCAATGAAAGAGGTTCTATGTCAAAAATGCTTAGGCGGTAATATCCTCGACACTTAGAAATTGTGTTACTCTGATATTGGGAGTGGATACACCATCAACTATTATGGACAATCTTTTGTTCGAGAGGTTTTCGAAGAAGGTTATCCCTTCCGCTCAGCTTTTTTTCTTCTCCCATGTATTTTATTTTCTTCCTTTTTAAGTTCTTGTATAGAGATCTCTTGTTTCCTTTGTTACGGATTTCTTTTACCAATAAGATATAAATATTCTTTCAAATATAAAAAATTCCTCGTACCCACAATAATTTAGATGGAGACATCTGAAAACTTGTCTCATCTTGTATTGTATGAGAACTTGTGGTTTGCTTTATTGCATGAGAATTTATGATATATAAAGATGGTAGCACCCGTGTTATCTCGGTGGGGACACCCAAGATTGAATTTGACCAACATATTGGCAACATTTGCCCATAACTCAAAGAAAAAAAAAATCCTCTAAATGATTATTTTGGCCTTATCAACCCCCAGCCCAAAAAAAATATCAAGTTTACCCTCAATATATATAGAGGTTGGGGGAGGGGGTGGAGAGAGAGAGAGCACCCACATGCCCTAAAAACACTAATAAAGTAATAATTACAGTGGCACCCCAAATCATTAACCAACAGCTGAGTTTAACAGCCACCATCAAATAAAGGAAACTGATTTTCAATGACCAGGAAAAAAAGTAAAAGCTACTTATTTTTTAAGAAGGTTGGAGAAATCTATTAAAAAAGAGATATCCCTCAAACAATAGAAGACGACGTGTCTCCTATTTAAAGGAAAGAAAAAAGAGGAGAGAAATACAAAGGGCCAATTCCAAGGCCACAAATGAGCCCATAAAAGTAGCCCTGGTAAACAAGAAATCTCTTACAGCCCTTTTCATTTATCTCCCATAAGCTTTGAAGGTGTTTCCTCCCCATGGAGCATTTTCAACCATGATCAAAGACTAGCCATAATCGAAATACTGTATATAACCTTCTCAACTTATTTCAGTCAAGTTTATTACTCTATTTTATCACTCATTCGTTGAATCAATCAAGTCGATAGTGCAGAAGAAGGTGTGTAGCATGAAAAGACAGCACTCCCACTATGAATATAAACAAGCCTTGAAGGTGTTTCCTCCCCAAGGAGCATTTTCAACCATGATCGAAGACTAGTCATGATAACGGCCCACATATTCTATGAGTAATTTTTTTTCATTTGAAAGAGACCTTCATTACGTGCGAGTCATATTCCAGTGTTCATATATACAGTTCGTGCGGCCCTATATGCAGTTCTGTCCATAGACTAAAATGCATATCAGAATGCAGCCCTATATGTGGTTTGTGAATCAATATGCACCCACTTAGGTGACAGCAAGTGCACAGACTTGACTAAAAAATCAGGGTTTTTGGCCGAATCATATTGTACTGTTGTGGAGGTGATTTGTTTATTGTGTTACCTGTCAAATGATTGAATTGCTCTTCAAGATTCTTTGGAAAAAAAAAAACACTTTGAAAGGCTAGTAGCATTTAATATTTATCTTGCTATCTATTATTTATAAATAACCATCGTTTATTTTTGGGCAATTTTTCATAAATAACCTTAAAGAATTTTTTTAATTTCACTTTTAACCCTCCCCCATTTTTATTTGCAGATTCTGACCCTGGACACGGTCAGCACTGTCACGTCAACGCTCATTGGAATTTTTTTTTTTATACGGGAACATGTTACATATAACACATCTCCTATATTAAAACAACACCCCATAGGGAGGTTTTTTTTTTTTTTACAGGAATACAAAGGAGACCTCCTTTGAAAACCCGAAGACGTGTTATACATAACACGACTCCATTAGAAAACCTATTTTTAGTGGAGGTGTGTTATGTTTCCACGTATAAAAGGCCCCCCAAACCAAAAAAACTCATCTCCACTATTTCTACGTATAACACGTATAAAAGGCACTCCACAGCAGAGGCGTGTTACATATAACATGCTTCCACTAAAAAGAGGTTTTCCAATGTTTCTACGTATATAACATGTCTCCTTTATATTCCTATAAAAAAAAGCACCTTGTGGGGTGCGGTGCTATTTCAATATGGGAAAGCGTGTTATATATAACACGTCTCTGGAAAAAAAATGACAATAAAAAAACTTAGTCAACACTAACGTGGCAACACTAACCGGGTCCAGGGTTAGAATCTACAAATAAAAACAGGAGAGGGTTAAAAGTGAACTTAAAAAAATTCTCAAGGTTATTTATGAAAATTGCCCTTTATTTTTTATTAATTAAAATATAAAACATCATGTATACTGCATACACTATGTGATAACCCAACCACAAACAAACTATATACCGCATTTCCGAACACTAACAATGTTCCCCAACAAGTTGCATGGAGGGATAAGACTTTGAAATTTGGCTTCATTGCATTTATCTCCCTTTTTTCTTATTCTAAACCATCTCCACATCTCCTCAAGGTTGGTGAACTCACTCCTAGAACCAATAGTAAAACCAATCTTATCCCATATTTTAACCACTAAATGAGCATCAAAAGAAAAGATGCTCAATAGTCCCCTCTTTCCTCTACAAAGCTCATACATACTATTTTCATCATTTACCTATTTCAAATTTACTTTAGTGAGGACTTTATCTTATGTTTATATCCACCCAAAGCATCTAACTTTCAAAAGAGAGCATGCTTGTCATATTTCATTGACGAATCGGGCAATGGGGAGATCCTATGGTAAGTTCCAATTGAGGTTCCTTATGAAGGACTTCACTTTGAAACGTGTGTGTAATCTCCTCCATTGCACCATATCCTCTTCTTCTAGATCCAAGCTTACATCTTGTAGAGCCGCCAATAAGGATGTAATCGCTAAGATCCTCTTAAATGAGGGTATCAATAGTACTTATAAAAGTAGAATGACAACCTTAATGAGTTCAATAGTGTAGATTTAATCTTCCAAAAGATCACATGATATTATAAGTTGTGAAAAGAATTATCTGTAATTATATGATTTGCATGGGAAGGACATATATGAGTGATTATTCTTGTGGGGACTTAATCAATTCCCAGTCTCAACCTACCTAGATGATCACAAGCATTGATGTGGTGGACATTTAATCTTTCTTTATCTATCTCTGATGAGAAAGAGTCAAAAGATATTTTTTTTCCTCTATGTATTTTGTCAAATCTCTCAAATAAGATAAGAGTCAACAACTACTTTGATTCTATTTAACAAACTCATGAAATGATGCGATTTCTCTCAATTGTTCAAATTCTGAATTTGAAACAAAGTGTTCTAGATATTAATCATATGGGAGATAGAGACAACGAAGGAATAAAAATACAGAGAGACTGAAAGAGAGAAAATGTGAAAAAGAGTTTGTTCCATTGGAGGGGTGATCACCCCTAATATAAAGAGCAGGAGCCAGGTCTTGTCCAGTTGTCCCAAAAATAGGAATGTGGCTTTGAGGGTGTATGTGTGTGTGGATCAGTTAGATCGACATTAAACAGATTGTAGATCCAGATACCATAAATTAAATTATTCATCAGCTAAAAATATGAAAAAAAATATTGCAATATCATCCAACACTAGGTACTCATCTAGGCGTTTAACCCGAACCTCCAACCTGGTAAGGGCACAAGCAAAACCAAGGGAAAATGTGGAAGGTGAAAAGAAAAAAAAAATCACTAAAATTTGCAGCACAAGCTCCCAGGACCTGTGATTGTCACCTTTATATAGCAAGGAAGAAATAACCCTAGATCTCTAAGGTTCCAGCTCCCTTTCCTATCCTCCTAAGTGTCACAATACACAAATTTGACATCTGCTGCCCAACATCAACCATCTGAAGCCTTCTGCTCTTTCAGTTCTTATCACCCTCTCTTCCAACCCTTTATGTTTTTCTTCCCAGATCCAGACAGTTGGCCCCATCACTCTGAGTACCCTTCTAGGGACTAAGCCTCATGGCTAGCTCAAGGCCACGGGCCACCTCGCGACGGCAACATTCAAAATGTTGAAAATGCAATGAGCATCAAACTTCAAAAGAAACATCAGAATCTCAAAAAGCATATCAAAATCAAATAAAAGTGGAAAATGAACTCTAATTGAACCACCCAGACAGAAATATCGACCAACAATCAACATATCCTACAAATCAGTAACTTAGCAAGCTTGTAAAGAGCTACAACAAAATGTATGGAGAATAAAATCCACAAATGAACAAATACATTCAATCAAAACCACATAAACAAATCAGCTTCATCACATAACTTCACACAATAAACAACACAAACAGCCCTGATAAAACAATTCAATGATCAAACAGAGACAAAACATCAACTTTACTAAAAAAAAAAAGCTTTAAAAACATTCCCAATACCAAAAAGCACCAATGAAAATGAAAATATAATGACAAGAGAAACATAATCCAAACAACCGATCAAAACAATCCTCACCGCTTTGCGTAGTCTCTTGATCAACGCCATCGGTTTGCGTTTCAGTCCCCGCTGCAATCTAAAGACAAATATTCAAAATACACAGTCAATATAAACAATAGAAACCACAACTTAAATTAAAAAAAAAAAAAAACCAGAAATCTTGAAGTCTGACCTTCTTCGGGCGCGAGCCGTGAAGAGGTTCACGAGATCGTCAGTGGACATGTCGAGAAGAGCATCCAAATCGACGCCTCGGAAGCTGAACTTCTTGAACGTCCTCCTCTTCGGCTGCCCCGTCGCGACATCGGCGTCGATTTCCGCCTTCGAAAGGGAAAAAAATCGAGAGAAACATGAACATCGATGAATATGAGTCGGAGATGGAGAGGATCCGAGATCTAGATCGAGCTTACCATTGTTGCAATGTGAGAGATTGGAAAACTTTAACCCTAGACGAGGATGGCCGAGCGGAACAAGAGTTTCGAGAGAATGAAAAGCTAGGGTTTATCGAATCAATAAGATTTTATAAGGGGGGGGGCGGTCCAGACGGATGTTCCCGGTCCGACCCGGTCTAGTTAGCGTCTCTGATGAACCGCCTGGTTTGAGATCCTTAGGAGCTGTTTGGTTGATAAGTGAGATTGGGATTATGTGAATAATGGGATTTCAAATTCAGGTAGATTAGGATTAAAAATCATATCAACTTGTTTGGTATGGAACATAATTCAGAAAACAAGATTGGGATTTTCAACCCCAATCATGTGTTTGACAATGTCTGGATTACAATATAAAAAATATATATTTTCAAAAATATCATTTCTACAAAATCTAACATATGTTAATTTAGATTCAATTTTATGTTATTTAACATATACACATATCTTCTAAAATTACCCTTTATTTAATAAAATTTTAACAAAGATTCATTTTTTTTCAATGTATAACATTGAAATTCATATTTTTTTAAAACAAACTTTTCTTTAATGTCGTAACATCAAATAAGTGATTAAACTAAGAAAATTTTAAATTAAGGATTGAAAAATCTATATCAAACCAATTCATAAATTCATATCAAATGGGTGATTAAACTAAGCCATGTTAAATCGAAGAATAAAAAAAATCAACATCAAAATCTACCACATGCATTGATGAATATTTATTAAACATAAAAGAATATTTTACTATTAATTAAATCCATTCACTGATGAATGACATACAAAAAAAAAAAAAAAATGAAGAAGAAGTTTTGGCTTCCTTAGCTAATTTTATTTTTTTAATTATTGGCTGTGAGGATTGGTGGAGATGGAGGATTGGCTAGGAGATGACTGTTTTTATAATTTTGGCTTTAATGGCTAATTGTTAATTGTGGATTTATTTTTATTGGAGGTGAGAGTTGGGATTTATTAGGAGAAATTGGTTATTATTAGGAAAAAAGGATAATCCGTTATTATTAAAAAGAGTCTTGTTACACAAGCCTCATTATATAGGCCCCACTCATAAGCTTCACTAGGTGTCAATATCCTATTGGTTCTTTAGTTGACTTTTGAAAAATGGTAAAAAAGCAAAATACAAAACTATTCTAATTAAAAACACACGGTTCTAATGTCAAATCCCTCTTTTTTTTTGTTTACTGTTTCATCTTTCCTGTCCTCTCACGGGCCAAATTTGGATTTTCAAATTCTCTAGAGTTTCCAAAAACAGAAATCACAAACGAAATCACACCCACAATCTCTTCCCATTTCGTCTAAAACAACCAAAAAGACCTAAAATTTGTTTACGGCTTCACTTTCAACAATTTTTCAAACATTTTTTTCATCTGATTGTTAATCCCCTACTTAAAATAGGTATGTAGCGTTTTTTTTTTTTCAGACTCTTTTGTTGTTTTAAATGATAATTCGAATCCAAAAAAATCATAGAAAATTTATTTCTGATTGATATATTGGTTTTTTATGTGATATGTGAAAATAATTAATGAATGATGTGAAAAACTACATGAATGTGATGTTATTGAAAATTTTTAGTAGCTCCCTGTATCTATTTTAGTTAAAAATGCTTTATAATGTTTAAACTGCTGTTGAATTTGAATCTGGTGCACCTATTGGAAGAATGTAACTTGACTTTCTTTTTTTTATTATGTGTATTTGAATGTTGCAGGTATGATTGTGACATGATGTGTGTGGAATCATTGACTAATTATATATGTAACTTATTTTTTGGTTATATGCATTTATCAGTTTGTTCGATGTAAACTGATGATGGGTGAATGTAATTATCGTCTGATTAAAGTAACTTACTTTTTGTTATATGAAACTGTCAATTTTAAAAATGCAATCGATTAGATATTGAATGTAACTTACTTTTGAAAAATATAGTATGTGTAAATGTTATGATATACCTGGAGTCTTCAGTATTTGGATATGTAAATAACAAGATTTAAAAAATGTAACTGACATTTGATATATGTTATTGAATTTTTTGTTATATATAATTAACTATTATAGAATGTAATAGACTTTTATTCATAAAAAGTCAATTCTGATACCATAGAGTGAAATGTAACTGATTATTACAAAATGTAACTGAATTCATGAAGTGTTTCGACTATATCGAAGTGGGAAAAATCATATCAACGAAGGAAGCATCACAACAACCTAAGTTTTCGTACGTATGTTTACAACATTACATGTTCAAAACTGTAATATAAAAAACCCTTTAACAAAATTTTATTTTGGTTAAATTGCAGGATGGACTGTGGGACAGTGGTCATTCATATTATGAGACGGTATGCCCTTCATGAAGAATTACTGATAAACATGACAAAGAATGTGTGCACATATGTTAGAGCACACTTCATCAAAAAATTTCTGAATGACAAAAAGAGAATATACACAGATGATGATCTCAGGGTTAGAACAATGTAGTTTGATGAGTGACTCTGAGTGTTTAATCATGTATATATGTGAAAATTTTGTCATGTATATGGGTGCAAAACAAATTTTTGAAAGAAGCAAACATCTTCATAATGTATTGTGATGTGTTTAAATGAAAAACTATAATTTCTTATGCTTTTTTATGTTTTGAAGAATGTAAAGCAACTGGTGTTGGTTGGTTGTTTGTCACTAATATAGGCTATGATTTATGCTAAATGTATCTAAATTTTGAAACATGTAGTAGTATTGTTACAATACCTTTTAGAAAAATTTGGAACATAAATTTGCAATAATATAAGTAGTTTAAATTAAAATGTAACTAACTTTTTAAAAATGTAACTAATAATTTAACAATGTAACTAAATTATGATAAATGTAACTCAGTTTCTCGAAGAGCACATTACAAAACCTTTTAGAAAAATCGATAAAAATGTTATAAAACATGTCATTGGAAAAAGAAAACAAATGCTAAGAAAAATAAAGGAACCACAAAGCAACAGATACAACAGCTTCACCAACATTTTGCACATTACAATTTTCAGAAATGTTCACTTGCTTTCTCCTTGGCTTGAAAACCTTAGATGCATTCCTTTTCAACGGTAGCCGCCTTTTACTTCGACCCTTGATTGGAGAGTGAATAATTCAGTCTGGCAATGATTCTTGTGTTCTCTGTGTTCTTCGATCCTTGATTGGAGAGTAAATACTTTTACTTCAACAAAGAAATCATTTTGTGGACTGCCTACCTAACACTGAATTCCTTGTGTTCCCTGTATTGAACAAACAAAAATCCACAAAAAGCTATTAATGTGTTCATATATTTACCAAAAAAAACAAGGGATTTTTATTTTTCAGTCCCCGTAAACATGCATATTTAGGGATCGGTCCCTCACTTCTTCATATTTCTTTTTTAGTCCCCATATTCAACCGCCTATTTGGCTTTTAGTCCCTCCATCAAACATCCGTCCATACACCGTTAATTTGTGAAATGTGATTTATTTTTAAGTCCCTATAAACTATGTTATTTAGTGATTAGTCCCTCTCTTCTTCATATTTTACAAGGACTAATCACTAAATGACATAATTTGCAGAGACTGATCACTAAATACTGTAGTTTATAGAGACTTAAAAATAAAATCACATTTTACAAATTAACGGTGTATGGACGGACGTTTGACGGAGGGACTAAAAACCAAATAGGCGGTTGAATATGGGGACTAAAAAAGAAATATGAAAAAGCGAGGGACCGATCCTAAATAAACATGTTTATAGGGACTTAAAATTAAAAATCCCAAAAAACAAATAAATATACAATGGAAATATATTACTCATATTAAAATTGATTATGTAAGTCTGTAACACAAATTTATTTCACTAAAAGTTAATTACATTCAGATATATCATTAAGGTTTTCTGCATAATCTTATAACATTTCAGTTACAATTCTAAATGTAACTGAGTAATTAAAAATACACATTAATTCAGCAACAAAATTAATATAACTCGAACAAAGGTATGAAATATGTACTTGATAATAAAACGTTAAACAACAACATGCCAGATTCAACCTACAGCATCAAAAACATAAAAAAAACACAAAATTCACAATCGCTAGATTATGAAACTGCCAGAATTAAGATAAAAAACAGAATATGAAAACAGATTAAAAAATTGCATATACAAATAACAATAAACGACGCACCTGAATCAACCTCCATCGAAAAGAATACCAGAATGTTCAAATTTTTTTTCCGATTAGATTAACGGATGAGAAAGTCCTCCAGACATGAATTCAATTTAAAGATTTGATCAAACATCAAATTCGATCTGCTTCAAATTGTTCTTTAAAAGAATTGCATTGTGAAAAAAATTTCATCGTGAAAAATTAAGATTAAAAAATGGTAGATCTAAGAATGAAAAGTTTACAAAATAAATGCAATTAATTACTCGTTGATCCTAATCACCCATTTATTATGGTGGAGGTTTCTTAAAATTAAATCAGGGGTATTAGGGGTAATGTTACTAATGCCACCTCATGGGGCATATATGGGGCCTATAAAATGGGCTATGAATCATTTTCCTATTAAAAAAAGGAGATGTAAAAACTGGGTTAAAATGTCTTTTTCACAATCCACTTAGATAGGGATTGGGAGAATACAACCTTTCTCAATCCTCTAATTAAGGATTCTCAAACTCACTCTTCCAATCAGAATCCCCATTTTAAAAATTATCCAAACAACTTATTGATTTAGATTGGGATTCTCAATCCCAATCCAACCACCCACTACTCCTATCCAAACACACCGTTAATGTATTTCGTATTGGATATTGTCAAGACTCAAGATTAAAAATACAACAAACCAAAAAATTATTTATTCATTATCTATACTAGAATAGTAATAAACCTCATACTAACTTAATTATCTATCCAAACGGGAGCTAAGAGCATCTCCAATGGATATGTTAACTAACATGTTAGTGTCATATTTTACATAACATGTAAAAATGTTGCTCCAATGGAGATGTTAAGAGAGAGCTAAATGTGGGCCCCACGTGTTAGGTGTTATCTTTCATGCTAACTGTAGCTAGTATTTTACTAGCTAAATGCTCCTTAAAAAATTAATAAAAAATACATGTGAAAGATTGAGTGGCTGGAGAGGTGGGGCCCACAATTAATTTGGCTAGTTTATTTAGCTAGTCTATTGGAGCAACAACAACCAACTAAATAGGGATGTAGTAAATGAGTGTATAGTTGAGGTATAAAGTGCTGACATGGCACTTTAACATCTTGTTTAGCTAACATATACATTGAAGATGCTCTAAGAGATAGAATGTCTTATTTGGGAAATCACGTCATATCATCCTTCCCGAAAGAAATTACAAAGTCACACCGGGCATATGAATCAAAGCTAATTGATGGGTTGCAATAGAATAATGTTTTTTAAACTCCAACTTATATGCCCCATTATAGGCCCTATGAAGTGGCAATGGGAGAATTCATATTATACCCTTTTGACAACCAATTCCCCAAAACGGTTACAATTTTCATATTTGCATTCATGCAACATTAATTACCGTTTTTTTTTAATGTTGAATTGAATTTTTATTCTTTCATCATTAACTCATTCACTTTTTTTTTTGGAATTGATTTTTCCATGAAGAATACCTAGTAGCAAATCTGAATTTCTACTTCAAAAGAATTTGAAGTCAGGATTCGGGTTTTTTTTCGATTTGGATTTCGTCTCAATGTCTATCGAATAAAGTTTGGCATGTATTATGTTTAGGTTTGACATTTGGTATTTGGCTTTGAATATGATGTTTTTTTGTTTTTTGTATAGCCTAGATTAAAGAATGTAACGGAATTTATTTTTTCATGAACTCAGTGTAACATTTGTTAAATATAACATACAACGAAAAAAGTGTTTGACATTTTTCATAAAATGTAACTGACTATTGAAGAGAGGATCTGTTTTTAAATTGTTCAAACATTGCATGGAATGTAAAACATTTAAGTAAACATAACTGTTATGTTACATTTATGTAAATGTAGCAGTTTTTATGAAAATGTAACAAATAGTTCATGTAATATTCGTTAAATGTAACTCACAACGAAAAAGGTGTTTAACATTTTTCATAAAATGTAACTGATTATTGAAGAGATGATCTGTTTTTAAATTGTTTAAACATTGCATGAAATGGAAAACATTTAGGTAAATAAAACTGTTATGTTACATTTATGTAAATTACATTTATATAAATGTAACAGTGTTTATATAAATGTAACAAATAAATGCGAGAGATGTAAATATTTAGGAAATGTATTTGCATTGTGTGAAATTTATCTCATTTATGTAAATTGAAAAAACATTTGTCAAATGCTAGAATGTTTAGTTAATAACATTCTTTTAAAAAATGCGTATAGTATGAATGTAATTTGAAAAAAAAAATAGTAGGCCGTTTGAAGGATTTTGATGAAAAACAATTTAGGTAAATTTTGGTATAATTAAAATATAAATTCAATTACTAGATAAGGATTTCAAAATTTAAATTTTGAAATGGATAAATTTTAGTGTAACCGAGATTCATGTGGAAGATTAATAATTGAATCGAGAAAAAATAGGATTTGGGGTTAATGGTTTTTTTTAATAAAAGAGATCCGTAATTTTCTATTTTATTGTTTTTCAAAAGTCATCCAACTATTTAATAAGATTATCACACCTAATGAGATTTGGATATCATCACTGGTTGTATATTAACTCAATCAATTTAAATCTCTTTTATCCACATGTGATTTTCACAAGATGATAACAGACAACAACCTATGTGAAT
The DNA here is from genome assembly GCA_030737835.1 of Acorus gramineus. Lineage (NCBI taxonomy): Eukaryota > Viridiplantae > Streptophyta > Magnoliopsida > Acorales > Acoraceae > Acorus > Acorus gramineus. Next base: position 2,011,986 of record CM060851.1, on the reverse strand, counting down.
TAATCAAATGATTACATGAAATGCATATACTAATTTTCATTTGTTTATTGCATGACCTCATGACAGTGTAATGCGTAACCAACCTGACATAATCGAAAAGCATGTCCTCCCAAGATAGATGAAAGATTTCTGTCTAACATGAACATTGAAGCCTCCTTGACACACACCACATTATTATCTAGGCATCCATATTTTAGTTCTCAAAAAGATAACACATATGGGGGTCAATAAGTGGATGTATTTAATTACTTTTAGTTCAATATGTGATCATATAAAATATTAATCAACATTCATTGAAATTTTTCACTTTCAAATTTTGACATCATTGAAGTTATTCATCCTCCAACATTCATCATTTTTTAACAATTATGTTGATTTATACTGCTTTGACAAAATATAAATTATAAATCACGCTAACTTAGAAATTGCATAGAATTTTCTTTAGGATATTGTTTCTTGCAATATATTCACCCTCTTCATTTGAATCATAACATTGGAGGCTCTTGTTTCATTCGTTAATTAGTGTATTTAGACACTGTATTTTACATATATGATGATTTATATAAATTTGTTTTATCCAATGAATTTAAAAATTGATGTTATTGCTTATTTTTTGTACATCAAAATTATGGTTGAAAATATATTTTTCACTAAAATCATTTTTTCAAGGTGATAAAACTCAATTAAAGTTATCAGATGAAAAATCAAAATCATACTTACATGGTGATAATACCCTTGACACAGTCGATGGGTCCCATAATCTCAAATGGGTACTGGGTCCAAAGAATAATTCCCACAAATTGTTCTTTGAGTAGGTAAAAGATCTATAACATGACCTAAACTATCACTACATAGGCGGTTGGTTGAGGGACCATTTTTAGACTGCAAAATAGATTGAATGTATCAACACTCTACTTAAAATTATAAAATTATCACTCATTAATTTTTTGACTCTAAATACACTAAACTCACACATTTCTAATTTACTCATAAACTCCACTTAGGTAATGTTTTAAAAATAGAACCATTCAATGAGCCAGAAAAATCATAGAGTCAAGGGTCATTGGTTTAACCGTCGGGTCAACCGGATTTGAATCGTGACATAATTATAATATAATAAATATATTAAATATCAATACTAAATAAAAATATAAAATATTTTAAAAAACTTTGCATAAATTTTTATTTAACATCATAATATGATTTTAATATATAAATTTTTTTTTTATTAGATTTCATATTTTATCAAGTAATAACTCAAAATTTTTATGAAGAAAGAACATATCGGTATAAGCAACCTGTGTCGGTTCACAAAAAACGTCAGTTCAACCGGTGGGTTGATTGAGTTTTATCGGTTTTTTATATCATTGTGTTTTAAAGGTAAACCGAACCAGAATTCAAAACCGATGAAAGTTTATCCGGTTCAACCGGCTATGTCCGATCGGGTTTTAAAACACTGCCCTTAGGGACTACTGTACTTCATTCGCCCCTCACACTTGAAACTCAACATCCAGATCTTCTTTCCTTATAGTCAACACCTCCCTCTTGTCACACATTCACATCACAACCACACACATCCACTTTAAATGTATCCTCTTATAACCATACACTCCATTCAGTACCTCCTCATCCTTTCATTCACAGCCAGCAACACCACTCTTGCACTTCAACTCATATACACATGCACTCCCACCATTACTGATATTTACATGAACACAAAAAAGTGAGAATGGTCGTGGAGGATAAACAAGTTTGTGTATATCTTAATTTTTGGTTTTATGTATCATCATGTATCATAGACTAGATTAAGTACTATCCATACATCTAATTTTTTTAATCCTTTTTGAGAGAAAAAGATGGATCAGAGATAAAAAAAAAAAAAAAATCTTGTTAATGTCAATATGGAGATCAAACAATAGTTTTCAACTGTGAAATGGATTATATTAGTTTGTTAGTACAAGAAAAACATTCAGATTTCATTGTGATCATTATATTTTGTAAACATCATTTCTTGATAATTAAAAATCAAATTTATCTTACAAAATACTTACATACAATGTTAAAAAACATATAAACATAACATCCAATTAAGAATATGCAAATAAGTGGTTTTAAGAGTCACAGGAACAACAAATATCAATATGTTAAACAATTTTCATGAAACTTCATGCTACATACCTTTTAAACTCATAACTCATGAGCCTAATCTAACTAGAACATCAAACCAAAACTCTATGTAAACATACATAGAAATGAATCCAAAATCCACTAAAATCTGATACAAATTTGATGAGGTGTTTACTCTAAGCAAATGAATGAATTCCTCATTTTGCTCATTACCATATTGTATTTGGTGTTGAGGATATATCACATAGGTTATATAATACTTGCAATTTATTAATCAAGACCAAATTATGCATCAAATCAAAGAACAAATAATCATTGTTATATACATCTTAAAGAAAAACTTCTAGTATTTTAAGAAACAATTCGATTGATCATCCAATTCTATCAAAATGAAATATTAGATCATATATCACACACCATTAAACCCCTAGTCCCAATTTGTGCAAGTTCCATAGTCTTTCAACGCTTCATTTCATACCCAATTCTTATCCGATTTTCACGATTCCAAGTTCAACTTCTTCCTAAGCTAAACCACAACCACCTCCAATCGAAAAATCTTCGATCAGCCACCTATATTCTCCATACTTCCTTTATATTCCGATCAAACTCACACACCGCCCTCGACGAAACCTTTGCGCATTCAAACCCAAATGCCTCACTCCACACCCAACCCCAAACCCCAAACCAATACTCATTAGAAAGCCAAAGTCCTAACCTTTCATTTAATCCAAACCCCAAACAAATCCACCCACTAAAACCAAAGTTATTCACTAATCAATCAAGTTCAAAAGCACACCTAAACACCCCTCTTCCCCCCACTCCACAATCCAATCCCCCATCCCAATCCACACCATACCCATCCAAGCGCTCTCAACCGTCCGATTAGAAAAAACTCCAACGGCCCACATTCAAACTCACAGAATTTGCGATCCGCGTAAAGTGCAACCGACCAATCACCGACAAGCTCTCGTCCACCTCTCTTTTCCCCTCTCGCGTATATAACCGCCTCGTCATCAATTCCGATCCCATCAAATTCTACGATCTCCATCTCTTCAACAAACACACACACACACACGCATCAGAAACCCTAATTAGATCTCGTCATGGCTCTCACGGACGACACAGCCGCGACGACGGAGGCGGTCACAACGGTCCCCGCGGAGTCGACCGAGCCGGCGTCGGATCCGGCGGCGGAGGAGACCGACGCCGGTGCAACCGAGGAGAAGAAGCCGAAGAAGGTCGCGAAGGTCCCGAAGGAGACGAAGCCGAGGAAGCCTCGCGCGGCCCCCTCTCACCCTCCCTACAGCGATGTAAGATTTGCACCGGGTCTCTGTAACCGTTCGTTTCAGTTCAATCGTTTCTGATCTGCGTTTGTGAAAAACCGGTTTGTGCAGATGATCAATGAAGCGATCGGATCGTTGAAGGACCGGACGGGGTCGAGCCAGTACGCGATCGCGAAATTCATCGAGGACAAGCACGGATCGAAGCTTCCGCCGAACTTCAGGAAGCTTTTGCTTCACAACCTGAAGAGGCTCGTCGCGTCTGGGAAGCTGAACAAGGTGAAGGGATCGTTCAAGCTCGCCCCGCTCCACCCCCGCCCGAGCAGCGCCAAGCCGAAGCCGAAACCGACCTCTGCCGTCGCCAAACCGAAGCCCAAGCCCAAGCCAAAAGCAAAGAAGGCGCCGGTCGCCGCCAAGCCGAAGACGGTCACCAAGCCTAAAGCCGCTGCCAAGCCGAAGCCGGCCGCCAAGACCAGATCCGCCTCCGCCGCCTCCAAGGCTAAGGCGGCCCCAGCTGCGGCCAAGCCGAAGCCGAAGGTGGCTGCCAAACCGAAGGCTCCCGCGAAGCCGAAAGTGGCTCCCAAGCCGAAGAGAGCAGCGGCTCCGGCGGCGGCTAAGCCGAAGGCGAAGGTGGCGAAGACGTCCGTGAAGGACTCGCCCGGGAAGAAGAAGGCGGCGGTGGCGGCTTCTCCGGCGAAGAAGAAGGTTGCGGCGGCGGGGACGAAGAAGGCAGCGGTGAAGAGCAAGGCGAAGGCGCCTGCTAAGAAAGCGGCGGCGAAGAGGGGGAGGAGGTGAAGGTGGTAGTGTCTGTAAATTTGTTGCGTTTTTAGGGGTTAATGTTCGTAGGGGATGGTTTTCTTTTTATGTATTATTTTTTTCTCTTTTTAGGATGTCTCAGGAGACCCCGACATATCTTTTGTATACAAGTTTGAAATATTTTCTGTGTTCGTGTGTGTTTTTTTTTTAATGTTTTGAATTATCTGCTTTTTGTGATTTTCAAGGATCGTGAGTTTCCAATCTTCCAAATAATAATATAAATAAATATTATATATACAACCTCTTGACAAATAACCATTATCCATCGCTTAATTTTTTAAATACTCATATAACCATTATATTATATATTTTGTTTTAGTTAAACATTTAATCCCTTGAGTTAATTTTTTTTTATCAAATATGCTTGGAATATATTCTGTTTATGTTAATTCTTATTTGCGTATAACCTTTTGAATTTTCAAAAAAAAATCGTGAAAATGACAAAAATGTCCTTCTAACTAAAAACACCCAAATTCTATTTTTCCAAACCGTCCGATCTTTTGTTTTGTTGACATCACATTTAACAAATCAGTTTGATAAAGAGATCAAGGGCAGTAAATAAACAAGCAAAGCCAAAAAAAAATTCATTAGTAGATTAAAATTTGGATTTACCTCAACAAATCTTTACACAAAGTGAAATTCAAGTTTGCAGTGTATCACAAAATACCCTATCAATACTGAGATTAAAAAAAAAAAATATTTGGGAGTTTTTTTTTTTTTTTGTAATTTTCAGATTTAGGTTTAGAAAAGGTGTCATGGGTATTTTCGTTTTTTTTTTTTTTTGGCACTTTGGGTTAAGTTAACAGGTGCAATGTTTTAACCCAAAAGAATGTGAGTGTCTTTTGAATGTTTTGTGACAGGGAAAAATTACACATAACATCTGAAAGTTTGTTTATATCCATATCTCAATCATTTTTTTTTTAAATCCATATAACCCTTGAGCTACCTCTGTTATTACCACTTTGAAATTAGGATGTGATTAACTTAATTAAATATGGTTAAATTATTTTTTTAATCCTTGTCACTTTCCACCCGTATCTAAGTGGAACATGCATGTAACCCCTTTAAAGTATGCAAACATCCATTTTGATCTTTTTTTTCTTTTCTAAATATCTATATAACCCAATATATTATTTTATGGAAAAAGATTTAGACCCCTGAATTAGTTTTTTGCCTGATTTTAAAAAATATTCTAGGTATGTTCTATTCATCTAAAGATTAAAGTGTTGTAAATGTAATTATTCAAATAACCTCATAAGATTTAAGAAAATTTCAATATATAGATCCTTTAAATGTTAAAAATGCAATCTAAAATAAAAAAATCTTATCGTGTTTCTTCTTCAATGTGTTTAAAATAAATTATTGTATATTATTAGGTTAACCGCATATATGTTTTTACTAGGTAATGATGGAGGTGATATAAATTAAACTCTTAATTTCAGGGGGTTATATGGATATTCAGAAAAACAAAAAATAAATAGTAGTGGATGTTTGTTAAAATAAACTGTAAAATAATTTTTTATTGTTTGATTGTCAAAATACTACCCCTTTCAAATTAGAAGTTAAATTTTATTTATATTTGATAAAATAAATTGATTTTACTTATAAAATTACTTTTACAAATATTTAAATGATAAATTAAAATAGCTGTTTATTTTAAAGCTACATCTCTGGTTTATAAGTTTTACTAAACATGTATTTTTAATTACGCTATGTTGAGATTCACATCGGACGGTTCTAATCAGATGAGAGTAAAGTGAGTGTAAAGTACTGGCGCAGCAATTGATCGCTTTGAAACTTGATATCAATCTGAACCGTAATTTTTTTAAAATTTGGGGATTCTCTTCCGACCGAACCTGACTCCAAAAACTCAGGTTTTCTCTCCTTTTAATTTGTACTTCATATTTTATGTTCTTCTGATGTATTCAAATTTGGAGAATATATTAGTTAGCTGTAAATGTAGTTCCTAGGATTCATTGTCGGAGGTAATTCCCATTTATAAGTCTATAAAATGTTTGATGAAGCCTTTGAATTTTTGTTTAGTTTTTTTTTTTTTTTTTTTTCAAACATGGTTCCATGTGTTGGTATGAATGTTGCAGGGGTAACATTTTTATGGATTTTGTTCTTGAATTCGTTCTTCTATTGATATGTCATTTATCACATGAAATTATTATTCTTCATTTGTTTGTATTATTCTTCATTTGTTTGTCGTATCTTTGTTGTTTATGCTCACAAGTGTTCCGTTTAGTATGTTACGTGTTTGTAAATCATATGGGATAAATATGGTAAAAATATACAGTTAATTAAATTATTTTTAGATGTATTTTATCATTAATATAGGAAGTGCATGTAATTTTTTTTTTTTTTTTGGATGTGAAGGCAACAACGATAATTAAGATTAACTTTTTAAATTATGAAAAATGTGATAAATCATCCGAAACTAAACAAATCTATTAAACGCACAATTTGACGAACAACAATATCTTTGGTTGTAAGATATGAGAGATATCCAATCGGAGGACTTTTCAGAACATTTGAAAATGTCCGGGGTACTTTGTGACTGCTCATGAGTTTCATTCATAACTATCGTCATTGAAACTTGAAATATCATATCTATTGTGAAACATTTTACCCTTCAAGTCTGAAGAATTTAATCAAGGGAGTTGATACCCTCGGGCATTCCGACAGTTGTAACTCAATAATCAATATGTGAAATCTCTATTAAATTATATATACTATTATGTGAATACACACAATATCAGAAAAAATGTATTCATTCAATTCATTCAAGTATGTATTTACTAGACAAGTGTATACTTCAAAAGAGTTTCAATTTCTAATGAGACTGCATAAGTGATTGCAGAAATGATCGTGTAACATTTTCCTTTATCGCAAAAGGGCTTACAAAGTTTAAATTGATTCCTGCATTATTTTTGTGTGCAAATTAAGTCCCAAGGATTAAGAGTTTATGGAAAAGTTTATTAGCTATTTTGTTGACATCCCAAGGATTAAGAGTTCATGAATATATGAGACTAGTATCATGAAATTAAAAATTAAAAACTAGGAATCAGTTGAAAAGAATGGATCCCCAAACCATCTAGTTATTTTTAACTCTCAAGAGGTGATTTTTTTAATTTATGTTGACCAACTTATTTGCACTTTTCGTATCCACCATTAATACCATAACACTAGTCACACTATTGTTGACTCAAATCTAGTAAAGGATGAAAAGAAAGAATAAAAAAGAAAAGAAAATGCAGATTGCAAATGCGGGCTTGATCCACATATCGGACCACCTACCCATATTCGATTCAGTCTGGACCAAAACGCATATGTGGCCCCGTAGACCACATTTCTAAACACTGATTAATAATATTAATACTATGCACATGCTGAAAAGCACATGGTATATGGTGCAAGAAGAATATGTTCAATAGATATTCTCTATTATGTGTTTTATGATAGAACATCTAAAAGCACGTGAACTTAAACTGGTTGATATTACGAGCTTAAGTTCCCTTTTAATGACAAATTTCCTTCTAAACTGACACATGTTAAATTGGAAAGGGATGTCTTTTCCTTTGGGCATTTGGTTTTGAATTTTCTTTTGCTTTGTATCTTTCCTATATTTTAATTTTATTTTTTCACATGTTTAGGAGATCCCTCATTTTCATTTTGTTCTAGGAGCATCATTTTTTTTTATGAATGTACCAATCCTTATCCAGAAAAAGGTATCCTTTTTAACCATTCTTTTCCTTTTTTCTTCAGAAGAGCAAGGATGTGAAAATTAATTTTTGTCAATTTAGTTAGAATATTTGTCTTCCAAGCAAGCCCTTTTTTCATAGATTTTAAATTGCTGCACTGTTCTTTGAATTTCCATTTCCAGACGAATGGGAAATGTTACAATGATGGATGGTTTGAACAATTGAGTCTCAAGGTGGAAATAAATTTAATTAAACTCTATAAAAATAAATTGATATTGTTATTAGTTGAATGGCCTCATCCAAATTTTGAGAAGTTAAATAATTATTAGACTCCAATTTTGATTGCAAATACACATCTATGTAGAGTATATTGGAGAAGGGAACATGAGAGGATGAGAGGATTGGTTTCTTCTTCAAATGCGTACTATGTTTTGGGTATTTGAATATATTAGTGTTTACATGAAATATAATATTGCAAGTCATTTAATGCCATATATAAGACATATCTTTTGTTGCAGAGATGAGGGTCATGAGGCTCCATAGATTTACGTGTGCCTCTGGAAAAAAAGATTCACATCTCTAGTTTGGAATGAATTTGATAAAGTGATCAAAATGAATGGGATAGAATGCGCTATATGTAACGGAGGGATATAAGAGCACTATTTATTAGTTTATGAGGAGTAGTTTTGCAATCAAGATCCTAATAAGGTATTTCTGCAAACGTGGATCCTAACAGAAGTATAATTGCAAAAATCCCTTTATTTAAATCAAATGAAAACTATGAGAACCTCCATAAAATTAGAGGATGAAAGAAAAAATTTCACAAAAAAAAAACACCACCATCTCAATATTTAGCTTACGAATTGCACGATTGTGTAGCTTTTGCATTTGCAGAAGTTGTGTTTTATAATCATGCAACCAAACAGAAAAACTGAGACGGCTTCCTACACACAAATTTCAGATAAATAGTGATTAAAAATTATGTTTTTCAAAAACTGGGGAGGACAGCTTTCTATATAATCAATTTTAAATTCGACATTTATTGAAAATCAGTTTTATAATCGTGCAACACGTTTATAAAACTTTACAACAACCGCAAATGCACAAATTCAATGGACACACTCATTCGATGAATGATGGGCCCCCACCTGAAAACCAGCCAAAAAAATGTTGTCCCTTTGACCCAATCCCTCTCATGATAAAATTGGCATACTTAATCCTCAATAGGATCCTCATCTAAACCCCAGTAGTTTAGTGCATTCTCAATGAAGACCATCTTCCCTTTGAAAATACATTGTGAGAGTCAGATGCTCCAACATACCGCAAAAATTCAAGGAATTTAATTTTGTTTGTTGTGAGATGTCATCCATTTTGGCATGAAGGGCATTTTAGCATGAAGGGCATTTTTATAATTTTAATTAATTGTACTATATTTATTTAGTCTTAGGATTTAAGTAGAGAGACTTTATACGAGAGCATATATTGCCAAACAACTTAAATCTGTGTGTTTTGTTGTGTGGTATTTTGTTCTCTTGATCATTCTACCTATATAGAGATCTAACCTTACAGCCATCGTTGTATCAACTGATTCATTTTTGCCCTCTTCTTCCAGAACCAATCATCCCCAAAAGCTGCCTTGCAAACCCACATAATACTTCAGTATCAACAGTTTTTCTTCAATTTTGCTAGATTCTTGTGCCCGAGAAGAATGTTATAAACTAGAATTATATCCAATTACCTATTTTTATTTGACTTTAAATAGTTGTGTAGGAGTATAATTATTGTTAGAATAAAGAAAAGGGAATTCTTGTTATTATATTAGAGGAGCCAAAGGGCTCTATTTATAGATACATAGAGGAAACCCGAGAAAGGGAAGCTTTTGTGGATCTATGATTTTTGAGGTGGAGGCTCTGATACCATATTAGAATAAAGAAAAGGGAATTCTTGTTATTATATTAGAGGAGCTAAAGGGCTCTATTTATAGATACACAGAGAAAACCCTAAAATACAGATAAAGAATATAGAAAAACTAGGAAACTAATAATATCACAATAATAACAATAAAGATATAATATTATGATTGTTTAACAATGATATTATTTTTTTTTTTATAATGAAAGGTAGGCACTTTAGCATAATTTTATTCAAAATATGAGGAATGTCCAAAGTAGAACAAAACATGAACGAAAACAAGGATACAACGTGGAGCACCACTGAGGAGTGTGACATAAAAATACCACCCAATACCCATATAACATAATATATATTGGATCCTTTGCTTCTAAACATGGTTTTCATAAGCTTTATCATTCCACACGAACATTCAATATCACGATAGTAAAGGTACCCTCTCATCAGTGAGGAGACCTGGGATAATCACGATGAAGCATGGCTCTCGATCCTCTGGATGGCGATCTTCAGATCCTTTTGTACTTGCGACCTCAAGGGGGACAGCACTGCATCGTTCCATAGGGAGCCTGTGCCGCATACTGCCTCAGATTCCTTGTAGAGCTCATAGACTGAATCTGCCTCTTCATTCAGTGAGCCCACCCTCCCCAGGCAGCCAATCTCGCTCGGGTCCACAAGAAGGTTGTTATCTCCAGCTTTCCATGCTATCAACTGCATTTTAGTTGATTGAGAATGTCAATTACTAAAAATCTTAATCAATTTATAAACCCCACAAATTGAATTAACTTAGTAATCGAACTGTCTAAGTCGAGTCTCAAAAGTCGCTGTTATCCTGACTACTTTTCTGCATAGAAACCTTGATTGAGATTGCTAAAGTTTTGGAAACGGGTTTGAGAGCTAGCTTTTCTCTAAAATTGCTTAAGCTGTCTCTCAACATATTATAAAAAAAAAAACTAGTTTTTGGGTTTTTATGAAAAAATCTTGAGTTGAGTCTCAAAAGTTGTTGAGATACTGTCCACTTTGCGGTATAGAAAATTTGATTGAGATTGCTAAAGTTTTTCTGTTGTGAAGATTATGAGGCTTAAAAGGCTTGTATTAGATTAATTTGAGTTCTATAAAACCCATAAGAAACTCAACTTCTATAAGATCTCCTAATATAAGACCTAAACATTTCAGTATTTAAATGGTATTTGTCTTTCTACAATATTTTGACTAGACCAGATATGTTACATGATCAACAATGCACGGGTTTAATGAAGTCATCTTAATGTAGTTTAGTTTGAAACTCTGTCTAATAAGTCCAAGTGATTCCAAGCATTGTAAGTTAGGTTCCTCATGTTTCTTACTCTCTATATTTTGTGCTTGTGTGGTATCATAGATTTAAGTACGGCTACACATGCCACACATGCCATTTTATAATCCCATGATATATGATTTGGCATGTGCAGTTTTTACATTGAAACCGTTCGATCAAACGGTTAGATTATGTTCGAACCGTATAACCATAGTTCGAATGCCGTTCAAATGTCATTCAAACAAGGTTCAAATAATAGTTCAATGTCCAAAAAATGAACGTTTTGAAAATGAATTCCGTTCAAACGGCATTCGAACGACAGTTTAAAATAAAATAATAAAAGAATGATTGTTCGAAGGACTTATGAGTCCATTTGAACGGTCAATGTGTGACAGCACATACAACATGTGTAGCCAAACGCGCGGTTTGGATTTTGACCGCACATGCGGACCATCTATTATTTTAAAACATTATGTGTAGTATAAAACCTGACCTTTGGGGGAGAACCCATAGCATTTGTGGAGTAAACTCTTGCATTGTCAACAAGTGGGCAATAGCGATCAAACGCCCTCGCAAACCTCTTGTGCGACTTCAGCTGCGAATGCACCCTCACTGCTCTTCCCATCAGTATAGCTCTCCTGCGCAATGCATATTTAATACTTTTTGAACTTAAAAGCTTCACTCAAATCAAGCCTTTTAATTATTCAAAAAAACCGTATCTGTATCCAAAAAATTAAAAATACTTGATATTCAAATATCCGAAGTGTGGATATGGATATCAGTATATCCGGTCCGAAAAACATTCAAACCCGACATATAAAAAAATTAGAAATACTTGATATTCCAATATCCGGAGTGCGGATATGGATATTAATATATCCAGTCCAAAAAACTTCCAAACTCATATATATATATTATAATATTATATATGTTTGTATTATATGCTGTATATATCTATTCACTCAAACTAAGCCTTTTATATATTGTATATATTATTATTAATTTTTGAAAGCATGACATTTGAAAAAGAGAATAAACTTTAAAATTTTAATTTTAATTTTCATATATATCTCTATGATATATCACTTGAGTATTCAAGGTATCTGATTGCGTGTGGCGTGTGGACTCACCTTAATCCCCTTACAACAGCAAGGTAGGCATCACAAACCACCCCAACCAATTCAATTCTGTAAGGCTTCCTTGTGCTATTCTGTTCCCCTGTTTCGTCGTCGATGGGTTCCCAGTAGTCCTCTGTGACCGACCCATCCGTGTCGGAGACCTTATAACCCATGCCCATGCGATACCGACGACGATGGACGCTGCGAGCCATCGCGATCGTTTGCTCGACGAATGGTTCCCAGGAGAGCGTGCCGTCCATGATCACGTCTCGCCCTTCGTTCAGTGCAGTCACCAGCAGTGATGAAGCCGCATCGGTCGATGACTGGTGCACCTGCTCTCACCATAAATCAATAATGCCCATCAATATGTCAAGTTTTGATTATTTTAGGGGGTCCACGGGTCCATCTGATATCCAAAAAAAGAAAAAAAAAAAATTATTGTCAAGTTTTGATTATTTTAGTGGGTTATTATTACCAAGGGCATTGTAATTAAACCTGAATATGTTATCCAGAGGGATCCCACTTAAAGCATGGTGTTGAGAAGGGAGAGACTAAATATTGATTCTGCAAGAAGCTGTCTCCCCTACTATTTATCTACAATCTGTCTACACGATTGTAAGAGCAGTTTCCTGCAAACGTAAAAGCTATTTAATCGTGCAATCAAACGTTGCCGTTTCTGAATCCTGGAAATATGTCATGTTAGCCTATATAATTAGTGATAGTTTAGGGTGGATCCTGATTTTATCTTAAGCACTCGTTTAGTTCGTGTTATTATTTTAGATAAATTTACTTTATTAATTAATCATTCTATCAGGAGTCATTTTAACAGGAATCAAGATTTCGTCATATTGTTTGGTTGGTTTGGAGGTGAATTTATGTAAAGAATCATTTTTCAGTATTTGGTTCATACATGAAAAATTAATTTTTTTTATATATTTTAGATTCATTTACATGTGAAGTAAACACTAGAAAGTGAATTTGGGTAGAAATTTATTGAACCAAAAATCTATAAATATTGCCCATCAAAATGTGAAGTTTTGATTATAATTAAAAAGTCTGAAAATGTCATCCAGAGGTATCCCGCGTATAGTAGGGTGTTGAGAAGGAAGAGATTGAACTCTCTGAATATTTTTATAAACATGATCAGGGCGGAACCTAAATTTAGTACAAAGGGGGATAAACAATAGACTTTAAAGAAAAATAAATTATTATGACCAAATATAAAAATATATATATAAATGATAATTTAAGATAAAAATATGAAAATTCAATTATTTTTTAATAAGTCAGTGCACCAATGAACATCCAGTATATATTTTTGTTAATTGCTACAAAAATAAACAAATTACGTATTTTATTATATACTTTATTTCATGTAATAACATCTACTTTAATGGAAGAGTGTATGATTTTTTAAAAAAAAATCGGTGTGGACTGCAGGGCTGAGCGTATCATTTTCCTTTTTTATCTTGTTGGGCCCACAGTGTTTTTTAATTTTTGGTTGAACACTGATACACTCAATCCGTTTTATAGCCCATTTTACAGCCCTTGTATGCTCTGATAACATAGTATATATTGCATTATCATCGTGTATGGGGTTCTCTCATTGTATATGGTATAAAAAAATATCATTTTTTTTAACTTGGTTTCATATAGCAACATGTATTTTATATGGAGAGTGTATGATTTTAAAAAAATAAAATAATGTATCTTTATAGTTGGGCCATGATTATTAGACTAGCCCACGTAACCTGCAATATTTTCTTTGTAGATTACATATTCAAAGGATTAAAATATGTGAATATCAAATTATCTTTTGATTAAGAAAACCTTGCCAATTGGGGAAAAAAATAATGAGGGAATCAATCAACACACCATTAATATCGGACAAAGGACAAAGCTATTCTAACATTCCAAGTTGTGCAAGTATAGGTGTCAGGGACTTCAAAAAGAACATATAAAACTAAATCCAGAAGATAAGACAACATGATTAGGGTAAAGTTTTCATACCAGCTCAGCTGTTTGAAGCATGTCATGGTGGTGGCCCCTGGAACTCAAAGCCCTGTAGATAACATCTGTCTCTTTGAAAGCATCCGCCTCCACCACCACCGCATTCCCCCCCGCCTCCACCCAGAACGGCCTTTCACCGATGTCATTAATTTATGTTAAAATGTTAATGTGATATTGATATGACATACAAAAAATAATCAACTGATTCATTGCGATTCTATGTTAATGACAAGTTGATCAATTTAGTAATTCAGAGAGTACTTATAAGAATGGCATACCACGTTTTTATTTATTATCATTTTTTATGATAGAAAGGGTTGTCTATGGATTTTTGTGTCACATGTCACTCCAGGAACATTTTGGTTAGGGGGGTTGTTAAGGGGGGTTGCTCTTTAAGTGATAATAAAATAAATGAGGCCACTTGCATGTTGAGTGACCAGACTACAAATGTCACAATGTTCACGTGAACATTTATAATTATGTCACATGTAATAAGTTGCTGGGGGCATCAATTATGTTCAATTTAATTGTTCTGGTCGGAGCTTTCTGCACGGGTGGTTTTTTTTTTTTTTTTTCATTTTCAATTTCAGTCTCATGTTAAACACTCAAATTGACATTTGTGTAAATTGTTAAAAAACATTTCTTATTTTTATAGATAAATTTATACAATTTAGTAGGTTATATATTTTATTATTTTTATTAATACACGTAAATAAATTATATTATTTTAAAAAAATTTAAAACACATGAGAAGTGAAATTGAAGATGAAAAAGAACTATGCCTAACATTTTCTAACTCACTCGTTGAGGATGTCTTTGAGGACGGTACTTTTGCCGGCGCCCATCCCGCCGCCCATTAGGAGGAGCACGGGGCTCCGCTCACTGTGGGCGGCCGGGACCATGACCTCCGTGCACTTCGAGTCGTCGGCAAGACGGGGTGACGGGGCGATCCCGATGGCCTTCATCTCCTCCACCAGGGTTGAAAACACCCTTGTCACTTTCAAGTTCTTGGTCACCCTTTCGAACCGTTGTTTCCTAATAAATAAAAAAAATATCATATTTAATTTTTTTTACAATCTTATTTATATTTTATTCATGTTTTAATTTTTTTTAAAGACATTTTAATGTAACAATGCATTTGGACAAACTTATGACAGGCAAGCATAATACCTTGTTAACATATTTAATTGGACTTTATGAAAGTGCACAGTTTTAGGGGCATTGAAAAATGACAAGTTGGATAACAAGTCCACTGACTCAATTAATAAATAGAAATTAAGAACACGTGGATCGCATGCCGTTTATTTTCCCTGTTGAAAGGATGGATGTCCTTATTATTATTATTATTATTTTTTTTTTTTTTTTTTTGATGTACAAACAAGAGATATATTACATATATATCAAAAGTAAATAAAAACGCATATATATCAAAATATATCGGACAACCTAAATTGTACATGAAACGAAAAATAATTGAATGCAATAATCACTGGAGTGAAATTATAATAACAAAACAAACAACAGAGTAGCTGGAAGAGTTCTGTGACTTGGAAAAAAAATGGTGTTTATGAGAGTCTTTGTTTACAAAATAATTGGACCAAGTTTATATTACTTAAAATATCGAGTTGAAGACCAACTTGCATGCAACATTGAAAATTTCTTATATGTTTAAATTTATCCTGGGCATATATCGTAGGGGGCAGTCCCCAATATATAATTTATAAAACAAGCACGCATCTTTTAAAAAAATTAACATATTAAAAAAATGATTATAATTTGCATCAACGCCCCTTAATTTTATTCCATGTGGACAAGAGTTTACTAAAATTAATTTTTTATTTCATTATTTCTCTTTCAAGCAATGGGTTACAATACCTTGTGGCATCCAAGAAAATTCTCTTCAACTTCTTCTTAGGTTCTGATTCGACACTCAAAACCTGCACACATAATTCAAAGTTTCGTGTGATAAGATTCAGTCAGACTTAGATCCTATTAATTTTATGAGACTGACTAATAATTTGTGACAATCTCATATATGATTGGATATCCATTTTAGTACTAAGGCTCTTACTTGACTGATCATGAGGGATGTATATTTCCAGTGAAAGGCAAAGTATGCCAAAATGCATCTGTCAAACTCTTCAATGAGCTTCGGATAGAGAGACTCGGCGTCCGGATCTCCGGCGATGAAAGCGAACACATCATCTTCGCATTCTTTGCTTTTCCTCAGATAATTATTGGCCAATTTGCATATGTGGGGACACTCATTTTTGTCATCAAAGCCTATCTGTCTAGCTGCACTCCACCAAATTAATTATAATATACAACAAAAGGAACAATAGAAAATAAATAATAATGACAAGTTGTTGGCATCAATGTCAAATGAAGAAAAAATGATACACCCAACCCTCAAAATCTTACTTTACATTTTATATGAGATTTTTTTTTTTTTTTGTACTGTAAATTGAATTGAGACGATTTTTAGGATTGAGTTTGTATCATAAATTGGGTGTTTTTGATGATGTCTTGGGTTTTATACAACAATGAAAGCTCAAAAAGATTAAAAAAAATGTTTTTTATAATAGAACTGTGAGCATATCCATTTCAATATGGGGTTTGTTGTACTGAAAGATGTATATACCTACGTAATCAGAGAAGTTCTCGAGCTTCTCGATTCGGCCGGAGTCGCTGAAGACAAGGTGGGGGACGACCTTCGGATCCACGACCGTTGGCGGCGGCGGCGGCCTCTTGCGGCGGTGTTGGTGGAGGTGCATCGCCAAGGCGGCGAGGCCGGCGGCGGAGAGGGCGAAGAAGCGGAGGAAGAGCAACCCCCTGGAGGCATCTGATGGGGAAAGGAACAAGAAGAAGAGGTTGGTAAGTCTTGGAAGGAAGAATGAAAGTGAGAGGAGGAGAGGATATGTGGAGAGAGATTAAGAAAATGGAGAGGTCAAGAATGGTTGGAGGACCAATGGACCTCATGAGTCATGACTTACATTTCTGCATGACTTTAGGATCTCAAGAAGAAGTTCTTGTGGTTGTTTTTTTTTTTTTTTTTTTTTGAGAGAGAGAGAGAGATTGAATTCTTTGCTTCTTCTCTTGTACTAGTTTCATGTGTTATTATATGAACAAGGTCAGTGCCATACTTTTTTTTTTGGGTTTTTTTAGTTTTCAGTCCTGTAAACATGTTTATTTAGGGATCGATTTCTCACTTCTTCATATTTTGGTTTTAGTCCCCAGATTTAAATGATATGTTCCTTTTTAGTCCTTTACAGGGACTAAAAACAAAACCAAATAATTTAGGGATAGGTCCCTCCCAATGACTAAAAAGGAACATATTCTTTAAATCTGGAGATTAAAACCAAAATATAAAAAGAATTGAGGGATCGATCACTAAATCCCATGATTTATGGGGACTTAAAAATAAAAATCCTTTTTTTTTTTTTTTGGAAAGGAAGGGGGTGATTGGGAGAGGGGGTGAAAGATTGATCATGTGGTCCGGTAATGATGTCCATGTAAACATGGGGTACTGTTTTGGTCTATCAACGGATCGCGGGTTGACTTGGATCTAACGTGATAAAAGGCGTAAATATGCGACCCGATCTTATGGATCCGATTGACCCAATCCAAATATTATGCAATTTTTTTTATTTATGATCCAACCTAACACTCATGATTCAACCAAACATTTATAACTAAATAATTGAATAATCATTTAAAATTTCAAACATTTGAAATATTTTTACAACATTTTGACTTCACGTAAAAGCATAATAATCCAAATCGTATTCCAAATGTTCCCTCATAAAATATTTAAAAATCAAAATAGTGAAGAACTATTTATAATACATTAAACTCTATTAAAAAAAAAATGAAGCTATTGTAGGCCCTTGAAAAGTTTTTGAACTTCTCTTTGTCTGGCCAATTTGTTAATAGGTTGACTCGAGCCAACCCGAGACCCGATATGGACCCGACCCGAATGACCCGACAATCAAACGGGTCGGGTTTGGGTCCACCCCGACCCGGACCCGATCCGTTGACAGACCTAGTACTGTTACATGTAGTTTTATAGATAGGTCATGCTATTATAGTTTTGTGTTATTTAGTTTTCATCCATTCTAAAACAGGCAAATTATTAATAAAAATCCTCCAAAACATAATATTAATTATTATAAATATCCTTAAAATGTTATCTGGCTTTGTAAAAAATCCAATAGTTAATAGACTAAGAATGTTAGGGGAATTCAACTACATATTAATTATTTAATCCTCTCCAATTAAAAATGTCTTAAATACCCTCCTTCAACCTCTTAAAATCTCTGAGTGCTGGATATTCATTTTGGACCTAAACAGAGCTTCAAGAAGAATGCTTCATTCTATAAAAAAAAATAAAAAAAATCTAGTAATCCTAAAATACAATATTCCACCATATTTACTCCAAAAGAACAAAAAAAAAGAAGTTAAATTTGAAGACAAGTACGGGTAAGGTCCTCTTGAGTTCTTACTTTACACCCCAAAAAGAAACCACACAATGCTTCATTGTCAAGTAATACTTATTTGGGTTTTTTTATAAATTCAAATAACATTTTAAGGGCCCTGTAATAATATTGTGTTTTGAAGGATTTTTTAATAATTTATCTATTTTAGGAGGAGCCGAAACTAAATAACCCTATAGTTTAATTATACAGGTGGAGCTTGATCATAAATTATAACTCGGGCCACTGTTAAGTCTTGAGTGTGATCTTATATTTTTTTGTTATATACGACAAGGTATATGTTTTGTTGTGTGATAATTTTTTAGATTTTATGTAAGAGGATATATATCATTCTTAGGATGATAGAGATTTGAGAGATAGATCATGCAATGGTATAATGATAAACACTCAGTCCTTTATAATTAAAGTCTAAAATACAGTTTCATATTCTTCGTTAGCCCCCCCTACCCATTGTATCGATGTATATATCTTATTGAAAATTTTTCACATTTCTATTAAATGATATCATTTAATTCATTAGATTATATAATTTATATTTTTTAAAAATGCATACCTCATTGTGTGACAAGATTAGCGGCTATGATATTGCGGGCCTATGACTTAGCATTTTATATTAATGAAGGGTTTATATGAAATTTAAAGGATCTTTAAGCATTAATTATTAAAAAGTCTATCTTAAAATACAATTCTATAAATAATCAGTGATGTGGTGTATTAGTTAAATCACTAGGCTAAATGCATATGATTTGACTTTAATTATAAAATAATGATTTGAGTCTTGCAAATGGATCATTATCATTAAGAAGTGTATGAAGATGTCATGCTTTGTTTTTTTTAACCTAAATTAATTATAATTTAAATTACGAACGACAAAGTCATGTCCTTTTTTTTCTCTTTTGATTTGGTATTAACATCTTGCATGTCCATTTTAATATACTATTCAAATTTGTGTGTTAGATTTCTCAATTAGGTGATCAGTTCATTGAACAATTTGATTGGAGAATGAAATCCACAAGTGATGAAGACTTTGCTTAGTAATGCAAAAGAGGAGTAACTAAGAGAAAACTCTCTAACATCAAATGTGTTTTGTGGGTTGCCCACCATCTGTGTCACCCAGTCGATCAATTTTTTTGTTACCAGATTTGTGGTTCGTTCTTTGATTTCGGATCAATCATTTTATTGAGGTGAATTTTTATACATCTATAAGTATTCATATTCTATGGTAACGTTTCCTCATTTTTAAAGTTCCTGTAGGTGTGCATGAGTGCATCCCCACATGAGAAGCTTGTGAGTGAAAATGTTGGACATAATTTTATTTGAAGTTTCATTTACAATTTGTGCATATTTTGTTTCCAAGTATATACTTGAAATTTTTATAAAAAAATTTAAACATACACTTATATATTTGATCCATCTCAGAGTCCCGTTTGTAGAGACCATTCTCTAGCCTCCTGCACACTCCACTGTATTGTTCTAGTACAATGTATAAAAAAAATTAAAAAATTCATTTTTGTTAAAGAAAAAATATATACTGATTTATCTAAATATATATGTTTTATTTTTTCCGTAGTAATATATACTTCATTAAGAAAAAATCAAAACTGTTAGGAGTTGCAGACGAGACTACATACAAAGGTCAAATTAATATATCATTTTTTAAAATTAAACATATATTCAAATGAATTGAATATAATCATTCTAATACAAAATAAATATAATAGAGAATGCATGTGACATCATCCTTTCTGAGCATCTTTGTTGTGGGTATGGTTAAAAAATGTGACAATCCTTGCCACCAAACACGATATATTTAATTTTTTTTTGTACTTGATGGGTAACAAAGTCCTTATTTCCATAAATGTTCTGGAGTTTAGAGCAATATTGGCGTGGCAACCGGGAACGATGGTAAGATCAGAGTGGGCCCGACTAATTGTGCCCCACCTCAACCATTCCTATCGGCTCATTGAATATTGCGAGGCCCACCAAATGAATAGTGCTGTTACACTTAGTTTATTTCTCAATTCAAAACATAATTCTATTTATCACGTTAAAAATTCAGTGAAACATATATTTCATTAGATGTTATATATACCTTATTAAATATTTTCTTACACTTACTAAAATTAGGTTAATTCAACTCGAAATGGAGCGATATGCACTTTTTATCAAAGCATATACCTCATTGGATGATGTTTACTATTTCTTAAAAAATGAAAACATATGAGGTCTAAATTTTGATTAGTGAATGCGACTGGGTCTAACATTTTTCATAAAAAAAAAACAGACAAGTGGTAGGTCTCTGGCCCAGTCCGCATCAGTCAAAATCAATGACCTAGAGAAAGAGTGATTATCATGGACGTACAATTGTTGCAACATTCACGCACGGTCCACCGTTCTCCACCACCCAAAATTCACGGTCACTCAATTTTAGTGGTCATTAGGAGTTCAAGAACGACTTCAGTCAGTATCAAACTGCACAATCTATAAATTAAATTACATAGCCTATCAAATAGATATTCCGTTTCAATTCCATTCGTATGGTATATGTTTAGTTCGTAAATCCCATATCAAATGAATATAATTAGATAATTTTTTAGATTTATTCAATCATTATTATAAAAAAAATACATGACAATATTTTAATTTTTGGTTTGGTGTGAAATTGTGAATGCAACACATTTAAATTGGGAAAAATCGATATAGCTCATTAGAAACTTATTAAAATTGAAAAAAATTTCTGTAAAATCCGTAAATCCTCTTAGGTCCCTTTCTTTTTCTTTTTCTTTTAATCCTAGTTAATGGTTTTAGTCTCTGAATTAACATTTCATCTGTGCAAGGAGTATATTCTATGAATATTTCATTTAATTAAATGAATATCTAAAACAATATTCAAATAAATCTCCAAAAAAACTAATAAAATCTAAATCAGACATTTTTATAATTGAAATACCCTTCAAATGCAGAAATACTGAATTTCCCTTATCACCTCCATTGAGAAGTCTCGTACGCTCAAAAAATTGTATAGTTTTATAGAAAAACAGATTTGAAATCCTAAAATTTATTTATATGTGCCTTAAAACTATAAAAAAATTTAAATGTAATGTATTTGGTGAATATGTAATATATATATATTTTATTTAATTTTAATTAATTTGTTAGAAAATCTTATTTGTAAATATGCATAATTTCTACATAATCTAATAGTATAAAAATAAATAAATTATTTAGAGTGATATAAAAATAAATAATATATTTTTGAATGGCATATATGCAACAAACCCTAAAATATATTATCCATTAAAACCTTAAGATAAAATTAGGAAAAGAAATAATTGTTTAAGATAATAAAAGATTTTAATAAATTTATAATCGACTTTTTTTTTATTTTCATAAGTTTTCAGAGAGTTAATATCAATTTTTTCAAGAAAAAAGTAAAATTCAAGGGTATCACAGTAATTGATCATGTATGGTTGGGGTTAACTACATATCTGATTAGTTCAGATTGCGATAGTGACATAAGGAGATTTACCAATTTTATTGAGATTTTTTTTTTATTTTTCATAAGTTTTTAGGGAGTTATTTTAATTTTTTCCTTCTAAATTTCAAAATAAGAGGATAAATTGTTCAAACTAAAGACACAGAGGATCAAATAATTGAAATGCATACCAGTGTTTTAAAAACTGGTTCAACGAAAACCTCAAAACCACTCTACTTTAAAAACCGTTCTATAATTAAAAACCCGTTTAAACTGCCGGTTGAGCCGCCGTGTTTTGAAAACTAGTACCGGGTTACATGAACTGACTGATTTTTTAAAAATATGTAAAATCAATGTTAAAATCAATAACTCACCAAAAATGTTATAAAAAGTCTTTCAAAATTTTAATTGCTTAGAGTTTTTAAAATATTTAAAACTTAATTTTAATTCATCTTTGAAATTTTAAAAAATGATTTAGGGTTTACAATTTGTCTAGTTGCATTTTGAAGAGGGGAAAACGATTGGAGTTTTTACAATGGACATCTCCACTTAGAAATTTTAATTTATATTTAACTTGAATGTCATATATATAAAATGTATTAAGATCCATAAATAATTCATTTTTATTATAAATAAAATCATACTTATTATGCTATTATGATTTATATAATGACTTTTAAAATAATAAGATTTAAAACTTGATGAGTGTGAAAAATTTCTAGAATGCTTCTTGTCTTTTTTATAATTTTGAATTATTAATAATATAACTATTACATTTATTACATCATGATGACGTCATGTTTGTTTCTGTGTAGCCCGACGGTTGAACCAATGACTCTTAACCCGATCATTTTTCGGTTCGATGAAACAGTTCAATTTGTAAACATTGATGCATAGTTAGAAACACATAACACATATAAGGCCCATACAAATATCTCAATTAGATTAGAAATGGCTCTAATTGCACTACATAAGTGGTTCATTGGCCGCCTATATACTCTATTAGTGGAGTGTATACTTCACTTGTTTAATGTATGAAAATTTTTATTTATTTTATTTTTTAGAAAAAATATATTGATTTATCTAAGTATATATATTTTATTTTCATAATATTATGTATTTTATTTGACAAAAATATATTTTAAAAAAACTAAAATGATTGGGGCTGCAAACGAGACTTCACATCAAGGCTGGATGTATATTTCCAATATTTTTGGTCACTCAATAAACCCAAATGACTGTATATCAATTTTTTTTCTTTGGGGGCGTCAAATAATTTTATGCAGCTTTTGCATACAGTCTTATTTTGCTTAAGAGTTAAATCATTGAAGTATATAATTTAGTTTTTCTAATAAAAATGTTTCATTATTCAAAGTATACACTTAAAAAAAAATTAAAGCAGGTAAGAGCCACATGTGATGTTGCGGGCAACATTATCCATTTGTACTAATAATGACAAGAAGATAATGCACATTTTTTTTATCTTTTTAAAATATATATTTGAATGCAATTTTTTTTAAAATTAAATTATTCATTCCTCCCAATTTTGTACACTTTCATAAACAAAAAAACAATTAAGTAATATATAATGAAGCATGTACCTTGTTACAAAAACTCAATTGGTATGGAATGTCTAAACATGTTTGACAATAATTAAACAACAACAGTAAACTATTACCTTGTCCCCCAAACCACAACAATGCAGTGTTTCATGGTGCTTTCTTTAACAGCCTCCAAATAGTGGTATTCACTGTTCAAGGTCTCATATTTGATTTGGACTTTCAACCAAAAAGAGAAAAGCTCCAACCTCCTAACATAAAATTTTCTAAAAAAATTTCTGTCATTGTCAGAAGATGAAAAATGTGAAACCCTATAGTTCTCCATGTTATTAAAGCATGGACAATAAATTTTTGAACCATCGGGACTTTTAGACAGTAGTTGATTTGTAATTGAAAGTGGGAGAACAAAATACAACTAAAGAAAAATGATATGTACAACCCTGCGTGCAACCTCACCGGTTTTACTTTTAAAAAAAATATGATACACCCATTAAAAGCCACATACGTCTACAGACAAACTGTAAAATGGACAACTAAGGCCCCGTTTGGTTGCGTGATTGAACGCATTTTTGCTTTTTAAAAGGCTGAAAAACTAAAATCGTATAGCCAAACAGAACAGCTTTTTACCGAATCGGAAACTAAATTCATCTGTGTTTTAAAAAGCTCAAAAACAACACTTTTTGTTCGGAATCAATTTTTTGAATTGAAAAGCAACTTTCTCTGCCAAACATTAAACTTCTTTCAAATATTGATTCTTGAATTAAAAAAAAACATCCTAAAAAAATCAAAGTCTAAAATCATCTTAAAAAACAGTTTTATTCTAAAAGCTACTTTTCAATTTGTGTTTCCAAACTGACCCTAAATCAACCCCATCACATCACATCAAAGACAACAAAAGGAGGATCAACTTCAGCTGATTATAGAACAGCAGATCAGCCAGTTTTGACAAGCCATTGAACCCGCTTTGTTAAGTCACATAAACTAGAGATTTTACAACTGGGAATCTCATCACTGTACAGAACATGAACGAAAATTTTTACTATAGTAGTTCAAATATAACCGGTAAAGGATGGATGTCTCAAAGCCTTCTTCCACTCCCTCAAAATTTTCTTTATTTACACTGCGGAAAGAAAAATTTACAATGCCGAGATGATCCTACCTCACATGGATTTGATTCCATTTCATCACGCCTTGCACAACAACCATTTTTGGTGGAACCCAAGTAAAGATGGCGGTGTGTCACAGCTAAAAACCATGCCTCTCTCTCAGTTGAAGCAATGATGTCAGATATTCTACAGATGGCAGGTTACAGCCGGCTTTCAGCGTGGCGGACCACCATGCCTCAAGCTCTTCCTGCAAACAAAAGAGCATAGGATATCATGAGAAACTCGCCTCAACAAGTATGACATGCACGGAACACCAAGGAGAAAAGAAGGTTAGGGAAGGCTGGTATGCATTCTCATTGGCATGGGCATGACCGCGTGCACGCGGATACAAAAGAAGATTAGACAAGTGAATCCAATGCAAACAATGGATCTGACATGACAATGGTGATTATTAGCAATATAAAAGATGAATCGAAGGATCCAAGTTTTGGTGCAAGCAGTAGGGGTTAGCCCAAAAATATAATACAAAAAGACATATAAATGTTAACTCTATTCAACAGGGAAATGACAAAAATTACCTATGTGCAGTATACCTAACGTTATCCAGTAGATGGTATTATTAGTTACGGTGACACATTTGAAGATGTCTTAAATAATATGTTCTGTTTGCCGGTGAAATTGGTTTATGAGAGTATGTTAATCCTAGGATTTTTTTTGAAGTAAATGATAGGCATTCTCATAGATCCTAGGATTGACTCAAACTGTCCTGGTTATGCATAGAGATGTCCTCTAATGCACTCAAGTGTTCATTATAAGATTGCTGAAACATGTACCAATGTAAAAATCAGATGCCCTGCTGTTAATTCTTAAAACACACAAGGTGAAAGATTGATGATGAGATAAGAAGTTTACCGCACATCTCAAAACACAATGGGGATGGGATGTAAAGCTTACTTCTGGTTAGTATAATACCTCAAGGTAATCATGATTGGACACGAATCGGTAGTCAACCGAACATTTGAAATCTCCTATATTTACAGAAAGGAGACTTTTCAGCTTTTCATATGACTTCTCATGGTGTATTCCTGCAATATCAGGGCAAACTTTCTGAGAATGGTAACTAACATAAATGAAGGTTGAAGAATTCTTGATAAGAAAATGAGATCTGTACAAAAAATAATTATCAGAGCTATTAACCATTTATGCGAGCCACATAATAGCCTGTCTCGCCTATTACCCCTCCGCCACACTTCCCAAGCTTTATGCGAACAAAAAATCCCTCGAGACCAACCTTGGAGATTGGCAATTTAATACATCTACAACAAGAAGCATCAATAATTAGAGGAGATACATATTGAGTTTGTTTAAAACTTAAAATCTGTTCTATATCAACAAGTAATCAACAGCAAAATAGACTTGAATGTGTGTGAAGTCTCATACTTGCATAGGCAGTGCTAACTGTTTTGAATTTTGAAATAGTTGACTTGAATAGGCAATGGCAAAACACGTGTTCTGATAAGTTTGGCCAGTTAAGGTTATTTTTTTAGTAAATTGATTTACAACTTTAATCTAAATTAGATAATTAAAAATAAGCCTTAGCCTAGAAAGTTAACTTTCTTTTTATATTTCATTGGCATCTGATTGCCTCAAGTATCGGATACAGAAATATTCAGAATTATTCAAGGACACTTCCATGTAAAATATAATGACAAATTGTCTACATATATAAATGATTTGATTTGACCATTTGAAATATATATGGGGGGGGAGAGACACACGCGCGCGCGCATTAGCCATTTAAATTTCTGTCCAATAAAGGCTGAGCCCATGCAGATAAGGTTCTCCAGAATTAGTGTGGAAGTGCCCTCATTTGTCCAAGTGTGTTCATGATCCCAAGTGTCCAGTGAAGGAAATATAGATTAAAAAAAAATGTACCTAGCAACATAGCCTAGAAGATGTTTGTCAATGTTGCAAAAGGAAGTTTACTTACTTCATAATGTCAGTCCGAGATATGCGAAGCTTCCTTATTGCTTGAAAAGTTTTGGTGGTTGTACACGGCAGTTGAGAGGTGACACAATTATAACATGGTATGATCTGATCATCTCTTGATTCATTCTTTCCAGAACATGAAGCCATCCGCTTACCATATATCAGACAGTCTCTAGAAGTTTCCTTCCCTGCAACCATCTTGCAACTCTCATAATCAGGGGGATCCTTTTTAATCGCATCCAAATTTGAAGCGCCTCCTCTTGTGCCTGGTATTCCATCCGAACCAGCATGCTCTGTCTTATCATTATCAATGATATATTGAGCTCTTCCTGAATTATTTGTTCTTTCATCAAGTCTATTATCACTGACAAGTTGATGAGTCCTGTCTACATTCTCCGATAGCAGCAAAGTTCTACCACTTTGGTCAGTAGTAAAAATAAGTCCAGGGTTTTGCTGCCCTCCATCACACTTTTCATGATTGACCATAGAATCATTAGTTATCGATAAACACTTTTTCTTTAATCCATATGAACACGAAACAGCCCAGTGATCTAGCCGAAAACAATGTATACAGAAGCAGGATGATTCTTCCTCGCAGTCACATAAATTGACATTCTTCAACAGCTCCTCGTGTTCAGGTTTGAGTGCCTCTGAGCATTCTTTCAAACTGTGACCTCTCATCCCACAAAAGAAGCAGAGAGATGCCCTTGTCGTGTTATCTGCCACCCCTGAAGCTGCAGTATGCTTAATAGCATCCAACCTTTTTGCAAAGACAGAAGCCAATGCTTCCGATTTTTTAAACCTGTGAGAGGGAAGGATAGGATGCAATTTAGATTTGAACTTCTGATCAGCATGGACCATGGATCTTTTTGAAACATACGAGGAGGATGGACTGAGGGCACAATCTTCTGAACTGTTTTGCACCCTTTTACGCTGGCATTGAAGAAATGGATTCTGACCCTCTGGAGACTCCTCAATGGCTGCGCATTTCTGCAGATTGCTTTGGATGGAATTAGTCATGGGAGCAGAAGCTTTACCAGACAGCCTGGTTATCCACGCACTTCCTAGGGGATCAATTCTATTGTTAGTTAATGAATTAGGACTACCAGATCCTTCACCTTCTGGATTAGAGACGAGTTCATTTCGGAAAGGGGCATTTACAACACAAGCTCCACCTCTATCAGAACAGCATTCTGCATTACCTGGACCAAAATGTTCATTAATATCAACCTGGGTTGTATCCTGGATAGTAATTTTGGTGGAGTAAACATTTGGCGTTGCTGGAGATAACCGTCCAAACTTGCCAACATGTTGGTCAGGAGCTTCCTCTTGAGGTGCACTGTGATGAATATAGTCAACTCCTCCTGTTTGATGACCAAGATCCTCAGGTTCCTGATTATTCATCCTTAATGTTGGATGATACAGGGATTGGAAAAGATTTTGAAAACCAACTCCTCTACGTCCTTGAGATTTCTCATCCAGATCTTGAGGAATCAGAAGAGAAAAATTACTATCAGGATTTTGTTGAGGAGCATTTCCAGGGAGAGTCAAAGAAGGAAACTCAAGAGGCTCAAATCTAGTATCTCCCTTCGTCATGTTAGAAATCCAATTCATGAAGGAGCTCCCTTGGCTTAGAAAAGACACTGGGTTAGGATGCTCTTGATTTTGTTGTTTTATTCTTTTACTTTCGATTAACAAATTCTTCTCAAAGCTCAAAACTCTCTTCCTATTCGTCAGTAGACTCCCGGTATTAGTACTTTCTACACTCTCATGGCTAACAGTCTTCTCGTTTGTACTGTGGGTTCCCACTCTATTATCGGATGGATCTGCGCCCTTTTCCTTTTCCATATTCAGATGACCCCCACTGTTTGTTGGAGAAGCTTCAACTAGTGGGGCCTTTTCCTTCCGACGCAACAAATGTTTTTTCCCAGTGCTCTCTTCAATTTCACTCAGAGGCTTGGATGATAATGCCATATCCAACTCTGGGCAATCACATCTAATTTTTGATACTAACTTTGTAGGTAGGGGATGACAAGACAACCAACCATCTGATCGTGCATCTGAAGATTGTACACCAAGATAATGAGAACACGCTCCTATCTTGTTCCTGTGCTCTTCTATGTTCTCTGAAGCACATTTCAAGTTTTTAGATAGCCTACACTGCTCAACAGATAAAGTGTCGAGAGCCAATACTTGTGCACGCGCAATATCAATACCTAATCCACTCTCTTTAGCAGGACTAGGTCCTTTTTGTTTAACTGCATCTTTATCATATGTGACCGTTTCATTGTCTATACCTGGCAAAATGTGAGGGTGTTTGCATGAGATCGACTAAAATATAAAACAGATTATCTTCTACTTATTTATACCTCGAATTAAATTATTACCAGGAAGGCAGACAAGTACATCTGTCTGTGGTTGCTGAAAACCAACAAACATTTGAAGGGTACAGGGAGAACATGATTCATTGTTCTCTCTCTTTGCTGAGAGATCCACATAATTTATATGCTTAACTGAAGCATCTGCCACGCAGTTGGAACCTTCTAGACGAACATGAGATCCCACCAAGCCAAGCGCTTGTGAAGGTCCTAATAAGAATAGGCAACATATACCATGAATGATAGTATACAGAATAGGAACTGAAATGAAGGCTTCAGCTGACTATGTAAAGCGCAATGTAGTAGTTACAAGTCACGGTGAAGAATTGCTACTTACCAGGATGCTGGTCAAGGTTCCTTTTTTGGCAGATTGGAGAAATGCAGGCTGAAGGTTTAGGAGATCCGATAATAGCTCCCAAATCAGAATTATCGCCTGCAGAATTTGAAGCCAAAATTGATGAGCTCAGATTCAATTCAGCGACCAACGGTGCATTCACATTGCCCTCCCATCCCTTGGTAGATCTTGGTGGTGAAAACATCAAATTTCCTGAATCAGAACACCAGAAAAGAGAAGATTTCTTTTCGGCTAAACTGCAGTCAGTGCACTTAACACTCAGACCTTTCTGTGGAGACCACACCAACTCAGAGAGTGAGTTAGCAGTGCTCTTCATCGTATTGCTTCCTAAATTTGCATTTGCACCTCCACCGCTTTCTTCACTTGGAGTGGCATAACTTAAACTTTATTCTCATGGTTTCTTCTTCAAAAGATAATAGATATATCATGGCTTCCTGAAAAGAAACCCAAGCAGGGTCCATGCCTTTGCACAAGATCCTTCCTACAGAAACAAATTACATCAGATATACAGCAAACATTCAATTACCTTCAGAAAACATAACGTTCATCCTGCGCCAGGGCATCAGAAACCCATAAAAAATTACTAGTCATTTTTTTTAAAAAAGAAAGAATTAAAAGGAGAAACTCTGACATGCAGCTTGAAACACGCAGACAGAGGAAATTAAATCTAAGCAAAATTGTGTACACTAGCAAAACAAAGATAATGAAAAGGAAAAAAAATACTTGTTGCAAGCAGAAAACTTATCACAAAGAAAGAGAGTAATTGAGATAAAGACAATAGATAAGTAAAGGCATACTTGCTACAAACTACATTCTTGACCTAAAATACCTAGATATTGGTCCATAAAAGAGGAATTTGTATCTCATGTGGGACAAGGATAAATGTATAAGATGCAAAATGGATATGGCATGGATACTTTGGGCTCCATATTGTCTATGTATTCAGTACCTTTTTTGTTGTAATAGGTGGTGGGATTTGAACCCAGACCTCCTCTTTGAAAGTGAGCAGTACTCACCGGCTAATCAAAACTCAGTTTGCTGTATTCGGTATTTAAGCAGAGACAAACAGAGTTCATATATTTGGTTACTACTTACTACAACTCGGCAAGAACAAAAAACAAAAAAAAGGCTCCTGTAAATCTTGACAGATTTCTTAGACTCGGTTTTTCTTCATTTATTAGCCTCAAGCATAGAAAGGTTTACACAGCAGTTCACATATCTCTACCCATGTATCAGGGTATCACAACCCTTAGGTTTTGTTGAATAACCTTGATTCATATAGAACATAAATTATTGTGTTTCCAGTCCATAGATCATTAATATCCATGGCAGGAGTTCACAGGCTTCATGATGCGGCATCAAGTTTAGTTGGATCCCTCTTCGACTACATTGTCATGAAATATGAAGCTATTTGACAGTCTGTTATCCCTCCATCTCTCCCTGTAAAACTCTCACTATATTTTAATTTGTTCTCGTCATAGTTAATGCTCAAGATAGAAGTATATAAACCAAATATGAGGACATAAAGCCAAGAACCATATGAAAAAACTCGAAGATTTTAAAAACCAATATGCATTTTGAGTAAATAAATGCTGTCAATGGTCATAAATACAATTTGGAAAATTGTGATGCTCCCCTATCATAGTCCTGTTTCCATAGGGATTGAGGTCCTCATTCCTTCCATATATTTCGTAGATTGAGACCCTCATGCTCTCCCTAGAACACGTATTAAGCTAACTGATTAAAAATCTTACTATAAACAGTCTTTATAATATCTAGGTATCCCTTTAACATATTATAAGAGTAATGTCAGAAGTTGCAGTTCATGTGTTCTCGGAGTTTAATATAAAGAAGCAGGATGTAGGGAAGAGGGAATGAGGGAGGATATGAGTGCAGGGGAATGAGAGGGCGGCTTAAAGATGGGTGGGATGAAGAATGATGATTTGATTTCCCAAAAATTTAATTTCCAAAAGATAGAAAAGAATATCAACTTGACTATGGTTTTCTCACCAATAGCAATACTCATAATAAGGAAACTTCATTTCCAACACGGTTGAATTGAACACTAGCTATCAAAAAAGCTAACTACTTCCCTTCCACTAATTTTGGCAAAAGTTCATGAACAAGTAAGAAAGAGATAGTAAGAACTTGATGATGACATCTTACTTTGTTATAAGCTTTTTCAGGGGAGTGCATATGACAGTTGAACAGGATCACCAGTCAGTGGTTCATTCCATGAATATGGTTTTTGACCCACATTAATGAAATTCCTAGTCATCAGGATTATCTGAGATTAGCAGAACAATAAAATAACAAAACTCCCATTTTAGTATATACAGTACGAGGAAGATCGGGTAATTCAATCCTTCAAACCTCCAGGAAATGGAAACAACCTTCCAAAAAGTGTGTGTTGCCCGGACATCATATTCTTGAAGGGTGATTTCAATAAGATGAAAATCAATCTGGAGTACTAAAATAGATATGAACATCTAAAATCAAACACATAAGAATATTTTCTTTGCCATGACCTATATAAGAAGAGCCAGCCCATCTTTAGCTCTCTATCATGACAAAGATTTTGCATCCAACTCCTTGTCGAACAGAAATGAGTTATATTTTACTCTAACCCATTCCTTCTATACAATGAATCATGAAAAATGTTTATGTTAACTCTGCAGATTCATATCAATGATAAACAAAGTGATCATCAGATTCATCTAATATGGCTCAAAAAAAAAAAAAAAAAAAAATTGAATAGTACCCTAAATACTCATACAGAAAATCCATCTACACAACAACATCCAGCAAACTCAAAACACTTAACTATGTAAATTCACAATAACATTAATTAACAACTGAACACGCGCAATTTTACTTCCCAATTGGATTTCAGCTAACCCACAGAGAAAAAGTAAAGGCACAACAACAAAGTAATATTTTTTAAAAAACACATCTTGAAAGGACTAAAAAAATCCAATCATTTCAACAAAGCACATGCACATATCCTGGGAATCCAAACAGAAACTCATAAGGAAAATCAAATTACATACAAGAACCCTAGCATGAATTCATGTTGGTATATCAGTTCAACATACACTTCCACTCCAATTTCAGGGCCAGCCAATCCAATTTTTTGGGTTGGGTATTTCAGGAAAACCAGAACAATGAGAGATCTGACAAACCAGAGCCTTCAGTAAGGGTCTGAAGAACTGAAGTTTTTTTTTCTTTCTGTAAATGGAAAGAGAAGCGTATATATATATATAGAATAATTATAAAAAAAAAAACCGACTTTAGGCCATTAGTTTTTGCTCCCACCATTTTTGAATGGGGTTTCATGATTCTGAAGGCCAAGCACATGCCACGTGGAAGCTTGTGAGCCAGATCTTCATGTGCATGCACAACCTCCCCCACCCTTTTTTTTTTTTTTTTAATGCAATAGCCTGCTATTGCCACACCCCTCCACATGTGAGCAACCCATGGAAAATAAACGGGTCCACATTTTTACTAGCATATGATATGGAAAGCCCTGATTGCATACTATACCGATTTATTTTTAAAAAATATATTCTTATTTATTGAAATACACAATATTATAAAAAATAAAATATATATTTATATATATTGGTGTATTTTTTAAAAAATTTTTTTTTTAATTTTCATACACTATGATAGTTTAGTATACATTGTGCTATTGCAGGGTACAAACAGTGGGGAATCGACTCTTTTTGCCGGTTATATCACTGATGCAGTATGTAAAATCGCTTTAATGTTCAGTGTATATTACATTACGAAAAATATAGTGTAGATTTAATCCATATGAGTGTGTATTTTATTAATCAAATATATATCTGAGAAAAAAGTAAAACATGTGCTAAATAAAATTGCAAGAATGATTTAACGCCACATTTTCTTTATTTTATTGATGAAGATTGAGGGTGCAACTTGGGCAGATTGAACACAGACCCTTAGATTTTTTAGCATCTTCGGGTTCCACTCAAACCCAACTCCAATTGAGTTGCTTGTTTTTGGGTTTGGGTTGAGGGAACCTAGCTATCCCTAGAGGTGCATGGTAAACGAGCCGAATGAGTTGAGCTTTGACCTGTTCAAGCTCTGCTCGTTTAGTATCCGAGTTGGCTCAGGACTGAACTTAATTTTGCTTGTTTGGCTCATGAAAAGTTCAGTTGAAGCTTGGCTCAACTCATTTGTTAAACGAGTCAAACCGAAGCTCGAACTAAAACTCAGCACAAGCTCGTTTAGCTAAAAAGAAAATTTGTTTAGCATTTGAGAAGTCATATTTCACAAATTACAATACCTTATACATGTGAAAATAACATAAGCTTGGGCTCGGGCTCAGTTCTTTTACAAACCGAGCTTTATAAAGTGTTCAAGCTCGACTCATTTGTCTAAACGAACGAGCTTTTACCGAGTCGAGCCCTCGGCTCGTTTACCACCCCTAGCTATCCCATAGGGTATGGTAAATTTAAATTTTTAATGTTCAATTTTTTAGAAATCTACTTTTATTTTAAACTCTATCATTTTATAGTTGATTTCATATTCTCTCTCCCGTCATCTTTAATTTTCATATTTATAATCTTTTTTCATTTGAGATAGTGACTGTTACATATGCCAAATTGTCTAAAATGATATTGTATTAAAAAGATGAATCTAAATCTAATTTAAATTCAAACCGATCAGAATCAAACACGAATCAAACCCAACGAATATAATTAAATTAATCTTTTCAATTTTTTTTAAAAAGACAAATGATAGACAAAACGTCTTAGTTTTATTAAAAGAAATGGAACATTCAATGAAATGTACAAAAGCAAAAGACAGTTACAAAAAAATAATTGTCATATGCCGGGGTATCTACGAGCAACCCCAAGCCTAACATACATCTCAAAAAACTATTTCTTAATACACAGTGAACCACTCGCAAAAGAAATCAGTCGTGTTCCTGCACAGTGCACTCCCCAATCCCAAATCAACTGTAAGTGGCCATATCTCAAATCTTTTCAGGTGGGAAGGATCAAAATGAATTGAGAATTTAAAAATAATAATAAATTATATTTAAAGGCAGTTTGTAGGTTCTTTATCGGATTCGGCGATTTCCAAATCCGACCCGATTAGTAAATGTATCTGCTTCATATCATTATCAAATCATGAATCAATCCTTATTGGATCAGATGCATGTACAAAGGACAAGTTGGGGGTGGCAAGTATATAGATATAGATAGATTAACAGCACTGCTAAAGTGAAGCCTGACCTCAGTATAAATGATAAATGATCTGATCTAGCTGACCTCAGTATAACCTAGCTGCTGGTGTACAAGATATTTCAATGCACTTTTTATTATTTATTTATTTGACTCTTGTACAGAATTCATGGTGTGCTGTGGAGGTGGCATGAAAGCCTGACATCAGTATAATATAGGTGATGATTTTTCTTATTCAATGCACTTTTTCTGATTGTTGTATAGAGAGACTATTCATGGCTGTGCCTTGTCCACCACGACGCTTGAAAAAGTGCTTTTATTTTATATAAAAAAACACAGATTTTACTTGATTGGGCAATGTTAGAATTAGATAAATAAATAATAATGAGACTCTAATTCATTAAGAAAGAGACTAAGTCATTTATATAATATTATAAGATTTAATATACATGTACCATAATAATACACGTGTAATACCATAATGATACAATACACATATAATCTAACACTCCCGCTTAAACTCAAGGTGAATCAAACAACATGAGTTTGCGAATAAAAGACTGAAATCTAACTTGAATAGGAGCCCTCTTCTCCTCTCTTTGTAACATGCCGAGACCACCTTCTGCGCCGTGAGGAAGCCTTCTTGGAGCCCGGGGAGGAATGCCGATTGCATTTCTTCTACAAGCTCTCCACAGACCGCTTTCAAACGATTCGCCATAACCTTTGTGATGAGCATGTACGCCCCATTCACTAGGCAGATGGGGCGAAAGTCTTCCTCCGCGAGCGCACCTTCCTTCTTTGGGAGAAGCACAAAAAGCGACGCGTTGAGGCAACCCACGCTCTGTGTACCATTGAAGAATTCCGCGAACATCTCCATTAGGTCTTCTTTCAAGATGCTCTAGTATCTCTTGAAGAACACCAAGCCGAGATTATCTGGCCCTGGTGCTTTGTCACCAAATTTTTTAAAATAAAAAATCCTTAATCAGTAGCCAAATTTTCAGTCAAATTTTAAATCATAAATGACATTTATTTTTGAAAAAATGATGTTTTTCTCACCCATATTTCTTATATCACAATCACATCATCACTTGATCTCCTATGAATGATAGATTTCTTGTTAATCCAGATAATAAACTAGGAACTTATTTTGAATCTCTATTTGTAGGTGTTATATACCCCCCGATATGCTTAAAGATTGTTTCAACAGTTTAAACTATGGTAATTATATCTTAAA
Source organism: Acorus gramineus (assembly GCA_030737835.1). NCBI lineage: Eukaryota > Viridiplantae > Streptophyta > Magnoliopsida > Acorales > Acoraceae > Acorus > Acorus gramineus. Next base: position 1,975,924 of record CM060851.1, on the reverse strand, counting down.
AAAATTAGGATAAATCTTGATAATTATGTTAATGAGTCAGGGTTCATTTATGTTAGTGGATTAAAGTAATCTTCCATTTCATTTTAAAAAAAACATTAGCACCTACCATTTTGGCACTTTCCTAAATATAAACAATTAATATAATAGTACAATTGTCATTAAAAAAATTATGAACACTTATTCACCTCTTATAAATAACCTATTTTCACTTATTCAAGATGAAATGAACAACATAAAAGATTATTATTATATTTTTTTAAAAAAAATAACAGAAGAAGATAATCAAATAAAAAGTTATTTATTCTTAATTGCGGTGGTTCCGGATAGGGGCCTTAATAAATGAATATTCTCATCAGGAATGCAAAGTTATCATATTGTGGTCCTCCACATAAATGAAGGTCTTTCATCCACCTTTTTGTTTTATCATTATCAAATGAATGAAATTAATGCACTTTGGCATGCTATGAGAATCGCTCATAAAAAAAATGCCATCAATTTTAGAATCTCCTGGACCATCCAAAATAAGCAGTGGATTTTGAAGGTGATGGTGATGAAGGTGTGACATAGGTTTTTGTCATTTCTCCCATTTGTATTTGGATTTGGGAGAGCACGAATCATACCTGACTTTTTTTAGGTTTAAGTTGGTCTTCATTGGAGACTATAATTCACAAGGATTAGCTCATCATAGCTTTCCTTAATCTTCATATCTTCTGCTTTAACAATTTATTCATGATGGTACTGATTAGCAAAAACCAATCATATCCTTTTGAAAAAAGTATTCAATGAAGACCTGTTTGGGATGATTAATTAAATTATTTAAATAATCTATTCATTATAATATCTTCAGTCAGGATCAAGACTTGGCCACAGCTCCCAATCATCTCCTTAATGGTGACATCTTTGTCTTGGTTTTTATACCAACTGCCACATGTGTGTAGTCTAGTGGAATGTGCTTTAAGGACAGTATTATGATGTAACTATAGTTATGGCAGTTGCTAATCAAGACTTAAAGCCTTAAACTGCAATGTATCCCGTACAAGGATAATGATAATTAAAATAATAACATAAAAATATTAGTGACGGCCATTCCTGCAATCACTTTTACAGTTTTAACATATTTTGATTTTTTATAGTATATATATATATACACACACTTATTTAATAAAGTCACACATTAAGAAAAAAAAATGAAATTTTATATAAATAAATTGAACATGTATTCTTTTTAAATTTTTTAAATATAATATATTTTCATCTAACCTAGTTTATACTAAGGAAAATATATACTAGTTTTGAACTGGATGAATAACTGTATGAATGACTGAGTTATCACCACATAAAAAACGTGTTCGGCTGATATTTAAAAAGGTGTATGTATTGCGCGCATGAAATAAATTGATAGAAGATAAGGAGAATTGACCATGCACCAAAAGAATTGGTTTTTCTGCCAAGCAAAAAGAAAATGTTAGTCATTTTGACATTCCCAACACATTTTTTGAGTTAAGATATATACATTTTTTTTTCCGACAAGAAACCTAACATAATTATTTCTTTTAGTGTTAAGAAAATTTCAGATGTACTAAATCACCCACAACATCTATGAATCGGGGGGATTTGAATCCAAAACCCATGGAGAACATAAACTTGTATAATGAAATGTAAAATAATAGGGAATACCACAGAAGGGATTGGAGTTTAGAGGTCCATTCAACACTATGAAAAACTCATACAACACTCTGAAAACTGATAATCCTAATTTGTTCAAAGAACAGACTTGTGCTTGATAATGCGTCCACACATACGTACGCACGCATATGCGCTAGAATGCGTAAGCGTGTGTGAATCACTTTCTCTTTTATCGACATCACTTTATGAGTGGATCAATACATAAAGTAAAAAATTCTTTTTTCAACATAGGACTATTCCCAAACCCAAATTACATTACAATCCTACAAAACATGAAATGCATACTTTCATCAAGAAAATGAAGCATATGCTCAATTATTTGAATGAATATATTCTTTCTATCTTTTAAAATTGGGACAAATCCAATTAACCCCTTGTAAACAATCTAAAATCCATATAAACCCCCTGATTTTTCCTCAAATTCATATAACCCTATGAAAAAATCTATATAAATCTAAATAACTCTCTGAGTTAAATTTCCGTTGACAGATAAAGAATATTGTGTTAATATTCTATTTGTTAATCTTTGTTGAAAACACATATCAAAAACCTCATTCAATATGTTAAAAATGTGAAAAATCATTCATAAATGACGATTTTAACTATCTATCGTTTTATAATCTATATGAAAGAATAATCATTTACAATAGATGTTTCATATTTTTAATAAAGTAAAGGGATTTTTTAATAAATTTTTGGTGGGACTGTATAGGAATGACAAGACACCCTTGGAGGCTTGGACATGATGGATATCTATTGCCATTTGCCAGTTCTACAGATGAATCAGGTCCACTAACTTATCAAAAAGACATGCAACCACCATGCGGCATTAAACATCCACAAACTTTACACTTCAACAAATGTCCATGCAAGTGGTGGAATTGAAATTGAAACTCAAGCAACTGCACTGCAAGCAGCACTGTGTCTGTGTCTCCAAAGTTTACATTGATGTGATCTCATATCATCCAAATTCATCAATGCATGTCATGATCATCAGTAACGACTGAACTCTTATAGCAGCGACGACGCCACGTTTACAGGCCTTAAACACCACTCACCAGCAAACATAGACTTTTAAGTTTTAACATGTATATTTCAGTCCATTCAACATTATTTTGTAATGTATAATCTACAGACTACAGTTGCAGCTGAGTCAACTTCAGAGGGTCCTAATCAGGGTCTCTTTCACCATAAAGGTTTTGATGGGAGATTGAATTTTTGGTGGTCCTTCTAATTTTTTATTTTTTATAGCTTTCTGTCAATGTCTGTGTGAAGAAATATATCTTACATACACTTTAATATACCACTGGCTGGATGGAGACAAAAGAATTTCGCCCAGACACACACGTTACCGCCAAAGATTAGTGCGAAACAGTTTAACTGGACAATGGCAGATAGGCCCCTAAATCCATCGTATTTATAACTAGGTCCCTAAAAAATAGGCCACCTTTGTTCTTTTCGGTGGTTATTTACAGATCAGCCCCCAAGTCCATAATATTTATAACTAGATCCCTCACCAAATCGGCCAATTTTGTCAACTTCCTTGATTATTTTCGGATAGGTCCCCAAAGTATCCGATATTTATGATCAGGTCCCTCCAAAATCCAAAATCTCAAATATCTGAAATTCCGCTCTCAATTTTTACAAGTTTCACAACCAGACCCCTATCTGTGTTATAAAACATCATTGGTTCATATTTCCAGATTTATAACAAAGTCTGTCGTCTCAAGATATGACTCGCTGAATTTCAAATCTTATCTAATTTTTTTTTTTGAACCATTAAAATACCCATAAACTTATAAATAAATATTTTAGTCTAATAATTTGAACTCATGAAGTTTACCTATGACGTTAGTTGGTAAAATTCTGTTTTATTTACCTATGAGCCCAAGATAATATGTATGTATACTCTTTCTTAATATAGCTTATGAATTAGGCATACTCCACAATTTAGTCATTTATATAAAAAATAACATAATTTGTTTATGCCTTTGACACTTTGATATCACCGTGTTCTTTAAAGTCTAAAAAATAAAATAAGCTTCATTTGTCATATTATAAATGCATTTTATTAACTCACACCAAGGGATTTTAGTTTTTATATTTTTTGTATGTATTGCTCATGTATATTTTTTGTATATATTGCTCATGTATAAGGATTTTATTTTTCATATAAGGATCTTATTTTTCATATTTTGTTTATAAGAATTTTATTTTTTCATGTATATACAACTCATATAGGGTGATTTGATGAATGTTTTATAAAACATCTCCATTATATTTTTATTAACAAGTAATTTGTAAACCTTTTCAAATGCCTTTCTATTGAAAAGTAATTTGTTTTTATCATCCCACATAGTGGTCTTCTATTTATGTAGTCATGTTATAATTGAATTAAGATATTACTACTACTATTTATTTTTATTACAAAGGGTAAAATAACATAATGGTTGGTTTTGAAAATTATGAGCTTATTTTGAAATAACTTTCTTTTTTGGAAAATAAGCATTTTTATTTCGCTAATTATTACGTATATGTGATTAGTAATTAACACGCGCATTAGCGCGTGCTTTAAACTAATATATACAAAAATTAGAGACCATAAACGAAGGAAATATCAAACTGTAAAAAGTGAGAAACATTAAATAGAAAAAAATACTAAAAAACAAAATCATAAATACTCTCACATAATGTCTTTTAACCCCATCTTCTCAAACTCTGAGGAGCCCTTAATTTGTACAAAAAAAAAATATATATCAAATGAAGGTCAATCCTACTTACACAGTTAAAGTCCATTTTTCAACCTCAATTCTAGATTTTCAGTTCTCACATGTCTTCATTTTTTTAGAGTAATGATAAACCTTTTATAACTATGAAAAATGAGTTACAATAGGTATGAAAGAACTAAGAAAATGAGAAAAGTCAGAGGGGATCACAAGAGATTTGCGACTATTCTCTAGCATACAAGAGGGGAGACAATAAAAAAAATGCAAATGGAGGCGTCATGCAACAAGAAAAGCAACATGAAAGAGAGGAGGCCTATTTTTTTTTTTTTTTTTTAAGATTGGTGCTATTGGGTTTGATCTCTTGACCTCTTTTATGAAGAAGGGGGTGTTAGCTAACTTAACTGAAGATTGATTTGAATGTGTGCTTCTCCTGAGCTTGAGATGTAGAAACCCCCTTGTGTGAAAGAGATATGCTTTGCTCATGCCAAAGCACATCCCAATGCCTTGATAAAGTGCACGGTGGACTCTCAAAGATTCTCAATATAGAACTGTTGGCCTCTAAAGATCAGTCCATTTTGGGTCAACAACACAACCCAAAGAGCTATTGGTAAAATGACATGTGCCACTTTTTCTTGGGTGCTCTTATCTCCCTTTTGCTTACATGAGCTCATCTTCTCCCATAGTTTATTCGTGTTATGAAAACCTGTATTCGAGCCCTTTTGCAAGAGACACCATAGTTGAGAAACCACTGAGCAGAGACAAAAAAGATGCTCAATTGTCTCCTATTCAATGCCACAAAACACACATGTAGTCTCCATATTCGACTTCCATTTAGGTAGCTTTTTAAAACACATATTCAAAAGTAGCTTTGGCAATATAGCAACTTTTAACATGCTTTTTTACTTTGTCCTTTTTTGGGTGATTTTTTTTTAATCCAGGAATCACATTTGTTGCTAATAACAGAAACTGCTTTTGCACATTTAAAATCTAAAAAACATATATAGACTATTTTAAAAACACATATTTCGAGGCATGAATTGACCCGAATCCACTTGCTGATTCCCAATTAATTTAGTGTATTTGGCAACCCGTTTGGAGCTTTTTGATTGATTGAAAAACAAAAATTGTTACAAACAGATTGTTAAATGCATCCTTAGCCCTATAGGACTTCGTGAGAATGCGCTCCTAAAAAGCAAGCCAAAGAAGAACCTTTACTTTGAGTGTGATCTTTCATTTTTATAGCCCGGTGTTTACATTTTTATTATATTATGTCATATATAATAAAGTACATATTTTTTTTTTATAAAAAATTAAATATATAGAAAAAATAATTTTTAAAAAATAGATATGCATCTCTTAAATATGAGTGTATGACAAAAAAGAGTTAAAATAAAAGGTTTATATGTATCTAAATATCAAGAAATCTAAAAGGGCACTATTATACAGTTCGATATATCTAGTTAAAACTCTAATGAAATATATATATATATATATATATCGTTAATTTTTTTCTTACATCACTAAAAATAGATTCATTCAATTTAAAATTGAACAATATGTATTTTATATCAATAATATATATTTAATCACATGATAGCTAGCATTTAAAAAAAAAAAAAAAAAACACGCGTGTGGTCAAAGTTGTGAACGGTCAAAATGACTCTAGTTTCGGAAACCTATGAACACATGGTTTATACGGGCCCGGAATGGGTCCGGCCCAATCCGTTTTAAACCTCCACCTTCCCAGTCTCTTGATTTACAGTTTTACCCCACCTTTTTTTAACCCTGATTTTCACAAACTTCTCTCCCACTCTTCCCCTCTCTTCTCCTCCCCAAACTTTCCCTCCAAACCCTCTCCATCTCTCTCTCTCTCTCTCTCTCTCTCAACTGCAATGGATATCGACCCGGAAGACCTCTTCCGAGACTCCGACAACTCTGACGATGAGTTCCTTCAAGTATGTACTCCCTTCCCTCTCTCTCTCTCCCTTGTTGGCTTCTTCTTTACTGGGTATTCGATTGATTTATCGATCATTAGTATTGTTGATTTTTTTGTTTTCAATGTTGGGTGGTTTCAGGAGAGAGAACCCAGCAAGGAATTCGTGGTGTACCTCGTCGACGCCTCCCCAAAAATGTTCCTTCCAGCAAGCAAAGATGTGAGTCCTCACTCTTTTAGTTGCCCCCAAAAGAGAGAGAAACGGCAATCAACAACTAACTGTGTTGCTTCTCTCTCTGTAGATTTTTAATGTTATGGGCAAAAATTTTTATTGAAGGGGTTGTAAAAAAAAAGACCATCACCCAAAGCGGTCCCACACATAGTAATAGGTTGTTGAGAGGGGAGAGACTGGAATCTGGATATGGTCCAAACCTTTGGCATTTTTTTTTTTTTTTTTTGAGGAAATGATACGTCAGTCCCTTGTGCAGCACCAACCATCCGCAGTCCACACCGGTTTTCTTTTTCTTCTTTTTAACATTATATACTCTTTCCATTGAAGTACATACTGTCATACAAAATAAAGTATATACTGAGATATAATAGTGATTTTTTTCTTTGAAAAATGAATTTTGTTTTTACTTCATACACTAGAAAGCTTTTGTATTGTATGGGGCTGCAAAACAGACTCAAGTGTATTGGCACTTATTTTTTTGCATATAAAGTGTTGATCGTAGAACTTGAACTCATTTGTCAGAGCACTTTATTATTGTTCCAATGGTCTATTTAAAAAGGGTTGTAAAAAGACTAGCATCTAGAGCGGTCCTGCATATAGTAGGGTGATAGGAGGGGAGTGATCGGATACAATCCTAATCTTAGACATTTTTTCGCATAAAGTGGTTATTCTTAGTGTCGAACCCTTGGCTTTGTCCGAGCACTTTACCACTGCTCTAATGGTCCATTTAAAAAGGTTGTAAAAGGTTATCACTTAGAGTGGTCCTGCATGGATCAAGATGCTGGGAGGAGATGGATTGGATATGGTTCTGACCTTTGGCATCTAATTTTTTTTGCATAACTTGAATCTAGGACTTTGTGGATGCATTTTACCATTGCTTCAATGGCCCCTATATGAGGATTGTAGTAATAAGGCAAATTTTCAAGGCTTAATTCTGCAAGCGGTTTGTTGGGGTATATAGCTTGCATGCAATGAGAAGATATTTCAAAGGAAAATGATATATGAGAACATTTGGGTGGCGATAACGACATGTCTTTGTGCCTGGGTTATGATTCTTCCTGGAGAAGATTTGGCATCAATAATCATGGGCATCAATTGGAAAGAACAATAACTCATTTTATTGGCGGCTTAGTGTTGGTTTTACTCTAAGCTTGTTGGGTATGTTCTCTTTTTTAGTCTTGTTATTCTTTTTTTCATCTTTGGCTCCCTTTTTTATTTGGAGTCATTGTCTCCTTTTTTTTGTTCGAGGGGAACGTGAATGCATTAATCTTCTTTTCAAAAAGAAAAGGGTTGTGCTTTCTTGAATTCATTTGATCTCCCGGTTTTCATCCATGTATTAAAATGTTTAAGCTTTTTATCACTAAATAAAGCATTTGGTATTGAATTCATAGTTGTAGGTTAGTGATTTGATCATTATGATAATGCATTTGCTTGCGATGTGCATGAAACCCAATTCCATGCAATAGATGATTCTATGATTTATAAACAGGTATATATGCACCCTATGTCCCAGTTTGGCATTGAAATAAGATTTTGATGATAAGTTACCTTAATTTTAGGGGATAAACCGTTTATCAATTTTGTTCTTATTCATATTGATCAAAACTGGGTTAAAAAAGGGACAAATATTATTCTACCCTTTAGGCGGAACAAAAATCCCCATTTTCAATTCAAATCAAGACAATTGTTCTTACTTTATACTGGTTTTCATTAAAAAAATTTGGATACGTTGTTCTCTAACCCCTTATTCCATCACTTACCCTTTTACCAAACCACACCTAAAGTTATTGTTGTATTTCTATAGCATTGGGTGATATGTAATGGGGGATGTGAATTAGCAAATTATGTGATGCATCTACCAAAATCATCCACTATTGAAAGATTACTACCACAAGTGACTTTGAGAAGCTCATCTTCTCTGTGTCTTTCTGGAACAAAATTCTTTGAGTAATTACTAGTTTATTTGAAGCTCATTTGTTGTAAGTTGAGTTAGTGAATTTTTTGCCTGCAAGTTATGTTTTCATAACCGTCATTGTGCTTTGTTTCCCCCATCTGGCTGCCACTGCACTGAGAGTCACATGTATATCAGTATCTTTAGTTTCTCTGTCATCTTTCAGGAAACTGCCACTGTTTTTAAGTTGAACTAATTCGAGGACATGTTTGTTCTTTTTAGAATCTGGCACAAGCTGATGTGAGTATGATCATTCATTTGTATACCATCATTGATTCTGATGAAAGGTCCATGATCATTATTATCTGCAGGAGGTTGGGAAAGGCAAAACTCATTTTCATGTTGCTATTAGTTGCATTTCACAGTCCTTGAAGACGCAGATCATCAATAGATCCTATGATGAAGTTTCAATTTGTTTCTTCAACACTGTAAGATTTCTTAATTTACAGGCTTGAAGTGGAAACTGGGTTGATTTTACTGATATTTAATGAGAATTATTATTTGTTTTTGAAATTGGTTTTGCGTGTGTTTTCCTGTATATGTATATGGAGAAGCCTATTAAAATGGCTTTGTTTTTCTGGTGCAGTATCTTAGTGTGCCTTTGCATATTGGAGCACACAAGAGTTTTCACGTGTTTTTGTAATAACTATTTTTACATTATATAATGCAATCAAATTTGGGTATGGATTTTTAAAACATCTTGGTTACAAAAGCTTTCATAATATTTTCCTTTAAACGTAAAATTGTATAACACAGATAAGACGTTTGAAAGAAATGCAATCACAAAAGTGCATTCTTAGTCATATATATATCTTATTGAATATAAATCAAAATTACTTGACTACGCAGTTAAAAGTATCAATGTAAGTTTTTTTCACTTTCTGCATTTGTGGTAGTCCACATTACCTTGCTGCATCATTGCATGCATTTTTTGTCACTTAGAAATATGCTTCATATCAATCTTCTGAAATTTATCTATTGTCATCTATAGTTTGCCTTGAGATCCTCTAATTATTTTCCAGAGGGAAAAGAAAAATTTACAAGATCTAAGCGGTGTCTATGTCTTCGATGTTATGGATCGGGAGTTTCTTGATAGACCTACTGCAAGGCTGATCAAAGAGTTTGATAATGTTGAAGGTGAGTGCTCGTATTGTCCTGATCATTTGATAGCGTGGCTGTGATACACTGTGGTTAACGACTGTTTCAGTATCATTTATCTTCTTGTCAATTATGTGAAATATTATCCTTGCTACCTGCCATTGATCATCTCTCATATTGAATTACTTGAGAGACAAATCTATTGCCACTTTGCTATTGCCTATTGGAGATAATATTATGTCTACCTAAGTTGCATTTATTAAATTTTCTTGTAATGGCCCAGAAAAGCATTGGACAAGGCACCTTCTTGGACTACATAGTCATGGATTGAATCTGGGGCAAGAGATAAGTTATTGGTTTGTTTTAATCGTTTGGTTAACCAGGAATTAATTTTTGTCAAGGAGATAAACCATTTCTTCTAATTCCTATAATCGAGTTCCACTGAATTAGGGTTTGTTTGATAGTTTACTGAAATGTAAATGAGACAAGTCACATAAGTTGCTTTGCTTGTGAACTTTTATTTTTAGGTTTTGGTTGGATTTTGTCTGACATGTGATACATCCCAATTTAGAGTTCTGAACATGCAGTAGGCCTCTTGTGTATATTGTGGGCTTGTCTAAGGTCTGATTTAGTTTTAAAATAATAGAATGGGATTGTACATACACATGGAAAGATGACAGGCACGCACCTGTTTTTGTGGATTTCTGTACATCTTTCCATATTCTCAGGAAATTGAATGCTTCATCGTTATTGGTGATTTCTCGAAGCTTCTTCTTTTCATTTATTGGGTTAAATGTATATCCATCTTCCACTTCCAGTTATGTCAATTACACTGCATATTCAATGACCGTTATGTATATGTTAAAAGTTCACTCTTGTTACCATACTACGACTACTGTGGTTGCTTCAATTGAGAAATGCTATAAAAAATCCGTGTTAGTCAAATGCAGTGTAGCGTGATAAATGAAAATTTCTATAATGCATATATGGCAGAAACTCTTATGAAAGAAATTGGAAGTCAATATGGAATCAATGCCGATGCTCGAGAAAATTCCCTTTATAATGCTCTTTGGGTAGCACAAGCTCTGCTGCGGAAGGGGTAAGTTTTTTTATTGTTTTCTAATCACCACGCAGTACTACATATACACACCTGAAGTTGATGTTGGATATTGAAAAATTTTGTGGGTTTTCTTTCATCCAGATCTATAAAGACTTCAGCTAAACGAATGCTGATGATCACTAATGAAGATGATCCTTTTGGAAAGATTGTGGGAGCAGCAAAATCAGATATGATCAGGACAACTCTGCAGCGTGCTAAAGTACTGAATGACATTGATAGGAAACCTCTGTGGGGATTCATGCTCAATCATTATTTTATGATCAAGTTCCAGCTTTTGTCTGTTTTCAGGATGCGCAAGATCTGGGAATCTCATTTGAGTTACTTCCTTTAAGCATGCCAGATGATGAGTTCAATGTTTCAATATTTTATGCTGTATGTGCACTCTTCTATTACGGCATCTGTCTTCCACATTTCACATCCTCTTTCAATACTGAAAGTTGTGTTCTTTCTTTCCTGAGTTGTGTTTCTCTTGACGCAGGATATGATTGGATTGGAAGGCAATGAAGTAACTCAATTCCTCCCATCGGCTGGAGAAAAGTATAAATCATCGCATTACTCTAAGAATCATGAAAAGTTTGCATTTGTGTTTCACACTGATGAATCACATATGGTCACATAACATCTTTCTGTTGGTTTAAATTTTCAGATTGGAAGATATGACAGATCAATTAAGAAAGCGAATGTTTAAAAAACGTAAAGTTAAAGGAATTACATTCTTTATAGCTAATGGCATCTCTATTGAGGTGAATTCATATGCCTTGATCCGACCAACTTTGCCAGGTATTTAATGTAGCATAGCCAGAGATGCAATATAAGTTAAATAATTTTGTTTTTTTAGTAATATGCTTGCTTTTTTTTTCAGGGGCAATCACATGGCTTGATTCGGTTACAAATCTTCCTCTGAAGGTTTCTGTAACTCCATTATCTTGTGCATCCCGTATAAATCTGTGTTTCATGTGCAATCACGAGTTAGAACTTCTGATACTGTGGCATACTATATTTGGCCCTAATATGTGTTATGTATAAAAAAATTTAGGATGCAGTTTCACAAGATAATATCGAATTTGATTGCATCAGTTTTCTGATGTTGCATTACGTCATACATAATGCTGGGGATGCCCATCAATGCTTGAAACTGCTTGCATTTGTAATTTGTAATGATGAAGTGAATGGTGTATTTTAGAGAAATAAATAGTCCCATTAACAGTATTAGTTAGATCCACCATATATCATCATATAGATATCATTCATATCATGTTATGTTGAGAAGCATGAGTCAGAAACTTTCATGTGAGCTTTCTGCATCTTTCACAGGTGGCTAAATCACGGTGTCCCAAGTAGAGTGAATGAAAACAAACGTATCTGTTTGTGGCTTCATGGTCTAACACCACGATAAAGCATGTTCTCTTCATAGTTCTGCTCATGCTGTAAAGGGCATGTAAGCACACTGAAGTTTTGTATTCTGAAATATCAAATTCATCAATTGGAAATATGTGTTACTAGGGGACATCCACAAATGTTTGACATGCCCTTTACAAATTACACACAAAATTGCACCAAAAATTGGTAACATCTGACTGTTATTACACCCAAAATTGCAAAGTTGATATGATTTAATGCCAAGTTAAATGCATTCCAAATTATATTTAGGTTTCTGCTATTTATGATTATGCTTAAAAATGCATGCTACAATTTTTTTTTTTTATCATTGTCATGTTAATCATTTGAACATATAAGTGTAATTGTTGATTGATTTCATCTAGACGCACTTTGAAGATGAGACCCACCAGAAACAAAGGAAAGTTTAGGGCTCTCAGTCAAATCCTTTTGTTGGACCTTATTGGCTGCCTGGCAATGTTGATGGACACAGCTCCCAAGTTTAAGGAAATCTCAAGATTTAGATCACCCATAAATATTCAAAGTCTTCATGTGGATGATTTATTTAGGTAATATTCAAACAGAGGAGAACAAAGAAAGCCGAGCTCAAGATGGCAACATTAGTTTTGGACTGTGTCATGAATAAGTTGAATCAATGGATACCTCTGTGTGAGGTGTTCCTTCAGCCCAGAGGTGTGGAGGAAGCACCATAGCATGTGGATAGGTTTGAATTTGTATCTGTCCAGCAAATGTGGAAATGGATTAAGAGGCTCAAGGAGGAAGATGGGTTGTGAAGGGAGATCTATTCAGTTTATTCCTCAAGTGATGTTAGGGTCTTTGGCTGACAGGAAATGATGAAATCATCCATAAGAAAGCATGTTATATTAAAATACACAAGACAACATTTTTGCTATCAATAGACATTGTGCAAATAGAGTGTAGTTGGGGGGGGGGGGGGTGGAATAGGTGTGTTGGGAGAAGGTTGGGGGGTATGTTCGATAACATCCTTGCTAACTTTAAATCATGGGTGCAAATATAATGTGGGTGATTATATTTTGTATTTGAAGAGGGAGAGGGTAGATTTGGAGATGTTAAATAGATGAGGGGTGTTAATGTTGAGGTGTGATTTTTTTTTATTTTTTTTTGGTGAGATATCTTTTCTTTGAATTTTTTTTCTTTTTCTTAAGGGCCCAACCGGGCTCGAACTTGTGGCCTATTGATCTGCTTTGGTGAGACATCTTATCCTTCCTCTTGGATGTTTACCATTTTAATAACATCTGTGCCATTCCATCTCCTCATAAAAAAAATGCCTTTGTGAATAAGTTATTGTATTTTTCCAACACTCCTTTCATTTATTATGCACTATTCACTTTTTCATCTGTTGGTTCATGAAAAAGGATGGTATTGTGCTTCTGTTAAATTGTCAATAGATATCTATATCATAGTTCAAACCATGTCTGCATATGGCATATGCGGCCGCATGTACCGAACAGGTGGTTGCACATAGGGTAAAGCAATGGTTCGAACCCCCGTTCGAACTGAATTCGAACGTTCTTTGCACATGCGGTTTTCGAACGGTATGTTGCCTTTCGAACGACAATCCAAACTCAGAGGAAGGTTTCACCGTTCGAAGTCAGTTCGAACTGAATTCGAACGATAAGAGACCGTTAAAATTCAGTTTGAACTGAATTCAAACGTGCTCCGCATATGGGATGAAATGTGCACTCGGGGGCGCACATCAGCATGTGCGGCCGCATGTACCGGTATGTGCGGCCGCACTTCAAACTATGATCTATATAAACAAAAAGATTTATTGAAGAACTTTCTCAACAAAATTGCATGTATAAAGTGAAGAAACACTTTCATATCTTTATCCATTATTCCGGTGCATTTTTGTTATGATCTATTTTTCCCTGGGGTAAATTGGTATTATGTGTTTTTTTGTTGCAGTCAGAGAGATCCTTCATATGTGCAGACACTGGTGCTCTTTTGCAAGAACCGGCAAAGCTTGTTTTTCCATACAAAAGGTCAGTTTGCAAATATGTTTTTAGAGAGTTTTTTTTTTTAATTTCTCCTAGAACTGCTGATCTAATAAATGGGCCATACCCACCCATCACAATAAATGTTGTGGTTTGACCTTATTTCTTAATCATGATTTGACATTTGTTTGCGCTCGCCTGTGACTGCACTTGCATTGAGTTTCTTCTACAGAAATTTTACTATAAGCTTGAGAAAATTCTCTCTATACAATGATTGATTCATTCGATTCTAATACAATCACTATTATTGGATACGTGTATTTTTTCATGCATAGCATTCTAGCTCAAACCTCTGTTCAAACTGTGGTTTTATTGCAGTAAGGATATCAAATTTTCTACGAAAGAGCTTTCTGAACTAAAGAGGGTTTCCAGTGGTCATCTTCGCCTTTTGGGATTCAAGCCTTTGAGTTGCCTAAAAGATTATCACAATTTGAGGCCATCGACTTTCATTTTTCCTAGTGATGAGGTAGGTACTTCTACTTTTCCTCATTTAATGAATGAATAATATCATGTGTTTTCAATATTTTTTAATGACTGAAAAGCCCCCAAGTTTTGCTGCTCTCTTGTTGGAAAGTTATTTTTTGTGAAGCCAAACACTATTATTCCAGTGAGCAGTGAACGAGAAATATTTTGAGATGCATCAGACGCTGAATTCAGAGATTCCATAGGTTCTACAATAAGCTACTTAATATTTGGAATAAAATAATCGATGTAAGCCTGTAGACAGTGACAAATAAGGGGAGAAACTTAAACGGCTAAAATATGAAAGAACATAGAAGAACACAAAATTTTCTTTCCCTTATCTTGGGCTGAGTTCTCTCTACAGTGTGGTTTGGTCAATTGTATGAGAGGACATTATTAAGAACAGAGAGGATCTCCAAATGGATTTGGAGACAGGATTATAGAAAAGAATGAGAATACTGGCTGAAATAAGTGAAGGGGAGACAGATGAACTGTAGAGCTTCCTTCTTCTCCTCTTTCAATATTTATCTTTGGTATAGAATGCTGATATTGTCATGTAGGCAAATAGGTTTTAGAAATTGAGTTTGGCTGTCTAGGAGTCTGTGGTGAGGTTTGTTAGGCTGGTGTCTCTCCTGCGTAGGGGCTGAGTTTGTTAGTTGCTCTAGACTCTAGAGAGGGTAAGCTTGTGGTGGGTGGGGAGTTGGTTTTACTGTACTTTTTTTTATTGTTTGCTTGTTTGTTGTTTTTTTTGTTATCCTATTGTTATGGTGTAGATCCCCCATCTGCTTCTCTCTTGAACTTTATCCTATTTTGAATAAAAGCTATTGTGGTAAACTGCCACCTTTCATCATAAAAAAAAATTAGCATGGTCTTCTTTGGAGTTAGCTGGTTTATTTTTCTATCTTAGGCAGGTTCACAGAACTGAAATGTCTGGGAAAACAACTTGTTTAACCATACTCCAGCTGAACTCAACCAAACAATTGTTGGATAACTCGGATTAATTCAACAATTCATTGAGGTTTAGATAAACCATGGTACAACTTAAGTGCCCGTTTCGTGATTGGGGAAGAGAAACAAAACAAACCATGCATTTAGCACCCTCACCTTATTTGAAATCATATATATTCATCAATTTGTGAGGTCAATGTATTTGTATGGCACTGGCACATTTACTGAAGAACCTATTGGAACCCTTCATGGAAAAAGTAAATAACCATCTGTTTCACAACTTTTTAAAATAATATATATATGAGTTTGCCGCTATGAGAATTCAGCTTTTCTTTATTTGCAACAGGAACTAATTGGAAGCACTCGCATCTTCATTGCGCTCCATCGTTCAATGTTACGTCTTGGAAGGTTAGCATCTTGGAAACCATTTAAGTTAGTTTGTTGTAAGCAAATATATTATTCAGATGAAGCTTCTCCTATATAAGGAGTTATCAAATAATGTACTGTTGCATATAGAAACCCTTATTTTTTCTACTGCCAAAACTGCATCCCATCATTCCTCCACTACCTCCACCACAGAAAGATGCCTTGGCAATTGGCTAATTGAATTATGTTATCCCTTAAACTGTTTTATTAAGAAATAGCAAATGCTGGAGGTTGCCTAAAAAATCAGCGCAAATCACCAGCATTTTGAATATACAGGAAGTATATACAATCCCTATCAATGTATATAAATTGGAAAGCGCATGCATATACTTTGCTGGATGGTGTTTGAGGCAGCAAAACTGGATGATGTGTTGCAGCATTCATTTTGAAAATCAGAATGATCCTCATTCTACGTGAATATACTTCTGCAATCTTTTTTTCCATAATCTTCACATGCCGTGAAATTCCAAAAATTACTCCACATGTTTCTTAGCTTTATCATATGATGAGCCTGTTCTGCTTCTGGTCAGTCTTTCATTGTTGGCTCTTCTTTAATTACTAAATATTTAAAAAATATTAGATTGATCCTTCAGATTTCCATTTTTTTTTTGTACAAAAAAATAATAAATGGTAATTCTCATGTCAGTTTCCAATTATGACAGATTTGCAATATAAGATCCAATTTGATTTCTTTAAATTTATTCGATATACATTTTTCAGGTTTGCACTTGCATTTTATGGTAGTTCAAGTCATCCACAAATGGTTGCTCTAGTTGCACAGGTGAGATAACTCTGTGCCACCAAAAAGGAAGGATAGATAATATTTCTTCAAAATGATGCTAACTGCATGGATGTTGTATAAGATTCTCTATTGATGGAATTCACTTAAAGCATACCTGTAAATGAATGAATACTTCTTTTAAAGAAACTCCTATGGATCAAAAATGCATTTGAACTCATTAGGAGCACTTCCTTGGAACAGTTGAGTATCGCTCAGGAGGTTTTTCTCATTTCTGAAGTAAATCCAAACTTTCTGTCCGTCATGAGTTACATGGATTTCTTATAAACCCATGATACATATGATATCTAGACCACCAGAGTAGTTTTTCTAATTCTTAGTTGTTTTCTCTTTAACTTGCCTTAATCATTGAAAAATTTACTGTGGAGTATTGCTGATGTGCATGTCAAGTAAAGTTAGTAGTAATCGGATATTCGTATTCATGTAAAGCTCCATGCTCTTTAAAATGCTAATTGTCAAACAGAATATTATATATTTTTTATATTAATGACAATAGAACAAAAATAGTGTTCTTGTAACTGAAATACCTTCATTTGGCTTTATAAGAAATTGATATTCTTTCCTTCCTCCTGAACAGTTGTATGTTTTCTCTGCTTTGCAAGTTCCATTACTGCCTTGGAGGTTAAATGGTATCACCATCAATTTATTTCAAATGCAATTTTATAAAAATCAGACACAAGATAGATGTGCATTTCTTTTTCCTTGTTGGATTTGCGTTGGTTTTTTCATTTGTATAGTTCTTAGTGTTAGCTTCCAACAGGCTCGTGCTTTTTAAATGTTTTATTATATTTATCCACTTTAGATATTTTATATTAATATTTTCAACACTTTTATTCCAGTTTAAAGACGTCGCTTTGTTACCCACCAAAAAACAAAGAGACATCACATCATTCACTGTTTTGAACAGGGGTTCTGCTTGACAAATCTCTAAAGACGTCGCTTTGTTACCCACCAAAAAATAAAGAGACTTCACTTCATTCACTGTATAGAACAGGGGTTCTGCTTGACAAATCTTAATTGTGAAATATAAACAACATTTTACTACACATCTTTGATTACCCTTGAAATTATCACTTTCATTGAACTTAGTGCACAAGATTCCATGGTGCTTTGTGTTAATGCAAAACTTTCTTGGTTGTCTTAGGCTGTTAGAAGATCAGCAACCGTGAGATTTTCTTATTGTACATCCATGCTGCACTCAGATTAGCATAGCCTGTTTTCCAAGTGTTTGAATTCAGCTTCATGAATTTCATCATGCCAGTATCACTTTCAAACCATGAAGTACTATATATCCATATTTCCATGACATTTATTATTAACTCAATAATATAATTAATCTTCACAGGAAGAGATAACCAGTTCAAGTGGCCAAGTTGAGCCTCCTGGAATGCATATGATCTATCTTCCATACTCTGATGATATCAGACATGTCGAAGAGGCAAGGCTGTTTCTCTTTCATTTCTTTGATGTTTGCTACAACAAAACAAAACAAATAACACAATCAGAGTGCAGTATCACAGGGTTGATAACGATGCAGCACTTTGGGCCACAGAAGATCAGATTAAGAAAGCGTCTGTTCTATTGAAACGCATAAATCTGAAAGAATTTTCAGTTTGCCAGTTTGCAAATCCCGGTATACTTGTCCTTGTTATTACTTATCTTTTCTGCTATGCATATTTTTTTCAAGCTATTAATTTTTTTTGTCTTGATATATAAATGGTTTTCATGCTTCTTTATTGATCTATGAAATCTAATAAATCATTTTCTAATTGTATCATACTATCATTTAATTGCTAACAACAACAAAAACTTTCTCACATAAATTTGTGGTCAGATATGGCATACTTCTTCATTTTGCAGTTTTATTCAGGGTCACATCCTCTGTTAGATGTATATTCAACGTGTCCTTCCTTATTTATTGACATCTGAGTCTGTTTTAGCATACCCCTTATCCCAGGAGCCCCTTCAATGATGACCACATAGCTCCTTGTAACTGCCTAACTGGTACAATCATTGAATTCTGTTGTAAATCTCCAAACCATTTCAAGCGATTGCTCACCTTACTCTCTAGATTTAACTTTTGAGAAGTATACTCATTATTCCATGAGAATGCATGCATGCCACAATTTTCACTGCAACTCATTCTTTTAGTTATTAAAATCTTTGCGGTATAAAAATCGTTATGCTCCTGTATATGTGCAAAGAAACCTGATTAACATAAATTCGACAGGTGAAATTGTACATATTTTTCAAAATCTGTTGAAGTTTGGTAATAAAAAAACATATTTTGCTGAAACATCTGTCACACGTACAAAATTTGAGAAGGGTAATTCTGATCATGCCCAGAAAGAAAGTTTCTTGCTCTATGACTCTTAATGTTTAAAACTTGTCCATGTAACTTCAAATACAATATCATATGCATCTTTGCTGTTATTACAAATATTTGTGGATTGTAGCTTATAGGGTATAATTGTGATGGCTCTTGTTCAATTTTGGGCATGGCCCTGTTATTTCTGTAACAATTTATGTCTTTAGGCATGATTGCAGTTAATGATCTACTTCGGAAAATTTGGATAAGAATCCTTCATTTTTCTCTTTTTACTACATGCTTATGTGCGTTCTCATCTTGTTGAAAGAAGAAAAGTCATGCGATTTATGCTGTAATTCTATTCTATGAAGAAATCTGCAAGCTGAAGCTTTAAGGATGCATGGGTTGTTATGGACCAAGTTATATTTGTGTAACTTGGAATCTGAACTATCCTATGGAGCATGGACACGTACATGGGACATGGACATGGCATGATATGGCCACGATGACATGGCAAATCTTGAAAAACTAGGACATAATGAATACATGTTATATATCATAATTATTTGGAAAAAAAAATGAGTGCACATCAATAGACTAAAAAAAAAATGATATTAATGTATTAGTGTAGCATTAGCTCCATTAAGATATTAACATTGTTTAGCTTTATGTGAGCATAAACCTTGTGACAGTTAAGGAAAAAAAGTGGCAATGTCATACTGCACAAGTGTTGTGTGTCTTCGTCATGTCCAATGCCGCATCCAATGTGTGTCTGAAATTCAAAACATTATCTTTGAACTTTGGGATGTCTGACGTGTGCCATGCTGTGTCCCATGTTTGACACGCATCATATTGTTTTGTGTGTCCGATAGGAGTTGGACATGGACACAATATGTCCAAAATGCATGTGTTCACAATAATAAAGACTATCTGTATGAATAGTATGACATTCATCAATATATTTGAAGTTCCATGGACTTTCTTTATGCAAATATTTTTGACCATTTATCTGTATCACCTTAGTTAAGACTCCCTCCCTCCCTCCCATGATGCAGAAAACAAACCAGAAAGGAAGAAAATCAGGAGATCTCCCTTACAAGCTCAAACTCTACAAATGACACCCTCCCTGAAAATTGATACAGAATCATCTTAAGTAAAAAGTTTATGATCACCCAAACAATGGATTCTTCCTCTAGTGCTTTGACGAGTAGTCATTTTGTCGAGTTGTTAAATGATTGAGTTGAGCGTAGGGTTAAATCTTATTGAAAAAGTCAAAATCATGTATTCCACTATCATATTTTGTAGCCTAATCCATCAACTTAGGTATACAATTGCTGTCAGAGTTTGTTAAATTAATCATCAATGGAATTTTTGAACTTTTGAGTGCAGAAATATCATATCGTAACATTCTTGAGATCTACAGTGTTAACTTGCATGTGTAAATGAATATTAAAAGCTTGATATGTTCAAAATCGGAGGTCCATGCTGGAAAATAATACAAATGAACTTAGTCATTGGTATAGTTCGATTTTTGCTCCTAGATAACATAGATATTAAAGATTGCAGGGTAGCAATAAGTTAGACCATGGAAAAATTCTCTCTCTACTGGCTTAATCCATGCTGCAAGTTTTTCCTTATTATATATTTTATCGGCTATTACAATAACAAAAAAGAAATATCATATGATTGGGAGGATTATGCCTTGGATACTCTTTATTAATCTGTACCTTTCCTGAACTAGCTATTGTCACTTGCAATGTTTCCAGCCTTGCAGAGACATTATGGAATATTACAAGCCTTGGCTCTAGATGAAGATGAGATGCCCGAGATAAAAGATGAAACACTGCCTGATGAAGAAGCACTGTCTAGGTAATTTTTATCACATCCCCAAGAGGGCTTTTAAATTCTACCACAGCAACGAATTTCTGAGATATAAATTTACATTGATGTTGATATATGATTTCAGATGATTTTAGAACAGATATATTTCCCACATATGAAAACAAAGAATTCATTTTTTTTGGGTGATGTGTCATCAGTTTATTTAGCTTGTCCTATATGAAAATTATCTTGGATGACTTGACAAAAAGGGGTTGAAGAACTACACTCGTGATGCTTGTATGACGTCATCTTTTAAATTGTCCTATTTATAAGTTATATATGGTTGAATGACTTATATATCAAATCTTCATTAAGAACAAAGACCAAGAAAATTTGCTAGGATTTCATTACAAGAAGATGTTGAGCGTTGAACTAAACATATCAACTCTAAGGCTTCAATTTATATCCACACATTACATGAGAGCTTTAGAAAGTGTACTGATTATCGCAGACCAGGAATCGCCAATGCCATTGAAGAATTTAAAGTAGCAGTGTATGGTGAAAACTACGAGGAGGAAAGCAAAGCTGCCGCCACGAAGACCTCAGGCCCAGCTGCCAAGAAACGAAAGGTGATGGCGGAGACAGCTGTGAAGGAATGTGCAAATTATGACTGGCCTGATCTTGCTGAAAATGGAAAGGTAATTCTGTGCTCTACTATTCCCACCATCCTCCAACTAATATGGTTGTAAACATACTTGTTTTATTATTAATATTTTTCTTTCATCAGTTGAAGGAACGAACCGTGGTAGAGTTGAAGTTCTACCTGACGGCACACAGCCTCCCAGTCTCTGGGAAGAAAGAAGATCTGATCAGCAGGATCTTGACCCACATGGGAAAGTAAATGCTGACATGAGCAGAAATCTTAAATGTGTGTGGGCAAATTTCAAGGAACCATCTGAAGTCCCAAATTTTGTGTAATTTGTGCTTGTACATATGAAGAAAAACATGCTGACCAATCCAGTGTAGCATATGTTCTGTTTTATCTAGGAAAATGAGTTCGATCACAATGTGTTGTCATAAAATGATAGTATGTAGTCCCAGATGTGTTTCTTATACAAAACTTGATATACATCGGTATAATATTTATTTTATCTGCTATTCGCGTTTATGTTTTATTCCTATTCCGCGCATTGCCTAACTTTTTATCATTACTCAAGTAAATAAATTCAATGCATCAGTAGGGACAGTAGTCTTGCACATGTGCTGTCTCATTTTTTTCTGACTGTATAATTTTGTTACGTCAAACAGGCAATTGTTTATTTTGGTGGGATAAGGGATAATTACGTGGATAAGTGAGTGGAAGGATAATTTATATTTGTTTGATATAAAAAATAATTGAGATAAACTGCATACAATTATCTCAACTTTAAAATGAAAATAAAAATATTTTATTCTACTTAAAAGCTGGGACAGCATTTATCCTCATTTTTTGTTTCAATTTTGATAAATGTAAATATGAACAAAATTAATAGACTTTTTATCCTTTAAAATTAGGATAATTTATTCTCAAAATTTTAACCCATTATCAAACTAGCTCTAAGTAAACAAATATATACAATATAGGGTGTTGATTGATCCAATGTATAACTTTACATCTGAACTGCCAAAACACACATCAGGAACAAGCACCCCCTCATTAAAGCAAGTTCGAGGACCAATACACAAAACAGAGGAATTGTAAAAAGAATCATTTATAGGTAAGACTGGTCTCCGGTTATGACACCTTATGCCATAAATATATAGGAATTGGAGGTTCTTTCAGTTGAACAAAATGCAACAACAATCCAAAAGAGTTACTACTCTTTATTTCCTGGCAAGTCTCCGAGCAGCTCCCAACAAAAAAGCCTTCCCGATGACTCCGGTCTGAAGCCCGCAGATAACGACCACCGTCCCGCCGATCAGCATCAACTTCCAATCGACCCCACCGTTCAGTTTCTGGGCATCGATGGCCCCGTTCTTGTCTTCCGACCCCGACTCGGAGTCACCGAGACGCGCGACGCCATCAGCGGAGATCCTGGTTGTCACCTGCGCCATCAGCGCAGTCCTCGACAGAGGTGCGTCCGACCTCCGAGCAAGCTGGTAGGCTCTCACCCCCGACTGGAGTTTCTTCACGGCCCCCCACATCCCGTGACGGACTCCAACCTTCGCGACATCCTTTGGGATCCCCATGTCCTCATAGTGGACGAGTGTTACTTCACAGGCTGTGAACTGTCCGTCCTGTTTACGGGACTCGACTGCGATGGATTTGAATGTAAGGATCAATCAAGGATTCACATTCGACGTTGCATTGATCTTCTGTTTCCGTTTATAGTATATCTACTGTGAATAAACTAAATGCATGACACATACCAGGCCTGATACACCAACTTGAGAAATAAAGTTCCACGCGCCTGGGTTTTTCATTCTTGCGTATTCCTGGATAAGGCACTCCCTGTAAAATGGCAATTCAAATAGGTTAAAAGGATGAATTTGTGAACAGAGCAATCAGGAAGAGACATTTGTGTAGGGCAATCCCAGATAGTTGAGAAGGTAGGATAGTGAGGAAAGGGCATAGCACTCTGTATTCCATTTTCAAAGAGCGAGATTATGCATAATATTATGCAAGTGCAATATTTTTAGGGTGGAAATTAATATAGAAATATCTGTACAAATGAATCTCAAGTGTAGCACAAATTAGGATAATAAGATTTGGATAATATTAAAATGAAAATCTACAGAATGATCAGCACTAAAACTTCTACAGTAAAACTTCCGTGAGTTAAACATATGCAATGCTTGTTAAGGACTACGTCTATGATAAATATTGGGCACAATGCAAAAATAGGACTCGATGGAAGAAGTTTATAATTATATGAAAGATGGAAAAGAACATTAGACTGAAAATTATCACAAAATAGGATTCTGAAACAGACCAAAGCCTGTCATCTATCATGCTATATCAACATTGAGATGAAGCATAAAAAATTACTATGGATGGCACAGAGAAGTCTGCCACATGGAAGTGCATGCTAAATTGGCATCAGATGTTGCTATGTTAGATTCATGAAGAAAGGCTGGGCCCGTTTGGTAACCCTAGTCTAGAAAAAAGAATTCCTCCTCCCTCATGAATCCATTTCTGGTCCTTTTCAAAAGTGACGTACAAAATCATGCAACCATTGTTAGTTGTCCCAAGGTTATAAAAAAAATCCAATTGAATGAAAAATTTCCTCTTATTGCAATATTAGCTTGTAATTGTTTTCATTCTCAAATTTCAATTTGCAATAGCAAAATCAATCAAACCACAGAAATGTTAGTTTGCTACAGATGCACTGAAACAAGGTTGTTTAGTATAAATTCTAGATGGAAAAAAAGGAATCTACAAATATTGAAGGCATAATCCAAAGTCTGCGAGCAGACTTACAAAAAGAAGGCAGTAAAAAAGGGGAAAGCGTACAGATTAAAGCGTACCTTTGTCACACAATAATAGGTCTTTCCTGACTCCCATATACGCCGTCCAATAATGTATTCTCTATCACTGCAAAAGAAAGGAAACTGCAGACAACAGAAAACTGAGTCTTAATAGTAACAAGATCTTCGATAAACGAGGAATTGAACCTATAAAGAGAAGACAGCAGTGATGCATAAAATTTTATGCAAACCTTTTTAATCCAATGAACAATCATCATTCCTGTATCATGGGACTCTTCCAAAACTTTAAAATGAGCAAGCATGTGATCCCATTTAAGTCTAAAATCATCATCCCAGAAGAAGTCCCTAATAAGCTCGGGGGTTGCATCATCAAAAACAGTTCGACTGCGGTAAACGACAGGACCCTCCTGGAAATACAATGGACTTACATGTGTTAATGACATTAAAAAAAAGAAAGAAAAGGGAAATAAAAGAAAAAGAAAGAAAGAAAGAAATAAAAAGGCTTGACTAAACAAGTTTTCAAAATAACTACATTATTGACTTATTGAGAAAAATGAACTATTTTGTAGACACTGCAATAATGAACATACCAGATATAATATTTCTGAAGGGAACATATAAAAGATTTTGTCAAATTAAGCAAATACAAAGATGACAGTGACAGAGATGTGGACAAGAATAAAAAGAAGAAAAACATTCCATAGTTCTACTAAAATTTCTTACTTCAATTAAGGAAATAAATAATGTCTCATATAAGGCTCCATTTTTTATAAGCTTTATTGCTGAGGTACAAGGCCAATTGCAGTCTTACCTTCTTTTTTTTTTTTTAAGCCAGGTGCAATTATTCTTTGACTAAACCACATGAAAATAATAGAATTCAGAATGCTAAATTGAAAGAGGAAGGACAAGTTTCAAACCTCAGGCTCATAACGCCAGGCCTGGTATGTCATGTTGGCTGTGGATCGCTCCATCTGATGTTGCCATCCCGCATCTCCAAGTTTACCATCAAGAAGATGCAATAAATGCTCCAAATCCTTTTCTGTGACAACATTGTTATCCTCAGGCGATGTCCCACTTGTAGTGCTGCAGAAATTTGCAGATGAAAGAGCATGAATATCATATACTAGTCATGGTCCACAAAGAAAAAAGGATTGATAAAACATAAATTTTTTTGCAGATAATCTTGCTGTGCATGCACAATGCTAAGGAAACTACACCAACACATTATTTTTTTTCTTGTTTTTCTTCATTTGCTTGAGGGGTACTATTACTACAAGAGTACATCCTTTTTCCTTGGAACCAAAATAGGAATACATTTTGGCTAAAGAGAAAGTAACATTGACAGAAAAGAACAATTAGATTTTCAGGATAACAAAATCAGTGCTGCCTAGGTATAGTTTCCCGTATAAATGCTAAAAAACACCAGTGATGTGCTTAAACTCTTGGAGACACTTACAACTTCAGTCTTTTATTTGGAACACACATCTTATATTGGGATTCACAAAGCAACATATCTCATTTTTATTACTTTAGCAAATTAACATATGAATTTTGTTCAATACCTGAACAAGCTTGATTTGAAAAGAGCAAAATGCTTTATGCATGGAGCAATACATATTCTCTCCTGCTCATGATCAATGGACATGGCTGCACCAATTTTTAGGAGATAAAGTCTGTGACTTTATGATGATGTACTGACCAGACACAAAGGGGAAAGCGACTATAATCTTGTGAAGATATGTTTATGTTTTGACTTTTGACTGGTAAGTCATTCATTCCCATTACTGGTTTCTTTAAGATGATGTACTGACCAGACGCACAAATATCATTTTTCTGAGTCTTTTTATATAGAAAAAAACATACTCAATAACTCTATACAGAGAAGCCCACCCGTGCTTAGAATTTTCTTTCTTCCTAGAAAAAGTCAATGCACAGGAATCCTATCAGGAGTAACTCAAATTCACACACTATCAAACCCACCAACCACAATATATAACATGCATACAAACCGCTTTATTTTTAGCATCTGATTGGGTTGAGTGAGAGTGTGAGACAATAAACTAGCATAACTCTAGATGATACCGAACAACAAATAGCGTTATTTATCCTAGAGACTTGCAAACAAATAGTGCCACAGATTTTGTATGGTGCCATTGAATGTCATACTGCTGAAAACCCTAACATTTTTTTCCTTTTTTCATTTGGGGTTGTTTTGGAGGGGGTGGGATGCAGTACAGCAAGAATGATGCCTTTCTTCGTTAATTAAATTCCTTTGTTTTGCGATTCGCAATCTGATGTCGTCAGAAACCCAATCAATTCTTCTGCTCTCCATCAGAGAACCTACTCAGCTCCAATTTCCTTGACTACCCTCTAAAAAAAAAACCCTCCATTCTCTAAATGATTCAATTGTGGATTACAGTATCTCAAAGTAACTACAAATCTTACACACGATACCGAAAACTAACAATAATTATTTTTGCAATTCCCTTTTGCATATCTTAGATTCTGGGTTCAACTAATCTTCCTCTATATACTGAACCTGATTTCTTCTGCTACTTATCTTTAATAATTCCTTAATGATTGCCACTAATGTTTTCCACAAAAGCTATCAAACCAGGTTAGTCACCAACCAATTCAGTGGATATAATATGCTAGACAAGATAAACAGACACTCCTTTTCTTTCACTATTTTTATTCTCTCTTCATGATAGCTGTCAGACATCAACCCCGAAAATCAATTCAAGAACTTTCACAACATCTACACGGTCAACATCCAAGGCCAGGTCATGCTACAAAACCTAATAGGAATAAAAATACCTGAGCCTCTTTTCCTGATGATCCTGCTTAGCTCTTGTACGTTCTATCAACAAACCATGCTTTACTTACCACAGCCCATACTCTGTGGAACAACTTATACATACTACAAACACATCAATCAGATATGATTCTAAACAAACAATCGAAGTGTTCTAATTTTCAATCATGCAGACCATGACAAATCATTCAAAATTTTCCAAATACAATACTGATTTTCAAGGTCTTGGCCTCCATTTCTCCATGAAAAACTGAGACCCTCTATTTCTGGGTATGTGAACCCATCCCCCTCCAAAGAATAATTGCACTCTATATATCTCCCCTAGAAATCCATCCATCCATCAAAATCCCACCAAAACAAGAACCCTCAAAAGCATAAGACCATCCAATTATAATCATAATCAAACCAAAGCTCCAACTTTTTTTCAAAGAAGAGAGAGACTCACATGGATCCCGCGGCGGATCGATCCTCCGCTGCCGGAGACTCCGCCTCGGCCTCACCCGCGGCAATAACATCCTTCCCCTTGAAATTGCACCAAAGCCTCCGGCAGACCGAGAACGCCGAGAGAGCGGTGAACGCGAGCCACAACCGCCTCGCCCCGAACCCCGGCGGCGCCCAGAGGAGCCTGAACCGGCTCCGGAGCCCAAGAAACAAGAGACCTGACCACCTCGGCCGCCACGACCACCCGATCACCAATCCGATCATCACCGCCACCCAAATCGGCACCGCACACAACAACACATCGAGGAGGGTCTCCGCCACCGCCGGCCTCTTGAGGAACCCCACCAATTCACCGAACGCGAAATCCATCTTTTTTGGGGGATCTATCTCTGGTTCTCGAAAACCCTAAATCGCTCTACATGAGAGCTCCAACGCGGAGAGAGAAAGAGAGAATAAAAATCAACAACGAGAAACGTTTATACAAAAAAAAAATTGGATTTTCGAACGGATAAAACGGTGATTTTTTTCTTTGGATTCGTTATTCGTTTTTGTTTTTGTTTCTTTTTATTTTTGGGAAAATCTAATTAACCCCCTGTAAACTTCCTGCGATCTATATAACCCCCTGACTTTTTTTTGAAGTCCATGACCCCTTGAAAACACCCATTTAGGCCAGGGTTGGACCCCGACCCGACCCGTGACAGGACCCGACGGGTCCTGGTCCAACCTAGGACCTTGCGGGTCCGGGGAAATGTTGACCCGGACCCAGACCCATCGGACCCTGGTCGGGTCCGGGTCCGACCCGACCCGGATGGTTGGGTAAAAAAAAGAAAAAAAAAAGAGAGAAGAGCTCATGTATTTGTTTGCCTTATCATTTTATTTGAAATTTTTTGTAATAAAACATTATTGTTAATGAGACTATGTTTGAATATAATTTTATACAATTCAAAAGAAGTAAATGAATTATTAAACAACATCCAAAACAATAATCAGTAAGATAAAAAACATATTAACCTAAATAATAAACATAACTAACCTAAACAACATTCAAAACAATATTAACCTAAACAACATTCAAAACAATAAACACTAACATATTAACCTAAATAATAAACATAAATCATGCAACAAACTAATTAATCATACAAATTCAAAAGCTAATAAATTAATTGTCCAAAACAAACCGATTTATAGGGTTATGATTATGATTTATGAACATGTAGATACAAAAATAAGTTAAGTAAGAAATAAAATTATGTATCAACTAATATTAATGGTCTTATAATATATGAGCATATTTTAATAAAACAATCGGGTCTCGGGTCCAACGGGTCGGGGTGGGGTGGACCCGGACCCGACCTGTTTGTTTGTTTGGGTCCGCCGGGTCAGGTCCAATTCGGGTCGGGTCCAAATCGGGTCTGGTATATTACACGTGTAATCAGATCCGAGTTGGGTCCGGGTCTGGACTCGACCCGTTGACAGGCCCCAGGGTGTGTTTGTGCACAAATTTGAAAAAAAAAATAAAACAAATAACTCCGTAAATTAAATTTTCATTTACCAATGAGGAATATTTTATGAATATTTTATTTGATTAACTCTGACTACAAATACAGTATAATAAAAAATCATACAACTTATTAAAAATGCAGAAAATCTTCCATAAATGATAATTTTTTCCTCCAGATATATTATAAAACTCTATTTGAAAAGATAAAAATCGTCATTGATAGCTGATTTTTTGCATTTTGAACATACTATAGGAGTTTTTCATGTACTATATTTTCAATCAAGTTAACCAGATAAAATATTCATTTAATAATCCTAATTTGTAACAAAAATTTAACTGAGCGGGTTATTTGGATTTACATGTGTGTTTTTAAAGGGTTATATAAACTTCACGGAAAGTTGGAGGTTTATATGGATTTTGGGCCGTTACAGGGGGTTATATGGATTGTTCACCCTTTTGTGTGGTTAGTCGGAGGACTTCACTTTGCTCCTTAATTTGGTGATAATTACGTCTTGTACCATGGGTGTTTGGTTTGATTATTGGCATTTATGAGGGTATGAATGACTTTTTAGTTACGCAACCGAGTTTTCAGATTTACTATGGCTGTTTACACGTGGTGGAAGCCCTGTGGGATTGACTGTTAGATGTTTGTGGGGTATACTGATTGGACGGTGATGCTTCTTGTATCCTTTCAATTGATAAATTTTGGATCGTCTTATTATATATTAATCTTATAACAATAAATAAATACTAAAAAAAAAACAATAAAAAAACCAGGTGATCAATTTTCGTATCAATTATTTGATTGTCGGAGAAATTAATTAGGGGTCTTGTGGTTATCTGTCTATTATTTTTAGATTTTTAAAAAAATTTAAATTATTTTTAGGTCTTAAAAATTTCTTTAGATCACTCCAGTCATATGTTGTTCAAAAATATCGAAAATGCACTCGTCCAATTATGCGAACATCAATAATGTACTAAAAAGTGTTAACAGTATACTGAATATATTTAACAATGTATTGGAGAGTGTTTACAGTATACTAAAATAATTGGGCGGGGGCATTTTATGCAAAGGTTAACAATTTACTTGAGAGTGTTAACAGTGTACTGGAGATACTTAACAATGTATTAAAGAGTGTTAATAGTGTACTAAAATAATTGAACATTAGGCATTGTTGGTATTTTTGAACAACATCCGGATAGAGAGACCTAAAGATAATTTTTCACCGCCTTAGAAACCTAAAAAAACTTAAAAAATTTCAGTGACCTAAAAAATAATAGATAAGCGACCACATGGACTCCTAATTAATTTTTCCTTTATTATAAGAAGAACCGCATTCAATTTAGATATGGATATGTCAATACAGTCATCTCTAAAATCATCTCTGTAGTAAAATATAAATATATACTTAAATGTATTAACTATGGGGATAAATGGAAATAAGACAATTTATCTTGTTTGTATAAAAACTAATCGGATAACATATAAACTGTTGTCTTGATTTTGAAATAAAAATAGAGATATTTTGTTCCACTTAAAAGTTGAAATAACATTTATTCCTATTTTTTGTCACAATTTTGATAAGGGTTTTTTTATTTTTAAGTCCCCATAAACCATAGGATTTAGTAATCGATCCCTCACTTCTTCATATTTTGGTTTTAGTCCCCAGATTTAAAGGATATGTTCCTTTTTAGTCCCTAGGAGAGATCTATCCCTAAATTATTTAGTTTGAGGGACTAAAAAGAAACATATCCTTTAAATTTAGGGACTAAAACCAAAATATAAAGAAGTGAAGGTTCGATCCCTCAATAGATATGTTTAGAGGGAATGAAACTAAAAAACCCTTTTGATAAGGGTTTTTTAGTTTTAAGTCCCTACAAACCATCATATTTAGTGATCGATCCCTCCTTTCTTTGTATTTAGGTTTTAGTCCCCAGATTTAAATGATAGTTCCTTTTTAGTCCCTGAGAGGGACCTATCCATAAATTATTTAATTTACTTTTTAGTCCATGTGAGGGACCTATCTATGAATTATCCTTTAAATCGGGGGACTAAAACCTAAATACAAAGAAGGGAGGGATCGATCACTAAATATGATGGTTTGTGAGGACTTAAAACTAAAATTCTCATATGAATAACAATAAAATTGATAAAAAAATTTATCCCCTAAAATTAGGACAACTTATCCTTAAAATCTTAACTCTTTTTAGACCAGCCATTTGTTAAATTTTTATTAATAGATTTTGTGTTCTTTGAACTTAATATGTACTCAATTTAAAAAATCACATCACACAATTTTGATTGCATTAGCTCTCATGTTAAATATATGAATATTCAATAATAAATTTAGGTACATTTCAGATACTGGTTTTCCAGAAATCTATCTCGTTTTTTTAAAGTGTTTTTTTTTTTTTTTGGAAGATTTTTAAAAAGTATAATGAATAAAATGTAAAAAAAATATGAAGAATGTCGTGTTGTCAAAAATTATTTGGATCAGTGTATAACAATTTCACCTTAGAATCTGCTCAAACACATATTCAAACAATAACTTTGGTATCAACTTATACATACACCCCCAAATTCACGTTTTTATCTGAGGGAAAAATCCATATATAACCTCCAGTAAGTTATCTGAAATCCATAAAACCCCTTGATTTTTCATAAAGTCCATATAACCCTTTGAAAACATATATGTAAATCAAAATTGTCTCCTGAGTTAAATTTTTGTTAATAGATTATGATTATTCTGTGAATATTATTTCCGGTTAACCTTAGCTAAAAACATAATATACCAAAAACTCCCTACAATGTGTTAAAAATATAAAAAATCCTATATAAATGACAATTTTATTCATACGGATGAGATCTTATAATCTATCTGGAATGGTAAAATTGTCATTTATATAAAGTTTTTCGCATTTTTTAAAAATTGTAGGGGGTTTTAGGTATACTGTGTTTTTAATCAGGGTTAATCAAATAGAATATTAACAGAATAATCATCATCCGTCAACAAAAATTTAACTCAGGGGGTTATTTAGATTTACATAGATGTTTTGAGGGGTTACATACTTACATGGACTTTAGGAAAAGTTAGGGGGTTATATAGATTTTAGGAAGTTTATAGGGGGTTATTTGTATTTTCCCCAATAATATAACATACTCAAATGCTATTATATATAGTTCATAAAATGTAATGTTCATCCAATATATACAGTTTTGGATATTTTTATCACACGTTTTTAATACAATAAAAATATAACCACGTGTCACTTGATTTTCTGTCTGAACTGTTCCATGTCGGTGGAAAATTAAAATTCCACGTCCCCATTATCAACTTTTATGCTTGATTATGACTTATTGGATGAGAAAGTAATTATAATAATTGAATGACCAGGATGAAGAGATAATATGCATACAAAACTGATTTAACTGTTATAATAATTAAACAATCTATTGTATTGGTTGTTATAAAAGATCAGTAAGAAGAAGAAACCATCTATGATAAATTATATTTTCTTCTTATAAATAGCACAATATGCTTGATTTGTATTTAAAAAAATCCAATCAAATAAGAGATTTGTAGTAATTATTAATCGCAGAAATACAAACTATAGCTAATTTAGCGGTTAATATTCACTCCTTTACTCTGTTAGGTTCACAAATAAATGATTTTTTTTTGTTTAGTTGTCATTTTTTTCTATTTAGTTTTTTTTAATGCATATTGTGTTTATTTTATTGTAATTATAGTTTTGGATAAATAAATGAGAAAAAATATACCTAAGTTACTTTGATATAGTTGTCCAAGTTTATTCAACTTACCAAGATATGATTGTTATATTTTATCTATTTTTAATAAATATATAATTTTTTATACCCACAAAAAAAAATGTATAATTTTTTTCTTCTTATGTCATATGGGATAACATGTGACTTAATTTAATTATTTTTTTATCTCAATATCAAACCAGACCTAAACAAACAATGATTTAAAGTACACATGTATAGTCAACTGTTGATTTTTTTGAAGGGACAATGGGTGTGTTTGTGAGGTTCTGAATATTTAATTAGGATTTCATTTGTAGTAAATTTGAGGTGACACCACCATTTAAGGACAATATCTAGTGGCGTTTGGTTGATAGAATAAGGTCACAGAATATTATAAAGCATATGATTTTGAATATACAACGAATGTGATAAAATTGAATGGATCAAATTGAATAGTTCTTTGAACTCGTAATATTTCAATAAAATTCTCAATTTGAGATTGTACCAATACTAAGTATATTTTGATGATAAAAGTTGTTAACGTGCAATATAAAATTTTAGACATGTTACATGTAATCTTTATATGTAGTCATGCAGACAATTTTACATACAATTCATATATATTTTCATAAGCATCCAATGGGCCATTAAAATGTTTTTTACATTTGCTAAAAAAAAGTCAATTCAATTTGAAATATAACGATATAAGTTTTTCTATCGAAGCATACACATCATTAGACAAATTTTACTATTTAAAAAACAAAATTAAAATATGTACAGATTGTTGAGGGACTGATCGTTGTGGCTCTGCCTAACATTATTCATGAAACATATGTTCTCATTACCGGAAGCCACCAACAAACACGAGATCGAATACAAGAATGAAACATCACATCACGAGAAGAAGACAAGATATACGTGGTTCGGCCTAGGCCTACATCCACGGGGCAAAAACAAAGAATCCACTTTGATAGTTGAGATACATTAAGAGACTCACAAACTCTCTCATGGAGTTACCCTCTCTTAGAACCCTCTCAACCTTCCCTTAGGATCTCTACATTGTATACATTGCCGTGTCTTGCCATGAAACCTTAGAAGATATTTATAGAGCTAAATAACTTCATTCCCAAGTAATCTCCCAATTAACAAACAAATATTGTTTCCATTAATTAGGAGATATTCACTCTCCTAATTAACAAACAAATATTGTTTCCTATTTTAGGAGATTCACTTTAAATATTAATTAAGATCAAATCTTAAATAATATTCTACTTATTAGGTGCCCAACCTAATATGGTTTAATCATGGCCATCCGATGTGATACAGATCGAGACATAATTCCAACAAACATGAATCAAATGTTCTCATCACATGAATCAAGTAATCTGAATCATTTTAGATTTAGTAAAGACAATTTGACTGTCTGGATATCAAATCCACAATTCAAATGGTTGATAACAAAATTTGTAACAACAAAATCTTTTGATCAAGTCCCCTAAATAAATTAAACCGGTTCTCAATTCAATTCAATTAGGTTTAGAACATGCGTTACACAAATTCATTTCATAATTATTGGATTGGTCTCAAACAACCAAACCACATAATCATTGACAACTTAAGTTTTTTTTTTTTCCCCTAAAACAATCTGATATATGGAACTTCAATTCTAACTCTTAAACAAAAGGAGAAAAAAAACTAATAAATAATCCTTTTAAATATGGATTGATTGGTTTTGATTTGCTGGAGTGGTTCTGTCTAGAACACCAGAACATAATTATGTTCCATATACAATTGCTTTCAACCAAACTTTAGGTTAGATGTGGCTTTCTTACCAACCATATCACATATAAATCTGTTTTATATTGGCCGCTCAACTGATCTTATGGACTTGAAAATGTAGTCCATGCATATTAATCTATTGCCCCCGTTTATACACTTCATTCAATATTCAGACGCCATAGAATAGTCATCCAAAGACAGAGATATATATAAAGGAAATTTAGATGACTTTTCTGTGTGAGTGATATTCCATTATTTGTTTAAATAAATTCTTTTTTTTCTTTCTTTCTTGGTGTTTGTCTCGTAACATATTATATATTAGATGAATGAATAACAATATATTATACATGTTTTTTTTAGGTCTAACTATAATTTGTGAAGACATGACTATTAAATTTTATCAATCATAAATAAACATGTTTTTTTAATTAAGTCTATTCTTTGTTTGTCAGCATAACTTATATTTGTTAATGTGAGGTATATATGTTAAGGAATGGGATTAGCTTGTCTCATATGTCAAAGAAAGCTAAAAACAATCTTTTAGTTGTAATAGTGAAAAATTCCTTTTAAAAAAAAAAGTAAGAATTTTTCTTCAACAATCTAGTAAAGTTACGCTCTCGTTATATGCTGAACTATAGAAGAAAATTCATTGTTAAACTCATTTTTGTTGTGACTTAGTAGATGTAAATTCGGATTCAATCTGGCCAGGTATCAATGTACCATTAATACCATCAGTATCGAATTGCACAATTTATGAATCAAACTATACAGCTTATAAATTGAACTGTACAATCAATTTATTGGTACTAATGGTACTCAAACCTGACTGAATCTGAACTCGGTAGATGTCCACTTCCAACAATCCTACTTTCCCACTCTCACCCATAACTCCCCACTTTTCAACATCTCATACTCTTCAACCCCTCTTCCCCGTTGAGAAGTTTATAAATAGTGATACTTGCAATCTAACATAACACAACAATTGCTAATAAGAAGTCATTATATATTTTGTTTATGCAATTTATTTTATTTTTGTTAAGTGTTATTTTGCTCCACAACAATTTTCACATAGTTTCAAATTTTTGTAAATCTAACCTAGAAATATGACGGGGACAATTATTCTTGCAGAACTATAGTTTTGAACATATTTTAAATTCTTTTAAGCATGTAATTCTCAAATGAATTATATATTTTTATATAAAAAAATGAAGTACACAAAAAAATGAGTTGAATGTTACACTTAGTTTTTTTTACTGTTCCAATCGAACAATGTTTGTTATTAAAAAAAAAAATCATATAACTCATACTTTTACTCTAATGAATTGAATGATATCATTTATAGAAAATGTAAAAAAATTAACAAGATATATATACTTTGTTACAGTGAGTGGAGGGGGCTAATGAGATATATGGGTGTATAGAGTATAAAATAGCTCTTACCAATTTCACCTTTATTGAAATGGTTCACCACATTAACGACCCCGATAGTCCCACAAAAAAAAAAGGGTATCGTTACACTAAGTCATTTTAAAATTTTTTTCTTATACTTACTAAAAATGATTCATTTAACTTAAAATCGAGCAATATACTTTTTTTTTTTTTTATCAAAACATGAATTATTAGATAATGTTTAATATTTGAAAAAAAAAAAAACACGTTTGATTTACATTTTGGACGGTAAAAAAGAAAAAAAAATGAACTTTAACATTTTCCAAAAATACTCTCATCCCCAGTTTCCCAATTCAGGATGAGATTTTTATTTTTAAGTCCCCATAAACCATAAGATTTAGTGATCGGTCCTTTAATTCTTCATATTTTGGTTTTAGTCCCTAGATTTAAAGGATATGTTCCTTTTTAGTCCCTAGGAGGGACCTATCCCTAAATTATTTGGTTTTGTTTTTAATCCTTCGTAGGGACTAAAAAGGAACATATTCTTTAAATCTAAGGATTAAAACCAAAATATAAAAAATGAGAGATCGATCCCTAAATAGGTATGTTTACATGAACTAAAAACTAAAAAATCCATTCAGAATTTGTACTCACTTTTAATAATAAATGTGCAATAGCAAGATTTACCTTTTTCTTAAAAAAAAGAAAAAAAGAAAAACTTTCCAAAAATACAAACCAAAGAGGTTCCAAAACGGAAACAGAAGTCTACTGAGTTTGAGTGAGCCCTGCATTGACAACCGAGCGAGGGCATCAGCACCATCACCACCGTGAATGCACAACGATTCATTGACACCTAAAAAGCTCTCTCTCTCTCTCTCTCTCTCTCTCTCTCTCAATCTCTACAATGGATGGTAGGATGAGAATCTCTCCTTCCATCAGAAACACCACCACGAAGAAATGCCCACCACATGAACCCGACGATCTCGATAAGCTGTTGAGCACGTTCAAGCGATTGATCCTCTCTTCACCACCACCGCCCATGCGTGTTTTCAACGGGATTTTGAGGGACGCAGTGAAACTCAAACAACACTCCACCGTCCTCTCCATGTTCCGTCATTTGGATTCCGCGGGTATCTCTCCCGATCTCTTAACCCACAACATCCTCATCAATTCCCTCTGCAAACTCAATCGGGCCGATCTCGGTTTCTCCCTTCTCTGCAGCATCTTCAAGCGCGGCTATGAACCTGATGTTTTCACTTTCAACACTCTCATCAAGGGCTTCTGCTCCACCAACAATATTGGAGTCGCGATTGAGCTGTTCGTCGATATGTCTAAGAAGGGTTACTCTGCCAATGCAGTCACTTATGGGACGCTCATTGACGGACTCTGCAAGGCGGGCGACACCGGAACGGCTCTTCGCTTGCTCAGACGGATGAACGAGAGAGGGGTTAGGCCTAGTTTAGAGGCATACAGTGCAATGATCAACGGTCTATGCAAGGTAGGATCAACGGAGGATGCTCTCAAGCTCTTCAAGAAAATGGTTGATGATGGTGTCCAGCCGAACATAATCACGTACAATGCCATGATTGACGGATTCTGTAAAGTAGGATCAACAGAGGATGCTCTCAAGCTCTTCAAAGAAATGGTTGACAATGGTCTCCAGCCAGATGTAATCACTTACAACTCATTGATACAAGGTCTCTATGATTCATGCATGTGGAGTAAAGCGAAGGAGTTGTTTGATGGGATGGTTGAACAGGGGATCTCGCCAAATGTGGTGACCTTCAGCATTCAAATAGATGCTTTCTGCAGGGAAGGGAAGGTGGATGATGCGCACATGCTCTTAGACACCATGATTCAAAGAGGGTTGGATCCTAATGTCATTACTTACACCACATTGATGGATGGTTACTGCTTGCAAGGCAGAATGGAAGATGCGGTGAAGGTATTCGACTTCATGGTAGCTAGGGGCCAAAATCCCAATACAATCACTTATAACGTACTAATTAACGGGTACTGCAAAGCAAAGTGGATGGAGGAGGCTATGAAATTGCTCATGAAAATGCAATGTGAGGGAGTGGAACCCGATGTTGTCACTTATAGCACTCTAATTGATGGACTGCTTCGTGTAGGAAGAGTCATGGCTGCAAAAGAACTCTTCAATGAGATACAAGCTCAAGGTTCAAGGCCAGATATAATCACTTATAATACACTACTGGATGGTCTTTGCAAACATGGATGTCTTGAAGAGGCAATCAAATGGCTTCGGATCATACAAAATGAAGGGGTTAAGATCGATAATCAGACCTTTGGCATTCTCATCAATGGGTTGTGCACAACAAGTCAATTAGAGACGGCTTTGGATATATTCAATGACGCAATGGCAAAAGGGTTGACTCCTGGTGTTGTTACATATAATACGATCATAAAAGGCCTTTGTCAAGCTGGTCATGTAATGAAAGCCAACGAGATGCTCATGAGAATGGAAAAGGAAAAATGTCCTCCAAACAATGTGACATTCAACATCATGTTTCGAGGTCTTCTTAAGAAAAAAGAATCCCTCAAAGCAGTACAACTTGCCCTTGAAATGAGAGAGAGAGGGTTTTCAGCGGATAATAGTACTCTTGAAATGTTTTTCCACATGCTTGAAAATGATGAGAATAGTCTTGAATATATTAAAATGATTCCGGATTTTGCACCAAAGGATGATGGAAAACGACTACTAAGAGGCAGCCAAATAGGTATCAATCTATTGTAAAATTTGTTGTAGTGCATCATCTAATTTTTGTGGATTTACTTTTGGATTTACTTTTGTTGTAATGTCAAATAATATTATACGTACTCTGTCAATTACTCTGAATATCATGTGACATTTTATCACTGTTCTCGGATAATTTGACAATCGAGAAAATGCTAGCAGAAAAAAATCAAGTATATGCTTGAAGAGTTGCTTTTGTAATTTTCTTATGTATATCATTCCTGAATGTTGGACTGGTTAATGAACCTTAGAATTTTATGTTTGCTTAGAGGTGTGTAATGTTGCATGTGCTGTTATTCCTGGAATGAGTTGTAATTTGATATCAAATTTCATTCACCATCAGAAGTTAAGTTTGAGGATATGTTCAATGCTTTTGTTGTGATCAAATGCTAGGAGGGTTTAACCTGCTCTATTTCTTTTAGCTTTGATGAACCCACTGGCTCTTATCATTCCAAGGATAAAAAGAGCACAGAGAACAAAGGACTGATTTCGGACCACCCTTAAACCCCCCTAACTCAGAAATTCACATTCACATCACATTGTAGCCTGGCATATCATCACAACTGACTGGCATCTGATTCTACGATGTATGTTGCACACTTCTTAATGGGTGTGTATCTATGAGATATTTTTATTTTGTTGTAAGACTTATACTATCTCATTCTTCCAGGTGAGTTACTTTTGTACCTTGGTAAATGTCTCTTTTCTGGAATGTTGGATATGACAATCAACCTTAATGCCCTATATTAGTTTAGAGTTGTGTCCAAACCTCTGAATGTTGAATTTGTTATTATTTCTGGAGTGACCAATAATTTGATATCAGATTTCATTACTAACAATCATACGTTCAGCTTTTTGGAATGAATTTCCATGGATGGTCTCTCCTCATAGTACTTT
Organism: Acorus gramineus; assembly: GCA_030737835.1. Taxonomy (NCBI): domain Eukaryota; kingdom Viridiplantae; phylum Streptophyta; class Magnoliopsida; order Acorales; family Acoraceae; genus Acorus; species Acorus gramineus. Next base: position 1,936,181 of record CM060851.1, on the reverse strand, counting down.
GAACAAATTTATTGAATCATGATGCATTTCGAATAACTTTTGTGTAAATTTTGTAAATTTTCATGTGTACTGTCACGATTAGGAAGGTAGCTGAGGCCAGTGAGTTGTTCATGAAAATGGAAAGGGGGTTCCAAATGACTGCACTTTTAATATCATGGTCCATGGTCTTCTTGAGGAGTAGAATTTCTCAAGGCAGTGCAGTTTGCAATTGAAATGAGAGAGCGAGATAATACCAGATAATGATGCAGTCATGTTAGTCGATATGCTTAAAAATGATGATAATCGTCCTGACCATTTTAAAATGCTTCTTGAGTATGAACTAAAGGACACCGTAAAATGATAGGTAAGCAGCTGAATGAGTTTTCAATTGATTGTAAAATTAGTTGCAATGGATATATAATATACGCTTCATGATCTGTACTATTTCACTTTGAATTACTTCAGATGATGGATCTTTGGTCAAAAGGTGGTGGTGTGTGAATGGTGGGTTTAGATTTTGAATTCAAGGTGTGATGTTTGTACTACATGAGTTATCGCATATTCATGGATTTGACCCAATATATGAAATGGTGAATCTCTTTGATCCATTGTAGATTGAGGCCAAGGAACGATCCTTCACCTACAACATAATAGGAATTTTTGTTGCACTGTAGGTAGGATTGTTGAATTTGTCATTATGGCAATTTCGGCAATTCAGAGTTTTTGTAGCCATTCCTTCATGTTGAGCAACCTCAGTTCACCATATGATACAATTACAGGGAGAGATGCATTCTAGAACTCAAAAGATAAGAAGAAATAATACCCCAATTGTATTGCAGAAATTGCCCTTTAAACACCTCTAGGCCTTCTCCAACTCATAAACACCTAACTTCAAATTCTCTACCACATTTAGCCAAATGATGAATTCTAATCGGGGAATCTTGTAAATTTGTCTATTCATTCATTTCATCGTACTATAGTTGCCTGATTCAATTGATGGAAACGTGGAATACTTGGTTTCAGAATGGATTTCTCATTTGCCAGTATTTATAGTTAGTTGCTATTTGTGAGAAATGGAAGGTCTAGTGCATGAGTATGTCTATGTGTACTAACCACTATATGATATTGGTTTTTACATTCCCCCTCTTAATCCTGGTTTATATGTGATTTTGAAAGTTATTTGAGTTTCCAAATCGATTTTCCAGCTGTGATTTTTTTAACTCTTCTCTCCCTCTGTGTACGTTCCTATTTCATTTGCATGTTATTTCTTTCATATTTTTCTGCTATTTAGACGTTTTAGTTTATCACTAACTTGTTTTTTTTTTTTTTTTTTTACAGTCTCAATTTTGGATAAACAGACCACACTGACTCGAGAGTCACACACCCATTGGAATCCTCAGGACCGGAAGTCTCCAGGGAAAGGTTGATGCTGTTACAACCTTAGACAACCACTGTATATGCAATGGTGATTACCCTTCTTCTATCCTCTCCATCAAAGCTATTTTTTATTTCCTTACCCTTCTAAAGAACAACTAGGAACAATTAGAATTTTCAGGGAAAACAACAATCTGGAGGTTGCAAATCCATTATATGAAAATATGGTGAAGGTGTTTTGATGTTCGTAGAGACCATTGAAGGTGGCTTCTTTTTATTAGTATACCAATGGATATATATATATATATATATATATATATATTTGCTATTAAGGGTGAGTCGTCACTATGCAAAACCTCTTTAAAGTCAAATTCATTGTCTGGGATTAAATGATTTCACTTATGGTGTTGTTGGGTTGGGTGGTCATTATAAAACCATGCATTTTGGAATAGGCAATCAAATGGTTTCACCATAATGCAAAATTGATGGATTTGAACCTGACATTATAGTTTACAGGATTACTGGAAGAGAAGGGTTGTCTCATGACTTGGCATTCAATACTTCTGGATCAGAGGAGTAATATTTCGGGGGAATTTAGTTTGCCAACAAGAAGGTAAAGATTTTTTCTTAATGATTGGAGTGAGTCGATGTAACAGACGTTTGAAATAGATGCGATTGATCATGAATGTGTGGAAATGCTTCCCAAGAGTATGCACCAAAATATGTTCTGCAAAGATTATTAAAAGATACTCTCTATATTGGTTGATTGTATATTTGTTTTTAAAATTATAGGGTGAATGATCAAGGTCCTGAACATATGGCATGCACAGAATGTGAATCTGCATGGTAGAACTCGTAATCCATTCGATATCATCTACTCAAGTCTTAGCAGCTCTCCAGCAAGTGCAGGGGGAGATGCGGGTCTACTTGAGTCGTGCTGCATGATTAAGGCAGAGGGTCTCTCCAATCTTATTTAGTAGTTTTTATTGACTCACAAAGACATCAAGCGGTCTCTACCCCAATCCTAACAGAGAGGAAAGAGTCCATGTAATTTGGTATTTGTTTGTTGGGAGTTACATGTTTGTTAAGTTTGAGATCTTTGCTAAGGTAAATATGTTTTTGTACTACTTTGATGTGACCTTATTTTCTTGGACTAACAACTTTGGTTCATTAATGAAACCTTTTCCACTTGTTGGTTTTCAGGCATTAATACTGTACCATGGAAAGCATCATTTCACAGCCTCGGAGTTGGGTCTTAGTGATTGTGCCCTTAATGACATATGTAGAACTCTGGAAGAGTCTGAGCTTTCTAAGCAGTTTTTTTTGTCTCCAACCATATTGACATCTTGCAAATCCTAAAGATATGATTCGCAGGGTGACTTTTCCTTATCTTTGAAGGTGTGCACTGCTCTGGAAATTGCTAACATCATCAATATCAGTGCCATTCTATGATAATTATCAAGTGTGGGACAAAGTACATCCTCACATCAATAATGATGCGTTGGATAGCACAAGTGAACTTTCAATCGAACTTGGAGGAGCTTGAGAATTAGAGCATATGTTTCAGATCCCACTGGACTTGGTTCTCAAGAATGAACTGGTACAGGCTCTGGCTTTGAAATGGTGCCAACATTTCCAATTGGTATCTGGGGATTGTAATTATGGTCGCCTTCTACACTGTAATCCAGCAGTTCCATTTAAGTTGTTACATCTGCCCCATATTTACCAGCCTCTTCTGTCTAATGAATACCTTCAGAGTGCCGTAAAGAGAAGAGTGCAAGCCTTTGAATCTGGTTATCGTCCTCGAATTTCAGTTACAAAAAGGGCAGATGAGACGGTTGAGGAAGATCCTATTGGATCACTTGCATTGCTCTCCTCAGGTATAGCTGTGTTAATCAATTCAGAATCACATTGATAATCATTTAAAGACGTATTTATGATTTTAGATTACCCACCAAAAAAGAATGTTCTTAGGATGGTCTTGTACTAAATGGTTTTCTTGGTCCAATTTTGCAAGTTGCATGACTTTCTGCCATGCCTGGATATGACAATCCACCACCCCTGGTTAGACACTGATTATTGGTCGCCATATGGTCTGTTGTCGCTCTTAAATTTGAAAATAATGAGTCCTCGAACCACATCGCACTTGATGTGTATGATCATCAGCATTCTTGTACATAATACATGCATTGGTGTAGGTCTGGTGTTTGTGAATAGAATCAAACCACTGCTGCTTTATGCATGTAGTGGCCACATATTTCTACAAGCCATTTCAACCAATGCCATGAAATATTTATGGAATGTGTTGTCCTCATTGTGTTCTATGTTCTTCTTGAAGGCCTAGTTTGGTAAATGGATAAATATTTAGGATAAGTTAGTCTAATTTAGGAGGATAAAAATATCATTACATTTGGTAATGCATTTTGTTATTCTCATTTTTTTTTTTTTGTTCTTATCATTAATTTTGCATTTGGATCATATGATGTAAAATATGGGATAACTTCAATTTTTTTTAAAAAATATCAAGTCTACCATTTCTATTAAAAGGGCATTAATATTGTTGGTTTTAGTTTTATGAAGGTTTTTTTTTTTGGAAGGGCAGTCATAAATATTATTTACATTTTACAAAATGAAATTATAAAATGGGGATAAAGTCTATTCTACCTTTTACCTAGAACAAAATATCTGTACTTTTTCTCTTAAAATACAGACAATTGTTTATGCTTTATCCCTTTTTTTTCTTATGTCATATATGATACCATGAGATATAATCCAATTATTTTCTTATCCCAATCCTTTATTTCAATGTCAAACTAGGCTGAAGAGAATAAATTATGTTGTACCTGGAGCTATTTTCAGTTTTATCATATACCTCGTACTTTATAAAATGTGATGTATATACTCTAATGAATTGAATATCCTTTATCGGATTTTTTATTTTTAAGTCTTCATAAACTATAGGATTTAGTGATTGATCCCTCACTTCTTCATATTTTCATTTTAGTCCCCATATGTTCCTTTTTAGTATCTGGGAGGGATTTATCTCTAAATTATTTGATTTTCTTTTTAATCTCTGGAAGGGACTAAAAAGGAACATATCCTTTAAATCTGGGGACTAAAATCAAAATATGAAGAAGTGAGGGATCGATCACTAAATCCTATAGTTTATGAGGACTTAAAAATAAAAAAATCTTTATAAAAAATGTGAAAAAAAATTTACGAGGTATTTATTTCATTACAGTGAGTGAATGGGGCTAACAAGATATGTGGGTGTACTAAGGGTGGGGTGTGTTTGTACGCAATTTCAAAGAGAAAATGAAGGAAAGTGAAAGAAGGGTTAAAGGAAAACTAATGGAAAATAATTTATTTTCTCTTTAATCAGTTTTTATGGTATTGCGTGTGTAATGAAAAGTGATAGAAAATAAAAATTTTATCTGTATCTATGATGGAAAATAAAAACTGTTGTTTGCTATGATAGAAAACGGTAAAAAATAAAAATATATTATTTGTATTATGATAGAAAATGATAAAATATAATATATATTGTTTGGCAGCTAATTTAAATGTAATATAAAAATAATCGAAAATCACTTGTTAAATATTTTTAAATAAATAAAACACACAAAAAAGAAAAAACAAGATTATTTTATAATATGTCAACCCTCGGCTTGCCGGCTTCAAATTAAAAAACAAAAAACCCATCGGCTCGTGACATTATATGTTGTACTGTTCATATATCAACCCATCATCTTCACCATTTTTTTTAAATATTTTCAATAGGTTTTCGTTAATTCATTACCATTCTATAAACACACGTACAAGTATCAATCGTCCTACCAATAAAAAAAAATAAAAAATAAAAATCAAATCAGAAATCGTGCCTTTTCTAAGGACGTCACGTGTCCAAGATAATCAGGTGAACGAGTAGGGTAAGCCGGCACAGAACAAGACCAGATACGGGTCGCTCAAAGAAAACAATAGTGTTCCTCTCGACAGGGGTCCCTACTCCTGGAAACCTGCTCGAGGAGTGCCACTCGGTAAACGTCCGCTCATCAAAACAAGACAACTCAGCGACCAGACCTGCACCATCATGAGGACGATCATGATCATTCGACTGGACCAATCCGTTTATAAACCAAATGACTGTTGAAGCTAACTAGCCTGACCTAGGTTTGAACCCAGCCTTAACTGAAGGAGGAAAAGGATCACTGACACCTCCAGACATGGCCAGGGCCGCTCTGCTTCACCATATTGATAGAGATGTGCCTTGATCCCGATAAGTCGCCTATCACTACTCGTTGCAGTTGCGGTTAGGTCCAATGAGCGGGCTACACGTGGCTACCATATCATAACAAACCCTCAATCTTGAATCCCATGAAATCTTCCATGTTAGAAAATTCCGATCGAAAAACACTGATCAAGCGACGATCATAGTTATCGTCGAGATAGTGGACAGAGAGATGTCTAGGCGGAAAATGATGTGGTCACTCATTCGATTATAAGGGCAAGGGAAGGAGAGAGAAGGGGGATCCACAAGTAAGTAATTCTAGTCTTCTGATTTTTAAAGTCATCTTATCCATTAATTCATTCTACTAATTTGAGCGTTAAAGTTCTTTTAGCCGACACCACTGTCCCCTAGACTCTATTAGTGCATGATCTCAGGCATGACGATGTATATCTTCACCTGGGGGCCGAACTCCAACCCGTCTATGTAGCTTGTCTACTTTTACTTATATATATGTGTGTGTGTGTGTGTGTGTGTGGTTGACATGGACAAACCAAAATATTATCATTTCATTAACAAAATGTGCCATGTATTTTTTTGTCAAAAAAAGCAGAGGACCTCTTGTGACGAAATTTGGATGAGAATCGATACTTTTCAATAATGGTATGGATGATGCGAACACCTCCGCCTTCTCGCACTGTAATCACCCCAACATCATCGAAGAAGAACAAATACCCGCCACATCAACCCGACGACCTCGATAAGCTGTTGATCGCGTTCAAGCAGCAATTGCTCCTCTCTTCACCACCACCGATGCGCGTTATCAACGGGCTTTTGAGGGATGTGGGGAGGCTCAAACACCACTCCGTCGTCCTCTCCATGTTCCACGATTTGGGTTCCTCGGGCATCTCTCCCGATCTATTCACCCACAACATCCTCATCAATTCCCTCTGCAAACTCAATCGTGTCGATCTCGGTTTCTCCGTTCTCTGCGGCATCTTCAAGCGCGGTTATGAACCCAGTGTTGTCACTTTCACCACTCTCATCAAGGGCTTGTGCTCGATCGACAAGATTGGAGTCGCGATTGAGCTGTTCGTTGATATGTCTAAGAAGGGTTACCCTGCCAATGTAGTCACTTATGGGACACTCATCGACGGCCTCTGCAAGGCGGGTGACACGGGAAAGGCACTCCGCTTGCTCAGGCAGATGGGGAAGAATGTGTGTAGGCCTAATTTAGAGTCATACAGTGCGTTGATCGACGGTCTATGCAAGGCAGGATCAATGGAGGATGCTCTCAAGCTCTTCAAGGAAATGGTTGATGATGGTGTCCAACCGAATGTAATCACGTACAACTCATTGATGCAAGGTCTCTATGATTTAGGGAGGTGGAGTGAAGCAAAGGTGTTGTTTGATGGTATGGTTGATCAGGGGATCTCACCAAATGTGGTTACCTTCAACATTCAAATAGATGCTCTTTCCAAGGAAGGGAAGGTAGAAGATGCCCACATCCTGTTAAACACCATGGTTCAAAGAGGATTGGATCCTGATGTCATTACTTACACCTCATTGATGGATGGTTACTGCTCGCAAAGCAGACTGGAGGAGGCGTTGAAGGTATTTGACTTCATGGTAGGCAGGGGCCAAAAGCCCAGTACAAACACCTATAACATACTGATTAATGGGTATTACAAAGCAAAACGGATGGATGAGGCTATGAAATTGCTCATGAAAATGCAATGTGAGGGAGTGAATCCTGATGTTATCACTTATAACACTCTAATTGATGGGCTGTTTCGTGCTCAAAGGGTCGTGGGTGCAAAAGAACTCTTCAACGAGATGCAAGCTCGAGGTACAAGGCCAGATATAATCACTTATAATACACTATTGGTTGGTCTTTGCAAAAATGGATATTCTGAGGAGGCAATCAAATGGTTTCTAATCATACAAAATGAAGGAGTTAAGATCGACAATCAAACCTTAAGCATAATCATCAATGGGTTGTGCAAAATAGGTCAATTAGAGACAGCTATGGACATATTCAATGACGCTATGACAAAAGGGTTGGCTCCTGATGTTGTTACTTATACCACGATCATAAAAGGCCTTTGTGAAGCTGGTCATGTAATGAAAGCCAGAAAGATGCTCATGAGAATGGAAAAGGAAAAATGTCCTCCAAACAATGTGACATTCAATATCATGGTTCGCGGTCTTCTTAAGAAGAAGGAATCTCTCAAAGCAGTGCAACTTGCCATTGAAATGAGAAACAGAGGGTTTTCAGCAGATGATAATACTCTGGATATGTTTGTCCACATGCTTGAAAATGATGAGAATGGTCCTAAATATATTAAAATGCTTCCTGATTTTGCACTGAAGGATGATGGAAAACGACTAGCTAGAGGCAGCCAAATAAGTATTGATCAATTGTAAAATTTATTGTAGTGCATTTTAATTTTTATGGATTTACTTTTGTTGTAGTGTTAAATAATTTTTATGCTTAATTTGTCAATTACTCTAAATATAATGAGACATTTTATCACTGTTCTTGGATAGTTTGACAACCGAGAAAATCCTGGCAGTCATATAGCAAGTATATCCTTGAAGAGTTGATTTTGTAATTTTTTATGTGTATCTTTTCTGAATGTTGGACAGGCCAATCAATTCTGTGTTTGTTTAGATGTGTATAATGTTGCATGAGCTATTATTCCTGATTTCTTGGAGCTAGCAATAATTTGATATCAAATTTCAATCACCACCCAAGGTTAAGGTTGAGGATATGATCAATGCTTCAATTGGGATCAAATGTTAGGAGGGTTAACCAACTCCAGCTCTTGTTACATGCCGCACTTGTTTTTCAAGGTTGCATTGCTGCCATTGTGAAAACTACTCTATGGAGTTTTTTTTGGTAATTGTAATTTAACTATAGTTTTAGTTTTGTTGAACCCACTGGGCGTTGTTGTCTGATATTTAAATGAGAAGCATTTGCTATTGATCATGTAATCATTCCATAGGACAAAAGAGCACTTACATTATAAAAAGCATTGAATTGTATGTCTTTGTTAATCCTTTTTTCACTGTTAAAATCAATGGTCTCCATCCTTGCTAATTAAGCTTGAAATCCCAACCTGCAAAAGCTCTCGGTTGATTAGGTTCTGGGGTTTCCCTTCTCCCCCCACCTCAACAAATATTTCTGCTTTTTTCACCCCAATGAGAAAAAGAGCAAAAGATAAATCCTTCAATTGGGCATAGAAGCTCAAAGTCAAGATCCTATGATCATAGTTAGAGATGATAATATCTGTTTGGATGTTAGTCTGAGCATATCTATTAAAGTATATCAGACTTTGTTAATGTGTATGATAACTCAAATGAAGCTTTGTTGATTGATTATGTTGGTGTATTATTAGAGAATCTCATCCTCATTTTAATTTTTATGGATTTACTTTTATCGTAGTGTCAAATCATATTTATACTTAATCTGTCAATTACTCTGATTATAATGAGACATTTTATCATTGTTCGTGGATAATTTGACCACCGAGAAAATGCTGGGAATTATAAAGCAAGTATATGCCTGGAGTTGATTTTTTGTAATTTTTTATGTATATCTTTCCTGATTGTTGGACAGTCCAATCAATTCTATGTTTTTTTAGAGGTGTATAATGTTGCATGAGCTGTTATTCCTGATTTCCTAGGGTAAGCAATAATCTGATATCGAATTTCATTTACCACCAGAAGTTAAATTTGAGGATATGATCAATGCTTCAATTGGGATCAAATGCTAGGAGGGTTAACCAGCTCCAACTCTTGTTACATATTGCACTTGTTTTTAAAGGTGGCAGTGCTGCCACTGTGAATACTACGCTATGGAATTTTTTCTCTAATTGTAATTTGACTATTGCAAGAGATCTAATGGTGGTCTTAGAGGAGATATAGTTTTAGCTTTGATGAACATTTTTTTTTTGTTTGTTTTAGCTGTTTGACGTTTGTGTTCATATCCTTGATTAGGAAGGCTTGATTCTATATGATAATTTGATGTGTGTTCTTTTGAGATCTTTGATTAAAACCTGGTTCTATTGTCTAACAAATGAAAGACTTCAGATTTCAGCCATTTTTTATCTATGTATTCGTGTTATATGATTTATTTTTTTTTTGGAAACAATGATTCCAATGAGCTGATTCTCTGAGTTTTTGTAATTGTTGTTGATGTGAATGATTGTTGATATGAATGATTGTTATTTCTGATCACACATGCATCCATTATACCTTAGACCCGTTTGAGATATTTCATATTTGATGAAATTTTTATCATGTTTGTGTGTTATTTTTATCAAACATGATATGCATCCGTGTGTGATATAGGATTGACAATAAAACTGAGCTGACAGTGAAGACTTAATTGAAGTTTAACTTCCCATTTATTCCATGCGATGTTTCTAAACAAATTGATGTGCTTTCTTTGCAGTCATGTAGATTTTTTTATTCCCTTTGCTTATTGTTAATAATATAATTGAGAGAACATCTTGTCGGGTTGGTGTTTGTGACAATGCTGTATCTTTAGAATCTGGGGCAAGATTTCAATTGTTTTAACTTTTACGCTCTATGATTTTTTAGAGGTTACTTTTACTAAGATTTATTTGACCTTGTCGTCTTTATCTCATATGGTTAATCTAGCTAATTCTCAAGCATGTCCTCCCCATTTTTCTGTTTTCCGTTCATTTCATTTGCATCTCATTAACCGACACACAAAGTCATCTGTGAATATAATGACAAATAACTTGAATCAGAGGCATGCAGCAAAATTTGTTCGACCTCTAAATTTTCACATTGTATTGGGATAAACTCTCATTGTAGGATGGGAATGAATATAGGAAGGTAGAAATGGCAATATGGTTGAAAGTGAGAATTAATTTTCGTGCTTGGATCTTATCATGAAATGTCGCTTCAAAATAGAAGAAAAGATGCTTTACCCTGTCAAAAGTACTGGCATCTTGCCGAAGTCAGCCCAAACGAGGCTGGAAGTTGACCCAAATTGATCATTTGATCTGACAAAAATCAAAATTGACCTGACTCAACCCCAATCTTGTTTAAATCAGCTCTGCATTGGACCCAAATTGGTGTGTCTCTGCCCATCATTGACCAGAACTGTAGTTTGATGATCATTCAATGTTCTAGTTTGAACTGTTATTCTGTTAATTTGAGGATTCTAACAGCAGGCGTCCATCATCATCTTTAAATCTCCTCATCCATTTCTGGTGTATCATTTATTCCTTCTCAACCAAAAAACGTTTCTTATTTTTCCTCTGTTGCAGTGGATACTCAAATGGCATGCATTGTACCTATTCAATGGCTGTCACAGAGCTAAAGTACAGTGTGATAATAAGAAATCCTATTTATATGTTAGCTGTAAAAAGGTCATTTCTACCACTGAAGTAATATTTTGAAGGGATTTTTAATTTTAAGTCCCCACGAACCATCATATTTAGTGATCGATCCATCCCTTCTTCGTATTTAGGTTTTAGTCCCCAGATTTAAATGATAGTTCGTTTTTAGTCTCTGAGAGGGACCTATCCATAAATTATTTAATTTACTTTTTAGTCCCTGTGAGGGATCTATCCAGTTGATTTGATAGTAGGCCTACATATTTTTTTAGGTGGAATAGCCTGAAATAACTTTAATTCCAGTGGTTAGTTTGAATCCATATATGTTCCACGACAATTTTCACGTAATTTTATATTCATATTCATATGAATCTAACCTTAAAAAATGATAGGAACAATTATTCATGCAAAACTATAGTTTTCAACGTATTTTAAATTTTTAAAGGCATGTAATTCTGAAATAAATTATATATTTTTATAAAAATAAAGTAAACGATAGAATGAATTGAATGTTTACCGATTAGAACATGTTACACTATCCCAAAAGACTTATGTTTTATTATTTTTTAAGAATTACATATCTCATACTTTTATAAATGTGATATATATATTTAATGAATTGAATAATATTATTTATAATAAAAAATGTTAATGAGGTATATGTTACATTATAGTGAGTGATGGGGGCTAACGAGATATATGGGTATACTTAAGCCTGTCAATTATCCTAAAATATATCCGTATCTGAAAATCCAGAAAATATCTAATATCCCAAAAAATCCATATCCGTATCCGAAAAAATTATCCATATCTGAAAATTTTATTATATTATTATTTATTTAATTATATATTTATATTTTTAGAATTAGTATGAGCTTTTTATTTTTATTTTTAATCAAAGTATGTAATATTTTATGTATATACTTATAATTTTATGTTTTATACTAGGTAATTATTATATTTTTTTACATATTTCAAATATTAGATATATGTTTTTTATTTTTAGATATTGGATCTTTGGATATTTTAGTCATTCCATATTTATTTTGAATTTTTAAATATTTTGGATAATTATTCATATTCGAATCCGGATTTTTGAATCGAATATAGATATCTACTTTCAATATCCATTGGATATCTAATATGGACTTATTGATTGAGGTACACTGGATATACCATGTGTAAAATAGCTCTTCCCAATTTTACATTTATTGAGATGGGCTCACCACATTAACCACCCTGACGGTTACACAAATGAAAAAAAGAAAAAAGAAAAAAAAGAGTGGTTACACTCAGTCTTTTCAATCTTATATATGTCCCTCGTTAAAAATATAGAAAAACATATATACTTATATACATCGTTTAATGATGTTTTATTAATTTTTTTCTTAATACTTTTGTTCATTCAACTCGGAATCCAGCAAAAAAATAACAATAGATCTGCATCGGCAAGCGAGCTAGCGCATCAGCACCATCACCACCGTGAATGCTCTAAGATTCTTTGACAATCTCTCTCTCTCTCTCTCTCTCTCTCTCAATCTCTATAATGGGTGGTGGGATGAGAATCTCTCCTTCCATCAGGAACAATACCCCAAAATCCGACGACCTCGAGAGGCTGTTGAGCACTTTCAAGCAGCGATTGCTCCTCTCCTCGCGGACCCCTTCTTCAACCCGCGCATGCGCGTTCAACAAACTGATGACCGATGCGGCGAGGCTCAAACACCACTCCACCGTCCTCTCCATGTTCCGTCATTTGAATTCCGCGGGTATCCCTTCTGATCTATTCACCCACAACATCCTCATCAATTCCCTCTGCAAACTCAATCGGGTCGATCTCGGTTTCTCCCTTCTCTGCGGCATCTTCAAGCGCGGCTATGAACCTGATGTTGTCACTTTCAACACTCTCATCAGGGGCTTCTGCTCTACCGACAAGATTGGAATCGCGATTGAGCTGTTCGTCGATATGTCTAAGAAGGGTTACCCTGCCGATGTAGTCACTTATGGGACACTCATTGACGGCCTCTGCAAGGCGGGGGACACCGGAAAGGCTCTTCGCTTGCTCAGACGGATGGGCGAGAACGGGTGTAGGCCTAATTTAGAGGCATACAGTGCGGTGATCGACGGTCTATGCAAGGTAGGATCAACGGAGGATGCTCTCAAGCTCTTCAAGGAAATGGTTGATGATGGTGTCCAGCCTGACGTAATCACATACAGCGCAATGATCGATGGTCTGTGCAAGGTAGGATTGACAGTGGATGCTCTGAAGCTCTTCAAGGAAATGGTTGATGATGGTGTCCAGCCCAATGTAATCACGTACAGCTCATTGATGCAAGGTCTCTATGATTCAGGCATGTCGAGTGAAGCAAAGGGGTTGTTTGATGTGATGGTTAATAAGGGGATCTTGCCGGATGTGGTTACCTTCAGCATTCAAATAGACGCTCTCTGCAGGGAAGGGAAGGCAGATGATGCCCACATCCTGTTAGACACCATGATTCAAAGAGGCTTGGATCCTGATGTCGTTACTTACACCACGTTGATGGATGGTTACTGCTTGCAAAGTAGAGTGGCAGATGCAGTGAAGGTATTTGACTTCATGGTAGCCAGTGGTCGAAAGCCTAATACAATCACCTATAGCATACTGATTAATGGGCACTGCAGAGAAAAGCGGATGGATGAAGCTATGAAATTGCTCATGAAAATGCAATGTGAGGGAGTGAAACCTAATGTTGTCACTTATAACACTCTAATCGATGGACTGTTTCGTGCGGGAAGAGTCATGGCTACAAAAGAACTCTTCAATGAGATGCAAGCTCAAGGTACAAGACCAGATATCATCACTTATAATACACTACTGGATGGTCTTTGCAAAAATGGATGTCTTGAGGAGGCAATCAAATGGCTTCAGATCATACAAAATGAAGGGGTTAAGATCGATAATCAGACCTTTGGCATTCTCATCAACGGGTTGTGCACAGCAGGTCAATTAGAGACGGCTTTGAATATATTCAATAACGCAATGGCAAAAGGGTTGACTCCTGATGTTGTTACTTATACCACGATCATAAAAGGCCTTTGTGAAGCTGGTCATGTAATGAAAGCCAGAAAGATGCTCATGAGAATGGAAAAGGAAAAATGTCCTCCAAACAATGTGACATTCAATATCATGGTTCGCAGTCTTCTTAAGAAGAAGGAATCTCTCAAAGCAGTGCAACTTGCCATTGAAATGAGAAACAGAGGGTTTTCAGCAGATAATAATACTCTGGATATGTTTGTCCACATGCTTGAAAATGATGAGAATGGTCCTAAATATATTAAAATGCTTCCTGATATTGCACCGAAGAATGATGGAAAACAAATAGCAAGAGGCAGCCAAAAAGGTATCCATCGATTCTAAAGTTTATTTTGGTGGATTTACTTTTGGATTTAATCTAATTTTTGTGGATTTACTTTTGGATTTAATCTTGTTGTAGTGTCAAATAATATTATATTTAATCTGTCAATTACTCTAAATATCATGTGACATTTTATTACCGTTCTTGCATTTTTTGAAAACCGAGAAATTACGGGTAGTCATAAAGCATGTATATGCTTGAAGAGTTGCGTTTTGTAATTTTATTATGTACATCTTTCTTGAATGTTGGATAGGCCAATCAACCTTAGAATTTCATGTTTGTTTACAATTCCTAAACACACATTGGATTTTAGTACCATTATCAAGTCCCATGGGCCAAAGCAAGAAGGCAAGTGACATGGCGGAACAAATGGCACAACTCCATCAAGAGGTCAAGCATCGACTTGAAGTTTCCAACTCCAAGTACAAGGCAGCTGTGGACCAGAAGCGACGGGCTAAAACTTTCTGATACGGCGATCAAGTAATGGTATACCTACGACGCGAACGATTTTCAGTGGGACAACAAGCTCAAGAAAAAGAAGATCGGTCCGTATAAAAATTCTCAAGAAAATTAACGACAATGCCTATGTGGTGGACTTGCCAAAAGAGATGGGAATCTCGATGACGTTCAACATTGCTGACCTCTACGAGTTCTATGGAGATGACACTCTACCAAAGAACTTGAGGACGAGTTCTCTTCAAGTGGAGGAGAACTGATGCAGCCTATTTGTTATGGTTTTCAGTTTTTATTTTTGTTTGTTAGGATATAGTTGGTTATGAATTAGGAAGTTTAGATTCTTTTTTTTGGTTTATTTAAGGAGGACTTTCTGCAACTCTCTAAAATATCTTTTCTTCAGTAAAATTTATTTTATTCAGAGCTATATTGGTTCATCCTTATGGATTCAAAGAGCATCCTGTTGGATTCAAGGACACCTACGTGGATTCGTATGATTAATTTTCTCCGTGGAGGTGCCTTATTTTAATATCCTTGTGGATTCAAGGAGTCTGTGTGTGTATTCACAGGAATTGTATTTCTGAGGAGACATCGTCTTCGTCTCATTATTCAAGCATCGTGTTACCCCGACTGCGTCAATCACCACCAGAAGTTAAGTTTGAGGATATGTTCAATGCTTCGGTTGGGATCAAAAGCTAGGAGGAATTAACCAGCTCCAGCTTTTGTTACATGCTGCACTTGTCTTTCAAGTTTGCTGTGCTTCCACTGTGAAATCTACTCTATGGAGTTTTTCTCTAATCATAATTTGACAATTGAAAAAGATCTGATGATGATCTCCAAGTGATGAACCCACTGGGCGCGGTTGTCCGATGTTTAAATGAAAAGTATTACCTATTGATCATGTAATCATCCATAGGATAAAATGATCACCTACATTATTTGAAAAGGGCTCAACTGTATGTCTATTTAATCCTTTTGAGTCCACACAAATCACACGCAACCGCGAACTTTGTTCATGGTCTGAAGTCTGTTAAATCAAACTGATTTAGTAGTTTCTAATGACTCACCTATCTTGGAAGTGTATCCCACACACATGATGAACTTCCATCATCAGGTGTGAAAAAGCATGTCTGAGGAGTGTTGAAAAAAATTATGGGCATCCAAATCATCTGAATCAAGAAAGAGATCTGAAACCCTCCTGTACGTAAGCACTCACTATAACTGTTTCATTCTTTCATTCATTACAGTAGGGGGGGATTTAATATTGTTTGGTTCAAAACCATTTTATTCGGAGCACATAGAACAAAGGACTGGTTTCAGACCACGCTTTGATCCCCCCAACTCAGAAATTCGCATTCGCAGCACATTGTAGTCTGGTATACGATCACAACTGACCGGTGAGTTTCCCATCCTGTCATCCTGAGCTTGGTTTTCTTAATGGGTATATAAGTACAAGACAATTGGTTACTCACAATCATAGGTTAAGTTTTCTGGAATGAATTTTTCGTGGATGGTCTCTTCAATTTTCCTCTAGACACCATGGATCTAATCTATATGATCTGTATGTCAGAGATCTTTGGTCCAAAGGTGATGGTATGTAAATGGTGGGTTTAGATTTTGAATTCAAGGTGTGTGATGTTTTACTACATACATAATTACATATTAATCTATTTGGGAACAATAGATTAATATGATACAATGACACACCTCTTACAATGACAGAGAGAAATGAACACTAGAACTCTAATAATGCCCCAATTTTATTTCAGAACTTGCCATTTAAACGCTTCTCCAACTCATAAACACCAACTTCAAATTCTCTCCCATTCATTCAGCCAAATGATGAACTCTAATTGGGTAATCTTGTAAATTTGTCAGTTCGTTCATTTAACATATTATGATGGCTTGATTCAATTGATGGTATCATTTTTGTGTTTAGAAACCCGGAATACTTGGTTTCGGAATGGACATCTCATCTGGCTTGTAACTATAGTTAGCTACAGTTTTTTCTCCGTCCCCTACCATCACCACTCTGGTAAAAAGTGGATCATGAGATTAATGGATTTTTTAATTAAATTTTATTTATTTTGGATCATGAGGATAGTGGCTCAAAAATTGATTTGTTGGGATAGTCATTCTCATTCAGTTAAGTTACATGGAAAATAAGGAAATTTTATTTTTTTATTAAGACTTATCTAGGCTATTTTATTTTTGCATTATTTTTTGGGGATTTATTTACATTTTTATTTTATTATTTATGGGTGGATTGTTCTTAAAGATTTATTAACATGTTATGGTACATTTATTTTATTCTATTTTATTAAAAGGTTAGAATATTTTATTATATTTTTGATTGATGGGTTTTCTTAAAAATATATTAATATATCATATTAATCATTAAATTTTATATAAGCGGAAATACTAGTCACAACTAGTCAAACAAAAGTATGTTCTATGAATATTTAACATGAAACAATTAAAAATATTCACTATTTTTTTATTGAAAAAAATTTATACAACCCCTAAAATATGACTGAAATTCATATAACCCACTTAAAACTACTAGTAAATCTAAATAACCCCCTAAATAAAATTTTTGATAATAAATGATGAATATTTTACATATATTTCATTTAATTAATTCTGACTAAAAACATGATATACTAAAAAATCACTACAATTTATTAAAGGTGTGAAAAATCCTATGAAAATGATGATTTTACTCTCTCTAGATATATTATAAAACTCTATCCAATGAAATAATATCATACTTTGTAAAAAAAAAATTATATTTTTAATATATTGTAGTTTTTTTTTGTACATTGTATTTTTTTCTAGGATTAACTAAATATAATATTTATAAATTATTTATTATTTATAAACGTAAATTTTTAAAAAAAAAGTTATTTAAATTTATTAAGTGTTTTTAAAAGATTATACAGATTTTAAAGAAAAGTTAAAAGGTTAAATGGATTTTCAGGATTATTTTCAAGTTGATGGAGAGATTTCAATCAGATTTTTCCTTTTTGAGTGTAACATTTTCAGTAGGCATATGAAATCTAATTGGGCTTTGAAGATGTTTTGAGTAAGCGAGGGCACAACCAGCAACACCACCACCTAATAAAGCTCATTTCCTTCTCCGACTCTGTAATGGGTGGGATGAGAATCTCTCCATCCATCACGAAACACGTGACCCCAAAATCCGACGATCTCGAGAAGCTGTTGAGCACTTTCAAGCAGCGATTGCTCCTCTCGTCGCGGAGGCCTTCTTCTTCTTCTTCTTCTTCAACCAGCGCATTCAACAAACTGATGATCGATGCGTCGAGGCTCAAACACCACTCCACAGTGATCTCCATGTTCCGTGATTTGTGTTCCGCGGGTGTCTCTCCCGATTTATACACCCACAGCATCCTCATCAATTCCCTCTGCAAACTCAATCGGGTCGATCTCGGTTTCTCCGTTCTCTGCGGCATCTTCAAGCGCGGCTATGAACCCAATGTTGTCACTTTCACCACTCTCATCAAGGGCTCCTGCTCCACCGACAAGATTGGAGTCGCGATTGAGCTGTTCGTCGATATGTCTAAGAAGGGTTACCCTGTCAATGTAGTCACTTATGGGACACTCATTGACGGCCTCTGCAAGGCGGGAGACACGGGAACGGCTCTCCGCTTGCTCAGACAGATGGGCGAGAACGGGTGTAGGCCTAATTTAGAGTCATACAGTGCGGTGATCGACGGTCTATGCAAGGTAGGATCAACGGAGGATGCTCTCAAGCTCTTCAAGGAAATGGTTGATGATGGTGTCCAGCCGGATGTAATCACATACAGCTCATTGATGAAAGGTCTCTATGATTCAGGCATGTGGAATGAAGCAAAGGAGTTGTTTGATGTGATGGTTAATAAGGGGATCCTGCCAAATGTGGTTACCTTCAACATTCAATTAGATGCTCTCTGCAGGGAAGGGAAGGCAGAAGATGCCCACATCCTGTTAGACACCATGATTCAAAGAGGCTTGGATCCTGATGTCGTTACTTACACCACGTTGATGGATGGTTACTGCTTGCAAAACAGAGTGAAAGATGCGTTGAAGGTATTTGACTTCATGGTAGCCAGGGGTCAAAATCCCGGTACAATCACCTATAACATACTGATTAATGGGTACTGCAGAGCAAAGCGGATGGATGATGCTATGAAATTGCTAATGAAAATGCAATGTGAGGGAGTGGAACCTAATGTTGTCACTTATAGCACTCTGATTGATGGGCTATTCCGTGCGCGCAAAATCATGGATGCAAGAGCACTTTTCCATGAGATGCAAACTCATGGCCCTAGACCTAATGTCTGGACTTATAATATACTACTAGATGTTCTTTGTAAAAATGGATGTCTTGAAGAGGCCATGAAATGGCTTCAGCTCATGATTGGTGAAAAAATTGAGGTAAACGATATAACCCTCAACATCCTTTTAAATGGACTATGTGTATCAGGTAAAATAGAGGCAGCTATGGATATATTAAACAATGCAATTGCGAAAGGGATGGTTCCAAATGTTGTTACGTATACCATAATGATAGCAGGATTTTGTCAAGTTGGTCTTATAAAGGAGGCAAGCGAGATGCTCATGAGAATGGAAAAGGAAAAATGCCCTCCAAACAGTGTGACATTCAATATCATGTTTCGAGGTCTTCTTAAGAAGAAGGAATCCCTCAAAGCGGTGCAACTTGCCATTGAAATGAGAAACAGAGGGTTTTCAGCAGATAATAGTAGTCTGAAAATGTTTGTCGACATGCTTGAAAATGATGAGAATGGTCCTGAATATATTAAAATGCTACCTGATTTTGCACCGAAGGATGATGGAAACGACTAGTAAGAGATAGCCAAATAGGTATCAAAATATGCACTTTAATTGGACTTGACTTGAATGACTCATGCCAATTATGTCTGCTTCATTGTTACAACCTCATCCCTCTTATTTTTTGGTTATGCTTTGTTGGAGCAAATTCTTACAGATCAACAATGCCTCTTTGGCTAGATGGTCATGTCTTGTTATTGAAAGCCATTCAGTTTTTGTTTTATCTAGCCATTCTTTTAATGGGTCTGTTTAGCCATTTTTGAGCAGTCTATGAAGGTGAATGACAAGCAGTCCTACAAGACCTTAGCAAGGTGGTTGCTTCTTGTAATTGAATGCCAATAAACGGTTTTTTTTTCCAGCTCTTTAGTTTATAGCCATTTTTAAAGGGTGCATCTAGCCATTTACTAAGCCATTTGGAAGATGGATGGGAACCAGCTTTGCTCACGTGATCAGTTTCCTTTTCTGATGCATTTTCCAAAATTTATTACTTCTGTTCAATTTTATGCTTATCACTTGCTTGACACATTAAGGTTAAAGATATGTGATTCCATTTCATCCACTTACATGTTATTTATTAAATTAAAGATATTTCTTTTTTATACGAATAAAGATGTTGGTTCCTCTTCTGTATTATGTCTATGGACATCTTTTTTACTTATGATTTTAGACCCCGCGGACATCCATTTGGTCGATCAAAATCAAATCTATCAATTTATTTCTTGTTCGCCCCATTGTCTACCTACATAGTTTCATTCCTGTGAATATCTACAATTTCATGACTGATTTCACCCCTTTTTTCTAGGGTACTCTCTCTGGCAGCTTGGCTTTGAGTACAATGCCTTTTTCCCTCCTGCAAGTAATATGGCAGGTCTGCTATTCTTACATCTGATATCAGCAACTATTTCTTTTTTGTGTGGATTGCAATATTTGTAAATGTTGTTACACCGCTGTAACGTCCGGATAGTTTTAGTCATGGATGACTAATTTAGCCTGGTTGAATAGGAATAATTCTCCTACAAATTCTCTGTCCTTTCTCTTATTACATTTACCTTGTTATTTATTGGTATTCTATTGAATGTATGATTCATTTATATATTGAAATAGGAAAATGATACATTCAGTCACATTTACCAACCAAAACTCAGATCTCACATGTTTTCATTTTTTTTTAAGTAGTAAATATTATCTAATGAGATATATGCTTTGATAAAAAATGCTTATCGCTCCATTTCGAGTCGAATGAACTCATTTTTAGTAAGCATAAGAAAAAATTTAGTAAGGTATATACATCATCTAACGAGGTATATGTTTCACTGAATCTGTAACGAGGTATATAGGTCTGTGTTTTGGACTGAGAAAAAAATTGAGTGTAGCAGCACTCATTGAAATATGAAATTATGTAGCCTGGTTGAACATGAATAATTCTCCTGCAAATTTTCTCTATCCTGTTCTCTTATTACATCTCCCTTGTTATTCACTGGTAATCTATTGAATGTATGATTCATTTATATATTGAAATATGATATTATGTTTATTTAATTGCTAAATTGTGATCAAGAAAGGGCTGAAGTAGGAAATATTCATGTTTTACTCTAGGAACAAAACATTTAGCATATTTTATTTATAATTTATAATAAGTTGACAAGAAAGAACTGAATTTGCAGAGGTCCTATGAAAAATCATTAAGTTACTGAGCCGTCAATACTTAAATGTGATTTTTCATTTCTATTATATAACAAGTTAATATAGGCCAATGCTTAGAGCAACGATAAAGTGCTCGGGCTTGCAGGACAAAATAACAAGTTAGGAGTCCAGAGTGACCACAGTTGGGTTGCTTCATAATTGTGAAAAAGCCATTTTGTATTTAGGAGACTTGATTTTATGCATTTTAATCATGTGGATAGGATAAACAGGATTGAATAAGGCACCATGAATTGCCCAGTATGTAAGTGGAGCAATGATGCCTGCAGAGGCAGCGCAGGGTGGTGTTTCTGCTATGTTATGGTTAACATGAAGGTATGGTTTAGGATTTGAAGCTGTATGTCACCACCTCCTTTCTAGCTTTTGGTCTGCTTCACTTCAGGCAGGGAGGGAAATCAAACCATTTTTCCAAAGATACTCTATTTTTGATGATATACAAATTCAATTTCCTTCCGACGAATGCTTTAGTTGGATTTTAAATCCTAACTAAAGTAGTTACAACAACTTATTAATCTTATCTTAATTAACTGGTTTAGTCGAAACCTTCTGACTTTTGTAGGCTGCGTGCCTGCGTTGCAGATTTGTTTGAGAAATCTGAGGAATTGTCCTAGGGAAGATAGAGTCAGCAGTTTTTCAAATATCTGTTTCTTCATTAGATTTTCACCCTAGCTTTTTAATTGAGCGATTTTGTGACAGGCTATTGTATCAGGCGGAAGATTACATGGAATTGCTGTGCATGTGTACTCATCTTGTTTTGGTTGAAGAGCAACTGCCAGTCAACTAGAACAAGCCTTATAATTATCCGGTTGGTGTCTCATTATTTCAACTATGTTTTATGCGTTCTGGACAGTTTAGGAGCACGGGGGATTCTCAGTGATGTGCTATAAGACCAAACCGTGGAACAGCTGTCTGGAAAGAGGTTCCCAACCAACATAAAGATTACAAGATATATGAAGAAATCGGTGAAGGTGTCAGTGCAACTGTGTACAGGGCTTTCTGTATTCGACCCATTGAGATAGTTGCAATCAAGGTTCTGGAGTCTGGACCCTGAAAAGTGCAATAATGACTTGGTATGTTTGTTTCTCTCTATAATCATTTTGAGAAAATTGTCGCACCAAATGTTTTATTTCAGCGTTTTCAGCCCATACCTATGTGATTTTATCAAATTCTTCTTTCGTTTCTTAGATGCTGCTTTACAATGAGAATTATTCCCCAGGATGAAATAAATGGAAAATAATTTCGAATGGAACATTAACGAGTGATCTAATTTTTTGGATTTTCCTCTGTATGCCTTGTTATTTTGGCTTACATCGTGTGACGTGTATTGGATGATGCTGGTGTACACAATTTTTTTCTCAGTCTAAAATACAGTTTTATTTATCTCAGTAAAAATCCAGTGAAACACATATCTCATTCAACATTGTATATACCTCGTTAAAATTTTTCTTACACATATTAAAAATGGGTTCATTCAATTTGAAATAGAGAGAGATATATTTTTTATTAAAGCATATATTTTATTAGATGATGTGTACTATTTAAAATAAAATAAAAACATATGTGATCTAAGTTTTTGTTAGTAAAAAAAAATTGAGTCTAACATTTTCTTTGTTGGATTGCTTAGGTTTTGGTCACGATCATTCTCTAAAGTTGTTCTTAAATGTCTTATTTTGCCAAATTCTTGAATGAATTTTTTTTTTTTTTTTTTATCATAGTATTGTTTTCTGTAGCTATTAAACTTTGGATAGTTGTCTTCCATTGGTTTAGCTTTATCTTGAAAGCCGAATGTCAGCATACAACAAGTATATTGAGAATGAAATGAGTTAGAGCATCTCCAATGGACATGTTAGTTAATCAAGATGTTAAAGTATCATGTCAGCACTTTATCACTCAACTAGACACTTATTTATTAAATTATTATTTAGTTGGTTATTGTTATTTCAATGGACTAGTTAAATAACTAGTCAAAATAACAGTGGGCCCACCTTTTCACCCATTCAAACCTCTCCACCCACTCAAAATAATATTTTTTTGAATTTTTTAAATGGTGGGGACTATATTTGGTTGGCTAAAACACTAACCATAGTTAACACTTCCCTTAACATATGACAAGCGGGGCTCACATTTAGTTTGCCCTTAACACTTTCATTGGAGCACCATTTTTACATGTTTTTTAAAAATCTGACACTAACTAGTGAGTTAACATGTCCATTGGAGATGCTCTAGTTGTGCTTGTTCCATTCTATTTTCTCATTTATGACAATTCAGATATTCTAACACATTATCTGTTTTTTTACACTATTTTACTATAATCAAGATACATCTATAAATACATGAAGACTTATTTATATAATCACAATGAACTTTATAATAGTCACAATTATTTGATTCCAAATTGTCTAATAAATTGATGTTGGGTTTTTTTTATTTTAAATGATGAAATGTTAGTGAATGCAAGCAAAGGACCCCTATACAAAACTCATTTTGGTGAACGAAAGTAAATGGCAGAAATCTCCGTAGCTAACTTGATGTGGCAATTATATTGGAAAATAATTTTCTTATTACAGTTTTAACTTTTTTATAATATTTAATAGTCCATCTTAAAAATAAAACCAAACTTATTAAATTACTTTGAATTAATATAACTATATTATTTTAACAACAATGTTTTTTAAAAATATGTTAAAAACTTTTTCATATGCAGTTATACGTGCATAACAACTAGTCTAACAAAAGTATGCTCTATGAAAATTTAACCTAAAACAAATTGAAAAGAAAAATTTAATCATAACAAATCACATACAGTTATCGATATTTGAATTTTTAAGGTCAATTTGAATATATAGCATTTCTTAGGGGGTTATATACATTTAATCCTATAAAAAAAAAGGGCACACACACGAATGGATAGAGTGCATATCAATTATATATATATATATATATATAATACAGATCAGCTTAACTTAATATTTATTAGTTTAGGTGATCACTTGAGGACTGCATAGTGTAGTAATTGTATCATCACCCATTTGGCCTATGATCACCTCTATTGAGTTAGGCTCACCGGATTACTCTTAAAAAAAAAATAGTTACACTCAGGTCTTTTTTACAATCCAGGATACATACCATACATGTTTTCATTTTTTTTAAAATAGAAAATATTATGTAATAAGATATACGTTTTGATAAAAAAATATACATCGTTCTATTTCATGTAGAATGAACACATTTGAAACAAGTGTAAGAAAAATTTAACGAGGTATATACATCATCTAATAATGTATATAAGATTACATTTTGGACTGTAAAAATAATTGAGTGTAATGACGCCTAGTAACAATGTCATAAGTGCTTTTTAGGGGTAATATGGTGAACCCAATTCAATAGAGGTGATCATAGGAAAAATGAGTGATGATACAATTCCTACAGCACTTTGCGGTCCGTGTCACCTAAACTAGTAAATATTAATAATATATATTAGTTTAAAAAAATATATGAAATTGATAAGCATTTAATTCATTCATGTGTGCATTTCAATTTTTTTTTGGGTTTTATTTTTTATTTTTAAGTCCTGTGAATTATACATGATCGATCTCTCCATTCTTCACATTACATATTAAGTCCCTAATTTAAATGGTATATTCTTTTTAATCCCTCCCAGATACTAATAAAAAAACTAAACAATGTAGCGATAGATCCCTCTCAAGAACTAATAAGAAACATGTCTTTTAACCTAGGAATTTAAACTGTAATATGAAGAAGTGAAAAATCGATTACTAAATTATATAGTTTATGAGGACTTACAAATAAAAAAACCCTTTTTTTATATAGAATTAAATGTGTATAACCCCCTAACAAATGCTATATATTCAGATCGACCTTAAAATTTTGAATATCCATAAAAATATTAGAGGAGATGAATAAGTCTCTTTTAGCCAAAATGGTGTTGGCAATGGTTGTCAGCCCTGGAGTCCGGTTGGGTTTCGCATCAGGGGTCGCAATTTCCCTAGGTTGACCCGCGACATTTCTGGCTTGGTCAAAGGGTGGTTCCAGGTAGTAGAGGAGTTGGAACCCTCCATGCAGGGCAGTCAGCTATGTTTTGGAAGGGATAGTTGGTGCGGGGAAGGAGCATTCATGGATAAGTTTCTATCCATCTATCACAGTGCATGAGTGGCGAAGAATTGTTTGGTGAAAGAGTATTGGGAGACCCATGGTGGTTCTAATGGTTGGAGCATTCGTTTCTCCATAGGTCTTTTTGCTGAGGAGCCCGGGCAAGCAGAGGTGCTCAAAAGGATTCTTTGTACAGTTACTTTGTCCGACAGCTCACCCGATCAAGTTCGTTGGCAGGCCGCCCCAGCACGTGGATACACAACTAGGAGGATACAACCAGTGGCGGAGTCAGGATTTTTATGAAGGGGGGCTTAATATGATTTGTATAAATATTTTTTAAAATTATATCATTTTTTTTAACTTCAATAGCATAGATTAAAAATGTGTTTAAAATAAAATAAAGACATTCATATAAAATATATTACTGAATAATTATAAAAAAATAATTGTCATACTTTAAAATGATATGTCATATTTCATATTGATGATTTACCAACAAAGATGTCAAAACATAAATCTAATAAACAATATATACATTTAAATTTGACCTCGACGAGGTTCATATTGTAAAAATGTTGAATGATTTGATTATTTTAGATATTTACACAAATATTTTAAACTTTAAATAAATTAGTAACAATGACAGTAAGGTAAAATGAAAAAATTATATAACTTCGAAGTGTTGATGGAGGAGAAGAGAGGAT
Source organism: Acorus gramineus (assembly GCA_030737835.1). Taxonomy (NCBI): domain Eukaryota; kingdom Viridiplantae; phylum Streptophyta; class Magnoliopsida; order Acorales; family Acoraceae; genus Acorus; species Acorus gramineus. The sequence goes on along the minus strand of CM060851.1, from coordinate 1,910,017 downwards.
TACAGATTATAGATTCTAGATTGTTGGACAGTTAATGGAACAAAAAGTAAAAATTACAGATTTTTTTAGAGATGATGATTGATATTATGAACAATTCAGATACAAAAAGAAAAAAAGATATTCAAAATTATTATTTTTTTAAGATGGACGCCTAGGTGGATGCCGAGAAGTGGGATCCCTCCCTCCATGGCTGTTTGTGAGGTATGGATAGAAGGAGGCTTGAGAGTAAATGAAAAAAGAGAGTAAAAATTGACTTTTGTTTTATGTGGAGGAGGGTTAATTAAAAGAAAGGGTCAGGGCACACTATAAACATGAATAATCCAGATAGAAAATGAATAGTTGTTTTATTTTTTTTTGAGTTGTGAGCTATTGCTGTTTAAGGAATTTCATATGTAAAGAGTGTCTATGATACATGAGCCGTAATTAAATTCAATCTATCACAAAAAAATTAAAAGGAGTTAAAAGATAACTAAAAGGATATAGAAATAAATAAAAAAAATCCAAGAGAGTCCCATGCCCCCCCTCGTCCTATGGTCGCTCCGCCACTTGATACAACTAATTTATTGGCAATGCACAGCTCAACGAACCATTGGTCAGCAAATAGGCTAATATTTGGCGGCCGAAGGTCCCCAACAAAATCAAGGTCTTTTTTTTGGTTGGTTTATCAGGATAGGGTCTTGACCAAATGCTATAGGCATCCATGAGGTGTGTCCTATGCTTGGACGCAAACAAAACAGTGGATGCTTGGACGAAGACAAAACAGTGGACCATCTATTCAATTCCTACTTGGTGGCTAGGGCATTGTGGTCTACGTTGGCTTGGGTCACAACGATCAATTTGGAATGCCAGTCCGTGGAAGAGCTGTGGAGGTCTGCCTCTAAGATGGCCAATCAAAGGGACAGATCAGTGGTGGCCGAGGTGTGGCGCAGCCTCATCTCGGCCGGGCTTTGGGCAATTTGGAAAACATGGAATGCGGTTATTTTCTACGGTCTGCGATATTACTTCAACAACCTATGGGATACCTTCACGGGTCTTGCTTGTGAATGGGGAAGGGTGCTCGGAGGAGCGATGAGGATGGAGCTCACCATGAATAGCTTAAGGATAATAGCAAGAGGGCTGGAGGGTCTCGGAATGTTGTTCGGAATAGATGCCTCTTCTATTTCAACAATTCACCGGGTTGTTCTTTTCATCTATCTATGTTATTTTTGTTTGCCTCTTCCTTCTATCTCTTGCGACCCAAAGTTATTCTATTAATACAAATCGCGGTAGCTTTGGTCTAACAGTTTCAGAAAAAAAAATATGTGATTTGTTAGAGCTTTGTTATACTTACTTTTTTTTTACAGTTTCAAATACAGTTGTATATATACTTTACATTTTATAAAATTACTTATCTTCATTAGATGTGGTACATGATTTTAACAAAAAAATGAAAATATACGTGGTTTGCACTTTGGTCCATAAAATGAAAAGGAGAGTGTAACATTTTGCTAAAAAGGAAAGTGAAATCTAATTGGATTTTGAAGATGTTTGATTGAGGGAGGGCATTGTTTTTTTTTTTTTTTTTTTTCAAAGGTGGATGTAGATATTTGCTACCCCGTATTATTATTGAATATCAAATTACGAACTCCCAAAGATAGGAAGACAAAAGAGTTCTACATTGTTGGGGTGGGTGCGGTTGTTTCCAAAAATCAACCCTTTTGAGAGGCTCTGATGATGATGGCGTCTTGGAGGAGGAGGAGGATTCCTTCGATTATGAGGTCCATATGCACCACCACCACCACCACCTTTTCTGTTCATTCTTTGAAGACGAAGCAACCCAATCACAAGTCGCTCGAGACCGTGTTGAACACGTTCAAGCGACTGATCCTCTCTTCGAGGAGGCCTTCTTCACCACCGCCGCCCATGCGTATGTTCAATGGGCTTTTGAGGGATGCAGAAAGGCTCAAACAACATTCCACCGTCCTCTCCATGTTCTGTGATTTGTGTTCCGCGGGCATCTCTCCCGATCTATGCACCCACAGCATCCTCATCAACTCCCTCTGCAAACTCAATCGGGTCGATCTCGGTTTCTCCCTTCTCTGCGGCATCTTCAAGCGCGGTTATGAACCTGATGTTTTCACTTTCACCACTCTAATCAGGGGCTCCTGCTCCACCGACAAGATTGGAGTCGCGATTGAGCTGTTCGTCGATATGTCTAAGAAGGGTTACCCTGTCAATGTAGTCACTTATGGGACACTCATTGACGGCCTCTGCAAGGCGGGAGACACGGGAACGGCTCTCCGCTTGCTCAGACAGATGGGCGAGAACGGGTGTAGGCCTAATTTAGAGGCATACAGTGCGATGATCGACGGACTATGCAAGGTAGGATCAACGGAGGATGCTCTCAAGCTCTTCAAGGAAATGGTTGATGATGGTGTCCAGCCGGATGTAATCACGTACAGCTCATTGATGCAAGGTCTCTTTGATTCAGGCATGTCGAGTGAAGCAAACGAGTTATTTGATAGTATGGTTGATCAGGGGATCTCACCAAATGTGGTTTCCTTCAACATTCAAATAAATGTTCTCTGCAGGGAAGGGAAGGTAGAAGATGCCCACATCCTATTAGACACCATGATTCAAAGAGGATTGGATCCGAATGTCATTACTTACAACACATTGATGGATGGTTACTGCTTGCAAAGCAAAGTGAAAGATGCGATGAAGGTATTTGACTTCATGGTAGCCATGGGTCGAAATCCTGATACAATCACATACAACATACTGATTAATGGGTACTGCAGAGCAAAGCGGATGGATGAGGCTATGGAATTTCTCATGGAAATGCAATGTGAGGGAGTGAAACCTGATGTTTTCACTTATAGCACTCTAATTGATGGACTGTTTCGTGCTGGAAGAGTCATGGCAGCCAAAGAACTCTTCAATGAAATGCAAGTTCAAGGTACAAGGCCAAATATCATCACTTATAATACACTACTGGATGGTCTTTGCAAATATGGATGTCTTGAGGAGGCAATCAAATGGCTTCAGATCATACAAAATGAAGGGGTTAAGATCGATAATCAGACCTTTTGCATTCTCATCAACGGGTTGTGCACAGCAGGTCAATTAGAGACGGCTTTGAATATATTCAATGACGCAATGGCAAAAGGGTTGACTCCTGATGTTGTTACTTATACCACGATCATAAAAGGCCTTTGTGAAGCTGGTCATGTAATGAAAGCCAACGAGATGCTCATGAGAATGGAAAAGGAAAAATGTCCTCCAGACAATGTGACATTCAATATCATGGTTCGCAGTCTTCTTAAGAAGAAGGAATCTCTCAAAGCAGTGCAACTTGCCATTGAAATGAGAAACAGAGGGTTTTCAGCTGATAATAGTACTCTGAAAATGTTTTTCCACATGCTTGAAAGTGATGAGAATGGTCCTGAATATATGAAAATGCTTCCTGATTTTGCATTGAAGGATGATGGAAAACGACTACTAAGAGGCGGCCAAATAGGTATTGATCGATTGTAAACTTTGCATCATCTAATTTTGTGGATTTACTTTTGGATGTAATTTTGTTTTAGTATCAAATAATACTATACTTAAAAGTGTTTTGTTGGATAAGTCAATCAACCTTAGTATCTATATTTCTATGTTAGTTTAGAGCTATGTTCGAACTCTGAATGTTGTATGTGCTATTATTCGTAGAGTGAGCAATAAATTGATGTCAGATTTCATTACTGACAATCATAGGATAAGCTTTATGGAATGGATTTTCATGATGGTCTCTCTTCATATTACTTTGAATAAATTTATTGAATCATGATGCATGTCGAATAAGTAAATTTTCATGTCTTCTGTGACTTCTGTCACAATTAGGAAGGTAACTGAGGTCAGTGAGTTGTTCATGAAAATGAAAAGGGGAGTTCCAAATTACTGCACTTTTAATATCATGGTCCATGGTCTTCTTGCGGAGGAGAATTCCTCAAGGCAGTGCAGCTTGTCATTGAAATGACAAAGAGAGCTTTACCAGATAATGATGCAGTCATGTTAGTCAACATGCTTAAAAATGACGAGAATCATTCTGACCATATCAAAATGCTTCTTGAGTGTGATCCAAAGGAAGCTGTAAAATGATAGGTAAGTAGCTGAATGAGTTTTCAATAATTGCAGTGGATATATTATCTATACTACATGATCTATATGAATTCAGAATTACTTTAGATCTCAAAGATCTTTGCTAGAAGGTGGTTGCATGTGAATGGTGGGTTTAGATTTTGAATATAAGGCATGTGATGTTTGTATGACATGCATAATTACATATTAATGGATTTGGGAACAGTAGATGACATGGTGAAGCTCTTTTATCCTTGGTAGCTTGAAGCCAAAGGCACGATGCCTTCACCTACAACATAAATGGATTATAAGAATGTTTGTTGCACCGTATGTAGGATTATTTAAAAAAAATGATTGTCTTTATGGAAATTCAGAGTTCTCATAGCCATCCCTCCATGTTTGAATAACCTCAGTTCACCATATGATACAATTACAAAGAGAGAAATGAATAATGCCCAATTTTATTTCACAACTTGCCGTTTAAACACCTCTAAGCCTTCTCCAACTCTTAAGCACCTAACTTCAAATTCTCTCCCATTCATTCGGCCAAATGATGAATTCTAATTGGGGAATCTCATAAATTTGTCAATTCATTCATTTCATCATATTATGATGGCTTGATTCAATTGATGGAATCATTTTTGTGTCAGAAACTGGAATACTTGGTTTCGGAATGGATATCTCATCTAGCCTGTAACTATAGTTATTGCATTTGTGAGAAATGGAAGTTCTAATGCACATGTACTAACCACTATAAGGTATTGGTCTTTACATTCTTCTTTTTATCATAGTTTATATGTGATTCTGAAAGTTATTTTGAGTTTGCCAAATCGATTTTCCTGCCGTGATATCTTTGACTCTCCTTTTTCTCTGTCTATATTCCTATTTTGATTCATGTGTTATTTCTTTCATATTTTCTGCCAATTTGACGTTTTCGTTTATCACTAACTTGTTTTGACTTTTTTTTAAATTTATTTTTGTCTCAATTTTGGATAAACAGACCACTCGGACTCGAGAGACACCTACTGATTGGGATCCTCAACAAGGAAAACCTCCAGGGGAAGGTTGATGCTGTCACAACCTTATACAACCTCTCTATATATGCAATGGTGATGATCCCTCTTCAATCCTCTCCATTGAAGCTATTTTTTGTCTCCTTAACCTTCTAAAGAACATCAAGAAACAGTCAGATTTCAGGGAAAACAACATTGTGGAGAAGGCAAATCCATTATAGGAAAAATATGATGAAGGTGTTTTGATGCTGTTAAGAGACTTTGTATTTGTAATTCCTTATATCATTCAACCACACACCATCTTACAAGAACCAACATGGTCTCATGGGCCACAGAAATCACATAGTTTCACTTACCATCCTTTCCTTTTTATTTTGACATGCAGATAGATGAAGATACTGATCAACCAACGTAGGGGGTCTGGGTGACTAGGTGGGTCTTGGGATCGTACCGGATCCAGACGCGGTCATAGCGGAGGTCGTCGAGGGTGGTCTTGCTGGTGCTGGGGACGAGGAACACATGCACGTAGGGGTCCTCGAGTTCGATCATTGCCCTCGCCAGCTTCACGTCCTTGCCCACCAGTTCTGGCCATGAACGTAGCGCATCTAGATCAGCACCAAAACAATCAGCCCCCATTTGGGTAGTGACCTAAGTTATTCCAGGATGGGATGGATAACTATTCCATCATGTTAAAACATGCAGTCAAATCAGAGAACTTTTTTGGAATCTTGGAAAACAATGGGAATGTTTGGATTAAGAGATTTACAGAAGTATTCGGAGTCGGAGGCTGGGGCAGGGGCAGGAGCAGATGCCATGTCTCCTCTCCTGTTCTGTAGATGTCTCTCTCTTTTCACTTGAAGCTTGTTCTTCATTGTGGCAGTTCTGAATGGTTTTTGTAGTGGCAGTTCTGAGTGTGTTTAATTAGAAACCATGTATTTATTGTGTGTAGCAATTGATGTTCATGGTGTAACTTATTTGGCATTTATGCTTGAAGAGGTTCTAGGTTGAGAAACTGATCTTGATTTCTTTTATGAAGGGGTGCTTTTACACAATATTCATATGCAGCCTGTTTTCACTTAGAAGGGGTATGCTTTGTTCTGTTTTTCATGAAAAAGAGTGCACTTAATTTTTTTAATGACGTTATATAATTTATTAGAAGCATTATAATGAAATTTGAATACAAACAAATCAAAACATGAATGAGCTTGCTTGTGCGTGGGTAAGCCTTTTTATAATGAAATTTGAATACAAACAAATCAGTATAGCCTTAATATGATAGCTATCATGATCATGTCACCATTATTTGTGTTGAGTTATAAGTTGCTGTGTATATATAATATATTGATAAATTATTCTAGTTCTCATTCAAAATTATTATCTTATTTATACTAGCTATCGGCCACGGATTTATTTACGAATTAAATAAGCTCCTATGCCGCTGACCCAAAGTATACATACAACAATGTCAACAAATGAACAATATTGAATTATTGACTATATAAATTGAATGGATGAAACAAGTGCATGTCAAAATTAATCAATATTTTTATTAATTAATCGTCAACCAATAAATAGCCTTTTTAATGGATGATCAAAAGAAAAGAAAAGAAAAATTAACATGGGGCCCAAACTTTCTTTTATCAACCTAAAGTAGGTCTCATTTGAAATTGAAGTAACATATAATTTAATTAAGATAATAATAAACTCAAAGTATCGGATTGATAATGTTTACGTGTTTATATTAGAATTAATATGAATGCTTGACCTTAACTAGCTAATTATGTACGTGCCATACGTAAATAAATATATTTGGATTAGAAAGGTATGGGAGAGATACTTAAAATTTAAAAATCAATGAATGGTTAGCAGGTCAAATTTCTGATCTCTGATTATTCACAGCTCATACCAGTTTTAGTCTTATAAGGACCAAGGACATTAAAAAATAATGTTGAATGTTAAGAAAGCTTGATCAAAATTTGAGTTTTAAAAAGCTAAAAAAAAATGATTTTCCAGTATTGTTAATCTTCCGTGAAGTGGGCCCCAAACTATGCAGCACAAGCTATTCGAGAATTCATCAGACTATTAATTTATTGAATGCATTTATTTTTATATTTTTATTAATAACATATAAACATATATAGTTAGATATATATTCTATCAGAGTTCTAATATATTAAGCTAGAACTACTATCAAGAATATAATTGGGCCTGTTTGAAAACGGGTTTAGGTTGTTCTTGGATTTACAAGAAACTGTTTTTTTAAAACCCACTTCCTAACATAAAAACTGGATCAAAAGCTGCAGATAGAATTTTATAAAAAAAATGTTCAAAACCTTGGTTTTGAGCAACCAAACGCAATGAACCTAAATGTAATAGTCCATTTATAATCTCTCAACAGGTTTTTTTGGGTATCATCATCCGATATTTTATATATATATAAAAAAAGAAAATTATATACTTGAATGAAGTAAGATTTAAATTATGTATATGGATCTAATCCAAGAGAATTATACGATCAAAAAATAATTATCCAAGGGTAGGTTTTGGAACGTGACATGAAATTAAACAATTTCATATAAAAACAATTACAAGCGAATAGAAAATGAATCAAGCGATGGAGAACATCTTTCCAAGAGAGTATTTTCTTTGGGTCTACAAGAAAAAAATGAATAAATCTATACACAAATTATTTTAAAAAATGTACAAATTTTATCCACCATGGTCGACAAAGATAATCAACCTAAAAAAAAAAAAAAATTGTTTCTTTAATCCATTGATCTCTCCTTTGTGGAGAGATAGAGGGTGCTGGCCTGACTTTTTCAAAACTTGATTCGCTCGTGCATACGTTTAACTATTCGGACATGATGCGCCTTTACGACCAGGCACGTTCGTGCACGTCGAGGGCCCCTGATACACAGGTCCCCTCGGCAGGACCTCCAACACGAGCCGACTTAGTTCCTCCGGCATCGCCATCGCCACCGCCACCTCCCGATGATCATCCAACGGTCTGATCGCCATGAGAGGCTGGATGGCTGAGACCAACAACACAAATATCATCACCAGTACTTGTGCCTTAACTTCCTTTCCAACAGAACCCATTGTTTGTGTCTCTCTAACAAGTGATGTTATTTTGAGTCTCTTGTTTGAGTTTGTTTGAATGTATGAAATGCTGTGAATTGTGATATGGTCTGTTGAGATGCAGAGGTTTATATAGGTGGTGGTTGTTGAAAATTCTGGCTTTGAATTTGAATGGTTTGAATTATGGTGTGTGTTCTTTTTTATTGGAGGATTAAGACTTGGTCCCATACGCGGCCAACTCATGACTAAAGACTCATTTACATATGTTACATGGAATCTCTCTTGACTCTCAGATGTGGTGTTTGAAAGTGAAGTTCCGGTCCAAAGTTTTTTTTTTTTTTTTTGGTATGTTTGACTGCCAATTCCATGTCACAGATACCCAACAAATTAAAAAGAAACTTTTGATTGATTATATTAGCAAGAGCACCCATTTCACTATAACTCTTTTAGATATAACTAGTCAAATATCACACATAATATAATGAGAATAATATTAATAAATATTTTTTAAAAAATCAAATTACATGAGTTATTTTATTTTTTTTTTTAAAAAGTAGACACATGTTATCAATTACTTTCATTAATGAAAAGATTAGTACATGTTTAAATGGGAGATGAAAGGAATGGAGAGATATGCTAAAATAGTTTGAGAGTTATAATTTGTTATATGATACTATTCAATCTCATCTAATATATAAATATATCGACGGTCAGAATTTGTTAGATTTATCGACAGTACTATCATTCAGGAGAAACTCCAAAAATTAGATATATAGATTGTTATAACAAAAATATTGGTATCTTTAATTTGATACGGTCCAACAAAATTTTCAAATTAAATGATTAGTAATTTTAAGTAGATATAGAATAATAAAAAAAGCAAGACGAACTTGAAACTATTTACAACACTTTTAATTAGTCATATTTAATTTTTTATTTTTTACTTAAATGAGTAGATACACAGTTTATTGAAATATATAATTCATTTTTACGAAAACACATATTTCATTCATTATATGAAATGTACATTTTGAAAAAGAAATCAAAGTGTATGGGGAATTACATGTGGGGTTATCTTTAACATTATCATTTTTCTATTAAAACAAATCCCAACTCGGTTAGAGATCGATTGTTATCGTTAAAGTTTCTTGGATGTAATTAAGGATTGGAGTTCATGGTCCAAAGAGTGATGGATAGTGCATAGTAAAAGACTGAGGGTCTGTTTGGAAATGAGTTTCGAAAGTTTTTGAGTTTACAGAAAACTGTTTTTCTTTAACCTGTTTTCAAACAGAAAAATTAGGGCTAAAAGCTGCAGACAAATTTATGTGAAAAAATGTTTAAAACCTGAGTTTTTCAGAAATTGTGGAGAGGTAGTTTCTTACAAAATCCATTTTAAACTAAGCTTTTGCCAAAAATTAGTTCTATGCAACCAAACGCAGCTTTCATATTCTATTATGGATACAAAGATTTATTACCAAAAAAAAAATACCTAAGCTATAATGCATTGTTATTCATAGTAGAATATATATATATATGGGGGTTGATTTGATTAATCAATAAAGAGTTTTTTTACTTGAAACAATAATTTAAAATTAGTTTCTCAGATTTAAGATTCCTAAAAAATTATTATTTATAACTATTTTTTTTATCTCAAAAAATTGGGACTGCTAGAAATGTTTGGAAATAAGTTCTAATTAAGTATTTACCGGTTTTCATAGTTAAAATGTTCAAATTCGGAATCTCACATATGTGAACTCATTTGTTGTCCTCATTTACAGAGTTGATAATTATGAATGAAATACAGCACTAACTATATCTCATTTCTATTTCTTCACATTCTTTGTCATTGAATCATTTGAGCTGGACTCTCGTGAATGTGTCATACAACATTTCGTGCATGGAATCTAGGGTTGACGTCCCTTTTCATGAATTTTAAAAAGAAAAACATATTAAATATCCATTAATTATAATCACATTTAGTACATGTGACGCCAAATACATTATTCCTCCTCAAATTTTAATTAGTCTTCCAGCATTAAATTCGAAGATTGAGGTAGGATCGATGTACATAAACATCATATAAATGCATGTATGGCATAATTTGGCTACATATATATATGCATGAAAATTTATACCAATTATACATACATTCATATAGTGACGCAATAATAAATAATGCCAACATGCTGTTTTTTTTACAGCGCCATTTATAATTTGTACACATTTTGATTATTTTAAAATATATATTTAACTAATATGAAAAATTTAATACGTATATACCATCCATATATATTGTGTTTGTAATCGTGGCGATTCAAAACATGATTACATAAAAGAAAATTAAATGTATCACCACCCTTTAAGAATTGCGCACGCTCAAGCTTATAGAAAATGAATTGAACCCCAAACAATTAATTCAACACATTCCAAAACTAAAAAAGAAATTGTACATTGTAATGTAATAATAACAGAAGAAAAAAAAAACCTACACAAAGGGAAAAAATCTCCCCAACAAAATAAATTAAAAAAGAGTAGTGTTTTCTTCATAAGTGAAAAATTAAGGAGGAAAAAAATAAATGAACAGGTCTATGAACCAATAAAAAGATCGAAATTAAAATATCGATTAGCGATTCGGACACGATGATGCGCCTTTACGACCGGGCACGTTCGTGCACGTCGAAGGCCCTCCATGCACGGGTCCCTTCGGCAGGACCTCCAACACGAGCCGACTTAGTTCCTCCGGCACCGCCACCGTCGGATGATCATCCAACGGTCTGATCGCCATGAGAGGCTGGATGGATGAGACCAACAACACAAGTATCACCAGTTGTGCTTTAATAGCTTCCTTTCCAATATAACCCATTGTAAGCTCTTCTTTTTTTTGAGTCTCTTGTGTTTGAGTTTGTTTTGAATGTATGTGTGAAATGATGTGATATGGATTGTTGGGATGCAGAGGTCTATATATATATAGGTGCATGTGGTTGTCGTTGGAAATTCTGGCTTAGGTTTGATCGAATATATTTTATGGTTTGAATGGTTTGTGTTACTTTTCTTTTTTTTTTATATTGGAGACTTGGTCTTATGTACGCGGCCAACTGACTTGAGATACAGTCATGTGTAATCTCATGGAGTCATGACTCGTTTTGTTTTCTTTAGTTGTTTTAAAGTTTTCAATATATTTGACTCACATGCAAGTTAGAGATACCCCAACATTCAGAAACTTGAGGTTGATATTGGCCTGTGAATCCCGGTCCCCCTTCTTCTCTCTCTCTCCTAGAGCTGCCTCTTAATTTGCATGAAATTAAAATCTAACTCAATCTGTGTTCTATTCGCAGTGCGTGGTGAACAATATTTCACCCATGAAAGAAAGTCCACTACTGGAGTTCTTTAATCCAAAAATTAGAAAGTAAGACTTATACTGTTTTTATTATTTAGTCCTCATAAACTATTTGATGCAGTGATCGATCCCTCATTTTTTCATATTACAGTTTAAGTCTTCAAATTTAAAAGATATGTTCTTTATTAGTTTTTAGGAGAGACATATCACTAAATTATTTAGTTTTTCTATTAATTAATAAAAAATATATCATTTAATTTAAATCTGATAATTTAAACTGTAATATGAAGAAATGATGTGAGCATATTTTAAATCATACTGTTTACAGGGATTTAAAAATAAAAAACCCTATAAATTAAATATGAATGAATCGACCTTCCATGCGAACTCAATGATGTCACACAATCGTTGTCCAGGGTCCAATGACTAGACTCAATGGAATAGTTGTTTGTGTTGGAACCGATAGTTTCCTAGGTTTTGAATGAAAGGGTTGCTCAATTGATTTTTAATTTTTTTATTTGTTCCGGTTGTCATTGTTCTGCCGCGAAGTGAATAAGCTCTCGTAATCTGAAATATAATGATATATTTTTATTTTATTTTATCTTTTCTTGGTTAAAAATAATCAATTTATTTTTTTGTTGGTAAGTATTTTATTTTCTAATCGAATGTATCTTTATCAGCATGCGATAAAACTCGTACCAATGTACTCTCATTAAAGAGGAGTATGTCTACCATCTTACTATGTTGAGGTTTGACATAAAGATATATTTATTAATTCTGATTGACAAATCTTTTAATATTATTTTGAAGTAAAAAACTAGACTCTATGTAACTAAAAGTCAGTCATAATAGTCTGAAACTTATCTAAAAACAGCAAGATACAAACCTCAACCCGAAAAGAGAAGAAAAAAAATAAAGGGTCAAGGCAGCTTTTCAAAGAACAGAAATAATATTTTTCTTGGGAACCAATTTTTAAAACAAAAAGGTGTGCTTTATGATATTGTGTCCCTAAATGCATCCTAATTAAATAACAATTCATATTCATTGACGTTGATTCTGGTAGGCAGAGTGAACAAAAGAAGTTCGATATTTTTAGGTGAACATAAAATAAATAAGATATAAACCTGGCCACTAATTAAATATTATACCTATATATTGTCCAGTTTAGAGATAGAAATATTGTCCAATTTAGGGTCCATTTGCAGATGGTGAGCTGGATAGCCTGCCCGAGGTGACCATCTCGTTTGGAAAAGCGAGCTGCGGTGGATAACCTATCCGCATTGTTTTCAGAGTTTCTCAAACGCATAAAAATAACCATGAAATCTATATTGACCGTTCATATGCGAACACCAAAAACGTATTTGGATCTGCGGTGGCATTATATTATGTTAGATTCCCTGCTACAGAATTCCTCCCATTGTACATCCCAAATGAGATCGACCTTACGAAAAATTTAGATAATGTTCATGCAGTCACTTATATAGTGTTCACAAAGTTTTAATTTATTTGAGGGTATAGAATTGTTTGATGAATTATTTACATTAAAAAAAAAAGTGTATATGTATATACACACACTTAAATAAATTGAATGAATGCATCTTTATAATTTTTGAACTTAGTATATGTTAGCCTAATCTATTATATGTATCTAGTATGCAGACTAAAGAAATCATATATGAAATTGTGACAACATAACTAATAGTGTATCAACTATGAATGACCTGTGGCAGACCCCCTTAGCGGGGTGGTCGAGACACACCCTCTCCCAAGGAGAGGTCGGAGGTTCGATTCTTATCAAGCAAAAAAAACTATGAATGACTTGTCCCTCCATCCATTTAGCATAACCCAATTATGAGACAGAATTCTTGTTCAGCATCCTAGTTTATAGACAAAGCTTACTTGAATTTGTATTTCGTATCAAGGCATATATCAAAACTTTGTAAAAATGGTACGCGAAAAAAGTGGTTATTGTTAAAACTTTATAATTAGACTTATTATTATTTCATTACAACATGCACATGCGACCAATTTTATCCATTCGTACATGAATATTTGTGTTCATCCATGCAATGCAAACAAGGACAAGATAATTAATATTTTTCCGTAGTTTTAACTCGTGCCCTTGTTCATATATGATCTATATATTATTCCCTTATGAATAGAGTGTTGTTACAAGCTACGAAATAGTCTCATATACTTTGTTAGCCTACCAGCGAGGTTTCTACTAAGAGAGATATATATATACACCTTGATAAAAAAAATTACATTTTATTAAAAAATGAATTTATTCAATTCGAAATAAAACGACATACATTTTTCATCTAAGCGTATATCTTATTGCATGATATTTACTATTTTTAAAAAATTAAAACATGTGGGGATTGCCCCTAACATTTTCCTTATGAATATCATTTCTTCTCATACTAATTTCTAATATAGGAACTGAGATAATATGAACTAATCATCTCATTAGTGACTAATGAAACATGTAAATTAGTTTCATATATACCAGATTTTGATGTAATATTCCCATCAGAAAATTTGTATGCTAGTCTCAAATTAAATCTCACCAACCAAATAATAAATATCACCACCAACCGCCGTCCGATGATCATCCAACGGTCTGATCGCCATGAGAGGTTGCATGGTTGAGACCAACAACACAAGTATCACCAATTGTGCCTTCACTTCCTTTCCAACAAAACCCATTGTAAGTTTTTTTTTTTTGAGTCTTTTGGGTCTCTTGTGTTTGAGTTTGTTTTGAATGTATGAAATGCTGTGTGGTATGGTTTGTTTGGATGCAGAGGTTTATATAAATAGAGAGGTATGGTCGTGGTTGGACTTGGAATAAAATTATGGCGTTGAATTTCCATGGTTTGAATGGTTGCATTACAATTTAAGATTGAGAGGTGGGATCTATCACATGAACATCATATACATGCATGTACAGCATAATTTGGCTACACATGCATGGAAATTTGTGTACAATCATGCATTAACACAAGAACAAATTACATCAACACGCTCAATCTTTTTTATATTAGTCCACACACATTTTGATTTTTAGGTAATATATATTTAATTAATATGAAAAAATGTAATAGCATCGGCCCATACAAACTACATTACTAACGTATGTGTGATGACTGCAATCAAAACTACAAATTAAAAGACTTGAAGTATATCATCACCACTCTTAAACTGCGATCCAGTCATAGACTAACCAGATTTTGTTATGTTTATAAAATTGTGCGCTCACTAACTTATAGAAAATAAACCCAAGCAATTAATCCCACAAATTCAAAAAAAAAAATTGTATAACAAAAAATCTACAAAAAAAAAGAAAAAGAAAATCTCCCAATAAATTCAAAAAGATCGAAAAATATCGATTAGTGATTCGGACACGATGCGCCTTTACGACCGGGCACGTTCGTGCACGTCGAGGGCCCCTGGTGCACCGGTCCCCTCGGCAGGAACTCCAACACGAGCAGACTTAGTTCCTCTGGCATCGCCGTCTCCACCGCCGCCGTCCGATGATCATCCAACGGTCTGATCGCCATGAGAGGCTGGATGGTTGAGACCAACAACACAAGTATCACCAGTTGTGCTTTAACAGCTTCCTTTCCAACATAACCCATTGTAAGCTCCTTTTTTTTTTGAGTCTCTTGTGTTTGAGTTTGTTTTGAATGTATGTATGAAATGATGTGATATGGATTGTTGGGATGCAGAGGTTTATATATAGGTGTGGTTGTGGTTGGAGATTTTGGCTTTGAATATTTTTTATGGTTTGAATGGTTTTTGTGTTTCCTTTTTTTTATTGGAGACTTGGTCTTATGTACGCGGCCAACTGACTTAAGATACATTCATATGCAATCTCATGGAGTCATGACTCGTTTTGATTGTTTTACAGCTTTCAATGTGTTTGACTCACATGCAAGTTAGATACACCCAACTATAAACTTTTAGTTGATCATATTGGCCTGTGAAAAATATATATTTTAATAGGCGGATTATAAATTCAAATTGGGGATGAGATGATATATTATAGTAGATTATATAGACTATTTTTTATAACATAAAAGATGTTCACGTGTATATATACTTAGTTGAACAGTGAATGAGATATATGAAACTACATACATAATTATAATTGAGAGATCGTGTGTAACAATATTTTTATATAAAAATGCCTACATTTACAAAAAGATTTTTTTTTTTTTTTTTTTTTTTGGGGGGGATTACAGACTACATGACAAATGCGAAACTGCATGAAACCACATTGCAAGTGATGGTGCAAGTCATGCAGCCAATACGCACCCGGGTGCCTTCATATACCCATATTCCTACATGTATTAATGGCATTGGCATACAATATTGATATACTCCGAACTTTTTCGAATATCAGCTAATCGATTGAATTTCTTCTATGTACAGGTCGGTTTTTTTTTTAAAAAAAAAAAATGGTAAACACTTGCTATCAATCATTTTCATTATGAAAAACGTAAATAATCACTCTGTACTGGTCGATTAAATAATCTATGTCATTAAGAAAAACGTAATTCAATTGATTTTTTCATGAAAAAGCCACTTTTCTGATTTTTTTTAATAGTTAACAGTTTTATACATAAAAACTGAAAGCATACTTTATAAAAATTGAAGAGAAAAGTGTGTGTAAAAATATGCATGCGTTTGACTTTTACTTATTCTAAAACAATTAAATGACCTAAACGCAAATTCAAATAGTGCCTCAAAGTTTGAGGAATCCACAGAAAGGCTGCTTCGGACAAACCCAGTTTCAAAACTTGAATGTATATGAGGGGGTGTTAAAATGTCAAGTTTGCCCTCACCCATTCCACATAATTTCAATCACATAATAGGTAATGTATTTATGATTTCCCTCTCTTAAGGTCATACACTCAATGTTTGCAAACCAAACATCTCATCCGAACTTCTCCCTGCGGCAACCCATCTCCGGTCAAGTCCGTCGGTCCGCCGCCATCCTTCTCCGGTCAAGTCCGCCACAATGGATATGATTCCAATCAGGCTTTTGTTTTCTCCCTGTCACTATATTGTTTGTTATATTCTACACATGCTCTAGTGGCTATTGTTTTCTTGGATTTTTTTTTCCAGAGAAAGAAAGTAGTGAATCAAGCTTTGTTGGGGGCTCCAAAGAAGAAGCATATTTTGAGAATGTAAAACTGCTTATTGATTCAAAACAGATCAGGTTGTGCAACAGGTTTAGTGAATTTGAAAGAAATCTTGTCGTGTAGTCCTTTTCTATTTATTTTTTTAGATAATAAATCCTTTTTTAGTTGACAACTAATTTTTGTAATTGTGGATATACATATGTATAAGAAATTAAAGATATCATGATGTCACACCAGGGTCCATTGACTAGACTGAATGGAATAGTTGTTTGTGTTGGTTGGAATTGATAGTTTCCTAGGGTTTGAATGAAAGGGTTATTCAATTGAATTTCTTAATATTTTTTATTTATTCCCATTGTCATTGTTCCGCGACGACGAAGTGAATAAGCTCACGTGACGCAGGTATGTAATATGTAATGTGGAATATTAAAGCTGAGACTGAATGAGCTTTTGAAGACATGATTTGAATGATTTTGTTTTTATATCATTATATGGCCGGTGTCAAAAACTATAAACATGTTTTTAGATGCTCCGACTTTAAATAATTAATTTAAAGGCGTGACAAGGCTTTTAAATAGTAAATATTACTTCAAAACAATTTTTTAAAAAACAAAAATAGTATGTTTCTTGGGTATCAATTTTTTTTTAAAAAAATATAGTATGTTTCTTGGGTATCTGAACACTAATTAAAATTATAGCAATTTGTCCAGTTCAGAGATAGAAAAATGTTTGGTACAAATATTTATAGAGTTAATTATTTTTATAGTTTCAATAAATTCTTAATTTATTTGAAGGTTAGAATTGTCTAATGAATTAAATATATTGACAAAAAAAAAAATTGAATGTATACATCTTTAAAAAAATTAATTTAATATATGCTAGCCTAATCTAGTATATATATATACACGAGAGTAATTATGACAGCATGAGTAACACAGTATATTAACAGTAAATGACTTGTCCCTTCATCCATTCAACGTAACCCAACAAGGAGACAAGGTAATTATTTTTGGGGGGACGTTATTCCCACCCCTGCAGTTTCTCACCCCACCCTTTTAAAGATGAAAATTTTATTTTTGGAAAAGAGAGGAATCCACCCCACAGCAACAAATGATCGAACACAGATTCATGACCCACCACAACAACTGCTGTCAGCCTCTCCGTCCCCTTCCGGACGGCCTCCACAAGCTCGTCGCGGGTGACGGCGGCGTAGGCGCCCCACACAACGCACCCCGCGTAGGACTTTGACAGCGGTGGTCAACGCAGTATCGGTCGGAGATAGGCCATGTAATGGAGGTTTGATATTTTTGGAGATAGCCCATGCGGGGTCTTCGCCTTGTGTTTTAATAGGGTGATGTCGAATGGGCTCAGGTGGAAGAACTTCGTTTCGATGGTGGTACCAATGGAGGCGTTGATGATCGTGTGTGGGTGGCGGAGATTGTTCGAACATCTTCGTGAGCTCCGGGTGGGGGACGTCACAAGGGGGGTTCGGGTGAAGAAGCCGAGGAGCTGGTGCGCTTGCGAAGCTTGCTCAAGCAACACAAGATGCTATGGGAGGAGCGGTGTTTGTGGTGGTGGATCGAGGAGGATGAGTTGCGGAGGGGGGAGGAGATGGAGGCGTGGCCGCGCGGGTCCGGGGTGGCTTCATCTATTTCCAAAAAATAACATTTTTAATTTTGAAAGAGGTGGGATGAGGAACTGTTGGGTAGAAATAATGGCGTCTATTATTTTTTCCGTAGTTTTTGACTCGTGCCCTTGTGTGTGTGTGTGTGTGTGTGTGTGTGATCTATGCATATTTTTTTTTTATAAATATCACTTCTTTCGAATTTAGCAACTGAGAGATAATGACTTCAATCATCTCATTAGCAACTAATGAAACATGTAAATTTTCATATATATCAGTACATTCTCATTAGAAAATTTTTACACAAGTCACAAATCTCCCCAACCAAATTAATCCTCTTGCAAATGTAACAAAAAAAAAAAAATTATGATCAAATGAAAAGATCGAAAAATGTCGATCAATGATTCGGACACGATGCGCCATTACGACCGGGCACGTTCGTGCACGTAGAGGGCCCCTGGTGCACCGGTCCCCTCGGCAGGAGCTCCAACACGAGCCGACTTAGTTCCTCCGGCATCGCCATCTCCACCGCCGCCGCCCGATGATCATCCAACGGTCTGATCGCCATGAGAGGTTGCATGGTTGAGACCAACAATACAAGTATCAACACTACTTCCTTTCCAACAGAACCCATTGTAAGCTTTTTTTTGGGTCTCTTGTGTTTGAGTTTGTTTTGAATGTATGAAATGCTGTGATATGAATTGTTGGGATGCAGAGGTTTATATATATATATAGAGAGAGAGAGAGAGAGGTGTGGTTGTGGTAGGAGAAAAACTATGGCGTTGAATTTTCATGGTTTGAATGGTCTGTGGTTTTTTTTTTTCTTTTTTATTGGTGAGTTGTCATATGCACGCGGCCAACTGACTAAAGACTCATTCATACATATGTAATCTCTCGTGTGAGTTTAAGACTCGCGTTTTTTCTTTTAAGTTCATGTTTAGATACATAATAAGATTTATTTTAGAATATAAAATTATAAGGACATAAATGGATACAGTAGTGGAATAAGTAATTTTCTGTTTTGATTGTGTTTTAAATTATTACGGTTGGGAAACATAAAATAAAATTTTTATAGTTTGGATAAAATGTGAATAAAATGTGAAAAAATGATAATAGTTAATTTAAGAGATGATTTTTAAGAGGTGAAGACAGTTGATGTGACAGTGGCCCACATATTCTTTGGATGGAATTACCTGGAATAACTTTAATTCTAAAGAGTTGGCTGGAATCTATGTACCACTTTATACCAGTTTATTCTGGCATAGGTTATCTCAAGGGATTCACTGCATCCAAACACCAAAAAATTATTTATTCTTCTTTATTCCAAGTTATTCAGTGGTCTATTCCATTTCTAAACGGGGGCTAATTGTTTTATGGGTTAAAAACATTTGTCCCTACAAATATGAGTAATCCCATATAAGTCCCTGCTAAAGTTAGGGAACACGTACGAGTCCCTAAAAACTTATGAAAACCCAATTATCATCCATTGTTGAAATTTTTATCCAAATTTAATAGAATATTATGAGAATATTCGACCATGTAATTATTTAGATAATACAGTCTTTATAAACAATTATAAAGATAAATTAGTCCACGCAAAAGACCCAATTGCATTTTTAGAATTTTTATATTTCTTCATCTTCTACCTCGATATTGTTAGGAGAGGTTGAAAAACTGAAGATAATTTAGTCATTTCGTGGTATGGATTAGAATTAACTAGGATATGTTGACAACAGTGATGTATAAGGGTTTTTCTAAGTTTTCAAAGATTTATACGTCTACCCGAATTTTAACAAGGGTTTATATAGCATTATTCATGTTTATAAAAAAGTAGATGTTTTTAACCTTTGCTATATACATAAAGCTTTGGAGGTGATATACCCAACATAAAGAAACTTTTGGTTCATTATATTGGCCTGTGAATGAATCTCTCTCTCTCTCTCTCTCTCTAAGTCCCAGTCCCATTTGTACGAAGCACAAATTTTTATTTTTTAAAATATATCCCAATCAATTTTTTTGAGATAAATTATAAGTATCTATTTCATTGAAAATAACAAAATATACAACATTTTAATGATGGATGAGAGGAACATAGAAAAAGTAAAACAAAATACAAGATAAAAGATAACCACGAGACCATAGACGATGTTCGATAGAAAAGACATCTAATCGTAGCACTCCCTTGAAGGGGGACAAGAGTGCTCCCCTTTTAGAGTTATATGGATTTTTCCGTTGTTATAAATATGAATGAATTGACCTTTCATGTGAACTCCGACAGCCTTGCAAAGCCATGCAGCTAATACGCACCCGGTGCATATTAATTCCTACATTTATTAATGAAAGAAAGAGTACGTATCGATACAAAGTTTAGTGATGTTACCGATAGGTCCTTTGGTTCGAGTCTTGGTGCTGACTTACCCACCTGTTTGTTGGCGATTATTCGAAAGAATTTTCTGTGAGACCGGAACAAACATGCGGAGATAGCTTTCCCAGCTCAATTGTAAGGTCAACCACAGGATCCCTCCAATATCAAAAAATTAAAAAAAGGTACGTAGCGACACACACTATGCTAACAAACATACTAAAAAAAAAAAAAGTACTTCGATTGGATTTCACACTCAACTTTTGTTGAAATATATATTCAGTTTTTTGAAAGTTGAAACAGTTTTATTCGTACAAAGCTGAAAACATGCTTTGTAAGAGTTATGGTGCATTAATTTGACTTTTTGAGAACACTAAATCAAAAAATTAACTTCCACGGTGGATCTAAATGTGCATTTAAGGTCATTCACTCATACTTGCAAAACAGACAATATATCCCAACTTCTGCCCGCCGTCAATAGAAGTACTGGTAGCAAACCAATCTTATTTAAAAAAAAATTTGTCAATATATTCAAGTCTGCTGCGCGCAACTGTAATCTCTCTCTCTTCTCCCATCTATCTATCTATCTATCTATACCTGCCTCTCTATTTTCTTTGATTTACTGAAAGGTTGGACAATTCCAAAATAGATCGGTTGAATGCATGGTTTAAAAACTATGAACATGTTCAGATGCCCCCAATTTCAAATAATTAAATGAAAGCGTGACAAGTTATAGATGTCATTTCAAAACAGCTTTGAAATCATATACTTTCGGGAATCAGTTTTCAAAATAAAAAAAAAGATGTGATTTATGATAACCAAATTGTGTTTTCAAAGCATTCTAATTAAATAACAATTCATGTTTCTTTGACGTTGATTTATCATAGGTAGAAATGTAGAATGAATATGAATGGAGTTTAATTTGGAACAAATAAGTTGAATAACCTGTACACTGAATACCTATTGTCTAGTTTAGAAATAGCTAGAAAAATGTTAGATACAATTGTACAAATGTCATCCAGTCACTTTTACCAGTTCAACAAATTTTTTATTTTTTTAAGGGTAAGGAATAATTGTCAAATAAATTATATACTAAAATAAATTAAATGATCACTTCTTTACATTTTCATAACTTAGTATATCTTAGTCTAATTAATATATATATATTAGAATAAAGAAAGCATATACGAGATTATGATAGCATGATCAGCAATGTATCAACTACGAATGACTTGTCCCTCCAATCCTCCATCCATGCAGCATATCCCAACTATGAGAGAAAATTCTCGTTCTACATGTCCTTGTTTGTAGACAAAGTTTATTTGAAAAATATCTTTCACATTAAGACATAAATCAAAATTTTTACAAATGAAGCACGAAAAAAGTGGTTATTGTTAAGACTAACTAGACTTATTATTGCATTACAATCAAGATTGAGGTAAGATCAACACACCTGAACATCACATATGATACATGCACATGCAGCCTTTTTTTTAAAAAAAAAAATTAGTGGTTTGATACACAGACATCCTTCATATATCAGAGGTGCTAACTAACTAATCTAAGTTTGGTGCGGCCAAATTTATATATGATCTATATATTATTCTTTTATGAATATCATTTCTTCTCATAGATAGCTGATTTCAAACATAGGAACCGATATAATGAATACAGTCATCTCATTAGCAACTAAAGAAACATGTAAATTATTTTCATATACACCAGATTTTGATGTATTCCCATCAGAAAATTTGTACACTAGTCACAAATCTCACCAACCAAATAAATCCTATTGAAAAAAAAATCTAAGAACAAACGAAAAGATCGAAAAATATCGATTAGTGATTCGGACACGATGCGCCTTTACGACCGGGCACGTTCGTGCACGTTGAGGGCCCCTGGTGCACCGGTCCCCTCGGCAGGAACTCCAACACGAGCAGACTTAGTTCCTCTGGCATCGCCGTCTCCACCGCCGCCGTCCGATGATCATCCAACGGTCTGATCGCCATGAGAGGCTGGATGGTTGAGACCAACAACACAAGTATCACCAGTTGTGCTCTAACAGCCTCCTTTCCAACATAACCCATTGTAAGCTCCTTTTTTTTTTTGAGGCTCTTGTGTTTGAGTTTGTTTTGAATGTATGAAATGATGTGGTATGGAATGTTGGGATGCAGAGGTTTATATAGAGAGGGGTGGTTGTGGTTGAAAATTAAATTATGGCTTTGAATTTGCATGGTTTGAATTGAATATTGGTCGTGTGTTTATGTTTGTTGTTAATTAATTGGAGACTTGGTCCCATACGCGGTTGACTGACTAAAGGCTTGTTCATATATATTCTCTTGTGACTGTGATGTCAAATGTGTTGTTTTTACTTTAATTAATTGTTTTCAAGGTTTGAAAGTGAAGGTGCAGTCAAATCTTTTTGGGTATAAAATATATTTGACTAGACATGCAAGTCACAGATGCTAAACAAGGAGAAACTTTTTTCAACTTCGCCATCTTGGTTTCTTATTAACATGCAGTAGAATAGTTTGGGAAGATTTATTATTAAGAAAAATTGATCTAACCCACCACAAGTTATTTTAAAATGGTGACACCTCTCTATATCATTATGAAATCACCATACAATTCAATATCCTTGCTGTCACGTTTTTTAACTGAACCATGAGTTATATAAATTAACTAAAGCCTAGTTAGCTGATTGGTTACATAGAAAGGTAATAGATTACAACACATATGTAACACCTTAAACTTATTCAAATGACAGTATGTGTTTACTGATAGATTACAACACATGTAACACCTTAAACTTGTACAAATGACAGTATGTGTTTATATACAATATTGAATACACTCAAGTCTTGTTTAAAAGTATTAGGGTCTGTTTAGATTCGCGGTGGAATAGATTCAAAAGTAAGTCTTGGATCAAAATTTTACTGTGAATCCAAACACAATCTGACGATGGGCGTTCTAGATGTGTTTGACATATTTTATGCACAAAATGGCTTGCGTTTGAAAAGCTCCTAAAACAACGCTTCTCAAACACAAGGTTTTAACCCCTAGTTCAATAGAACATGGGCACTTCCACCGCATTCTCATACAGTTAGCCCCCTTATGATACAAAGCACACAGTATCATGCCTTGTGCTTAGAAAAAATAAATGAGTTTACTAGGTCATTTGGATCTGTAGTGGGAAAGGCAGAAATGTTCGTGCAGATCTAAACAGCTTTATCGCTTTCAAGGTGGCACTACCCCTTGCCTCACATGCAGATCATTTTAGCTCATATTTAAAAAACCACAAAAAACAATGTTTTTTCAGCACAATATGGTCATCCCTGGATTTTTGAAACACAGGGCATTTCATCACGATTTCAAAAGCACTTTTCAACATCTCATGATTTTCGAGTTAAAAAAAAGTCAAAAATTACAATGGTAGAATGAAGACAATTTTTTTTCAGTACATCCCACTTATTCTAAAGAATGATTTAATCTTGGATCTTCTAATTCCATGGTGGAAAAAAATATAGAACCTTTGAATATATATATATATATATATATATATATATATATATATATATATATATATATATATATATAATCTTGGACTTAAAATTGGAGGCTTAATTTGAAGTTTTGATATTTGCTTATTAAATAAGTATGAAAGACCATTAGCAAGACACTAGCATGGTGTGTTATGACAGTATTATTCTTGAGAAAAATGCAAATAAATGTGAGCCGAATAAAAAAATACTAAAAAAACATCCATTTTTTTAAAATTACCCTTAAACTTAGGGATAAATAATGTATTTGTTGGTTTTATCCATAGATAAATAATGTATTTGTTGGTTTTATCCATAAAATATTATGTTCTAAAATTATAATTTATAAAGATTTAATTTTATCATCCATTTTTTTCTAAAAGGTGTTCATTTAGTTTCACATTGAAAAATTAAGTTTTTTTTTAATCTTGATTGATATTTGAATTTTCATTGTTCGTATTAGAAAGACATGTAATCCTAGGCTCCTAGCACATGACACACATGCTTGTCTTCTCTTTTTTTTTCAACAAGAATATATGTGCATTTGGTTGTGTAATTGCAAAACTAATTATATAGGAATCTAGGTTTTAAAACTAATTATGCAAGAAGCTCAACCCCCCCCCCCCCCCCAGCTTTTGGAAATAGCTATTTTGGACATTATCTACATGAAATCTGTCTGCAGAAAACTGCTACAGTAAAACTGTTTAGTTTACATAAGCAATTTCCTACGAACGCAAAAGATGCATAATTGCGCAACCAAACGCAACATAAGACTTGAGGCATAACAAAATTGAAAATATTATCAAATATTAGCTCACGTGGCCTTCTAATTAATTCATTAACCTCAAACATTGAATCTTCATACTTCACAACCTTAATTTATTGATCTCCATAAATTGAAAAAACAGAGAGTTTCTATATATATGTCATGACTCATGAATGCTGCAAAGTGTTACACCTTTGACGAGAAATAATGTGCCAAAAAAAAAAAAAACCCCGCCAATCTCTTCAAGTAACCTAAAAATTAAATCATGCACATGTAACATCAATTACTCTCGCACAGTAAATGCCATCAGTTTCTAACATACCCACCATTAATAAAAAGAGCTCAAACTCTCCATGAACATGTTTCATGTGAGAGAGAGAGAGAGAGAAGAAGTGTAGATCAGTAGCAGACATGGCATACCCTCCATCAGCAACCCCCTCCGGCGGCCCCCTCAACATCGCCGACAAATGTAATCAATTTTTTTTTTCTTATCTTTCTTTAGCTTATACCTAATTTCAATTGACAACAGAATTTACAACCATGGTTCAAATCCCCCCGTATTGAATGAGTCTCAGTAGCTCTATCAGTGGAAGAGGAGCTTAAACCTAATTTTTTACTTGTGTTGGAAATTCAAAAAAGAAAATCTTCGCTTGTGTAGGGTTCGGAGGAGAGTGGCCAGAGCTGGTTGGGAAGTCGTGGAAGCTCGCGAAGGCGATGATCGAGCTCGAGGACCCTTACGTGAGGGTTTTCCCCGTTCCAGAGGGGAATTTCATCATCGAAGACATCCGGGGCGATCGAGTCTGGCTCTGGTACGACCCGAAGAGCTTATTGATAACACGTGTCCCTCACATTGGATGAATCTCACCTCTCTATTGCTAGAGGAGGAGTACAACCAAACATGGTTGTGAAATGAGAGGTCCACTTTGAATAATATGTGATGGAATTTTGTAGGGTGGATCTTGTTTTTTTTTTTTTAATCACAATGTTTGATTTGAAAATTGAGTAAGGCTTTAATTCCATGCAATAGAGCAGGAGAATCTTTTTGAGCTATTTTTTTTTTTTTATGTGAAGTTGATGTTGTTGGGATTATTTAATGGAAAAAACAATTTTCAAATATAAGATTTTTTACAAATTTCAAATATAAGCCACCATCTGAGTTAGTCACTGAGTCAACTGCCTACCAGTCATCTAATATATATAACGTAAAATATATAAAAGGAAAAATGACAAAAAAAATCTTTTAAAAGTTAGAAATATCAAAATTGATCACTTTTTAAAATTATACTTAAAAAAATCTTATTTTACAATTTTAGAAACATAAAAGACCAATTTACCCTTATGCAATTAGATCCTTAATATATACCATACCTCCTTAACTTTGTTAAAATATTTAATTCTCTTAATTTTATTTATGTATTTCACACATTTTCATATAGATCAATTTTTTTTCATTCTAAATATCTTGTGGTTAGGTGGACTTTGTGAAATATGTATCAATATAATTTGAGTTTTTGATGATGAACTCCAACAAAACATTAACGCTTATTCAAAAAAATAAATTTGTATTAATGATATTATAAAAATATGTGAATAGTAAAAAAAATGTAAATAAGGATTTGAAATATTAAAATATTATCTGTTGCATTGAGGCACAACACAGATTTAGATTACATATTATGATTATACACAATAAAAATGATAATTAACATCATGTAAGATATATATAAGAAACACACAGTATGATATATAATAACAAAACATCTAAAAGAATTGATTTTGGTAATGTATAGAGAGATTATTGTTTTGTAGAAAAAATAGATTTTTGGTGTGGAACATAAGAGGGTTAGAGGGATGTTAATGATTTAATTATATAAGAGTATATTAGTCTTTTGTATTTCTTAAATGGTGAAATGAGATTTTTTTAAGTATAATTTTAAAAAGTGATTGATATGGGTATTTCTAACTTTTAGGAGAATTTTTTAGTCATTTTCCCTATATAAAATATAAAACAAAATAACATAAGAACATACATAATAAATATATATATATACAAAATTTCTTATAACAACAATATTATGATACAAGTCAGTATTAAATAAATTCACGATTTTATTATCATAATATTATCAAGTTAAAATACGCATGTCACGGCTGAAATGAATCTAAATACAAAAACTCATTACCAAATTAAAATATCTTAATATAAAAGAAACATATAATGAACCTCAAACATATCTCATGAAATTTCCAATGTTCGTCCAATTCAATATTACTTCAAGATAAAGTAAATAAAACCAATAGTCATATCAAATTTTGGATAAAACAAAAGCTAAATTAGAAAAAAGGTTTCCATCATTAAGATTGCCAAATAGGAAACTACACGTGAAGACTGCAAATAAGGACCATTGTGATTTTTTACGGGCCCTATATACATTGTTAGAAATCAAGTAAAGTATATACATTATTAAATGATGTATATATTTCACTAAATTTTTTCTTATGCTTAATAAAAATGAGTTCATTCAATTTAAAATGAAACGATATATATTTTTTATCAAAACATATACCTCATTAAATGATGTTTACTATTTTAAAAAAAATATGAAAACACGTGTGGTCTGAATTTTTTACTGTAAAAATGATCAAATGTCTAATTCCAAGCATGGAATAATGAATGCAAGATTATGATCTACCAACAAACATAAATGTTGCAGCAAATATTATCTTAATCTAAAAAACAATACATAAAGAAGCAAAACAAACAAAGCATTTTCAATTAATGTGTAACAAGCGCATCCAAAGCATCTCTTGCAACTGCTGCTCTTATAAACATACAACATCAGAGGCAACCCAAGACATTCAATCCTTTTGTGTTCACGAATTCAATCTGGCCAGATGGACCTAATTCTGTTTTGAATGTACAATATCGTATCCAGAATAGGTATTACAAAAATCACCCATTTCAAATACTGTAACACTCATTAATCAAGAAACAATCGCAAATCAAAACCAAAAAGGCAAGCCTCACAAATTCTACAAGCAATCTCAACGAAAAGATGAGGGAAAATGTTTGGAGACTGACAAATCAAACGAAATCAAAGAAAGGAAAAATGAAAATCACCAGTGTGTATCCATGTATACGTGGATGTAGTCAAGTAGATGATCCTGTACATAATGCATGGAAGTTTTTGAGCCATCATAATTTAGCAGAGAGATCCCACACAGTTCCATGTGCTATCTGAAATTTCCATTCATATTAAGAATGTAAGGAATGACAATAAGAAACAAAGGATCACAACACGCTGTGTAGAAAGAGAACAAGCTCAGTATATACATTCCCTTGGTATAACTCAGGCATGGCATAAATGGACTCAACGACAACAAGTAAAGAACTCATAAAAATGCGGAGGAGTTAAAAAATGATATTATATGTATTAAGCTACC
Organism: Acorus gramineus; assembly: GCA_030737835.1. NCBI lineage: Eukaryota > Viridiplantae > Streptophyta > Magnoliopsida > Acorales > Acoraceae > Acorus > Acorus gramineus. The sequence continues at coordinate 1,881,606 of CM060851.1, read as the reverse complement.
AACAGAATTTATACAGATTCTCCGAGGATTGTATCTTCCCTATGCGCTTCAGCAAGCAAGGATGCTATATCAAGTATCAATGGCGCAACTTGGTTTTCCTTGGAAAGAAAAAATCATTCATTGTCAAATGTCAATGAAATATTTCATCAATTAGTGTGTGCAATTATTTGGATAAATTTCCTTTTACTGCTTCTTTCAGAAGACTTAAATGATAAAACCTAATGAGAAAGTATGTTATTATTGGAGGTACAATGGTCTTTTCATCCCTCCCATTTCATTTAGCAAGTTAGTTAGACATTGTCATTACAGTAAATTATTTTCCCTGTTCATTTCACACCTACCTGCAGAAACTTCAACCTCTGGATTCATGTTTCAACACGGATATTTTTTGGAACCTCACATGATCAAGGAAAGCTGTGTTTTGGCATTTCACAACCATCGCAAAGATGAAGTGCTCCTGCCATTGCAAGAGGCTCCCTATCAATTTTTTAAATTCTCCTCGGTTTCTCTCTCAATTTCTCATACTTCCTTCTCAGTACAGATTAGGTGTGCAGTGTTCTTCATATTAGTAAATTAACATGGTGAATATCCATATCGAGGAATTTCTTTACTCAGGATCAGTTTTGTATACAACCTAACCACTGTAACATCTCAAAACATTATCCACCATTTTGAATCCTAAGACCCAAGTTCAGCTCCATTTTTTACTGATATGGAGAGAGATGTTGGAAATGCCAGACAAACAAGAAAGCTTCCGCACCATAAACGATAAATTGATCTCTTAGAAGCATAACTATAATTCAGCTCTGACTCTGTATATTTGGCTAAGCCATATGTATAAGCATTTAATCTTCAATCATATAACATTTTCTCTCAGATAAAAGGCAAATTACCTATTATGTCCTATAAATAACTGGTGTCACAGAATCTTCTCTCTTTTTAAAAACTTATGCCCACACCTATCAAGTCTCATGTATTAGTGCAGGAGTTCAAACCAGTTGAAGAGAATTAACTCAGACAATCATTTCCTATTCTTTAAAGGATATGCAGTCTGAAACATACTGATCTCTAATGAAACAGTACGTGAACAATCTCCTCCACTAGGATAAGTTACTGTTCAATATTAACAAAACAACTTAGCAAACAAATTAACAATGACCATGCCTTAAAGTATAAATACAAATCAAAGTCATAGCAAATGCAAGACCACGCTTCTGAGAAATGTATATATAACAAATCATCAACTTAGCATAACAATGAGCATACTATAAATACAAATAAAAGTCATAGCAAATGCAAAACCATGCAAACAAAAAAACAAATGAAGTTGTTATAGCCAGAGTTCTCTTCAAAAAAAAAAGGGAAAAAAAAAAGAATTCCCTTCAAACTAATACCTTTGATATGGCAAAAAGACTTAATCAACAAGCTGATCTCTATTAATTCCAATCCTTCTCAATTCTCGTAAGTGGCATTCTATCTCCTGAACAAATTGTATCCCCTCGCTTCCATTTCTTAACGAGTTGATAGTGTGCTCAAGAAAATTTTTGTCTGCCTCAAGGGCTCCCAACCTCTTATTAAGTTGTGAGACTTCATTTTCAATGGTAACCAAATCACCTTCTCTCCTGAGCTTTAGGAAATTCTGCCTGTCGTTCGACTTTAAGGACTCATGATACCCTTCTGATAAAACAGATCTTGTTTTATCATGCGGTTCTAAATAATGTGTCCCTTCTGTCTGGCATTCTTCTAGCAGCAGCTCATTGTGATACATTTCCTTATTGCTTCCATTTTTTAACGAAGTCCAATCATGTCTTTCAACTACTCCTGAAGTTTCACAAACTCCATTGTTAGAAAATAAGAACAACCTTCTCTCCAGCTCCTTCAAACAGGTAGAGATATATGATTTCTCGCTTTCAAAATCGGACAAGGGATCAATAGGAGCACCAACTTTACATCCATTAGAGTCACAGAAAACCATATCTTTCTGGTCTGGCTTACTGTCATCTTCGGACTTCTTATCAAGCTCAAAGCTAGACGGAGATGCATTATCATCCACAATCTTGACTGTTTTCTTGTACCTTTCAAACTCTGCTTCCATATCTTGTAATTCTTTTTCCTTTTGAGCCAGACCATCATTTAAATTTTGCAGTGCTTCTTGGTCATATTCCGCTTGCTCATCCATCATCCTTTGATACTGCAAAGCCTCCATTTGCATCGATGCCTTCTCCTCTTGCAACCTAGTAATCATAGCCATTGCTTGGTTTGCAGCAATTGCTGAAGCATTTCTTTCTTCTTCCAGTTCCTTATACAAAGCAGACATTGATTTGCGATCTAACTCAATCTGCCGTTTCAACCGATCAACTGCACTTTCTCCTTCAATTTCACTGACAATGCTTCCATCCAAGGACTCCAAACCAGACTCATTTCTATCAATCGAAAGTCTCTTTAAAAGGAGCTGGGCCCCAGTGGAACAAGAAGGAGAGATACTTTGGGCATTCACTCGTGGACTCATATCATTCCATATGAAATCAAACCCACGAGCTGTGGATATTTGCGAAATCAGTTGTTTCAAATCTTCATGAACTTTGGAGGAATCTCTCCCTGGAAACACTTCAACTGTGGTATTCGATGCCTGATTCCCCTTGCTACCCACGGCCAGCTTGTAAGCATCATTTAGGTCAATAAAATTGGACATTGACTGATTTGGGTCAATTATAATCCGGCTTTCTGTTGATCTTTCTGTAGCTGGATGCTGCCCAACTGCTTTTACTACCTCCTCCATTGCAGATGTTGAAATTATTGATATATCACCAGTTTCTCCAACATCTACAGAAAAAACCCATGTTTTATTCCATCAGGAATGGCAGATGTAGGAGAATAAATAAAAAAGAAAAAAAAAGGGAATAAAAACCAAGGTACAAGAAAGAAATATAATGGATTCACCTTTAGCATTCAATGTTTCATCTGGAGTCTCCATGAAATTTACATCAGTTGATGGAATTGCATGAACAGATATGAAATCCGATGATACAAGGGGATTGCTCGTTTTCTCAACTTGGTCCCATGTTAACTCCTCTAAGCCATGGCCAACAACTGCTGTGGAAGTTCCTGAAGACGAAACAGGGCTTGGCTCATCAATGTGGAGTTGCCTTGCTTTACGTGAGATTGGAGGCCTAGGCACAGGAGGTGGATGGATCAGTTTATCTTTATCTGTCTCTTGCGCCAGAGTTTTAGGTATAATATTTGAAGTACTGCTTACGTCCTCTTGCTTTAATGACTGAGCACCTCTGTTGTCCTCATCTGAGAATGATTTTTCTGATTCAGAATCAGATGTGATTTTAAGCTCAGAATATCCAATATGGGACAGCGGAAAGGCAACTCTAGGCGACTCTAATGGTTTCTCTCTTCTCTTCCTCAACCCATCACTATTATATGGATGTTTATCTCCTGATAAAGGAACATCCAGGTCAGAAACCTTGACCCCAATCGATTTTGTTTGAGGTAATCCATGATGTGATTTCCTGTTGATTAGCTCACCACAGCATAAACAATGCCTCGTGCAAGGAGAATCACCTTGATCCCCATGAAGTAAAGGAAGGTTCACCACATCATCTGCATTAATGTCCACCTGTCGGTCTGCCCCCAATTTGCCAACCAAGGACCTGTAAGTTTCAGAATTGGATTTCTTCTCCGTGGCATATGAAATAAGGCAACCTTCGCACATCTGATGAACATCAGACAGTTTTTTGTGTTTGTGACAATATGCTAATGATGAGATCTCCAATTTATGAGCACTACAGATCAAATTCCAGTAAAATCCAGGTTTCTCACAACCTAGAATGTGATCAAGCCTCGAGCATAGCAGGCATGGGGTTTGCAGTTTGCAAAAACGAGCAAATTTTGTCACCAAGAACGAAAACCAAGCATCAAGAAACAGCATAAGAATCAACAACCATTCGAAAGCAGCGGAAGAGAGTACAGAAATGAATCGTTGGGCGTCTATTTTGGTCCTAAAATAGGTTTTTGATTCCATATTTAGCTAGTTCGGTGATCGGGCAAACTGAACAAGCGGTAAGGCAGGAATCCTGCTGATCTCCCCCAAGTAGTCAAACTCCAATCCCCCAGACTGAAACAAAGAAAAATCCAACTTTCAGTCCTTGTAAGAAATAAAAACTATAGAAGTAATAATGATCAAGGGCTAACAAAAAAATAGCATTGGTATATGGAAAATGGGAGTGAAAATGACATAGAAACTCATAAAAAGCTAAACCACCCAAAAATTCAACATAGATAGGCTTGACAAATTAAATAACATTGTGTGTGCAAAAAGAACTAAATTTCAGAGTTAAAAGGTAGAATATAGAACAGAACTTCAAACTAAGTGAGCATTAAAGACAAAACAAAGCCCAAAATTTGACAACTTAATATTTCCTCTATAGATCAGTTCGAAACCATTAAAGACTCAATCATGCAAAATCAAAGGAATTAAAGGAAAAGATGGATCAGGGAGTGTGTGCTAGCTTTTCAAATGATATTAGGTTAAACAAGTCCTAATTAATTTATTTTAGCATATTTTCTTGTTTGGTTAATAAATTTTCTGCTTTGAATCACTTCAAGATCTTTCCAAATAGAGAATTTCCTCAACCCACCAAATTACACCGACATGCTATAATGCAAAGAATTTTGTGTGGTGTAATAAAACTCAATTACGGTCAAGTAGAATTTAGCTAGTATGAATTATAGTAGCAAACATTAATTATGTAAATAAATGTCACTTGTATATTGGGGACTTGTTATTATTTGCCAATCTGATTGTCCAAGACCTCAGAATTTCCATAATGTTTGCCAAACCACCTCTTGTCCGGTTAGCAGAGGTACCCCCTCTTCATTAGGGGTCCTGGGTTCGTGTCTTACTCCTACTGACAGGATAAGATTTAACTAGCAAATATAACAAAACACTTACTAAGAGGGAAGGACATGACAAAGACTGCCCCCATTAAATGATACGATGCTCCATCACTAAACATAAAACAAATTAAAAGAAAGTTTTCTAAAGTTCCAATAAACAAGGTGTTCATGACTCCTTATCAATCTTCCATTAAAAAAAAAAGGAACTCCTCATAAATCAGGAAAAAAAACTACGCATTTTTATTCGGGCAAAATGAAAAAGATAAGCAAAAAAAGAGTGCTATCCAAAGATCAAGATGCCAAGTAAGCACCATATCAACAGCTTTCAACTTTTATTGATATCAAAAGGAAATAATAATACATGCAACAAAAATAAAAATTCAATATCTAACTACAAACTTCAAAACAATAAGTCACACCATCCCCTTTGAATAAGCCTAATTATCAGAAGACCCTCCTAATTGACCTTTATTATAAAGACAATCTCAATAAACCAATATTTTACCAGAGGAACAACCATCAGAACCACAATACAGATCCAGAGCTTTATGAATCCCAATTTAGAAACTCAAATTTTGAATCAATTCTCATAATACCAACCCATTGTAAGTTGTAACTCATCAGGAAGACAAACAAGAACCCATTATGCGATGTGGGATCAATCCCCCAATACAGAACCCAATTAGCCAAAACCAATCTCCAAAAATATAACACAAAATCACTATAGAAAACCGAACTCGAACCTTGAGCAGATCACCCAATTCAATCGAACCAGATCAGAACCCGAAATTCCCCTCCTTTTTCGAATCGATCAAGATCAAAGAAGCGATTTTTCAGACAAGAGAGATACAAAATCATTGACCCATATGAAAATCGAATTCGGGCATTTAAAAAAACGGATTTTTTTAGATTAAAAGCTGATATTGACAGGCGAAAGTCGGCTGTGATCGGCAAATGCCGACGAAGACCGAAAGTTTTTTATGAAAAGGAAAGCCCACACAAAAAAGGCTTTTTGTCATTGATTAAAGATTCACAACAACCCAAAATTAAAAAAAAATAAATAAATAAATAAGAATCAAAAGGGGTCACCTTTGTCTGTGAGGATTGGAGATTTGGCTTAAAATGAGTTTTTTTAGATCATTAGAGGATATTATAATTACTTTAAAATTAAAAAATAAAATAGATGTAATGACGAAAGTGCCCTCCTCTTGGAAAGGAATTACTGACCGTTGAAATGAATTTATGGGAATATTTTTCTTTATTGACGGAAATACCCCCAGATGTGATGTGCAGGCACGAATAAGGCAATTGTGCTTTTGAGCTTTCATTCGCTCAATTTTTTTTTATCATTTTTATCATTCTACGTGCATTTTCATATAAGCATTTCGCTCATTATAGATATATATATATATATATTTAAAAAATATTTACATTGTTATTTTTAAATTCATTAGAATATATATTTTACATTTATAACATGATAAATTTTGCACATTTTGATAAATGAAAACATGTGCGGTCCAATCTGTGTTTTTTAAACTATAAAATAAACTGAGTGTAACATTTTTCTTTCTTCTTAAAACAAAAACCATTTTGTCGAGGTTTGTGTCGAAGAGCCCATTTGTTAATGTTTAGTTCTTGTAAAATGTTAAACTCAAATCTCTTTTACAATTCAAAATGTAGATAATACATGTTTTTATTTTTTAATTTATAAACATCATCTAATGAGATATATGATTCGATGAAAATTATATATCGCTCTATTTCGAGTTAAATTAACTCATATTTAGTAAATGTAAAAAAAATATAATTCGTCTAACGATACATATGTTTCATTATATCTCTAATGATACATATAAGATTGTATTTTAAAAATTAAAATAGACTTTAGCGAAAAGTGAGCCTTGGGAGGTGAAAGGGACTAAGAAGCAAGCAGAGTCTAAATTAGGGGGTGTGCATTAATCAAATATAAATTAATCTTGAATTCTACAATACTTAGGGCAGTATAATTAATCTAAAGTCAATTTGAATGATATTTGAATGCAATAAAAGTTATTTGTATTTTTTTTTCAAATTGTCATTGATTGAACTGAGATTAGATCACAGTGATTTTAGTCAGTGTTGATGGGGATGGTTCATGTGAGAGTCCATGAGACCTCAAATGGGAGGGGGGTCATAAACAGCATGATCTTAATCAGTCAAATCAAACCATGAGATGAAATCCAGTCAGTATTAGTTCTATTAGTCCATGTAATTGATCAAGGGTTAACATGTGTCTAAAATTATTCTTAAATCTTATATGTTAAACATATGAGTAAAACATTTTCAATCCCTTATTAAGTACTCACAAAAACTGGTAACACGAACTAGATCTCATTTCTATAACTAGTGTTTATGTTTAAACATGTCAATTATCTAAAATATTTTTATCCGTTTCAAATTTAAAGCAATCACAACTCGAATATTAGCATAAAAATTTTAATTGACGGACCCTTGTTAATGATTTAGTAGGTCACCAATAACTAATATTGTCGACAGACTTATTTTACCGGAATTTGAAAGGGTAAAACTACAAAAACCAAATTCATAGGTCTCCATTCATAAAAAAATACCACATGCTTTTCTTTTCTTTTCTTTTTTCTTATATTTTATAAAAAAAACTCAAAATAATCTTCTAAATTTAGAAAACTCAAAGCAATATGTTGAAGACTTATATAAAAAAAAATCATTTCAAAAAAAATTGTAAGACAAAATTAACTCAATTCCCCATATATTATCAAATATTTGATCATTTAGTTAAAATGCTTCACAACTCCACTCAGGCTTCGTTTGGTGGAGTGGTTTGACGGTGTTGGTGCTGATGGCGGCCGGTGAATGCGATTGTGCAGACAAACGATACTATGCGATTGTGCAGACAAACGATACTATTCGTTTTTGCGTCAACAACGTAAAAACCTTTTGTCATATCTCATTTTCCCCTTTTGTTTCTTACGCCCACCTGACGCCGTAGAACACCGCTTCCCCCCTACCGCGAGTCTCCCCCCATATTTGGCCCACTGCGGACTTGCTCAACCTTAATAGGTATATTCAATACAATAAAAAAATTATTATTTTTTTTATTAAAAATGATATTCTTTTTGTATTTTAAAGTAATTTATTAAAATTGGACATTAATTTAACTAAAAAAAATTATTAAAATTTATAATTTCTTGGGCAATATAGGATTTAGAACATTTTGGAAATTTATCATTTAAGAACAAAATATCCAAAACATTCCACATTTTTTAAAATTTTTTAAAAAATATTAAAATAACTTCTGAAATTTAAGAATTTTAATTTGTCTGACATTGATTCTTTTAATACGGCACATTCAGAATTATAAAAATATAAAAATCATTTTCAAATAAAAGACCTATTTCAATTTTGTCAAAATTTATTACAAAACATTTTATAAGTTCGATTAAGCCATTTTAGATGCATGATTAGAAGATCATTTTCAAAACTTCACACTGATACAATTTTAAAATTACTCTTAAAATTTAATAGATATATAGTTGAATATATTTGTTAGTTTCTAACCATATTAACATGTTTTAAAATTAACATAAAATTTTGGGAAAAATCCATATAGTTCCCCGTAAACTACTTGAAATTCATATAACTCCATGACTTTTCTTAAAGTTCATATAACCCCCTGAAAACATTTATGTAAATCTAAATAATTCTCCGAGTTAAATTTTCATTGACGAATTTGGATTATTCTGCTAATATTCTGTATGGTTAATCCTCGCTAAAAACATAGCATATCAAAAAACCCCCACAACGCATTATAAATGTGAAAAATCATCTATAAATGACCAATTTACGCATTCATAATAGAGTTTTATAATCTATCTGAAAAGGTAAATCATCATTTACATAGAATTTTTTATATTTTGAACAATATGTAGGTTTTTTTAGTATATTGTATTTTTAATTATGGTTAATCAAACAGATTATTCACATAATATTACTCAACTGTCAATAAAAGTTTAACTCAAAAAATTATTTAAATTTATATAAGTATTTTCAAAGGTTATATAGACTTTAGAAAAAAAATCAGACGGTTATAGTTTATACAGGATTATTTGGATTTTTCCAAAAAAATTTACATATTAAATACACTTGTCAGTCCTTCGATGTGAACCTATAAAAAACACTGATTTGTTATTTTTTCCTCTTTTATATTTCACATCGTCTCCTCCATCTTACCAGCGTTTATTTTGGCTATCTCCGACTCGCCGCCGGCAGTCCCCAATCCGCCGCCGCCTCTTCTCCGTCGAAACCGCATCTGCCTCCGCCTTCACCATCGCCGCCGCTTCAGGTAAAGTCTTCTCTCTCCCCAATCTCTCTAATTAGGGTTTGACTTTCATTCCCTTTTAGAGAGCCCTAACAATGATTCACATCACTTCAATAGATAGACTGAGGTGATCTCCTTTCGTTAATTTCAATCCGTGTTTTTTTTTCGCTGTTTCAGCTATTCAAACAGTCAAAGCTTCGAAAAATTTGGGTTTTTTTAAAATTTATTGGAGATGCTCGCGGGAGTGAAAATCATACCAAGAGATCAACTTGACGATGTAAGCTTGTGACATCAATCATTCATTTCATTTATTTCGGGAAAAAAAACTTTCTTGGATGCTAATTGAGTTCAAAATCTGATTTTTTGGGGTTTCTTAAGGTTCGAGAAAAAGCGGACATCGATGGGGGGAAAACCAAGCGTAGGAAGGGAAAACCCAGCAGAGAGAAGAGGAGGAAGAAAAAGAAATCCTCGTATGATAGTTCGGAAGACGAAGTGACCGAAAAGATAAAGAGCGGGGCGAGGAGGAGGAAGAAGTGGTATTCTTCGGATGACGATGGTACCGATTCTTCTGTTTCGTCGTCGTCTTGTAGCGGAAGTGAGAGTTCGTTGGATCGTGGTGGGAAGGGGTCCGGACGGAAGAGTGGGAAGAGAAATAAAGCTTGTGGGGCCAAATGTTCTTATTCGTCTTCGGGAGATGATGGGTCTTCCGGTAGAGATGAGGGGCGTGGGAAAAGTAAGAGAAGTGGAAAGGAGAAAATCAGAGGGAGTGGCTCCCTGTCTGGTATGTTTCATCTGCTAGATTCCTGCTGTTTGCTGTTGTGATTAGATTTTAATTGCTGATGTTGTTGTGATTAGATTTTAATTGCTGATGTTGTTGTTGTGATTAGATTTTATAATAGCTATTTATCTGCTCTTTTTTTGTTGTTAGATCAAGAGGATAAAGAACTCTTGAGGAAGGAGATGGGATTGGAATGGATGTCTAAACCCATGAACAAATCGGATAAAAAGATTGCTGACATTGACATGGTTCCCAATGAGCCCCATGAAGAGGTAAGCCACACTAAGAACAGCTCTTTGCACTTTTTTTTCTGTATAAATATGAATGATTGATTTTCTGGAGCTTTCAGTTCAGCCTGGATTTGGCATTGTATTGTTTATATGTCAATCCATATACGTGTGAGTGCATAGTTGGATTTGGCATTGTATTATTTATATGTGAATCTATAAATGTGTGGTTTGGCATTGTATTATTTATATTTGAATCTATATAAGTGTGATTTCATATTTGTGTTTGTCTCTGTCTCTGCATTTGAGGCTGATGAAATAGCTTCTAAGGAGGGCAATAATTTTACTTTGCTTTTGGCTTATCAGCATGCTTTGCTATACTGAAAATGATTTTGTTTTAGTTTGTGATTAACAATTCTTTAATAGTAATTTTTCACTTTATTACCCCAATGCAGCAATAAAATCCGAAATTGTAACATGGTTTTGGTGAATATATCTTTTTTTTAAAATAAATATCTATCACATTATTCCCCATCGCGGCAATGAAATTCGAATTTGTGACATGGCTTTGGATAATAAATCAATTTTTCTCTAATAATTTTTTAAAAAACTTTATTACCCCAATTGCAGCTATGAGTTTGTGACATGGTTTTGGTGAACAAATCATATACTAGATGCTTTTCATTGGTTTGATTCTGCTGGAATTTTCTTTCTGTTTCGCGTTCAATGTCAAATTTATTGTCGTGGGTGTTCTTGTTTTGTTTTACGGACTTGATTGAGGATGCCATCATTCTCACTTTGGCCTTTGAAGGTAGCAAGGCCAAATCCCAGAGAGTTGAACCCTTACTTTAGAGACAATGGAGGTGGTTATCCAGATGATGAACCTCGGACACCAGCTGGTGGGAACCAGCTTCCTCCTCCTGCAGTTGTTGGTGATGGTGGTGCTAGTTGGCGACTGAAGGCCTTGAAGCGTGCCAAAGAACAAGCAGCTCGTGAAGGACGGAAAATTGATGAGGTTTGCTAATTTTCTATAAATTCCCAGAAAGAAGGATGAATTTTTTTTTTTCACTCCACTAATTGGCTAACTGCACCTTTACATAATATAGGTTGTTGAAGAGCGATGGGGCTCATTGGGTGAATTGGCTGCTTCTGTAGCTTCTCGGAGGGCTGCCCCCACCCATGCTCATTTGCATGCCATCAAAGACAGAAAAAGGGGGGTAGCAGAAAAATCTGAAAGAAATGGGCTTGATCAAACTGAACGGTTTACTGAAGAGGTGGGCAGTGGCAAGAGAGAATATCTACAAAATTTATCTTCTCCACGTCCTAACATGAGGCGACCAAAAGCACATGATTCCTTGTCCTGGGGAAAGAGGAAGAATCAGAATATGTCTGTGGAGGATACGGAACTCATTGCTTCTGCAGTATCTGGCCTCAATAAGTTTGCAAATGATGGTAGCTTTCATAAAGCTTTTGCCCATCAAAATAAAGATGATGATGTACATAGGAATGCTCTTCATATGAATGTTGAAGGGAGGGAACATGTAGAAGTAGAGCGTGTTACATCCAAGACTAATGATCCCAGTGAAGCATGTCATGTTCCGAAGGAAGCACTGAATTCAAATAAGTTGGCAGCCCTTCGGCTGAAGGGGAAGCATGAAGAGGCTGACAAGCTTTTGGTATGTGAATATTAATTTAGTAGATCACTGTAGTGCATTATTCGTTCTTAATATTGACACATATTATCTAGTATAACATCACGAAAAGAATACTTTGCAGAAATTCTATTAAAGAGTTGAATTTTGCACTCTAGTAGTTCAGGAATATTGGCATCTTCAAGTAAAACAAAATTGTTGCATTGGCAGCATATCCATAAACTTAAATTTTTCTTTTTGTCTTTCTGTTTCAGAGAGAGATGGAAGCCGCAGCCAAGAATCAGGATACTGAGGTCAAGATGATTAGCCGGGGGACTCATGGAGCCACAAATAGGTGGGTTCATGTCCAATTTCTATTATTATATTTATATTTCTTTCTAAATTTGCATTATTTATTTTGAATTGTGAATTCTTTGTGTAGTTAATTATTTTTCATTGCATTCAATGACTTTTTCGAGCACTGGGTGTGCAAAGGACATGGAAATTTCTGATGAAGCTCATAAATTGAGCCCCAAACCGAAAGGGTTAGGCAAAGATATATGTGGCATTTGATATGAGTCATATGACAGGGCGTAGAAACATCTGAACAAGATTTATTCAGTTGAATCTGTGTACAAGAATTTTCAGGGGTTAATTAATGTGTACAAGAAGATTAAATACTTATGCCGGCAGTCATTTGGGCAATTTGGGTGTCGAGGAATTAATTTATTTTCGGGGATTCTGAAAAGGAATACACAGATAGAGTATTTATATTATTCTTTTTTTAAAAAATTATTTACTTGCCATCCAATATTTTCCATAAAAAAAAACTATAATTTGTAATCTTTGGTTGTGTATCATATTGTTTAAAGTTTTCCCTACATGTGATTGTCATTTTGATTTTTTTTTTCCATATATGCAGTCATGCTGCTAGAGAAATGTTGAACCAACGCAAAAGAGGAGAAGATGACGCAGATAAGCATCTAGCGCAAAAGATAATGCAGAATCGGCAGTATACCATGTCTTCACGAGCAGATGACGAGTATGATTTCGATGATGCTCCGAGCAAGAGGCATAATAGAAGAAAAGGGGGGATGACTAGTGAGAAAAATGTTATTCCCAAGCGCATCTTGACTCAGCAAGAACGTTGCCAGTTCTGCTTTGAGAATCCAACAAGACCAAAGCATCTTGTGGTTTCTATAGCAAACTTCACATATATGATGCTACCACAGTCGCAGCCTGTAGTACAAGGTCATTGTTGCATCTTGCCAATGCAGGTGAGGTTAATTTCAATTCCTTTCACCGTTTTTTTATTTGTTCTACAATCCCAGTGTGATCCATGTTTCAGATGAGGCGTTGAGAACATTATGCATCGCAATTACATTTTGCTTTCTCTTTAATTATGCTCCAGTCTTTACTCATTCTAGTTTCCTTCTTTATATTCTGCAGCACGAGTCTTCCACCAGAAACCTCGATGACAATGTATGGGAGGAAATGCGGAACTTCAAAAAGTGCCTTCTGATGATGTTTGCAAAGCAAGATAAGGATGTAGTGTTCCTCGAGACTGTAATGAATTTGTCCCAACAGCGTCGCCACTGCTTGATTGAGTGCATTCCCTTACCCAAAGAGTTAGCAAAGGAAGCACCGCTCTATTTTAAGAAGGTTAGCCCCTATCACATATTATGTTTAGTTTATGCTCTGATGTTGTTGTCATGTGTTATTCATTAACCAATGCTTGTGAATTGCTCCCTGCAACCTATCTGATTTCGTCACTCTTGCCTTTGAATTTTTTAATTCTTTATTTATAAAAAAAAAGAGGTTGGAGCCTTCATATTAAACATGATGCCCCTCAACAATTGGAGATGAAGGATCCTCCATAAAATATAGAAAAAAACAGAGAGAAAAGCAAGAACAATCCCCCACACCCCAAATACTCTTACAACATCTCTCACTCTTGCCTTAAAGTTAAGATCGTGAAATTGTAAAGCTCCTGTAGAGCTTTTGTTAATCAGTAAGTTTTGTAGAATAGGGGTGACGGTTTTTGTTTTATAAGAACTTAAGTTACCTGGTAATCAGATGATGGAACTGTTGATATATATTGTTCAGCTATTTGCCTGTTATGACTTGGTCTAATTGCCTTGTTTATGGTCACACATTGTTTGCTTATATTATATTTTCTCTATGCGACTGTATATCCTTTTTTGTGGATTACCAAAGTTAAACAAGTTGGATCTAATTTAAGGGGCTTCTTTGAAAGTAGATTTATAACTAAATTAGTCAAATTTCGGCTAGAGTCTGATAAATATTATGTATATAACACAATTTCCGAAAGGTTTTTCACATGAATGGCTCCACTGTATAAAACTATACATAGTTCCTGGTTGGATTCTAGATCAAGTTCAGTTAAACTAGAAGGTCCCAATGACCTTTATGTATATCAGACTCCACACATGTAAGCATGATGCAGAGCTATACTCTGTTGTTACTTTTTTAGCCACAGCTACTCCTTTGACACATCAGAGTTTCTTTCACCTATTAACCATAAAAATTAATCTTTTTCTGATTAAACATGTTTTTTGTACACGCAAAGTTAGAGACTATACATTGTCCATATTTTCCAAAAGCCCTTGACTTTTTTTATTTCCTATTTAATTCTCAATAGCCAATATTATGATATATAAACAAAGGAGGGGTGTGGCTTGCTAATTAATCAAGCTTACATGAACTAGGTGGATGATTAACTCATTTCTTTGTATGCTGGAAATATGTTCATACAAATATGTTGAGATAGATTTGAGTATTGATTAATTGGGTGTAGAAGGCAAATATATTATATTCCCAACGACATTGCACACAAATTTAATTTCTTTTGTTTCGATTGATCTAAAAAGGGAACATTTGTATGTTATTTTTATATAGGCGATTGATGAAGCAGAAGATGAGTGGAGCCAACACAACGCGAAGAAACTCATCCCAACCGGTAACAAAGGGCTGCGCGCATCAATCCCCAAGAACTTCCCCTACTTCCATGTTGAGTTCGGCCTGAAGGAGGGGTATGTGCATGTGATCGACGATGAGAAGCAGTTCAAGAGCAGCCTTGGCCTCAATGTCATAAGGGGGATGCTTCAGTTGCCCGAGGAGGACATGCACCGCCGCCGGAGGCTCGAGTCCGTGGAGGCCCAGAGGCAGGCCGTGGCCAGGTTTCTGAGCGAGTGGGAACCGTTCGACTGGACGAAGCAGCTAGATTGAGAAAGCCAAAGCTGTGAAGTCTGAAATAGGTCCATGTAATGTTTTAGTGAAATCTTGTGCATAAGATCCATATTTATATTACACAGGCATCCAAGTTTGTTTGAGAGAATTGAGAGGAGCTTTGGTTTTCTGGGTTTGGTTTTGTAATATGTTGTGGATGTAGATTTTTTCTAAGCGTGAAAGAGATTTATGAGAAAATTAATTTAGATTTATTTGGGTTGGTGGTTTAAAAGTAACAATCTCCCCTTGAGAGACCTTGCTTGGAGTATTTGGGGTTTTTAGAAATGTTTTAAAACTCAAATAATTAATATAATGACAGAGTTGTTATTGAGAAAATTATAAATCTTCCTCCATTTTTCATTAATTAATCTTTAAAGTGAATCAAATAATAAAAATTTTATTTTTATTAATTTAAATGAAAATAAAAAACCATGGAGCAAAAAATTATTTATTTTGCATAGAATATTTAACCAGAGTACAAGCTTTTTTTTTTATATTAAAAAAAGGTAATAATTCTAAACAATGCCTTGTGGGTAACTTGAAATACTGACAGTTCATCACAACCATCAAGAGGCCATGATAAATTGATAATTGTTATTTGGGGGGAGTTTTTTTTTTATATTAAAAAAAAGGAAACAATTCTAAACAATGCCTTGTGGGTAACTTGAAATACTGACCGTTCATCACAATCATCAAGAGGCCATGATAATTGTTTCTGATTTCGAATTGGAAGCTCAAGTGGGTCCCACGAAAAGCGGAGAACTTTAACTAATATCACCGCAGTTCGAACAAATAAGCACAGAATATAAACTGTAAAAAAAAAACCGAGTCAAAAAAAAAAAATCAGGAGCAACTCGTATGATCGAATGGGTTTGCGAGGATTGCATTCCCTGAAGCAGCAGTTGCAGAGATTGAATTCTCTGAGGGGGTTTTCGGGGTCGAGCGAGAAGAGAGTGGCGGGTGACATCAAGAAGAGGCCTTTGATTGATGGGGTCAAGGACATCATAGCCGTTGCTTCCGGCAAGGGCGGGGTCGGCAAATCCACCACAGCAGGTGATCTGGGTGTTGCTCAAAATCCCATTTTTTTTTCATTGGATCTTTTATGTTTTTTATTATTATGTGTTCTTTCTTTGATTTTGGGTGTTGGGTTATGTATATAATGTTGGTTATGATGAACACATGGATCTAATATGCAATATCTGTTACGCTTATTTAATTCCAGGATATATTGGTTGAAAGAATATTGTTTTTTGAAGTGATTATTAATCATATTTATGTTGTCATATTTGTAAGTAATTGATGCGTCACATATTAACGGGTTGTTTCGGTGCTTTCAGAACTGAATTTTTTATTTTATGCATCGCATGCACCGTTTTTTCTCCAAAAGCTGGGATCATTTGAGGCCATTGGAAACAGTTGGGTTTAAGTTTCATTTCTATGAAAGCAGAATGTTTCTCCAAACCCTACTTTATGTGAAAGGGAAATGATCCTTCAAATTTGTATAAAAATCTATTGTGGAAAACTGAGTTTGTTTTCATTCAGTGTTAAATTCATTGATGATTGTATTCAAATGTTCAGATTTTTTTAGTCTAGGTAGTACGCTCATATAATTAATTCAATTCAATCTGCAGTTAATTTGGCTGTTGCCCTCTCTAAGACGTGCCATTTGAAGGTGGGTTTGCTTGATGCTGATGTATATGGACCATCCATTCCTACAATGATGAATCTCCATGAGAAGCCAGAAGTGAATCAAGGTATTAGTCCTAAGTCCTAAATTTCTCATCTTTATAATGTGATGTTTAGAAAAAGTAATACAAAAAGAAGGAAAACTTTCTTATCCACTGTTGAGGACAGTCCCACTAATCCACTGGGGAAAAAACTTATGATTAGATATAAGAAATAAACTTGAAGTCTTTTAGTAGGTTGCCTAATCATGAATGTGGTTAGCGGTTATGTGTGGCAACAATGGGCCAGTTGCCCATGCATAGATAACATGACATTCAATTGTATGATTTACTTGATTTCTCTATGTGGCAGACATGTAATGGTTGCTATCATATTCCGTCCACTTTTGCACCTTCTGCATTTATATTATTTAGGGGCTGTGTCTAAATATCCATGATGTGGTCACATATCTACATATATGATGGTATATGACTGCAATGGAATGTACTTGTATGCTGCAGAAGCATAGTAGTTGATAAATATGATCAATTTAGCCTGCACTTTGCAATGTCCGTTGATGCATTGCATGGTTTCTTTATCAAGGCATCTGATATGTTTATGTGTATGGTCATCTGAGTTTGTAGCATTGTTCGAGCTCCCTTTTGCTTTTTACATGAGCTCTATCTAAAGAAAAAATAAATGCATGTCCCCTGGGCTGTGCAGATATGAAGATGATCCCAATCGAAAATTATGGAGTGCGGTGTATGTCAATTGGATTTCTTGTTGAAAAGGATGCTCCAATTGTCTGGAGAGGTCCAATGGTAAGTTCTTGGCAAATTGATTTTTTCTTCAAACATCCCTATGTTGGAGTACATCCATCTTTTGATGTTCTTGTCTATCCTACTATGTATGTGGCATTTGCTGGCCTAATCATGTGACGTGAGAATGATGTGGCCCATGTGGATATATGCATTTATAAAAAAAAATTATATGAATGTAGTCTCCTTATCCTATGAAGGGCATAATTTTATTTTTTTGAATTTTTCCATATGGAATATTTATTGCCCCTCATTCATCATCATAATTTTCAGTGTTTCTTAAAATTTAAGAATTTCCTCAGTGATCATGTTTGCATGGTCCTTGATGGATCATAATATTTATTTCTTTATGTATATGGATCCCATGGACTCTCATTTGCAATTTATATTGTTATTGATATCCTTAAGAAACATATTAAGAAATATATGCCTAGTAGAAAATTAGGTGTTCAAGGGTGGGGTGGGGGGGGATGTCCTATGAGTGTGTGTGACATAAAAATCTGATCAACTGCAAGAATGCTGTTTTTCCTCCACAAAAACAATGACATTTAGTTCCAAGGTGTTAACTAAGGCGAATATTCATCATGCTCAATGTAATATGTGTTTTTCCTTTATGTAGATGTTTGCAGTGCTTGTTTTTGCGCATGTATATCTGGATGATTTGTTTTTCTTTAATGGACATTCCTGTCTCCTTAAACATGTACAGCTAGTTGCAGTACTTGAAAATGATATTTAATGTGGGTGAAGCCGATAACGGGAATTCAGTGAATCTTTTTATGTTGCATGCTTCTGTTTCACTTGTTATATCTAATAATAGATGATTTTAAAATTATTTTAGTAGCTTATATTTAAGATTGTAAATCTATATGATCTCTTTTTTCCATCTTATGTAAGTCACTTTTATTCACTCTTAAACGATTGTTCTTATGATTAACTTGTTTTAAGCCAACTGTGCAGGTGATGAGTGCCATTGGAAAGCTAACTAGGGGAGTTGCTTGGGGAACGCTTGATGTACTTGTTGTAGATATGCCCCCTGGCACTGGAGACACACAGTTGTCTATCTCCCAGACCCTGAATTTATCAGGTCAATCTTAAAAATTTGAAAGTCTGACAAAATAAAGAGTTCTGTTTTTCTTAAATTTGAAGGTTGTTCCAGTAATGAATGCAGATTCTGTGTGGTTAGTTCATCATTTTGTCATGCTTGATCTATTACAGTACAGCATTTTCAGTCCCGCTGAAAAAGCATTCCAGATCCCAATGTTTTATCTTAAAAACTCGAATTGAATGCCATAATTTGTATACTTGTATTTCCTAGTTCTCACCTTGTAGTTTATCAATAGTCTTTCTCTAGTCTCACATCAGGTGGCAGTCTTAGTGTATGCTATTTAAGGCCAGACGATAGAAAATTCATCTGTTGAAGAAAGAAGGATTTGAAAATGATATCCATTTTGGGTTTTTCTGTAACCTATCTGTTACCAGCTTCTGAGAACTATTGGAAAATTTTTCTGTCATTCAAAACCCTTTAGTCAGTAGCCATTCTGACTGCTGGTTGTTGGTGGCTGCATAGATACGATCAGTTGTGCAAATATGAACTAGTCACGTTTCACTAACGAGGCATATGTATAGTTAAATGAAGCATGTAATTATGTTTTTTTTGTGTAAGGGGTATATATAATTATTGGGGTATCTACTTCATTTTGTATGAAGTACATGCTTCGATACATGAAGCATATACTTAAAAAAAAAAAAAGAAACATGTGAGGACTGCCCGCAGGGCTGCACGTGGAACTATCCCTGACATTATCTTTTTTCATTCTTTTTATGATATGTTTCATAAGTAAATCACCATTAGAAAAAATGACAGCTGTATTTTCTCTATGCACTTGACCTTTTATTTATTAACTTCCAAAACATTGAAGCTCCATCATGAATGAATAGGAGGTTGCATTGTATATCTTACATTCATAAAGCTTTGAAACATTGGACTGCTATTATAAAATGAGATTTGTCTGTGATGCTTGCTCTTCAAAATTTAGTTGTCTTGCTCGGTAATGGGTTCCATCTTCGATTCCCAGTTTCGTTAAATACAGATAATATAATATTTATATTCCATATATTCAAAATTTCTGCAATGTTTGATCCATACATCAGATACCATGAATTCTTTAGTATCAAGTCCTTATTCTTCATTTTCACTGTAAATGTATTCATTAGAAATAAGAAAGTCTCATTTACTTGTTTATCTCTGGTTTGAGATATTATTTACATTCTACTGCAGTTCATTCTGTTCTTTATATGGCGTATATAGTTTACATTTTGTCATGCTAACATTATTGTAATCCTGTCAACCTATCCTTCCTGACTAAAAGCATCTTGGACCCTAGACCATGAAGTTGATGTTCTTGGGAACTCTCATTTGAAATTCTTATTTGATGACTGCTCTCTTGCTGGAAGTGTATGAATCTACACTCGTTGGGGGCATATACCCATTGATGAGAATCCCACCCAGATTGGCTAGCAATATATTAGTGTTAAGCGTGCCTCCTCTCCTTTATAAGTGATATATTGTATTATTTCAAATGAGATCTATAAAATTTCACAATAATGTATTTCTAATTTGGTCCATTGCTTGTCGAATCATATTCTATATGTGCTTTCATGCTATATATGAATTTCTTAGTAATTTAATGGTTCAGATATTTATCTGCATTTTCCTCTTAATAAAACTGTTTTCCAAGTAGTATTTGTGATACCTTAATTGCTATGACAGGTGCTTTGATTGTTTCAACTCCGCAAGATGTTGCACTTATTGATGCTAGGAGAGGAGCTAACATGTTCCGTAAAGTTGACGTTCCTGTATGAAAATGTCTGCATTATGTCCATCTTTCAATGATATCATTTTAGCGCTGTCTAAAAATAAAAAAGAAGTTTTGAGCTTTAGGTTTTGCTTATGATATGAAGAACTCTGATTATTTTGTTAATAAATGAGAGTGTTCACAGGTGCATACATGAATAATTGAATATGCCACAATCTTACTAAATTTTTTTTCGTTTTCTATCATCCTTAATCAACTTATGTTGAACTGCTTTACAAGTTTTATACACGCAAGTGAAAAACATCATGTACCTTGATTGCTTATGTCAATAATTTACAGTTTACATGTGTATCTCTTTGGGAAAGAAGCAATGATAAAAAAAAATTGATGCATTTTTTGATCCAATATGCTTATCTTCAGCCTGCAAAGCTCAACTGATTTACCACTATAACACACCATATATTATATCACATTTTTTGGCTGTTGCCACATCAATATTAGCAAATTATAGTACTGAAGAATAAGCTTCCACTAATTCATTGGGAATTTAATCCATATACCCTGTTAACTGACATATGTGGAAATTCTACAGATTCTGGGACTGATTGAAAATATGAGTTGCTTCAAATGTCCACACTGTGGAGAAAAGTCTTACATATTTGGACAGGGAGGTGCTCGTAGAACTGCCGATGAGATGGATCTGACATTTCTTGGTGAGGTATATGAAAACTTTGCATTCCCCTGACAATCTAAATTGCTTGCCCCTTGTAGTTTTGATAATTTGAAGGTCAATGACTCATGTTGGTTTACATCTATGCTGAATTATGAGATATTCATTTGATAATTACCATTTATTTTCTTATCTTTGCTAAAAAAATTAAAATTTTATATATTATTATCATCTTTGTTTTATGCTCTAGATACCTTTGGAAGCGGATATCAGAAGCAGTTCAGATGAAGGCAATCCAATTGTCATATCATCACCTGATTCTGGAGTCACCAAAGCCTACAATGATGTGGCTTTGAAAGTTGTCTCCAGACTCGAAGAGTTGGCGCTGGAGCGGCAAAGTGGACCACAAATCTTGTTATAATGATTCCTTTCTTTTATGATTGAGACAAGGTATGACTCGAGATAACCATAGAAAATCATGCTTTATTTATCATGTGTTTGAATGCATTTGTGCATCTCACTCGTATAACAGAGTGGCGGCATTGCCACTCGATTTTGTAGTACATAACCAATCCAGATGTATGGGGAGGCACATAACTTTCCAAAATTTTGTGAACGGTGTATCGAGTTCTTGATATATCTTCTGTAATCAGACAAGCTATTTCATATAGTTGTATGTTTTATTGATTTTTTTTCCATATAGTAACACCAGATGTACATTAATAGTGATGGGAACCAGATGCTTTGCTTGATTTAGAAATCCAATTTGCATGTTTATGATGGTTGGGAAAACAAATTCCTGTTGGACACGCTTAAAATAGGTGGCAATGGAATCCCTCCAAAAAAGGAGAGGCACACATTAGCAGTTGCAAATTCTCAGTTTATAGAGGATCATCATTGGAGGGCCAATATGCCGGAATAGTGTAACATTGCCTGAAATGTTGCTCTACTTGCATTACCACTTTGTTCGCGTGGAGCTTAAGAATAAGAGTCGGTTTGGTAACTCTGATATAAAAAAATAATATCTCATTTTCAATAATCCAGTTCTAATAGATTTTGTGAAAAAAGAAATTTTGCCTAGTATGTTGAGGAATGAACATAGAAATTGAGGTTCTAAACATAATTTTCTTGGTTGTTTTCCAGTAGAAGGAGAATGAGAATTAACATGAAACTGATCCTAAGTATTCTACTATTATTTTAGCGTGGTGGAGAACTAGCAACGGGAGATGCATGATTAGAATTTGTGATTGATCGATCGGAAAAATGTTACATTTGATCATTTTTTGTGCCATTTTTGTAGTCAGTGATTTTTTTATAGTATATATATTTGTTTAATAAAACACATATTTAAAAAAAAAACAGCATGAAAGATAAATTGTTTTAATTTTATTAAATAAAAAATTATTACTTTTCTCTTTATTCATGTTTGTCAAATTTTGAACAACAAAAAAAAGAATAGATGTTATTTTACTTTTCAGGTGAAACAAAGTGGAACAACTGATCGCATTTGTTCCTATTATATTTTTACAATAAATGCGTAATTTATTCTCCTCTAATTTATCTATGTATTTATTCGTTTAATATTTTATCACTTATTCAGTTATCCCCTTCTAAAATTAGAGCAAAATCATGTATTCTTTCATAAAATCACTAGTGTGGGTTTGCAATAGTAGACATTAATAGAATAACCTAATAAATACATCGATCTTAGTTTGTGTATCTTTATTCCCTCTCAAGCCACTGATGAGCCTTCGCATCAATACTAATTAAGGTGTCTGAAAAGAATACCTCTGTTTAGAAAATTTAATTTATTCATAAATAAAATTTAAGAACAACCAAAACATACAATTTATTTAATATATAAATTTAGTGGACATAAATATCATTTGTCTTATCTATTAAATCAGTGAATCATTTTTTAATGATCAAAACCCATCAAAGCTCCAAAGTGGATAACAATTCCAACTTTCCCTGAATACAAATTCCATTCACCCCCTCCGTTCTTTGATCGCTATTTGAATTACCAAAAAACGCAATCTTGAAAAAAGCACCTCAAAAAATCTTCAATGGCTCTGCAAACCCTAAAATCCCCACCAAAACCCCTCTTCGCGCACGAGACCCAGTCCCAACCCCTCCACCTCCAGCTCAAGCGCCGCCGCAAACCCCACCTGGGTTTCCCGCCTTTCCTCCCCGAACGGCCCCTCCGCATCGGACGGTCTCTGGTCCTCGCCGTCTCGGCCAAGGTCGGCTCGGACAACGGGGCGACGAAGGGGGAAGTGAAAGGCGCCGACTTGGCGACTCTAGGGAACCTCTGCGTGGACATCGTGCTCGGCGTGCCGAGCCTCCCCTCCGGCGACGCGGTGAAGAGGAAGGCGTACATGGAGAGGCTGTCGGCGTCTCCGCCCGATAAGGTTTGACGTGGTTCTTTGTTTTGGGGTTTTTGATTCTTTGAAGGATTGTTGGGTTTTTGTGTGATTTGTGTTTGTTGTGAATTGTTGAGAACTTTTTGTTGGTGATGACGTGAAGGAATGTTCATAGTGGTATTTCCAATGCTAAATACATTGCTAAAAAAAAAAGGGACTGTTATCAATAGAACTTAAAAATCCTAGTTAAATTATAACATGACTTGTCTGATATAACTTTTGAGTTTTGGGAACCTGATGCAAAAAATAGGCGGTTTCAAGTTTTAACACCCATGCTCACTGAATCAAGCTTTGAAGGGAGTTTTAGATTGAATACTTCAATGAAAACCGAAGTGTTTTGGAACATATGGTTATGTTGAAAAAAATATTTACTTCCATATTTTTAAATGGGAGTTTTATGTTTTTGTGTTACATTTTATTTCTATTTTGTGATCAAGTCGAGCTCAGATTGACCCAACTTAGGGGTAGGACGGTATGGGGTGGGACAAGGTGGGTTTTGTGGATTTTGAATGGAGGCGGTATGGATTACAACTTACAAGTTCAATACCCAAGGTGGGATGGGACGGGATTGGAGTGACACAGTTAGAGGTTGGGCGGGTTCCAGTTATTCTCTTCCATCAATAAAATAAGGCTGGATTCTACCATTTAATAATAATAATATAAAAAAAATCCCGGTGCCGACCTTTCCCATTGACATCTCTTGTTGAGTGTCATTTGTTACCAATCGATCAAGCAAGACAGGCATGCAAGGTTTAGACAATTATAGAGGGAGGAGTGTGTGCGAGGTTTAGACGGTTATGGAGAGAGGAGTGGAACAACAAGGTGTAGTGAGGCAAACCCAACATGACAAGAAGTCGTAGTGAGGAGAAACTGTTGAAGGTGTGACACCCACCCTTATTCTGCATGGTCGTCTTCTTGTTTGATCAATTGTGCAATCTGTCTGTGATGGTTGCTTCCGTACAATGACAATTTATGAGTATTTCTAGGCGTAGACCACTTCTAAAGCAATGTTTGGAAACTGATTTGGACAACTTTGGGAGATTATTCTTTTGTTGGACTTAAAACTCCTTTTCCCTTTCCAAGAGCTCTAATGATCCTAGATTTTAAAGAAAGCAAAATAAAATTTTAGTTATAAAAGATAGCTTTTCAGGATTCTAAGAAAAGTATGTTTCTTGAAAAGCGATTTTGGAAAGGTGATTTTAAGTGAAGAGCTGTTTTCCAAATTCATTTTCTGACAAAACCTAAATTCTATTATAATTTATCTGTCTTGACTATAAATATTTGTATTGAAGTTGACACTCGAACCATTGCATCGAGCAGTTACATAACCACAAACCCTTCTATTTGTGACAAAAAATATCAAAGTTAATATTTAAATTTGCTAAAAAAATCAAAAGATTACAAAAAATACGCCTATTGAAATCAAAGATCCAAAACCCTAGATTCTTATTTTCCGTGACATCGTAATTCTTCCATCATCCACCATTGGACAACAATTTGTTTGTGGCATCCTTGAACTCGTGACATGAAATTCAAATACACAAGAATCTAAGTACTTATTAAGCAAGGAAGCTCCACTGCAAGACTGAAGACCAATACTTGAAACTCTTTGGGGCAATTTTGGCATTGAATTGGGGATGTTCTCCTTAGCTTCAATCCACAATCTTTAGTTTTCAGGCACACAACAAAACTATTGGATTTTTTTTACTCTACTACAAGAAATTGTTTTCTCTATGTTTGATCGAACAAGTAGTATTTCACCCCCCAAATTAAACTCAGTGCTGAGGATTTCACTTCCTTTTCTTTTTAGGGGTTATAGTAGATGGGGATATGTGATCCCACATGTTTACAGTTTGATGTGCTTTCTATCATGAACTTAAACTTTACAATGTTGGGTGATACTTTATTATTGATGTGTCGAATAAAATGTCACCGCACTTCCTTGTCTGTGCAATGCATATGTACAAACAATTATCTGACTGACTTGGGAGCTTTATTGGAGTTGCTCAGTAACTGTTTTATAAAATAAATGCCTTTTACATGTGACACATTTTTTTTGTATAAGAAATGTGACACATATTTTTATTTATTTCTTAATCAATCCATACCATCTTGCTTCCGCCTTTTTCTTCACATTATTCTTAGTGGTGGATGGTTGTTAGATTGATGTGAACAATGCATGAGATTAACTTCATAAATAATTATATTTCCATGTGTAGCGGTATTGGGAAGCAGGCGGTAACTGCAACTTATCCATTGCTGCAGCAAGGCTGGGGCTTCATTGCTTTGCCCTCGGTCATGTAGGTGATGAGGTTTATGGACGTTTTCTTCTGGATGTGCTCCGGGAAGAGGGTATTGACATGGTTGGAATGAATGAAGACATTGAAGCTGCTGCCCTTCATAGTGCAGATTATGAAACGCTTTTGTGCTGGGTTTTGGTGGACCCATTTCAAAGGCATGGATTTTGCAGGTAAATGTAATGTATTTGAGTGTCATCTAATGTTGAGATTCTGTGAATGCACAAGCTTCTTGTGCATGTTCAATAGCTGAAGTTATTGTATTTGTTTTGCTTGATCAGTCGAGCTGATTTCAGCAAGGAGCCTGCATTCAGTTGGATGAACGAACTTTCCGGGCAAGTTCAGAAGGCTATCAGACAATCAAAGATTCTTTTTTGCAATGGTTACGTTTTCGATGAGCTTTCTCCCTCTGTCATTATATCTGCACTTCTCTGCGCTATGGATGCTGGAACAACAACGTTTTTTGATCCTGGGCCACGTGGAAGGACTCTTTTTAGTGGGATGCCTGATGAACAGAAAGCCCTTTCGCTTTATCTAAAACTGAGTGATGTTCTTCTTTTGACATCTGATGAGGTTAGTTATTCTTCATCATTCTTGATATGATTAAACTTGAATCTATATTTGTAGTCAAGGCCGGCCATGAGAATTGAATTTTTTGGCTGGGCCCTAAAGCGGGGCCCCAAATATTTTACAAAAAAATATCTAGATTGTTTGAATATGACATGTCATTTTATTTTAAGTTACAAATATTACAAAATAGATACACAATAGTATATAATCATTCAAATTAAAACATTCTACATTATCATATGCATTTAATAGAAATAATAAATTTTTTACGGAAAAAAAACCTTTAAAAGAATGATTAAACACTATATCATTAAAATTCAATTACATGTTATCATTATGGTTAGAGAGATTTGGGGAGAGTAGAAATTTTGGGCTTGATTTAAGGTTATTAAATAGAGTGAGAAAGTCGGTTGAGATACCATTTTTAATTGCAAAAAATGACACATTTCATTGATCAAATGGTTCAGGGGCCCTCTTCGGATGGGGCCCCTATACAATTGTCTTGGTGGCCTTACCCCAAGACCAGCCTTGTTTGTAGTTTTCCAATGTTTTACATGGTCTTTTGTTTAAATTTGAAAAATGATTTACTTTCTCGAGTGTTGCTTGCTTCTGATTGCAGAATAACTGATTAATTATTGGTGATGGTTTTTCATCTAAAATAAAGAAGAAGAAATAAACAGTTATGGTTCCTTTTTTAGGAGAAAAGTTGTTGTGACTAATTTTTGTTAGATTCTGTAAAAATGGAATGCTTTTATGCTCAATTCCAGATTATTCATTCTTCCTCAGTGACACGTTAGTATTTAGTTAATTATTAACATCTTTTGGATTTTAATACAATATAAAGGTTTTGTTATGTAGAGAAAACAGGGGATATAGTGGTTGGAAACTTCTTAAAACTTACACATTAGGGAGGCAGTAATCAACAATGAAGACTGAAATTATCTGGTGGAGTACCTATTTAAACATTCGGAGTTCATTTTTCTTGTTTTTAGGTGTTATGGTGTGGGTTTTATTTGGGAATTCACCAATTTATAAACATAATTGTCAGATTAATTATCAGATGCTGGAGATATTTATCAATGTAAACAAATTGAGATCATGAAGCATTCTTCTCAAACAATGAATGGGATTGTTTTTCAGGCATGGCTGGAAATAATACATTCTTGCATTTTAGGTTGTGATGCTAAATTCCACTAATGCCATTTGGATAAGGATGAGAATTTTTATTTGGGTGCAGATATACCCACACCATATAGTTAGAAACCTACCCCAGATAAATTATTGAAAAAAAAACTGTTTTTGTTCTTTTAAAACAGAGGAAGCCCACACCCAAACAGGTCACCACCACTCCCTTGAGCCCTCACCCACCCTCCCCTCCTTCCTCCCATGGACCCCCTCCTCCTTCGCCCCTTTCCAATCCTGCAAGGCCCACTTTGGAAATAGCTTCACCCGCCTCCTCCACCTCCTCCGTCCCATCTCCGACGGTAAAGGCGGCTTCTTTAGGTGCCTCCACAGTGAGACCTTGAATAGCTGGGTCTGTGAGATGGGGATGGTGAGGATGGACCAAGCGAGGATTCGGATGTTGGTCAGCGGGGAGGCGGTGGAATCGGTGAGCCCGGTCAGAGGAGGAGCTTCCGGTCTTTGGGGAGGGGGATTTCGTCGTTGGTGGCGGCGGTGAAGGTAGGGTTGTGATTGGCAAAAAAAAATTAGGGGTTAAAAGGGAAGGGATCAGTTAGAATGGGGCGGGCTAGGTTGAGGTGGGTTGTTTCACACACACACACATATATATATATTGAAGGGTGAGTTTAGTGATTGGCAAAAAAGAATGGGGTGGGTGAGATAATGGGGTGAGTTTCTCATATGGTGTGGATGTAATCGTCCCCTTTTGGGGGTTCAATTAGTTGGTTCTTAACTCTGAGAAAGCATTAGCCAGATCTAAAAATGCAGGTCTAGAAGTACTTTGATTCATTTCTTCTTCTTTTCTTAGTAACTTCTTTGTTTTATTACTCATGTCAGTTTTAAGATAACATCCGATGTTCTCTCCTTTTGATTTCGAAAAACTCAGTAAAAGTTGAATTCTAAAAAATTGTCATTTCTGAGTTTTGTTCTTAAAATATTTTCCCAACTCTGTAAAAATGATCCCCCCCCCCCCACCCACACAGACACACACAGAGGCAAACCACTTACTCCATTACCCTATGAAATGTGTAAAAAAAACCTTTTCCTCCCTTTCCTGACATTATTATATAAGTTATGCCTTGTACTAATATTTTGTTTTTATTTAGTCCAATCAGTGATGCTATTACAAACCATGAAACAGGTAGAATCCTTAACGGGGATATCGAACCCAATCTTGGCAGGACAAGAGCTAATCAAGAAAGGGACGCGTCCTAAATGGGTTGTCATTAAAATGGGGGGAAAAGGTTCCATTCTTATTACAACGTCTAATATTTCTTGCGCACCTTCATTTAAGGTACCATCTCCATTTCCATTTGTTATGATATATTCTTTTCTCCATTATCAATTAAATTAGTGAATGGACTTTTACATTCATAATGGAAAATGTAAAATTTTTCCTTGACCAACATAATATACCAGCACTGAAGTGCGACATCTTAAAAATAACATACTTAAAAATTTGAAAAATATCATTTCACAATTTAAACAATGTAATATCTTATGTGGCCTTGTTTTATTATATGAATTCTGTTTAGGTGGATGTTGTCGACACTGTGGGATGCGGAGATAGTTTTACCGCCGCAGTTGCATATGGTTATCTTCACCGCTTGCCTCCACTACACACATTAGTGCTCGCAAATGCAGTTGGTGCTGCCACTGCCACTGGTTGTGGTGCAGGAAGAAATGTCGCCAGCTTAGATAAAGTTTTGGAGCTGTTGAGGGAATCTAACATCAATGAAGATGATGGTATGTGGAGCGATATAGTTCATGAGAATTCTGAAACACCTGAAATCATGGCACTCTCAAAGAACACTGTAAACGGAAGCAATAGCAGGATTGCCCATGTCTCTATACAGAAGGTAGTTTCTGAACTTCTACCTAAACTTGAGAGTATACGAAAAAAACAGGCTGTGCCATCTTGAATGGTGATGATTTTTTTATTCATACATATTAGTTGTGGTAGCCGTTGAAAGGCACTGGATTCGCAGCCGCATCATAATTTTTACATTCAATCAGAGTTATGGAGCTTGTTTTTTTGAAATAGTTCACATTGTGATTTTTTTTCATAATTCCCATATTGGGTGGTGATATTTGATATTTCAGTTGTATTCTCCTGCACGTCTTTTTGTCTGCAGTATTTGCCAGTATCCTGAAACTGCTTGTATTTGTAATCTGATTTGGCTGTAAAAACCCTTCAAGAATTTTCCTTTCATGGATTCCATATTTGCTTACATTTGTAGATTTTTGCAGATGTCACGTCATCTAACACAATACATGAAATTTCTAATAGATTATATAATCTACTATGTCAATATATTCTATTACAAAAATTGTAAAAATGTATGCATTTAACTCATTCGAGCGTGGACTTTGCTTTTTGAGTCATATATTTCATTAAATAAGTACATGCTGCAAAACATATTCAGTCCGAAAAGAGAATGTAAGAATGACGTAGTGTAACATTTTTCTTTCTGTGATATTGAAGTGCTTGCAACCTTGTCCTGGTGGAGTCCCTTAACTTGAGTGCGTACTAAAGAACTGAATATGGGGGTTTGATTTCTGTTGCACTGAAGTACTGAACAGATAAAATGGGATTTGTTAGTGTTATTCAGGAAACATGAGTTCTCATTGTGAATTGAACATTTCATGAGTTCTTCTTTGTTTCTTTCATTGGCATCACTTTTACAAAATGTTTATAAATAGTTTTGAATATGAATTACATTCTATTGGTCTATTGATAACAATCATTTCGAATATGAATTACATTCTATTGGTCTATTGATAACAATCATTTCGAATATGAATTACATTCTATTGGTCTATAGATAACAATCATTTCTGTTATAGATTTATCAGATACTCTCATGTAATACTACTTTACGTACATCTCTCTATGTAATACGAATTTACATATAATCAATCTGTTATTTTGATAAATTCTGGAACAGTAAGTGTTATATGCATTTTTTTTCCACGAAAAAAATTCATTTATTGCCGACAATGGACAATTAACACCAGAAGAACAAAAGAATTTAATCCAAAGGGAAGTTCCTGGGTTCAGTTCAAGTATATATGGAATTGTTTTGGTTTATCTCTGGTTAATAACTTGTATAATTTTTAACACATTTTAAGCTTCTCTGGAAGTATAAATTTAGGGATTTTTAGTTTTAAGTCCCTACGAACCATCATATTTAGTGATCGATCCCTCCCTTCTTCGTATTTAGGTTTTAATCCCCAGATTTAAATGATAGTTCATTTTTAGTCCCTAAGAGGAACCTATCCATAAATTATTTAATTTACTTTTTAGTCCCTGTGAGGGACCTATCCATGAATTATCCTTTAAATCGGGGAACTAAAACCTAAATATGAAGAAGGGAGGGATCGATTACTAAATATGATGGTTTGTGGGGACTTAAAACTAAAAATTAAATTTATCCATCAAACAAATTGAATGTACCTTTTTTAACTTTTATATAATATATATTCACATAGTAAAAAAAATAAATAGGGGTGGGTTAAAAAAAAAAACCTTCAACGTGAAACTCCATCTTCGGGTGCGCGGAGGTGGTGAGAGGTGAGGAGGTGACGGTGATCAGGGAGGATGTGATGGAGAGGGGGGTGAGAGAGGATAAAGAGAAAGGGGACGGTGGTGGAATCGATCTAGGGGTCAATATTAATGGATCTTATTAGATAATTTAATTTTCATAGCCATTTATAAATATGTTATTAAGGAAATGAATATGTTCAGCACTATGTACACCCTCATCCATACATACTATTATAAATTTTTTTTTTTTTTTAAAGACTATAAAAAAAATTATAAATATATTAAATAATGGAATTTAGAATTTAAGCAATGTACAATATAAATATATATATCATACTAGTATGATTTTTTCAATATTTTTTTTAGAATTTTCCAATTCACTTCAATTATTAAATAAAATAAAAATTGAATTTTTTAATGAATATATTTTTTCAATAATGTCAATATATGTCTAATTATCAAGAATAGATAGATTTTCTTTAGTAAAATAAATTTTTACTGGTTCCAGTATTATTGAATTTCAATTTTTTATTTTTATGTTTAAAAAGTCAACAAAATAGTTTCTACCAAAAATAATTACTTAATAACTTTTTCAAATAAATAATTTTAATCGATGCATAACATAAACTCTTTTTAAAAATGAATTACAAACGGCCCTTGATCAATATCACAACCCCAACCAACCCTAATCTTAACTAACTAGATCTCTCACACTCCTTAATCAAAGATAAACACAAAAACAAAACAGATTAAAAGTGGAAATTAGGGTTTCGCCGCCCTAGTCTTGGCCATTAAAGATTCTTAATAAATAACCAACCAAATCAATCAAATTTAACCTAAAAAAAAAACTCCTTTTTTTCTCCTCTCATCACCCCCAAACCCCCCTTCTGCCCCTGCAACTCCTCCCAAATCATTTGCCCTTCTCTCTCCTTCAAAAAC
Source organism: Acorus gramineus (assembly GCA_030737835.1). Lineage (NCBI taxonomy): Eukaryota > Viridiplantae > Streptophyta > Magnoliopsida > Acorales > Acoraceae > Acorus > Acorus gramineus. Next base: position 1,849,553 of record CM060851.1, on the reverse strand, counting down.
CCTATTTTTCTATTAATATTTCCTCCCCCAAATAACCCGCCAAAGACCCCCCTCTCACACTCTCATTCAAACAATCAAAATCCCTCTTTTGCCCTCTCTCCTTCCCTAAAACCCCCCCATCGAAATCAGTACCCTCTCTTCTTCGATTTCTCGGGTTTCTGATGTGCTTCTTCTGAACCTCTTAAAAAGTTGTGTTGGGTCTCTCTCCGATTCGGATTTAGTCCTTTGAAGTCTTTGAATTCGGTGAGTTTGATCTATCGTTTCAGAAAAATCTCATCTTCTGAAGATTCATTATTATTATTTGAAGTTCGGATTGTTATTGCAGGCTTTGTTCGGGCTATCGTAAGATCATTCAATGACAAATCATCATCTTTTCCTACCCAATCACGATTTGGGTCCCATTCAAACCCATGATTTTGGGTTGGGTCAAGACCCCAACATCGGCCTCCACCACCACCACTATGAAAGCGAAGGCGACCTAGACAACAAACTAGTCCTCGGACCAAACCATGAAAATCTGGATCCTCTCACCCAATCCCACCAACTAGTCCTCTTAGAAAACCAAGAACTCGTCCTCTCCGAGAACTCCGAATTCGACGACAACCACCTCGCCCTGACAATCCACCCAATCCAACAAGTCCCATTCACACCCACCCAAAACCGCGCCCTTTCGATCCACCCGAACCACGACCTCGCGGTCGGGCAAGAATTCCCCGACGTGAAGGCCTGCCGGCGCGCGCTGCGCGACGCGGCCATCGCGTGCCACTTCGAGATCCAGACCGTGAAGTCCGACAAGTCCCGCTTCACCGCCAAGTGCGCGAGCGAGGGGTGCCCGTGGCGCGTCCACGCTGCGAAGCTCCCTGGGATCCCGACCTTCACCATCCGAACCATCCACGGCACCCACGCCTGCGGAGGCATCGCGCATTTGGGCCACCACCAGGCGTCGGTCCAGTGGGTCGCCAACTCAGTCGAGGACCGCCTCCGCGAGGACCCGCATTGCAAGCCCAAAGACATCCTCGAAGAGATTCACAAGGTCCATGGCATCACCTTGTCTTACAAGCAGGCGTGGCGGGGGAAGGAGCGCGTCATGGCCGCCATTCGATGCTCATTTGAGGAAGGCTATCGCTTGCTCCCCCGGTATTGCGAGCAGGTCAGGCGCGCGAACCCGGGGAGCGTCGCGAACGTGTACCGCAACCCGTCGGACGGTTGTTTCCACCGCCTGTTCATCTCGTTCCACGCGTCGATCCACGGGTTCGTGAACGCGTGTCGCCCGCTCCTCGGGCTCGATCGGTTCGGGGCTTTGCTTTTCGCGACGGGGTTCGACGGGGACGGCGCGCCGTTTCCGCTCGCTTTCGGGGTCGTCAACGAAGAGAGCGACATGAATTGGATGTGGTTCTTGTCGGAGATGCGGGACTTGTTGGAGGCGAACACGGAGAACATGCCGAGGCTGACCGTGCTGTCCGATCGGAGGAAGGGGATCGTCGAAGGCGTCGATGCGTGCTTCCCCACTGCCTTCCACGGGTTCTGCCTGCGCCACCTCAGCGAGAGCTTCCGCATGGAGTTCAACAACAGTGGCATGCTTGTCAGCCTCTTTTGGGAGGCCGCGCACGCGCCGACGGTGCTCGGGTTCGAATCGAAGGTGCTCGAGATCGAGGGGTACTCGCGCGACGCCGCGCGTTGGGTGCGAGGAGTCCCGCCGCGGCTCTGGGCCACCGCGTACTTCGAGGGGACCCGGTTCGGGCAATTGACGGCGAATGCGGATGAATCGGTGAACGGTTGGGTGCGGGAGGCTTCCAGCCTCCCAATCGTGCAGATGATGGAGCACATTCGACGACAGCTGATGACATGGTTCAATGAGCGGAGGGAGGCGAGCATGCGATGGACGATGGTGCTCGTGCCATCCGCGGAGGAGCGGGTGTTGGAGGCCATCGAGTGCGCAAGGGGGTACACGGTGGTCGTGGCGAACGAGGCGGAGTTTGAGGTCTTGGCGTCGAATGAAGGCCCGAACGTTGTTGACATTCGGAACCGTTGCTGCTCTTGCCGCGGGTGGCAGCTCTATGGGCTGCCCTGCGCGCACGCGGTGGCGGTGCTCCTCTCTTGCCGTCAGAACGTGTACAGGTAAATTTGTGAATGGATCATATACTTTAATATTTATATCTTATACTTCAATGATGCTTTAATATTTATATCATATACTTGAACGGTATTAATATTCGAATTCAGAATATGTTCTTTTATGGATTTTTTCAGATAACTGACATGACTAAACATAGACACTGGTTTGGTGATTAACAAGACATATAAAAGAGATCGAGAGAATTAAAATCAAGACTTATGATCGTCTCGCTTGCTTCCATATAAAGAAAATATAATAGTTATTTAAATTTTTAAGATTATAATTAAGCATACGGAATAATTGTACTTGAACAATATGTGATACAAATAATATACTTTTCCAATGGATTTGGATATTTTTCTGCATATTCGAATATTAGATCATTTTTTATCTTCCAGATGCAGTTTCAAAGTAGACACAGATATTTTTTGGATAATTGATAAGTCTTATGCATAGGTTCACGGAGAGTTGCTTCACGGTCGCATCGTATCGGAGGACTTACTCGCAGTCTATACATCCTATCCCGGACAAGAGCATGTGGGATGAGTTGCCCGGTGAGGAAGACATTGTTATCAATCCGCCTAAGTCTTTTACGCCGCCCAGTCGGCAGAGGAAGAAGCGTGTTCGTGCGGGGGACCATGAGGGGGTGAAACGAGTCGTGCATTGCAGTCGCTGCAACCGAACAGGCCATTTCAGGACAACTTGCACCGCGCCTGTTTGATCGATATCAATTTTGGGGTTTTAGTTTCTTCCATCTGTGAATTTAGTTAGCATAGCTGGATTTTCTTTATCATCATTTGAGATTATGATTGAATCGATTTTGCTACCATACGTAGAGCAGTTTAATCGTGTTATGATTATCTTTTGAGTTGAATTATGTGATACCAGTGTACATAGCATTATACATTGTGAATGCAGACTATTGTTTTTGGTTATGGTTCTATGTGGTTTTTTTGTGGTGGTTGTAATGCCTGTTGCATTGTTTCTGTGATGACAATCTTGCTGTTTTACTCTGCAACAGCTTATGGTGTGATTGATCTTGGTTGTTTTATTTTTCAATTTCTGTGTGAAATTGATTTTCCTTTAATCTCAATTGAAAATGTTTTTGGTGTTAATAGGGGAATATTATTTTATTTTTTTTGGTCAAATATACCACGATGTAGAGTATTGTCATACTTGAGAACTTAATCCACTTTTGGTCTTGTGATGTAAACCACTTTTACTTATGCCTGGCATTTGGAATATGTTACATTTGTTTGTTTATATGCTAAGTTTTTCCCTTGTGTGGTAATATAAAGAGAGGAAAGGGTTGAGTGATGCATCTATTTGTTTTATTAATAATTTGTAAGGTTATTGATTTTATTTATACTAATGGGTGAAAATGGTACTATTTCATCTCTGAGATAGATTGGTTAAATGCTTTTCTAGTAGCAAAAGATTATTCCCAATATCTTTTGTTAGGTGGTAATGTAAGAATATCATTTTTTTTAAAAAAACTTTACCATTATTATACTAGTCAATATATCACGGTCAACTAGGGCTCTTTGATTGGAGGGACCTCATGGTTGACCTTACAGTTAAACTAGAAAGGCTCTATGATCTCATGAAAAATTCTTTTGTAAACTCTAAATCGTTGTGCTATGATCACTGGAGAATTGTTCTTAGACACCATTTTCAATCTTCAATTTTTATGAGTAGTCAGTGGAGTCTAAACTATTTAGAATGTCCTAAAAAATTCATGATTGAATACCTCATATATTTATGGACACCATTTAGTTTTGATGGTTTATTATATTCATCTATATTTTTAAAAATTACCTAATTGTCGTTCTCATCTTTTCATTTCAAAAGTTTTTAGCGCGTCGCATAATCAGAATACATTTACAAAATTGATTAAATATCTCTATGTTTGTCATATCACTTGTATTTTTTTTTTTTTTTTTTACTATAGTATGTACACTTACAATATCTCATGGTCAATTGACACCCTTTGAAAGTATGCTTATTGATAAAAAGTATGCAACGCTCTATTTCAAATTGAATGAATTCAATTTTAGTAGATTTAAGAAAATAATTAATGAAATATATACATCATCTAACATAGTATATGCTTTACTGTATTTTTAACGAGATATATAAGACATGAGTCATGGACACCCTTTGTAATGTACACTTGTTATATCTCTTGTAATTAATATAAAGGTAAAAATTCAAATAACCCCGTATAAACTGTCAGAAAATAAAAAGTTCAAATAACTCCATATAAATTGTCCAAAATTCATATAACCCCCTGACTTTTTATTAAGTCCATACAACCCCCTCAAAACACTTGTTTAAATTTAAATAACACTCTGAGTTAAACTTCCATTGACAGATGAGAAATATTATGTATATTTTTCATTTGGTTAACACTGGTTGAAAATACAGCATATCAAAAAATCCTATAACATGTTAAAAATACAAAAAAAATCTGTAAATGATGATTTTACCTATTTGAATAGATTATAAAACCCTATATGAACGTGGAAAATTGTCATTTACAGAAGATCTTTCACATTTTTAATGATTTTTTGGTATATTATATTTTCAGTCATGATTAATCAAACAAAATATTTTTGGAATAAATTCTTCATCTGTCAATGAAAATTATTCACCCCACCCCTTAAAAAAAATAAAAATTAAAATTTTTAGAAAGTGAGGATCCCACCCGTCGAGGATAATCAACAATTGGTAACAAAAGAACTATTTAAGGGCGGGGAAGAAGGGGAGGAGGGGCAAAGGCGGATAGCCCTCCGCGGCGGCGTCCGTGGCGGAGATCAACGTCAAGCTATGGCCCTTCGCGAGACGGTGGCGCGCAGTCAAAGGCAGCCTCGACGACCTCGCTCTCTTCCGCCGCGCCACCCTCTCCTCCTCGGACCTCTCTTGGACCTCTTCTTCACCGGCCATGACCACCTCCGTGCGCTTCCTCACGCGTAACAAGCACTGCAACCCCATCCACTCGAACAGTTGGTGGATATGTTCTCAGACTCCGTTTCGAAGGCTGACCACGCGACATAGAAGAGGTGGCTGGCTTCGGAGGGGAGGTCAGTCTGGGTGTAGGTGATATGGGGGGCCGATGGAGTCGGAGGAGGAGAAGGACCACTAGGTCGGGACGGGGCAGCGGGCGACGGCAAAGACCTTCCGAGGACCGCCGGGGGTGTCGTCAAAGGGGAGGATCTCACAGAGGGGTCGGAGGAGGAGAGGTGAAGCGACGGAAGAGGGCGAGCTCGTCGAGCTCGCTGCGGTGGTGGGGACGTCCGGGGGAAGTATGTGAAGTGGCTCTTGGGGTGGATTAGGATGTGAAGGGGGTGGGTTGAAGAGCTAACAGGGTGGTAATAAGTAATAACTGCCCCTATAAATTTATGTCTAAATGCTGCTTTTGGTCTTGTATTGAGAAGGTAATTGACTCACTCTGTTTACAGCTCCTCCCACGGTCCTATTATTTGTGTACATCGTATTATTAGGTATACACTTTTATAAAATGTGATATATATATAACAATGAATTGAATGAATCCATTTATAAAAAGTATAATTTTTTTTTTTTAAAAGGTGTGTAAATAAGATTGTATGCGGCAATGCATTTCTTTTGTTAAATGTTTTGTTTAATTTTAAGTCAAAATAAATCTTTTTTTGTTTAAAATTAAATTAAATAAATTTTTAATTTTAAAAATTTTCCCTACTTTTTGTTTTTCACAAACAACTGATTTTTATGTGGTCAAAAGAAAACTTTTTACTTTCCCTTATTTTCCATCACTTTTTCATTTGGCACAATCACTCTCTTGATATCAGTGTACATACATTATAATTTATACATGTGAATGCGGACCATTGTTTTTGGTTGTGGTTTTATGTAGTTTGTCTTAATTGTGGTGGTTGTTATGACAATCTTGCTGTTTTAATATGCAACAGCTTATCGTCTTATCATCAAAGAAATTCAGTAGAAATATTGATCTTGGTTGTCTTATGTTTTAGTCTCTGTATGAAATTGATTTTCCTATATATGATCTCAATTGAGAATGTTTTTGGTGTTAATAGGGGGAAAGATTTTATTTATTTATTTTTTGTTAAATATACCATAATGTAGGGTATTGTAATACTTAAGAACTTAATCCACTTTTGGTCTTGTTATGTAAATTACTTTAATTTTACTTATGCTTGACATCCGGAATAATATGTACATTTTTTTAAGAGCACTGGTACATTCATTTCATTTTGTAGTCTCATATTATATGATATTACATTATTATAGTGTACGGGATTCTATCATATTATATGACAAAAAAATGTCTAAAATGAAAAAATTATGCTATTGTATCTCAGTATATACTTTATTTTATATAATAACATGTACTTCAATGAAAAAATGTATGATTTAAAAAAAAAAAAAATGAAAAAACTGTGTGGACTGTGAATACATATCCAAATATTTTTCAAATGCTGTGTTCATCACATTTTTTGTGTTTACCGTGTTATTTCTCTAGCATTTGAGAATCTATTGAATCAATGCTCATGAAAAGTCGGTTAGATTTTCAAAATCTCCCCCTCCCACTGTACTTCTAAAGGGAGCCTTATGGTAAGTATGGTAACTCGGGTCTAGGAGTACTATTCCTCCTTCCTAGTGATCCAATTCTTGTAGATTATGTGGAAGGAAAAAATTTGCACGGGGTATTCAAGAATGAACATATAATGGGATTCTAAACGGAATTATTTTGGGTGTACTAACAGTAGGAGAATGAGAATAGCACCAAACTGGCTCTTAGAGTTTATGAACAATCAAAGATGATAAAACAAGTTTTACTAGCAAAATAAGAAAAAACCAACATAACCCATATGAATATAAGTCGATCAATTATCTGAAATATTCATGATCTGAATCAGTATCCAAAATTTTTAAGAATTATCTAATATCCAGGGGCACATACACATCAAGAGCTAAAGTATACTTGACTTTCCTCTCCTCCCCTCTATGCATGCTGCTCTGTTTTCTTGCTGCACCACCCCCCCTTCCCCACACACACACATCCAATTCTCTTTTCTCTGCTTTCTCAACTGTTTCGTTTTTTGGTTTTCTTGCTCACTCTCTCGTTGGTTGGGGGATGATCGCAATCCTCTTCTTGTGAACCTCTTGAAACTCTCCTTGTTTTTATTATCTTGGGACCTATATAACTCGTTCCTTAAGTAATAAAAGATCTTACGTTTTGGCATTAATTTAAAGAAAAAAATAATATTTTGGATCAAATTCGAATATTAATTGGATTCTTTTACATATTTCAGAAATCAGATGTTTATTTTTTTTGTAGATATTGGAAATTTAGATATTTGGATTATGTTTATATCTATGTAGGTGTTAGGATATTCTGAATAATTATTTGAATCTAAATATTCAAATATAATTTAATATATTCTATCAATATTGGTGAACTTCAACTAACCAGTGTCACAAGTGAAAATATTTACAAATTAACACGTCAATCAAAATAATTTATCTTTCAAATATAATTTGATTGATATCAACTTTCATGAAATTCAAATATAAGTGAATTCCGGAAAGAAGAAATATATGTGGTGTGGGCCTCCAATTTTTAGTACATTGTATAGACGGTGGACACCAACTCCAACGGTTACAGCGATATAATGATCAACGTCGACAGCATGAGACCCATCCAGGCCGGGATCACCATCTTCCTCTAATTTATTTTGTCAATTTCCTCCAATTTCTCTATAAAATTTAAAATGATATAAAATTATAGAAAGAATTGTAAATTTTACTGCATATGGTTATATAAATCCAATCTCTATTATAGCTTTGTATTATATAGCTTGCGAAAGTGAATCATTTTCATGAAGAAAGAAATGTAAGGTGTGTGACCTGAAACACATAAAATGTGAATTCCAATGATTTCTATGATACAATTGTTTGTCTAAAATGTTTTATTTTATTATAGAATAATGTTAGGTTCAACCTCAAATGAAATTTATTTTTGAAATATATAATTATTTAATGAAGTAGATGTTTTAAAAAAAACTAGCTTACATATTCATATGAATTGCATGCACATATTTTATTTTTTTATAATAAAATATATAATACGTTAGACAATTTAATACAGTACAATAATAATTTAATGCCGACAAATTTCACCACATAACAGAGCGCATAATGCATAAGATAGAAGCAAAGAGCTTTGGATTTTGTTTTTATTTTGGCGGTAAAATGATACCAAGATTTTGGAGAATATAAATTTTTTATTTCATTTATGTATATATAATTTTTTTTATTTAGAAAAATAAACTTGATGAGTTTACCACTTCTTTATATTAGAGCATCTTCAATCCAAGCATCCAAATATAGAGGGTTGACCCTTCATATTTAAAGGAAATTCATGTTTAACCATCACCTCTATTTTTTCTTATCATTTTTTAAATTATATAATGTTATATGAAAACTCATTAATAAATATTATTATTATTTATCAATTTATATAAAAAATTTAGCATTGAAAAGATCTCATTAACACCTTTAAAATGAGTCTAATATTAAATGGTTTTGTAATTATTTTTAAATTAATAATTTTTTAATTAAATATATAAAATAATTCTTGAATAATCAAACGTATGAAGATTTATTTAAAATCAATTTTAAAATAATTTAATATTAGTCTCATTTTGAAGGTCTCGATGATCTTTCCAACTATAGTACTTTTGTTAAAAATGGATTAGCGGATCTAAATATGGATTAGGTTGAATTAATTAGTGTATAAAGTAAAAAAGATGATTTGGAGGTGGCCTCCAAATTTAGAGGGTAAAATTCAAATCTCTAAATTTGGAGGTGGATATGGAGTGTAGTTGGAGCACACCACCCTCCAAATTTAGAGATATGAAATATAGTTGGAGATGCTCTTATATTCGTATATGAATTGAATATGTATCTAAAAATTTTAAAAATTGCTTGATATTAAAAAATTCATATCTATATCTGAAATATTTCGGATCGAATTTGGATAGTTATTGAATTTTTTTACATATGTCAGAGATAAAATTGATATTAGATATTCAGATATTTGTATTGTGTTTGTATCTATTTTGGTGTTACATATTTTGAATAATTATTCTAATCCAAATACAAATTTCGTATGCGATATAGTTACTTATTTTGAATATAGATACATTCTTTGAATACACAATATAAAATATAAATTTTTTTTAACATTTTTTTTTAAAAAAAATATTAAAGTTTTCTTAAAAAAAAAATATATGAGATGCATGTTAAGCAAACAAAAGAATGTGCTGTTAAATGTGGTATCCAAAAACGTGTACATTCTCTGTGTATAATCCCAATCCAAAAACGAGTAGAATATATGTTGATACTGGGTGTGGGAGTTACTGTGGCATTGTTTTTGTGGTTCTTTTTGTTTCGTTGAATTCAATCACCCTGTATGAATTTTGTAGAGATGGAGTAGTCCTTCCTGACTTCCATGACATACTGCTCTCCAAACTCATCCCCTCCTCCCTCGCATGACAGTGCCTCCTCCGCGGTTACAATATCATCCTTCACCGCCGCTCATTTTGTAGTTGTTCATATGTCGTCCGGCAAGTGAATTAAAGACTACGTTTGAATGTGAGAGAAAGGATGGCTCACTACAAGAAATTCGAGCATTAGCTGCGAAACATTTCGTAGCAAAAACCCTATTTTTCGTAGCTAATAACCTTTCTCGACGAAATGAGTTCGTTGCAATTATCATTGCAAAAGCCTCGTATCAGAATATCTTTTACTACGAAATGTTTATTTCGTAGCAAAAGGGGGCCTTTTGCTACAAAACATATTTCGTAGCAAAATCTATTTGCTACAAGAAAACAGAGCATTAGTTATGAAATATTTCGTAGCAAAAACCAGTATTTTCGTAGCAAAAGGTCTTCATTTGCTACGAAATATTTTCGCAGCAAAAAGTTATCGTTTGCGACGAACATATTATCGCAGCAAAAAGTTATCTTTACCACGATGGACACCATTTGCTACGCAATAGTATCGTCGCAAAAGGCAACCTTTTGCTACGAGAATGTTTTTTCGTAGCCAAAAGTAACAGTTTGCTGCGATATTAATTCGCAGCTAAAAGTTTATAAATTTAATAAAAAAAAATTTGACCTTTCCCTGCGAAATATTTTGCAGGGAAATGTCACATTTTCGTAGATAAAAACCTTTTTGAATTTTTTAAAACTTTTTTTATTGCAATTAAATATATATTTAATTATGAAAATAATAATAAAAGCAATCCAAATTTTTAATAAATATTAATTGTATACATTACAAATTGTTATATCTTTTATATGAAGAAAAATTTCAACAAATTCTGAAATTAAAATTTACCTTCATTCACCAACTGGAGCTGCCCAAATCAAAGTCCATAGTGTAATCATATTCAATTGTTGGAATTACAAACGCCACAAACCTTAGGAAGAGAAAGAGGCACCTGCAAATTGATAGATAATTTAATAATTTTATTATAGTATCAACATAAATTTGTTCTGTTGTCCGAACAAAAAATACAGCAGCGTCATATAAGATTACAAGAATTAAGGTAAGTAAAAGATGAAAGTAAAAGAGAAATAAAAAAGATGACAAAAGCAAGGATTCAAGCCCAGTTAACAACAGCTCCTACTCTAATCTTTCAAGTGACTACTCGTAATTTTATTATGATTCTTTCATAACTTGAAAGGACTAAACATGTTGTCGAATTCTGGCAACTTCACACAATCAATAAATTAGCTGCAGAAAAGACACATGACAAGACTTTATACACAAATACTACTCAGATAATGGATCCAAAACATTAGGAAGCCTCTGTTGAAGACAATGATGAAACTAGAAAAATGGGAAAACACACAAATCTAAATGTTCATATTCTAAAGTATATTTCAATCAACTCATAGAGACCATCTAAGAAAGAATAAACATAAGTTCGTCACAAAGAGGTTTTTGGAGGGCTGCTTTGAGTATCGAGAACATCTGGGATTCAGTGGAGCAGTTTGATTGTGACTTGATTCTGTGCAGCGGCATGTAGTGTCAGATTCGAGAAGGAGAAGTTGGTAACTAAGGAGTAATTTGTCTATCTACCAATTAGAGGATGTAAATGTCTTGTATACTGCCCTTTGGATCCTCTGTGTTTTCTGTTTTTCCTTCACATTGTTTTCTTGTATAATTTGTCTATCTACCAGTTGAAGAGTTCATCATCCCCATCCATTATCAACCCCCCTTTTCATCATCCTCATCCATGTTAATGTACAAAATTACAGCTCACTGATTTTTTTTAAAAAAATAGGATCATTGTATTCATGAATTAGAAGAAGTTCTTATCAAGGCTTCCATTAATGGGATTCTTCAATGGAGTCTCTTTACTTTATATATAAAAAGCAAAAAGGATATGTAAAAGCTGCATGGATAGAAAGCACATGCCTCTAACAAAGGTTTTGCACCTCCACAAAGAAGGCAAGCATTACACCACCTCAGGGTGTAATATTACTTTGTTTACTAAGTTATTTTTCCAAAGATGATTAATTTTATATATTTAATCAAAATCACCAAAATCGGGTGCCTAATTCATAACTTAAATCAATGTCAAAAAATTGCTTTATGCAGTTTTTTTTTTAATAAAGGGTGGCGTCATCAATTTCATTGATTGATAAACCACTACAGGCTTACATCATACATAAGATAAAATGAATAAACAAACTGCTTAATGCAATAGTTGGCATCTTCCTTAAACAATTTATCGGGCATTGGACAAGTCTTGTGCTCGAGTTCAGCCAACTTACTATCTAAAACAAATATGCTATGTCAAACCATGATTAAAACCCAATCTCATTTAGAAGATCATAAATAAATTGCAAAGATAATAGTTTAACAACCAAATAAAAAGACTTATTCATCTACATTTGCTGTTTCTTGCCAAACATTGAGCATCCTAAGTCTAATTTTTATGATTGGTTTCATAAAAATTTGTTGTTTCTTGCATATGTATGTTCAAACAAACCTCATCATATCCAGTAAGCCACACGCGGGTCTTTGGAAATATTCATGAGAAACTTTGTTACTTCCACTAAAGAGAATAATTCATGTTGATACCCACAACCTAACAAGGACTTAAGAATGATTGCATAATTGTGGATTTCTGTTAGCACAGAATATGAAAACAATAAAAAAAACACCTTTTATACATATGCATGGTGAGAATAAGTCGAATTTCTATGCAATTAAACAATTAAATGGTATGAAAGAAAAAAGTAATATTTACCGCTCTACAAATTCGACCTTTAGCTCATCCTTAACATAATAAATGGCCACAACTCAAAGCACAAGGATTGGAAAGAGTGTCCTGTGGAAATAAAAACAGACAACAATATAAAAGTGAGATTTGGGAACTCATCACCATTTGCTTAGAATACATATATATCCAAACTTTGAAAATAGGGAGACAAATAAAACCAAAATGACCCAGAACTATTGCTCTGAGATTATACTAAATAAAAAATAACAAATTAGACCAACAATACATGATTGACAGAGTAGCATATATCTTTTAAATCAGAGAAATCAAGTATCATATGGTTGTCAACAGATAACATAGTGGTAATGTTAACTAATTACTGAGTTAGTTGGGGTGATTGTAGAGACTGATACAATAATTTTTTAAAAACACAAGGAGTTATGGATATTTTGTGATTTTACGATAACTTTTTACAATTTTTTAATGTATCAATTTTTCTCATCATTATTAGGTTTTGAATCATCGATGTCACCTTCCATCTCTCAAATGGGTGTTTGTATCTCTTTTTTTAGTCTTTTAGAAATTGTGATCATTTCTATTTATCATAAAAAATCAATGAAAACAGAAGAATACAAAAACGAGCAAGATACATAGAATAAAAAGCTAAGCAAAGAGCACAAAGTGGCCTTCCACTCCAAGATCAAGACCCCCTTCCGAGGACTCGTACATTAGATATCTTAGAGTCAATAAGGTATTGGTGATTTATGACCTTTTTTTTTCTGTGATAATGAAAAAATTGTAATGTACAAAAATATAACTCAATCAAATACTACGTAGACACATGATCATATATACTTTAATAATCCACTGAATCAAGAATTTTTATTTTGATTAACAATTGAAACCTTAGTTATAACCATCATTATATGCTTCGACTTTACTAATCAATAGTTTTCTTCGACTTTTCAACTATTGAAAAAATTTTATCCGGTGAATCAATTCTCCTCTGTCACATTTTATGCGTTTTGCTTGTTATTTCTCTCACATTTTGAAAATATGTCAAAACAAACATTTTTAAAAAGTCAGCTGGATTTTGAAACCTATATAACGTAGAACAGCCTTATTTGATAAATTTCAAACCAACATTGCTAAAAGTGAAATTTATTCACGTACACGTAGTTAACAAATTAAATCAACAAATCATAATCTTCTAAATTATCGTCGCGATAAACTTTCACAGCCTGAATAACAGTAATCACCTTTAGATGTAACAGCCACATATCACATTCGGCATAATCGGACAATTTCAACCTCATATCACTTTTATATCTTATGTGAATGCCAACACCAAACGGATGAGAGTCATCCAGATTGGGATTATACTCTTCTTCTCATTTATTTTGTCAATTTCCTCCAATTTCCCTATGAGAATTTTAAATGGTATAAAATTATGGAACAAATTGTAAATGTTATTGGGTATGGTTATTTCGATCCAATTCTATACTATAGCTTGTGTGTGTGAATTATTTATGAAGAAAGAAATATAAGATGCGTGACCAAAAACCAAATTGTATGTGTCTTAGGAACATATAAAGTGTGAATTCAAGTGATTTTTGTGATACCTTTTTTTTTTGCCTAAATTGTCCAGTTTTATTATATTTTAGGATAATGTTAATTAGCTACAACACCAAATGCAATTTCACATTTTGATTATTTTTTATTTATATCTATCTAAATATATATTATACTAAGCGAAAGTGTTTAATTTTTTAAAATATGTTACTTTGTAGCATTTTTGTTTCCGATTTTACCATTATTTGAAGGATAATGTGTGATATTTAAATTTTATAAATTTTTCAAAGATATATGGAATGAATGATATTGATCATGCCACATCATCATTTTTTTTATTGATTTTATATTAAGATAAGTATGAAATAAAAAATCTATCAACCTATATTTAAGCCTGTCAATTATCTGAAAAAATATCCGTATCCGATCCGAATCCGTATCCGAAAATACATAAAATATCCGATATCCGAAAATCCGTATCCGTATCCGAACTAAATAATCCGTATCCGAAAATTTTCGGATCGGATCGGATATAGCTTATATCCGATCCGAAAAATATCCGTATCCGAACTGTTATTTTATTTATATATGTTAGAATTAGTTTCAACCCTTAGATGAAAATCCAATGGCTCATGATCTAGGACAAAATACAAACATATTTAACCATGTTGAATACTTATTTAACTATATTAAGATTTGTGTTTTTATATCTTTAGTGGATACCTATTTAACCATGTTAGGACTTAAGATTTTATAAATTTTTTATATTTTAATCTGATTCGGATATTTCGGATATTATCCGAATCCGTATCCGGATTTTCGGATCGGATACGGATATGGGTTTTGGAATATCCGTCGGATATCGGATACGGATATTTTTTCGGATATCCAATTCGGATACGGATACGGATATGGACCTATCCGATCCGTATCCGTCCGATTGACAGGCTTACCTATATCCATTGAAATAGGGCCAAGCCAGACCCTAGGCACAGGCCATGTCCATGGGCCTGGGCCTGGGATTCGGGCCCACGAGCGAGCGTGCGGGCTCAAATTTTAAACACAATTTTTTTAAAAAAAATTTAAATTGTTCATTTGTATATAAATGTTAAAATAATACATAACTAAAAGTATAATGTTGAAAAAAATATCTACATTCTTTGAATTTTTTTTAAAAAAAATATAAATGAAGTAATTACTTGAAAAACTAAATCACTACATTTACCTAACCAGATTTGTATTTACATAAATGTCAATAATTTATAAATTTAACCATGATTCAAATAAAAATTATATAAAATTACTTATGACTCATTTATTGTATTGCCTCCCACCAGCCTATGTGCCTTTCGGGCCTCGGACTAAACAGGGACCCTTAGGTGGACGGACTTCAATCCATCATTACATATTTTATTATATAAAAAAATTACGTGCATACAAATTCATATGAGTATTTAAATTAGTTCTTTTATAAAAAGACATTTTTTATTAAATAATTACTAGTCTTCATCCTCAATTTTTTAAACCCATTTATATGTAATATACGTTATATATACATAAATAATATAATAAAATTTTATAAAAAAAGAAATATGTTATGCTTGAAAATGAGTTTTTTTTTTTTTGGTATATGTACCTCTCACTCAACTATACATTGTCAAAATCCCTCATTGAAAAAGCCAAAAGGTAATTTTTTAGGATGCATATATATGTGCAAAAAACATTTAAAAATATTAAGATTTGGTTCATATAAATATGATATTATCCAACTTAGATAGATACACATGCCGGCGGGTGTGCATGGAAGATCATACAACCCCGATCTGTATTTTTTCAAATTTTATTAGGTTGTAGTGTAAATTATTCTTTGTAGAAATTATTTTTTTTACACTTGAAATAGTTTAGTTTTATAAGAATTTTTGTGAGCACCACAGTTAAGTAGGGAGTATTGATGTAACTAAAAATCCTGGATAAATTAAAACATTGGTATTTGAGGGAATTGATCCATTGTTTTTTATAATATTTGTTTTGTGATTGGATGAATCAGACAAGCTTAAATTCATCAAATGAATGGATACATTCATCACACATGATCCCATTCAAAATTTAATGTATTTACAACTGTTAGACTTTAATTATGATAATATGATAATCCCACAATGAAAGTTACACATGAAATATATTTCTCTCCCCAATAAGTGGCGAATCCACGCCCTTTCTTCTTTGACCGGGTGTTTGGACATTTTTTTGGTCACATTGGAATGAATATGTGATTATACTCTTTGAGTTTAAATAATAAGTAATTTATGTTCTTGTTCGGTTTGCTATGTGTGTTAATTTATCGTGAATTTTGATTAGTTTTTATTCATTGATAATTCTTGTCACTTATATAATTAAATAAATTTTTTTTTTTTTTTTGAAAAGTACAACCCCCAAAAATGAGGCAAGTAGAATATAAACAAAATTACATATCTAATGGCTGTATGTCAACATTACTTACACAGGCCACTAGAGTATTCCAAACAGATTGAATTAAACGCGGAATAGTTTAATCCTATAAGCCGAGATTACACCCATCAATGTTAGTCTGTATTGTATGCTGTGTGAGTATTTCAACTCCTCGAACTGCCACGACACCTTAGAAAATGTGATGCAATTATCGTCCAAAACAGCATAACGAACGGTTTCCACACAATCTGTCTAAGCATTAAAGGGCCCGGTCTTGATCCTCGAAGTAGATTTACCATTGTGATGGAGTCTGGAAACACCTTAAAGTGGTGTCGCCCATAGCGTTTAGCAAAGCTATTCCCATCCCAATGGCCTCCGCTTCCACTCATAACGGGGAAACCCATGGCCAATGCGCAAAACCCGCCCCAATCACACAAATTGGGAATCCTTCCAAACAAACAAAGGCTGCACCAAACTTATGTCAAGATGATATTTGATGATGGATTAAATACATCAAACTTATGTTAAGATGATAGAAAAAAACTTAAAGTTTTAATATTTTATTTTGTTAGTGTGAAAGAGACTTTTCAGGTTTTATAAGTATTTAAATAAAACCAAACCCAAGTACTACCTCACTTACTCACTTAGTTAATCAAAACTAGAGTTATAGAGGAGAGATGAAAATTAATTAAGATTAACGTTGTGTTTGTGTCTAACATGAAAAAGGATTTTCGGCGAATCATGGTTCTCCTTCACAGCTTCTTATATGTAGCTCTGGAATTCGAGTAAGTTATGCCCGATTCAGCCTCCACCCGCTACGCTGACATTAAGACCAAAATCAACAGCATAAGACCATCTATGTTGGGATAATTCTCATATTCCAATTTATTTTGTCAATTTCCTCTAATTTCTCTTTGAAATTTTAAATGGTATAGAATTATAGAATAAATTGTAAATGTTAGTGTATGTGTAGGATCATTGAAATCCAATTCTCTATTATAGCCTGCGTGTGTGAATTATTTTCATGAAGAAAGAAATGTAAAATGTGTGATCAGAAACCAATTCTATTTGCGTTATGGGAATATATAACTATTTTTGAATTGTTATAACTTTTTTTGTCTATTGAAGTGGTTTTTATGATGTAACTTTATTTTGCTTATTATGTCTTTTTTTTATTTAAGTATGATGTTAGGACATCCCTAAATGCAATCCCACATTTTGATTTTTTTTTAATATATAATTATTTAATGAAATATATATATTTTTTTACAACTGATTTAAATACTCATATGAATTGCATGCACATATGTTTATTTTTGCCGATAATACAATACATATACACAGTGGCGGAGCCACCATAGGACGGGGGGCATAGGACCCCCTGAATTTTGTTTATTTATATTCATATCCTTTTAATTTTTTCTAGGTCTTTTTAATTTTTTTGATAGATTGATTTTAATTAGAACTCATAGATCATAAGCTCCGCCTACATATGAAATTCTCTAACCAGCAACAACTCACTACTCAAAAAAAAAAACAACCATCCATTATGCATCTAAACAATTCACGTGTATGATGTGCCATCACCCCTTCTTTTAATTAAACCCCCTCTACATAAAACAAAAGTCATTTTTTACTCTCTTTTTTCATTTACCCTCAAGCTTCCTTCTATCCATATACCATAAAAATTAAGGTGTCCATCTTGAAAAAAATAAATTTTTTAATCTCTTTTTTTCTTCTTTTTGTTGTATCTCAACTTTTTCTAATATCAATCATTATTTTTTAAAAAATTCGTATTTTTTACTTTTTATTCCATTAACTGTCCTACAATCGGGAATCTACAAGCTGTAATCATCTCCTCTCCTCCATCAACACTTCGAAGGTATATAATTTTTTTCCTTTTATTTTATTGTCATTGTTACTAATTTATTTAAAGTTTAAAATATTTGTGTAAATATCTAAAATAATAAAATCATTCAACATTTTCACAATATGAAACTTCGTCGAGGTCAAATAAAATGTATGTATTGTTTATTAAATTTATGTTTTGACATTTTTTTTTTGTGAATTATCAATATGAAATATGACATATCATTTTAAAATATGATTATTATTTTTTTACAATTATTCAGTGATATGTTTTATAATTTTAAAATATGAATGTTTTATTTCATTTTAAACATATTTTTAATCTATGCTATTAAAAAAAACATAATGATATAATTTTTAAAAATATTTATATAAATTACATTAGCCCCCCCCCCCCCCCCCCTTTGTAAAAATCGTGGCTCCGCCACTGCATATATAATACGTTAAACGATTTAATACAATGCATTAGTAATATAATGACTACAAACTCATTGCAAAATCGAGCGCAGGAAAATGAAACCAAGATTTTAATATAATTTTTTTTTTATGAATGAAATATGTTTTTCATTATATAAAGTATTTCGAGAAAATCAAAACTATCATAAGTTCATAGAACAGTGAAGGGCCTCAAAAAAACATTAATACAAAGTACAAAGTCATTAACATCATCCAAAGTGTTTATTAGAGACAAAATGAATCCATATATCAACTCCCATATAGTTTGGATTCTAATGCCCTATATATAAGATTAGGTTGTTAAACCAAACAACCAATTTAGCAAGTGAACTTATATTATTTTTAAAGAAAAATTAAAATAAATTTTAAATTGAGATAGATCTAATAAATATCTTTAATTTAAAATTTGAAATATTAAAATATATATATGAACTATGGAAATTTAATTTAAAATCTTAAATTTTTTAATAGATATAAGTAATTACTAAATTTATGACAGACAAAAAAACAAAAATGAAAATTGGACCACTTTCCTTTTAATAAGTATATATATAAAAGTGATTTGCAATCTTCCATTTTAAAAAATACAGGATATATGTAATTGTTATTTGTTAAATTTAAAGGAAACTAAAAATGAAATGGAAATAAAAAAAATGTGTCACTTTTTAACAACTATATAAATTTTAGGACCATCCGATGATTAGGTTGTTATTTTCAATAAGTTAATCTCCGTTACTTTCTTTTCTAAACTTACCACTCTAATCAAAGGAAACACACTTAAACTTTGTAGAACTACTTTTCTTTTTATTTTCTTTTTATTAATTTAATTGATTTACATAAAATCCCTTCACATCCTTTAAGAAAAACAAAAAGCAAATATACAAAATAATTAATATCATTAAAAAAAACTATCAAAACCTTCCTATAATGACTCATAATATATTTCTATATATATTAACGTATTCAACAAGTAATAAAAAAAAATCAATGATATGATTCTCCCAAATATTCTCGTAATCAATTATTTCCATCTTTATTAACCTTCCTTATTTGGCTATGTTAGATATGGCAACTTCAAATCAGTCCCCAATCCAACGGTCAATTAATGTAACCCTCCTAAACCTATAAAAGACCAACCCCCCCAACACCCACTCCTTCACAACTTCATTCGATTAAAGAAAAAGAGAGTGAAAAGAGAGAGATGACGAAGAACAACATCAACGTGGTCTGGGCTTCCAATCTCGACGAAGAGTTTCGGCGCATCGTGGCCTTCAGTCACACGTTCCGATACGTCGCGGTCGACTTCGAGTACCCGGGAGTCATCGTTCAGACGGCCCGAGACGCTTCGGCCACCACTCGCTACGCGGACATGAAGTCCAACGTCGACTGCATGAACCCCATCCAGGTCGGGCTCACCCTCTTCAACAACAACAACGACCACCACCTTCCATCACATATGACGTGGCAGATCAATCTCAACGGTTTCAACCCTGAAACCGACCTTCAATCCCGGCCGTCGATCGAGTTACTGAGGAGGAGCGGCGTTGACCTCGAGAGGAACCGTGCGGAGGGCGTCAGCGAATCGATGTTCGCGGATCGGATGGTGGAGCTGCTGTTTGAGGGTTTGCAGTGGGTCACCTTCCACGGATTGTACGACCTTGCTTATCTGGTGAAGATCATGACCCTGGGCGACCCACTGCCGGACACGGCTTCGGAGTTCATGTGTCGCGTGTCTTCTCTGTTCGGAACGGTGTATGATGTGAAGTACATCGCGGGGGCTTGTGATGGGTTGAAGGGGGGAGAGATCGGACTGATGACGGTTTCGAAGATATTGAAGGTGGATGTTGAGGACGGCATGCATCACCAAGCAGGATACGATAGCCTTGTCACGGCTATGGTATTTTCAAAGATGAAGATGACATACATGATCGATGAGTTTCCATTTCGAGGAAAGTTATACGGAATCCATAAGAGACATGAATCAGCGAAAGGATCACCACGAGCATGGCATGCTCAATCACATCAGCCTCGCATTGTCATGAGGTCGCCTACACCTGTTATGTGGTCTCCATCCCCCCCACCTCCAATGATGATGGTTATGCATGATGGACGATATAACCTCACTCCATATTTTTGTTATTAGATGTTTTGTTTTGTTAGGTGGTAATTGATATGTAAATGCGTGATGATTAATTTTGAATGATGATTTCCCGGTCCACAATTTTGGATGGTTATACTGTATGTCTGTATTGATGTTAGGATTCTTCTTTATGAAAGAAAGTTCTTTTTACATTAAGCACAAAATTTTGTTTTGCGAGGATATTTTTGGAGTACCAAACATCAAGTGGAGTTTATTTATGAATCTCAAAAACTCGTAACTGGGATACATTTCAGGGCCAAATATAAAAGAAAGACATTAATCTTTGCAGTGATGTCCTCTATTTGGGCAGGCACTGGTGAAATGGGAGGGTTCACCAGTCACCACAAACAAAACACCTTCCATTGAGTGGCTCTCCTGTTGCTGTAACAAAAGTAACATCTGCAGCTCTTGAAACTCTCTGGCCTCGGTCCCTTCCGCCTCTCCTTCCCACATTCGATGATGACCTGCCGCTATTTCCACGGGAAGTTCCTCGTCCCTAGACACCATTGCTCTGTACATTATCCTCCCACCTGCATTACGAATAACAAAAGCCTAATCTGTTATGTTTTATTCTACTGATATAAGTATAAAAAAATGACTGGAACTACTCATGAGTTCAATGATTTGAGTGTAAATGATTATTTCAACTACACGAGAGACATTTCAGTGTGTCATATAAATTAACAAGATAGCTAGAATTTTTTGCTGCAACGTGCATGATTTTGAAATGAAGTGATCAATGGTGATTGACATGTTAATTCAACTGATTTAGCAGAAAAATCTGAAGGCATGTGTCATACAATTAAACAGATTAAAAGGAATCTCTTTCTTTGGCACCCATGAAATAAAGAAACTAGACTTAATGCGTTCCATGTGGATATATATATGTGCAAACTATATAAATGAATGCAAGTTTTAACATGTGTTAGAAATTTAAATGCTCAAACCATGCAATTCTAGGATGCACAAAGCTGGTGGCTTATAGATGGATATAGGAAGTCAAAATTGTATTATGAAGAAAAACTAGAAGCACATATTAGACAAACTAACAGATTAAGAAGTAGAGACTGCATTTGGGATACTGTCATGTGTTAGAAATTTGAAGAAATAATTCTTTCTTCTACTTCGCTAACTATGACTGCATTTACCCTGCATTTCGACAAGTTCTTCCTTTCTTTAGGCAGACTGCCCAATTACTGATTCAATGTCATGATATGCCTAATTTTTAAGGAAAAATTATTGACGGTGGATTAATTAACCTTCATGTATTACAAATTTTAAGATGCAAAAAAAAAAAAAAAATCCTTTAGAAAAGATATGCAAAACAATAAAAGGCATGCAAAACCTCTCTGCATACACCTAGAAAAAAATAATAGTAAAATATTAACATTATTTCATGAGGAATGCATTATTTAAAAAACAAATTAAACATTATCAGAGAGTCCGAGGAATTCCCACAACTGAGCTGTGTATAACTTATTTGTTTTTTTCACTTTTTTGGGGGGGCAAATAATAATAACATTCAGATGTTATAACTTGCTCAAAGATTACCAAATGTGGCATCTATAGATAATTGAAAATTTTGGGTAACTAACGAGTGATTTTATTGTGTGTACTTATCAATGCAAAATAAAGGTATGACTTATGCAATCTCCAACAAAAAAATCATGCAAGATACCGTCAGCCTTGCAGAAAATCACCACACAGACCATTCATCACACAATTTTTCAAGTTTTTCTTTTTTTAACAAAAAATTATTAAGGAACCCGTGGATTGCTAGTGGTAACAGCTCCTCCCAAACAAATACGAGCAAAAAGTAAAGGATGATTTCTAGAATGAACGGTCTGAATCAGGTCTATCCAGGTTCTTTCTGAAGGTTCCGTGAATTCAGTTCCGTTCAACCTAATAAAACCAAAGCAAAGATGGATGAATGCCTCACCTAGTCTCACTTTAAAAAATATGTGAAAGCACAGGTCCGATCATGCCAATTCCTTTCCCAATGTAGAAGAGATGCCCCAATTTCAGGTTTGGATATTGAATTTGTGCAATGGATAAAAGAATGAATTAGCCTATCACTTATATGTAATGTTCAAAGAGTTTCTTCCTTCTGGACTTCAAACCACTCCCCTAATCTAAAGAGAATGTACAGTTTCAACTGCATGCAAATTGTTTGTTCTTGATGAGTTAAAAATCATACCTTACATGGTCAGAAAGTTTTCTATCGAGTATCTTGTCCTTTACCTAAAATGCCAAGAAAACCAATAACTCAGTAGATCAACAACAAATATAAAAAAAATAATAGGTCTAGTTCTAATGGTACTCACCTTTGGCAACATATGTTTTTGTATCATCTTGAATTGTCACTTCATCCATTTCCAAACGGTGGGCTTCATTTGGATGAGAATGAAATATGTAAACTTTTTTATTTCTTTTTCATATAAATTATACACACACACATGTTTTTCATTATATAAAGTATTTCGAGAAAAGAAAAAATATCATAAGTTCATAGAACAGTGAAGGGCCTCAAAAAAACATTAATACAAAGTACAAAGTCATTAACATCATCCAAAGTGTTTATTAGAGACAAAAAATATCCATATATCAACTCCCATATAGTTTGGATTCTAATGCCCTATATATAAGATTAGGTTGTTAAACCACATAACCAATTTAGCAAGTGAACTTATGTTATTTTTCTCTTCTAAAATAAAGAAAAATTAAAATAAATTTTAAATTGAGATAGATCTAATAAATATCTTTAATTTTAAATTTGAAATATTAAAATATATTTATGATCTAAGGAAATCTAATTTAAAATCTTAAATTTTTTAATAGATATAAGTAATTACTAAATTTATGACAGACAAAAAAACAAAAATGAAAATTGGACCACTTTCCTTTTAATAAGTATATATATAAAAGTGTGTTGCAATCTTCCATTTTAAAAAATACAGGATATATGCAATTGTTATTTGTTAAATTTTAAAGAAAGTAAAAATGAAATAAAAAAAACGTGTGTCACTTTCTAACAACTATATAAATTTTAGGACCATCCGATGATTAGGTTGTTATTTTCAATAAGTTAATCTCCGTTACTTTCTTTTCTAAACTTACCACTCTAATCAAAGGAAACACACTTAAACTTTGTAGAACTACTTTTCTTTTTATTAATTTAATTGATTTACATAAAATCCCTTCACATCCTTTAAGAAAAAACAAAAAGCAAATATACAAAACAATTAATATCATTAAAAAAAGCTATCAAAACCTTCCTATAATGACTCATAATATATTTCTATATATATTAACGTATTCAACAAGTAATAAAAAAAAATCAATGATATGATTCTCCCAAATATTCTCGTAATCAATTATTTCCATCTTTATTAACCTTCCTTATTTGGCTATGTTAGATATGGCAACTTCAAATCAGTCCCCAATCCAACGGTCAGTTAATGTAACCCTCCTAAACCTATAAAAGACCAACCCCCCCAACACCCACTCCTTCACAACTTCATTCGATTAAAGAAAAAGAGAGTGAAAAGAGAGAGATGACGAAGAACAACATCAACGTGGTCTGGGCTTCCAATCTCGACTACGAGTTTCGGCGCATCGTGACCCTCAGTCACACGTACCGATACATCGCCGTCGACTTCGAGTACCCGGGAGTCATCGTTCAGACGGCCCGAGACGCTTCGGCCACCACTCGCTACGCGGACATGAAGTCCAACGTCGACTGCATGAACCCCATCCAGGTCGGGCTCACCCTCTTCAACGACAACAACAACGACCACCACCTTCCATCATATATGACGTGGCAGATCAACCTCAACGGCTTCAACCCCGAAACCGACCTTCAATCCCGGCCGTCGATCGAGTTACTGAGGAGGAGCGGTGTTGACCTCGAGAGGAACCGCGCGGTGGGTGTCAGCGAATCGGTATTCGCGGATCGGATGATGGAGCTGCTGTTCGGTGGAGGGTTGTTGGAGTGGGTGACTTTTCATGGCTTGTATGATCTTGGTTATCTGGTGAAGATCATGACACGGGGAGAGCCACTGCCAGACACGGTTTTGGAGTTCATGCGTCGAGTGTCTTATCTGTTGGTAACGGTGTATGATATCAAGTACATCGCGGGGGTTTGTGATGGGTTGAAGGGAGGAGAGATCGGATTGATGGCGGTTTCAAAAATATTGAAGGTGGATATTGAGGATGGGAGGCATCATCAAGCGGGATACGATAGCCTTGTCACGGCCATGGTATTTGCAAAGATGAAGATGACATACATGATTGATGAGTTTTCATTTCGGGGGAAGTTGTACGGACTCCATCAGAGACACGAATTGGCATGGCATCCTCAATTACAACAGCCTCATAGTGTCATGTGGTCTCCACCCCACCACATCCAATGATGATGGTTATGCATGATGGAAGATACAGCCACGGCACATATTTTTGTTATTAGATGTTTTGCTTTATTAGGTGGTCTTGATGTGTAAATGCATGAAGAAATTTTTTGAATGATAGATTTTCCAGTTTCCAGTCCACAATTAGGTCCTGTTGGTTATAATAAATTGATGTTTTGGATTCTTCTTTCTGAAAGAATGCTCTTTTTACATTGAGCACAATTTTGTTTTACAAGAATATTTTTTTGAGTACCAAACATCAAGTGGAGTTTCTTTATGAATCTAAAACACTAGCAACTGAGATACATTTCAGGGCCAAATATATGAGAAAGACCATTAATCTGTTCAGTGATGTCCTCTATTTGGGCAGGCATTGGCGAAATGGGAGGGATCACCACAAACAAAACACCTTCCATTGACTGGCTCTCCTGTTGCTGTAACAAAAGCAACATCCGCAGCTCTTGAAACTCTCTGGCCTCGGCCCCTTCCGCCTCTCCTTCCTGCATTCGATGATGACCTGCCGCCACTTCCGCGGGATGCTCCTTGTCCCTGGACACCATTGCCCTGAACATTATCCTCCCATCTGCATCACAAATGACAAATGCATGATCTATCATGTTTTATTCTACTGGTATACAAGTCTAAAAAATGACTGGAACTACTCTTGAATTCAGTAATTGAGTATAAAGGTGAATTCAATTACTTATGAGACATTTCAGTGTCATAAAAATCAACAACAAGCCTAGAATTGCAATGCATGAAGTGATCACCGGTGGCGGTGAACAACATGCTGATTCAACTAATTTAGCAGAAACATCTGAAAAGGTATCATATGATTAAACATATTAAAAGAAATATCTATTTACCGCTTTTTTAGCATCATGTGCTGCAAATATCTATGTGCAAACTGAAAAAATGAATGCAAATTTCAACACGTTAGTATCTAGATGCTCGAACCATGTAAATCTAGGATGCACACCCCAGTGGCTTAAGCATGGAAAAAAAAAAAAAAACTAGAGGCACATTATGAGAAGTTTATATTTTCACGTACACAAAGAAATCACATTCCCGTGATTGGCAGGAATAGAACTTCCGGCCTCTATTTGTAGCTGTATTAGCAGTTCGCAGAACACATGACTCCCCACAGGTGCACTGGATTTGATTCCCCCCTGGTTCACCAGATTGGATTTGATCTATTAGAGTAAATTCAACACATCTATAATACAAAAAATGGACTGTTACAGGGGAAAGAAGGATTAAAAACTAATTTTCAATACCATTAAGGAAAAAAGGTTATGATTTAAAGAAGCCATTGAAAATTGAAATGAGGTGATTTATGTATGCATAAGCACACTGTCCCTCTAAATATCTGGCATTTTATGCATGTTCTGCATGCAGAGAGCTTCATGGAAATGGATTGCCTAATTTAGAGCTTCATGGCATATCAAAGAAATGAAAGGTATCAGATTCCATACTTCAGCATGCAATTATTTGCATAAGAGGAGTTGGGTAGGGAAGTTCCAATTATCTTTACCATTTTGAGAATCCACAGGTCTTGCAGGACGAACAACCTGTGCATTAGGACCTTGAAAGGGACAATCATCTGAAGAATGCCCCACTTGCCTACAGCGCGCACAGGCAGGCCTTGTGTTTCTTCTTTGGGAATTACTTGAAGGTTCAGCAGATCTTTGTCCTCTTCCTGATAGACAAAATGAAACAAAAGGTCAATGCCATTCATGCAGCCTCATAAATTCTTGACCAAAAGAGGGAGAAAATTTATTCTGATAGAATTTCAGTGAAAAATAAATAACTATTTTATAGGAAAAAAATAAATATCTATCAGTGATACAATAGAATGATAATCAGTAATTGAATGAGACTATTTGTTGTTCCCAGAGAATTGCTTACTCATTTGGGATTTGAGGAGATTTTATGAGGTCTCCAAGTTAGATGATAAAACCAGCATTAGAGATGAGAGAATAAAAAAAGCAATAGAATTACCACACACAAACAAAAGATTTACTTAGGAAATTACCTCCATTAACAGGGAAATTAAATCTGACATCATAATCTGAGAAAGGAGGACAAAAAGGTGGTCCCTCCCTTATTCTCCCTATCATATAAAAAAGATGTGTAACACTTTTACTTTTGCATACCTCTGGTGTTAAACCATCAGTGGTCATAAGATTGGAATTTTATATCAAGTATGAGTAATAATATAACACTATTACTATGTAGGAGGCGCTTGAGCACACATTCTGTTGTTTGGCCAATATGACCAATATCAACTGCCTTATCTAGATATGTTCCACAGCTTAACAAATTGTGTAAATGAGCATATGAGAATCTAGAAAAGCACGAGCACGCTATTCTATTCATTATGTAACAGACAAATAGTATATAAAAGTTAAGAACTACCTGGTATGCTAGACTGGTTGCGAGAACCTGTTCCACAAATTTCAATTAATTCTCTAAGAGTCTCATCACAGCCACCAACACAACCTAGTAAAAAAAAATGGAAGTTAGTCAGAAAAGCTAAACAACCAAAAACAGCTAATGAATAACTTCATCATAAATACAGAGAACAGATACTAATATTCCATTTGGGAAACTTCAGATTAAATGAACAACATGCACATGTACCATAATTCTGAAATGGTTAACAAAGTTAATGTTGACTAGTAAACAACGTGTTAATTTTTGCATCACTTGAATCACTGTCATATTCAATCAAAGTATAAGAATGGAAATGCAATAATCTTCTTCTTTCAAGGAAGGATAGCTCACCAAATGAAATTATGATATTGTGTGAATCTCCTGAGGGAGGCAGAGGACAGAACCACCGAAAATAAAGAAAATCATACAATCTCAAAAATATGCTAATGAGGGAATAACACATGATCAAGGCCACGTAGCAGTAGTCATCAGAAGAAAAGAATGCATGTTTAGACGATTCAAATACTGAAAATGATCATGAGAAGAACAGACAAGTAGCATCACTATAGCATTCGTCAGAGCATCTCTTCATAGTGCATCTTTTGTGAAGTAAAAGGGTGCATGTTCAGATGACAAGAGAATGATGATCATGAGGATGGAGGACAATCAGCATCGCATAACATTCAACAGAAAGAAAAAGTTTCATGTTAAGATGAATTGATTACTGAATGAGAAAATGAGATCATGAGGAAAACAAGGCAATCAGCACCATTGTAGCATTCAATCGGAAATCTTAGTTGGCTAGCTGTGATCTTATCCATTCAAATTCAATCGAATCTCTTTAATATAATAATAATAGTAGACTCACAAAAATACAGGTCACATAGAGAACAACTGTACAAAGCAACTTATTTTATCTTTTCAATTGCCTGCACATTTAAGGAGTTTCACCATTGCTGAAGTGTTGGAAGTAGGATGTTCCTTTCGTCCTGAGTCTCCTGACTCCCACCTGACTATGTTCCCTTTCAACTTCTGTATTTTGTTGTTATCATATTAATAAAATGTGGTGAACAGGAAAAAAAGGAGTTTCACCTTAGATTAAATATGAAAATAATGTGGTGACTAGATTATATTTAGTTACTTCCAGAGGTAATGCATGGAAAAAGAGTGTTTTGAGTTCACTTCAGGCAACACCATGCATTGCAGATATCAAGAAAACAATACGAGGAAGCATGTAAGATAGGATATTCTCCATCCAGAAAGCAAAAGGTTAATGACTTTTCCAAGATTTTTTTTTTTTTTTTGCTTGGTAAAGATTGTATTACTATAACTGACAATGTACAAGGAATTACAACTCCACGCAGGAGTATACAAAATAAAACCAAAAAGGGGGAAACAATAGGCCTTTTTTGTGCTTATGCAATGTAAAATATTTTCTAAATAAAGAAGATATCTGGAATAATTAACTGAAAGAGACCATCACATGCTGCACTTACCCAAATGGTTAACATCATAATTCGGTGGAATCTCCAATCGACGGAACTTCAATTGAATTTTGTAGATAGGTCCTATGAACAATAAAATCACATATATGATGAAGGAAAAGGTCCACAAAACATGAATTATTATATAATATTGGGTGTGTGTGTGTGTGTGTGAGAGAGAGAGAGAGAGAGTTCACCCAATTTAGATGATAGAATAAATCAAATCAAATTCAGTGAGTGAAAAACCTGGATTGCAGGAGTTGCAAACATCGCTGCTGACAGTTGCTTCTGCTACGGCTCCTGGAAGCCACACTACATTCCTACACTGCAAAAGGCAAACCAGCTTGCTAATAGGACCCTTAATTATACATTCAAACAAAAGTCAAGAATAAGAAAACTTGGGAAAAGGCAAACTGACATTTTCCTATCAGAAATAAGTTTCACTCCTCCAATATTTCTTTCCATGCCCCTAAATTTTTATCATAATAAGAGGAATTTGACATAACCAATGCCCTTACTTTTATGTCATTAGCACATTATTAAATTCACTCATTGCTTCTTTACCTCTCTCCCCCAAAAGACACTCTCCAACATCTTGAGAATATCCAATCCAATTAACACCCCCCCCCCCCCCCCCAACCAAACACACACACAAACAACAACCCCAGAGACCCATGCAACCAATGCACAACATCTAGGCAAAGATCTTTTCCTAAGTCTCAAACAGAAACGTTACTAGAAAGAACCATGCATTTGCCTCTTAATCTCCCTGCCCTGTAATTTCAACATCATTCAACAATTTAATCTTATAATCAGTCTTACTACATCTAAATTATTCTATACTCCACCTCTGTTAGCCCTCCTCTAGCCAAATATAAATTTATAATATCAAATTCCTGAATTTCCAATCTTCCTTATCCTTGTACTTCTAAGTCTTTCAAATTCAATCATATAATCATTTTCAATTTTTTAACCAAGACCGCTTTATTTAGAAAAAAAAAACACAAATAATTGTAAAACAAACAGATGCAGTAACAATTACACAAGGATCAACAAAACACAGATAGGGATTGGAAAACCCACTTGTGGAAAACGCAAACATCCAACCATAAAATTTCCGTCCTGCATCCAATGAAGAAGATTTCAGAACAAACAGAGAAGGACTACTCATACCAATGACCAAAAGTCACTGTCAAACAAAACTGATACAGCGCCACAAATAATCAAACAATGTATATGACAGTTCTACACGAATACAATGTACCCTTTGTAACAAGCATGTTGAGGTTTCAATAAACCATAATATACCACCGTATTCCATCCAAGGAGCATAGAAAAGTTTTCAGAAGGATATATCTCACAAACATGCTTCAATGGTTCAGTATCATTTGAATTCTATGTAGTGAGGTTGAACAGCAGAACAGGCACAGAATTTTCAGGAACATTGTACATAAAATTAAAAACTGTACTGAAAATGTTATCCTGCAGCAATATGAACTTTGAAGGATATGGTATTCCAAATAACATGTTCACCTCAAGTTACAATTCTGCAAGAAACAAAACAGGACAGCAAGGAATTTGCAGTACGAGATATTTTAGGTTTTGCCTGGAAGGTATGAAAGCACTTGTACAATGTTATGCATGAAGTGATCCAACAAAGAATAAAGTAAAACACGGAATTAGACTGTTGGAATCAAATATTCCAGATAAAGTCACATGAATATATTGTATATACATAGACAATCTTTATATGCAAGCATAACACCATCTTTCAAACTCATAAAGGATCATGCATCATGAATTCACCTAGTAAAATACAAAGCGGGAAGAATTATGAGGCTTCGTGAACAATTTTAAAAGTTGATAAGTAGATAAGAATGAGGGATAAATATAGTATCATGATGGAAATAGCAAGGAAGATAACTGAGCTTGATTTGTTTTATTCTCTCATGGAGGGTTGGCAATATGAATGGCACTGTAGTTATCACAGTTAAGAAGGTGGGAGTAGACAAGATGACACTCAAATCATAGGGAAGGCAATGAAGCCTAAGGATCTCAACTGTTTAATCAGCACATACATTAAGACTCAACACTGTAACAGGAGTCAATATATTACAATAGGATCTCCAATTGTGAGGATAAGTAGAGAAGAATCAGGTAATGTTACCATAAAGGTATTAATGAACCCACAGGAAAGCGGCAAAGTGAACAAATTGGGTAGCACTAATATATGTAATGTTGGGGACTTGGGGTGGATATGATCAAGTATACTCCACTCACCAACCTAAGATACCCAGGATCTGCAAGAAGCTTGACATCAGTGATCAGTGGGACAAAGCTTCCATGAATCTCCATCAGAATTTTAGCAGTTCGATTGTCAAACAAGTGTGACGTGTAATAAAATATAAGGATGACAGATTGTCAAATCTGAGGAATCATTTTTTTTTTAATTAAAAGATCCCTTGAGAAGAAAAACCAGAATCAAGGATGAAAAAACAGAAATATTAGATCAGGAAATTGCATCAAATCATTTGGAATCTGTAACGAGAATTGTTGGTTTCTATGCTGGTAAAAAAAAACATCACAAGAAAAATACATGAGTAGACTATAGTCCACAGCTTGTATCTTTCAAAAATAAGGAGATTGAAAAAAACTTGTATTTAATATAATGATGGGAACCTCATCATTCAGTTATCAAATTTCAAGATACAGATAAAAACATATTACCGGTCTTTGTTTCAGCACCATATCAGACTCTAGGCACACACCACAGCGACGCACAGTTCCGATTACACTATTTTGTGCCTCATTACCAGGTCTGTTAGATCTGAAACACAATAAAGGTGTACATTAGTATATAATTGGTATATATAAGAATGTGCAAGATCTCAATTGCTTGCTTCTAAAGGGAAAAAAATGCAAGTACCTTTCAAAAAAATTACCCATTGCTTCAAACAGTTTCTCTTTCTTCAACCTAGCCTGGATCGACCAAATTAATTCGTAATTGTACCCACATAGGCACGTATTAATAGGCAAAGAGAATTTAATAAAACTAAGTGAAAGGACATGCATTGATGGCCGCACAGGAATTGATAATCAGTATGACAGAAAAGCATTACAACAAGGGTAATGACAGAAAAGCATAAAAAAAGGGTATACGATTTTCTAGTTCTATAGGACAAAACATTTGAGCTTCATCATCATTTAGGTTGTAAACATCAAAATTATCCAAACTATTATGATCATAAGCCAAGGAGTCAACCTTCATAGAGAAAAAAATGATGGAAAATGGGCTAAATAGGAGCATGCATGTTCACAGATACTAGTGAGTTTACATATAATCACATGACCAGCATAAATATGAGGGTATTAGATTTGGTCCCAGCTACCCAACAAAAAGAGGACCTTGCACAGGAATCATTGGAACAATCAAATTCGTATACTTAAACTCATACTGTTAGAAGGATGTTCTAATAAAGCTGACAAGTGATCAGAAAAAATACCCCTTAAAATTCATTACTGAATCTCATACAATGTAAATCAGATTGAACCTATTTGTGATTAAGATAACAGTAAAACCAATTCACATTTACATGAAATGATAAACCCAAAATTCATCATTATACAAAATAGAGCAAAAAAACATGAAAATTCAGAAATAGAACAGACTGTTATATCTGTTGAAAACTGAAGTTTCAAAGTCATGCAGCAAGAAAAAACAGCTAACTAATTTAGAATAAGCACTTCTTGTAATCTTACATCTACAAAACAAGCCTTCATTTGCTGTAAGCAGGTCTCCAGAACTTCAGATTTCCTCTTTGTACCTATGCTAACTGCTTTCATGTCACACTCCATCATAGCTCTGAGGTACGGTTTCCAAAGCTCATACCTGAAATGGGTCCATGGATACATCACCATAAAAAGGCAGTTATACAAGAAATGCATGAGAAATTTGAAACTCCATTTTAATAAAAGGTGGTTCTATTTTGAAAATAATTTAAGGATTGCGTATATGTTAAAAGGCACCCGAGCATGCATTCCCTGCACAGGTGGAAGGGGGGGGATATACAAAAGAACGCCCTAACCCCAGTACCCAAGCTCCCTTGTCAGCCTGCATTGCTGTTTAGCTCCTTCATGTCCCCAACCCATTACACATGTTTGTGTTGAAATACGAAGGAACATATTAAACATGGCCACATAAAATAAAAAAAGCTCATATTAGAGATCTCATAGACACAGAACATCCAACTCTCATAGCCATATACTGTATCATAGGAAATGAATTCCATAATTACTACTTTTTCACCTCCAACAATTTGGAGATCAATGTTCAAATACTCATATACGCACATTTAAATCTGTAACCAAATTTAACAAACTTATCATAAAGTGCACTTAAAATCTGATCGTCTTGAAACTTAAAAAATAGAATACATTTCGTATCAAAAAAAAAATAGAATACATGTTTTCTGTTTATTATTTATCCTCAATATGTTATCCAATGTGTCACTAGAAATAAGAATTTGGATACCTTCATGTAAGAAGAAACATGTCGGTAAGAAAATAAGATATTACATTGCAAACAGAAGTCTCACAAAATGACAAACACACTCGTGTATTGATTAAAGATATGTGCATAATGGGAAAAAAAAATATGGCAAGTGATAATGGTATACCCCATGTCATCGTATCCCATCACTAATGCTTCCCCCTACAATTTCAAAAAAACATTGAATCAGCCTTAGAACTACCAATCAAAAGAATATGGATTTCTAAAGTGTGATAAATTCTGTCAAGAGAACTGCCAATCAAAAGAATATGGATTTCTAAAGTGTGATAAATTCTGTCAAGTAACAAAGTTCAACGATTTTTTTTACTTTAAAGCATAAAACAGAAATCGCATCTAGAACTCCAAAGTCCAAAGAATAATACTAACGCCAGAAATTAGAATCACTGTGTTGGTAACGAATTTACATTAAAATTTTTAATATTAAAAATGAACATATATGCAAGGATGAATCTATGAACAATCTAAGAATGTAACCAAATTCACTGGTTGCTCTAGGAATTACCCATAGAATTATGCATCATAGGAAAATGCTTGATTTATCCCAAGCAATTTAACAGCTTGCTTACCCAAACAATCCCTCAAATGGTTCACTTCCAACAAAATCTGAACAGTCGAATGTTATAAGAAATCGAAAACCTCATATATTATGAGGTTTTGCATCATTTGAATGCTTATAAAATGTTACACATGAGAAAATCCAACGTTTACAATCAATTGCTCCTGTACTACTACAAGCCATCTGATGGTGAATGGTATATTCATTTAATATTTAATCTTAATCCATAACTGCATTTGTCTAGTTGACAAAGGGGAATTGCTCCTCTATGGGCTCTTTCTTTCTTCTTCCTTTCTTTTGTGTTTGTTTTGTTTTATTTTTAAAATTTTCATCCTGGGATCCCTCATCTCCTTTGTTCGAGCAGCAGTAGCAGCAACAACAACAACAATGATAACAATAATGATAACAACAACAACAATAATAATCTATAAAACTAAACATCATAAATAGAATTGCATGAACATCAGAATCCAATTACAATGGCCTAAAGAAGTGCAATAAATAAATAACTATATAATGAATGGATAAACTGAGTAAAAATCAAAAAATGGAAATGAGAAGCTAAACCACAAAGTATTACCAAATTTGTTGGCGAAAAACGAGTGTTAGAATCTTTAGTTGCATAGCATCGATCAAGCAGCTTCTTTATGTGATCATGCATGGTCGCATCCGTGCCAATGCCTGCCTAAAAGACAAAATGACAGGAGTTCTAATTTGAAGACAGACTTAAGCAATGTTCAATGTCAAACAGACAAATGCAGTTAAAAGAATGAACCAATGATGAAGTCGATCACATCAGTAACTAAACAACACAACCAATTTCACCTTGTCCATACAACTTAGTAGATCAGATTCACTTAACAAGGGAGGTGGTCTTGTAACACCTGAGTCGAGAGTTAATGCTGTCGGCATAAACTGCAATGCAAGGAAAAATATCCAGCCAATCATCTAACTTTATACAACAATGGAAATATAGATACAATATTCAATTATGTGCATGTGCAGGAAAGGAAAGGAATTCAGACAACCACAGCAGGAGAAGAACTCTTCAGAAAACAAGAGATCTCCATATATCTTACACACTAAGTGATGCTATTTAAAAAGATGAAAGAAAAAGAAAGACTCCCAGAGCCCGCAGCAAATGAAATTTATTGCAAACAAGGAGATGTATGAAAGATGAACATGATCATGATATTTAAATCTGCTTCAACAAAGCTTAAAGGTTATCAGAATTCTGATAAACCATTGGGACAATAACTAGTGCCTTCCATACCAGTCAGTGTTTTTCCTATTTTGTCAGTATGATTTTTGAGGAAATAACTATTTGCATTTGGGAAATAAATGGCTCTAGTATCCACTGATAATTGATGTAATAAGTGGAATTGACTGCTGGAAAAATTAGAATGTTCAAATAAGCAACTTACATGAAGTCAAGCAGGAAACAGTAAAAGTTGACGAAGTAACAGGCTTCACTTATTCATGAAAAATTTATAAATTCATGCAACAGACCTGTTGTCCAACAAGGTATGCAGGGATTAATGAACCTCCCCAAGATTCAAACCGGTATACATCCAAGTAATTTTTCTGGAAAACAGACAAACCCAGTATAAGGAATTTAGGAACTTCACAAAACAATTTTAGTAGTTAAGACGTTCTTGTTTGTTATGAGAGCACCATGATCATGCAACATAATTGTAGAAAAGTTCAAAAATAATATTTAAAATAATGTGCCAGTAGCAGTGCAGTGAAAAAATAAAGCATGGTCAACCTAGCGCTTTAAAAAACTTTGTGCGTTCATGGAATCATGTAACAGTCCAGAGGACAGCAATCACATCAAATGGAGACAAGGAGACAGCTATTTCAATGGGAGGGCTTTAAATGTAAAAGAGCAAGGTTTGAAGGATTGAGAATCAATTTCACATAGAGCAATTCCAACATTGATACAGGTGGTATGATACACATAAATTACACAGTACAATGTCAGTTTTTTTCTTTATCTGATCCCCTTTCAACCACTTAATAATCTGTTGTGCGCTCTTTCATAAACACTTTTCTATGTTTCTATAAATTTAGAGATTAAATCATGTAAGTTAGAAACACCAGAAAAAATTATATGTTTCTAGTCACTTCATATTCCTCCCAAAACTTTTTTTTCTTTTCTATGTTTCCTATAACTTCAAATTTAAACCCTATAATTTAGAAACAGAAAGGAAAAGTGGAAAAACAAGAAAAAAGACAAACAGGAATAACAAAAGAAAAGAAAGTATCTTATTCTTTTTTTAAATGTTTTACAATTCTTCATTTCCTATTAAAATATAAGTTTTTATTCAACTCTTGTGTTAATCAGTTCTAATATAATTTGGTGAGCACCACCTTTCTCATGGGAAAATGCTATAATGTAGGAGGGAAAAAAAATGGAAAAGCAAGTAAATGAAAGAAAAAAACAGAAAATACAAAAATGGAATGCATCATTTTGTACCCTCAAATTATGCAAATCACAGGATTAGGAATGATTCATGTTGATTCTCCCTATCCTGTTTCTAAGTTAAAACTCTAGTAAGTTGAGGTCATAAAAAAGCAACAGACAATTTGGTCTAGTGGTATAATTCTCTCTTTGGGTGTGAGAGATCCCGAGTCCATTTTTCAGAGTGCCCCCTGGTTTCCATGTCAATGCTCAATGGCTTTAATTACTTTCCCATTCAAAAAAAGTTGGGTCACAAGTTGGTTTGTAATTGGCTTCATGAAAATTTTAATTGTGTCATACATGTCAATCAGGCAACCTTCATCATTGAACAATAGTTTATTTCTATTTTTCTGGTAAAGGGATCACTTGAGGACAGAATCAAGATGACGGGAAGCTCATCAAGGTTACATTATAGAGGAATTTTCAAACCCATACAATGAAAAAATTGTTCAATTTCTGAATAATATGCTATGTGTTGTTCTCATCATAATCACAAAAAATATTGTTTTAAGAAAAAACATATGCAAAGTCAAATTTATGGTAATAAACCACTATTATTTAAAAATATAATTTACCAAATGAACATTTTAAGGATTAAACTCTAGATGTTCCTTTAATACAAGTCTGATAGAATAATAGTAATTCATATATACAGCTGCATCCCAGATATGCACATTATTTACATTACAAAAAGGTTTATATAAAGTAAAACTAGGTGTACGTATTTCTCACAATATTTGATTATGAGACGATTGATTTGCATTCTTATTAATATACCATATAAAACAAGGAAATATGCATTAATAATAATAATTTCAAATTGAAAGTAAAACCAGAAAATATGAGAACCATGTAACCAACAACACTTACTGCTAGTATCGTACGCCCTGAGGCAGAAAAACTTTCACCAGCGATATCAATTTCAACAGTAGTCTCAGAACCTACAGCCGGCTGTGAGACGCAAGCAAGGAAGTGGCGAACAACAAGTTCATACAATTTCTGCAAGATTAATAATGTGATAAACAATATCATTTTCCATCTTTTTTGTGCCAAAATTAACCTCATGCCACTATCATCAATCATTCTGGCTAAAAATTTGGGGACCATAAGAAGTAAGAGAAAAAAAAACTGTGTGGCCAAAAAAGTCAATATAATTTTCTGCATGCATTTGGCATACATTATGATCTTGGGTCCACCCAGATTCTCCCGCAGAAAATTTCGTTGGATGAATTGGTGGGTGTGCTTTATCATCATGCCCTCCATTACCAGGGTTTTTCCATAGTCTTTCTTCAGGATCCAAAAGTCGTTGTGCGTAAGATCCCCATGAAGGATGACCAACTTGTTCTTGCACAATTGCCTGCGCCAGAAGCAGATAAAGGACAACTGTCCCTTGAGAAAACACAGTGTTACCATCAATTAATTTCTGGCATTAATTATAGTTACCAACATGCAGATTTGTATTTGGCGAGAACGAATCTGTCTCTGTACGCGGATAACTAATGAATCCAGCTTGGTAAAGTTCTTCCGCAACCTAGAGATAAAAACATGCCATAGTAAAGAGAGAATCGAATGGAAATAAATTTGCTTTGGCAATTGGCCACAACAGATAAAAGTTCGTAAACCACAAGAAGAATAATTATAGAAAGGTTCATAATCAGTTGTACAAATTGCATGAAGTTTTGCAATCGCAAGGCCTGGATAAAATCTTTCAACAAGTACATAGTAAATGAGGGCGTCAGCCTACCGCTTCACTAAAAAAAAACGAGTGCATAGTAAATGATGGGAAAATAGTGAAATTTCACACGTCCATGTTTTTCAAAATGGACATAATTATATTTTCATGAAGCAGAGGCGAAAAATTGTCAGAAATTTCATGAAAATATGAGTTTGAACCTCTGTAAATGGTAGAGGGCATAGTACTGCTTAAAGCTTCTAGTTTTGACAGACAGAATTCAATATGAAAAAAAATATCTTTAGGATGCAACTAACAATCAAAACCACAATTATTGATGACTAATAACAATTTCAACATTTTTATTATTAAAATAGATTAAATAATACTTTTCATTAAATGACATGAACAAAAATCAAAACACAACCAAGAACCATATGACAGGAATATCCGCTCTTCACCTTCATTGTGTGTTCAGAACTCATTCTGAAATATCGGGATGCACGTTTTTGGAGCTCAACGGTACTCAACGGGAATGGCGGGTACTTAAGTTTCTCCTGATGTCTAACTTTTGTAACCTGAAATAGCAGGATGACTGATGCGTTTAAGACTGAAATTAACTGCTTATATTTTTTGTAGAAAATGAAGGCCTTACAATATAAAGAACATAGTAAATTATCACTCACAGTTGCTGTGGGTTCTTCTACACACATTTCATATATTATCACAGCACAAGCATGATCAAATAAATGGCCTCGCCTGGAGGGTAAGAAAAAAGTGGAATTAGCCTCACACTCCATGGAAAAGCAAACAAAATAAAATACTGTTCAAGAAAAAAAAGGCATTTACATCCAATTAAAAGTAGCAGTTCCATCATCTGAGGTATGGGAACAATTTATTGTCCAGAATTCTTCAGGCTCGTGGGATTGTATCTCCCAGTATCTTTCCACAATAAATCCAAGTGTAGGGAACTGAAAAGAACAAAGAAAAATTAAAGAAGGTTTCAAGATATATAATTTTGCCATGAGATTGATGAATGAAGTGCACAGGAAGCCAGTGTACAACAACAGTCACGAGGCAAACCTGACAAGGACCATAGCTCAAAACAAGATTCCTGTCATCCCCTGCAAAATCTAGCACAAACACATCTCTTAGCAGCATAGTCTGAAACCTCGTGAAAGAGGCACCGATGCGAAGATCTATTTCCTGGCAAATTCATATCAATCAGATATAGTATTGATGGAAGCCAGTTCCCAAACAATAAAAGAGTAGAGTATGAGTTGAGATCCTCAACTTGGTGAGGATATTGCTTAGAGAGGGGGGGAGAGAGACAGAGAGAGAGAGAGAGTAATGGAAGTCTCACTACATTGAGTGCAGAGGCCCCGCCATGGAATGTCAATCTGTCTGAGTCAGTTGCAATGTGGATGTATTGTTGCAAGATACACCATACTTTTCTAATAATAATGCTGTTTTTTTATAATACTAATAATAATGCTGTTTGATTGCAAATATATAATATCTTTTGATTTAACCACTTAGGCTAGAAGCAAAGGCCAAAGGCACAACCAAAAAGAATAAATTTGTACCCACATAATCCCACAGCTCATCCCACCCCAATTACCACTTGAAAGAGAATGCAAAAGGCATTTTACAGGCATGTTTGAACCAAAAAAGAAAGACAAGTGCAATGTCCACTGCCTGAAATCAAAGAAGCATGATTCCATCTGAATCCTCATAAAACCTTTTCTTGCATCACTATAAGCGCATGATGAACCAACAAAAATGCTAGCGTCATACTAGATAAATAATCAAAATAAAAAACTCAAAAAGAAAAGGACTCCTAATTCACCTGCCTGGCATCCACTGCATCTGCAAACAATTTGTTCGGACGAACAAGATTTTGAACTGACTCATGTATTTCCCTGTCATTCCATACACAGCATGTTAAAGGAGCAATGATGATGTCTCTGAGAATTCAAAATAGCAGGATGGCAAAGAACTGACCTGTCAATTAAAGCAGAGAATCGAGCCCTCCATATATTGAGACGATTATTCACAGCCGTGCAAATTTCCACCACTTCAAATGCAATATTTTCACCTTCCCTATCGCAATCAAGCCACAACACCAGCCACTGGCACCTTCTAGCTTCCTCCTCCAGAGTCTTCTGAATATCCAGCTTATCCTGCACATCAAAAAAATCAGTGACAACAAACAGCTCATGAATGAACCACAAAATTGTGACGAAATGAAAAGCACTTGTCAACTGAGAAGCTCTTTGTAAGCTATAATCCGATCCACGATTGTTGTTCCACAGTTGGAATATCAAACCCCCAGGTGGGAAGGAGAATACACTAAACAGCTAGAACACTCAACAATCTTTATCAGACTTCACGAATACTACTCCAAGGATCTTTTTGATGAATGAGTATGCTCATACTGCAGTACACCTTCAAACGGCAGTGGTTGGTTGTACTGAATAACAATTTTTTATTTTAAAACAAAAGAGTTCTCCTTCAATAATACAGAGGTATTTCCACTAACAAATCCATATGTTCCCCAATCAGACCAATTAACACAGATGGATGTTCAAGTTGAATCAACAAGTTTAAGTATGCCCATATTTCTTTTCCCAAATCTGCCAACCAAATTGATGTATCCCAACACCCCTTTTTTTTTTTTTTTACATTTTCACTTAAGCAATCTGTCATCTAAATGTAATTCATCTGAACACCTACAATTAAAATTCTGCATCAATCAAACCAATTAAGACATTCACGCAAAAAAAAAAAAAGGGGGCAATGAAAGTCAAGTGGGCATGAAATACAAATTCAACATTAAAACTGCTCACAGGGACATTTGTTACATCACATTCACTTTGGAACATATTCGACTTAATAAAAGGCACTCATTGAAAACAAACATTTAAAAAAAAACAAAACACATTTTCAATCAAACAGAGAGACATGAAACACATATTTAAAAAACATCTAATTATTGATCAATAGAGATAAGGAGGGATCGAACGAAACGGACTTGGGGGACGTGTTTGCGGACGGGGGCGTGGTAGAGGTCGGCGGGATCGCAGGAGTGCCACTTGCGGAACCTGTCGTCGAAGTCGAGCTCCATCAGGTGCCCCGTCACGGACGTGACCACCATGTGACACCTCTGCCCACCGATCTCGTACTCGAACTCGAACACCCTGTTGTACCTCGACCGCCCGTTTCGCGCGCTCATTCCCCTGTTCCGGGAGAGGATCCCCGCCACCGACTTCGCCACCGATGGCTTCTCCGCCACGTTCAGCACCCTCACCGCCATCGCGATGTCCCCGGTTTTACTCCCTCCGATCGATCGACGATTCGATCTATGAAGGGAGGGTTTTTTGAACGTTTTGGCGCCGAAACGGAGCCCTAGGTTTTTGGGGTCGGGTGATCCGGCGTATCTCGATTGGATGAAGATTTTATCGACGTGGAATGATGGGAAAAATCATAGCGTTATGGACGTGATGTATTGCTAAACCGTCTGATTATGATCAAATGATCAAACTACATCCAACTTGTGAGGATGTAATTTAACACTTAATAATAGGGTTAAATAAATGTATAAAGTTGACATAAATCCATATCGGCCCTTCATTTCACATAATATCCATATAACACCCTCATTTGTGAAGTGGTCAAGCAGTTAGCCCCCTTAATTAACTGTGTCTATCAGAAAACAAAGAATATGCATCGAATATTCCGTCAGTTAACATAAGAGTTAATTCACATGTGCATATAACCCCCTGATTTGTCCCAAAGATTCAAAAGGACCTAAAATAAAAGACCATCGTTCCTTACCAAATACCTAATGATTCTTTTTTCTTCTTTCCCAAGTTCATTTTTCTAACCGTTGTGGCTCTTCCTTTTCAGTTCTTGAGCTTTCATCATTTTGTTTGTTGATCTCATATTTGCAATGCAATCTGAAATATTCATATTGCATGTGTTCTTAATTTGAGACAATGGAGACAACAGGAACTTGTAGAAGAGGTAACGACTAGAACGTTATGTTCTTGTTTGGGTTTGAGAGGGTTCAGAACTCCTGTGAGACTATCACATGTTGACCCTGTGAACACCAACCAAAAGCTTCCACCTGTCCACACCCTCACGTGTCAAACTTACCAAACATCACATGCATTAAACGACGTTGCACGCCGTGAAGTAGATCACCACGTGATCTCTTTCTTTCTTTGGTCCGGATGGTCACGTGATCTCTTTTTCTTTGAATTTTTTGTACTATGAACTGGTATGGGTTTGTTGTGCTTTATTTTATTTGAACTATGAACTGGTATGGGTTTGATTGTTGGGTTTTATTTTATTTTTACTATGAACTGGTATGGGTTTGTTGTGGTTGATGTTTAACAAGTAGTTGATATTCTGTTCTTTATCAAGTGGTTGATGTTTCTTTAACAAATGGTTAATGTTATATTTTGGGTGAATAGACTATGTTTCTTTAGACAAGTGGTTAATGTTATAGAATGTTATAAATTCCAATGATCTGTTTATGATTTGAACATGATAAAATGGATGGTTGTTATCAGCTCATTTTGGAAACAATGAAGTATTCATATGGTGGTGGTGGTGGTGGAATTGATTTTGTTGGGTACAAACACAAGCATGTATCATCACCATTGTATGTCTCATAAGACATTCATATGGGAAGAGAGACCTTTTATTTGTTCACAACCTGTCTTCATCTCATTCAAAAGACTATCATTCATTTGAAGACACTCATTCATCATTCAAATAAATAAAAAATAAAAAAAATAAAACAAAACTACATAAGTATAATACATCATTCATTTTAAAATTCATAAAATTCTTTCAAGCAAGAAATTACATCATCCTTACATACGAAAGAGGAAGAGGGAGAGGAGAATTCCAATAATAACTAATAAAAACAGGATACCAGACAGGATCCCAACTGTGATAGGCGGCGGATTCTGTTGGATTGAAGGAGCTGGTTCTAAACATCTAGCCAACTAAAATAAAATAAAGCACAACAAACCCAGACAGGATCCCAACTGTGATAGGCGGCGGATTCTGTTAGATTGAAGGAGCTGGTTCTAAACATCTAGCCAACTAAAATAAAATA
The DNA here is from genome assembly GCA_030737835.1 of Acorus gramineus. Classification (NCBI taxonomy): domain Eukaryota; kingdom Viridiplantae; phylum Streptophyta; class Magnoliopsida; order Acorales; family Acoraceae; genus Acorus; species Acorus gramineus. Next base: position 1,805,930 of record CM060851.1, on the reverse strand, counting down.
AAGCACAACAAACCCATACCAGTTCATAGTTCAAATAAAATAAAGCACAACAAACCCATACCAGTTCATAGTACAAAAAATTCAAAGAAAAAGAGATCACGTGACCATCCGGACCAAAGAAAGAAAGAGATCACGTGGTGATCTACTTCACGGCGTGCAACGTCGTTTAATGCATGTGATGTTTGGTAAGTCTGACACGTGAGGGTGTGGACAGGTGGAAGCTTTTGGTTGGTGTTCACAAGGTCGGCCTGTGATAGTCTCACAGGAGTTCTGAACCCGGTTTGAGAGAGGTGATATCTATTTTAGGTTACAGAGTATGTTGGGGTATATACGTCATTTTTAAATGTTAGGTTAAGTTAACTAGTGCAATAGGTTAACGGTACGGGGTTACGTGAATTAAAAGTAACAAATAAGGGGTCTATATGAATATTCAGTAAAATGAGAGGTTGATATAAATTTAAGCCAACTTTGGGTTATATGCATTTAACCATTAATAAAAAAGATATGAAAATATCTTCGTTGGTCCATATCATCTGTATGACCGAACAATGGTTTAATTAGTCCAGCGGAGATATGTTAGAATTTTAATTCATCAATATAAATAAAATATAAATATCATTAGAAAAAATGGATGCAGCTTCCCTTCGTGGCCGTCGAGGTTTCGCCGGTGAATCTCCTGGCACTGTCTCCTTCGTTGGTCCATATCATTACACTAGTATGAATTGTAGGTGACCGGAGAAGGAGACAGTGCCAAGAGATTCATCTGCGGAATCTCGACGGCCACGAAGGGAAGCTGCATCCATTTCTTCTAAGATCTCACAATCAAAGCCCAGATCACTTCTAGGATCCGGCCCAGTGAAGGGAGACTAGAAATCGACCCCCACATATATTATGGAAAATATCAGTTAAAGATAAAGATAAAAAAAAATGATTTATTAAGTTTGAGAGACAAATTTTATGAATATTAAAATACCTACATTGTGATATTACTTAAGTAAAATCCTTACACCTCCCAAAAATATTAAAAGGTTTGTAATTGAGTTTGATAATATTAAATTGCCACAAACAATAACTACAATAAGACTAGCTATCAACCAATGGATTGGGAATGGATATCCCCACCGCCCTTTATATTGTTCTCACCAACCCATTGAATCCACGACCCTAATTTTTTTATTCATAAACCCACTGTTTAATATTTACAAAAATTTATGAATACCTAACCCCACCATCCTCTCTCGTTTTTCATATATTCTATGGTTCTCTTTATTCTCTCCCTCCCTGCTTCCTCCCCCACGGCCTGCACTCCCTCACCTCCTCCTCATCCTCTCCACCACCCTCTGCTCCCTCTCTGAGCTCCTCCACCTCCCCTCCCTCCGCCGGATCCTACAATACCACCTCCACACGCTCCTATCCTCTGCAACCCAACTCATCTTCTCCTTCGGCCTCCTTCAGTCCTCCTTCTTCCTCACCACCACCTACCATGAAAATCTTTAGGTGATGAGAACAATATAAATGGATCCTCCGTTAGTGGGGATAGATGCCCACCAGTCGATCCAGTTGATAGGCCTCCATTTAATTTTGGTCAGACCCTCTCGTCACCACATGTATTTTTATTTTATTTTATTTATCTTTATTTTCAACTTACAATAAAATATTACACGTATATTAAAAAAAACCATTTTATTCAATAAAATTACACAATAAATTAACTTCCTTTTGTCATTTTTTTTGGGTAAAAATACATTGGGCTAATTTATATTTCCATCGTAATAAAAAAAAAAAAAAAACACACAGCTCCCATTGCAGCCCTAATTAAAAAATCATACGCTCATTTTTTCAAGTGCATGCTTTTATATGAAATAAAATATATACTGAGTTACATTAGTACATTTTTTTTCATAGTGAAAAAATGAAATAAAAAAAACATTTAATGATACTACCCGTACGCTATGATAATACAGTATATATTACGTTATTATAATGTATGTGACTACAAAACGGATTGTAAAAAAGACCGCGTGTATCGACACTCTAAAAAAAAAAACTACACAACAGGTTTTCACCATATATAACCTGCAGGCACCTGAGCCTGTTCTATGCAAAAAGAGACAGACGATATCACAGGGAATACTTCCTTTTGTCATTTACTAATTTAGTTTCCTTCGATATTTGAATAACTTTAAGAAAAACTAATAAATTTATCATACATGAGAAATTACAAAATTTCTCATATATGAGAGAATTAAAGAAAAAATATTAACCACACCAATTTAGATTGATGCGAGGGGAGACATAAGAATTGGCATTGTATGCATTTTCACGAAGACATGGAAACCTATGAAGAGACTGATTACTCAAACGAAAAAAAATCCATATAACCCCTAAACTGCATGAAATCTATATAAACCCCTGATTTTTTCTGAAGTTCTTGGTTAACCCTAACTAAAAACACAATATGCTAAGCCTCTCTACCGTGTGCTAAAAAATGAAAAAATTCAACTGTAAATAATTTTACCCTTCTCGATAAGGTTTCATATTCTATTCAAAAAAAATAAAAGGGTTATTTAGTTTCTATCCCTTTTAAAACAGTCAAATTTAGATTTTTTTATATAATATGTTTTCAACCAGCATTAACTGAGGGGAGGGGATATTTAGATATACATGAAAAGGTCATGAATTTCAGAGGTTATATGAATTTTTCCCTGAATAAAAAGAATACGAATCAATGCCAAACTAACCCAATGTGATCAAACTTTTTTAAGCATGCATTCGCCAGCTATTAGAAATATTAAAAATTACAATTTTAAATGGATATAACATTTATTGAATAATGTTCGAATTAGCATTTTGTACATTCTAAATGACAATGAATACTCTATTGAAAACGAAAAATAAAACTAATTGAGCAACAAAGCATTGAGAGCGCAAATAAAAATCACCCCCCACCGCCTAAAAAAAATGAAGTGAAACGGACTATACGAAACAAATGAAAAACTATAATGGCATTTTTGCCTTCCTTTTATTTGCTCAATTTAAATGTGTAGTTTGTTAATCAACAAATACCCTTATATAATTCTCACAAGCTTTTGACTATAATGAACATGCATCTTTAAAAAAATACATACACAGCTTTACACTAAATAAAAAAAATCACATTTCATCAAATGGAAATATATGCTTCATAAAATGAGGCCGTAAACTTTATGGAAAACACAATAAATTTATGTAAACCAATGGTTTTGATGAACTTAACATGCTGGATCAAAAGACTTGATAATTGACCCACACAAAAAATTCCTTGATAGCATGATATCTTCACCTAGGTTATCCTGTGTGAGAAAACATTAATCTATATATGTTCCAAAACACAATGGCTTCATGTGTACCTGAAAGAACTCTTCAACAGTTTCATACCTTGTTTTTTTTTTTAATTCTAATTCATTCACCAAACATGCTGGATTATAAATTTCAAAACCAACTATTAATCTCAAGCAGACGTAATGTTCCCACAAGTTCGGGATGTAGGGAAAAGGGGGATTAAATTACACCTAAAGTGATACTGAACAAGAAACTGAAGAAAAACATAACCTAATCAAATAAGCTGAAACCCATATCATCATCACTCTCTTCCTTGGGCTCCTCCTGCAAAATTACGAAAAATACATCAAAATAAGATCAAATATTTAATATCCCACCTAATTATCTGTTACATGATACTAATAAAAAAAGCAACCATTTAGAGTGCTTAACACCAAGGAATACATAATTTCCATCATGGACCACACATATACATGAATGACAGAGAACGGATCAACTATTTACAGTTGTTCATTGAGCATAGCAACATACAACTGGAGAAAATTTTATTGTCAACCAATGAGATAGAATAAGTGTTTCTGTTCAACGTCGTCCGAATCGATAATTATTGAAAATCCAGTGTGTGCCAAAAAAAAAAAATGTTATCATGCATATAAATCAAAATCAACAGAAAAACCTGTGCAATTCTATAAAGCAGGTCAGATTCAATCATTTTCAATGGTCTAATTTAAATCCCTAGAGATACAATGAAAAATGGATAGGACACTGGATTTGTCAAGAATAAGAAAAGGTCTTTAGGTCAATATTAAATCACAGGAACATAAATGACAGATGTATATATTCTGAGAACCTACTTGAATAGTGAATGAGCAAGAGCATTACTAATACACAACCACACATTAGCATTCAAGAAAAAGATCACAGTTAGCCAATGAAAAATTTTACATTTGCGAAACACTTCAAGCCAGAAAAGAGTGAAAATTCTCAGACAATCATTGATAGAAATGGTAAAATATCAAGAAAATCAAAGCCATATATCACTATACCACACCATCAAACAAACACAATCATAGGCATAACCCAAGGTGCTATATCAATCAATGAAACCTTCAGATAAGTTATAAGCACAGTCCATTGATTAATCAATACAGAACAATGAAGGAACTCTTCATAATGCATACATGTATAAATATATATGTATATGACCAATACACAAAATCTACAAATCAGTAGAAAAAAAATTAAATGAAATTACAAGTACATAAAAGCTAACCTTCTTTTCTTCAACAGCAGGGGCAGCAGCGGCAGCACCACCACCGCCAGCAGCGGGAGCCGCAACTGCTACAGGAGCAGCACCACCACCTGTGAACAACACAAGGTTTAACAAAATATACTCCACAAACACCAAAAATATAGAGGTCTTCATGTGATGCCATTAGATATGATCTCACCAGACCCAACATTGAATATAAGCTCCTCGATATTCTTCTTCTCAAACAACTTGGCAAACAGACCAGGCCAGTAAGAATCAATGGTCACATTCGCTGCCTTGATCACAGTGGAAATCTTCTCGGCCTGACAGGAAAGACAGAAATCAGAAATCCACTAAAAAGATCAAATATGAAAAATAAGAAAGGAAACGTGGACATAAACCAAACAAAGAGATGGAATAACACTACTGGTCCAACCGATGGTCCTACAGCGATATAATTCCCACATGTCATCACTGAAAGACTGACCTAAAAGATACTGAGAGAGATCACAAGACACAGAGGTTTTTTCTTGTCTTCTATTAGATGGGTTAGCTTTTATAAAACACAATATAGACCTACTTATGAAGATCAAAAGTGGAGATTAGAAGCATTTTGAAATTAGATTTACAGGCCATTTTTTGGAGCACAAAATGAATTCTATGTAAATATAATGTTTGACATGCCTTTTTTTCAGTCCAAGGAAATATCAAAATCTAGATATGAAAAACATTTCTATTTCCAAGAAATCCTGAAACCTATTGCTTAATACAAGTTTTTTTTTTTTTTGAAGAAAGCTTATTACAGGGAAGTTATAAACAACAAATTCCCACGTATTACAATCCAATTTCCTCCAATTCAAAATAAACCTTCTTCTTCTCTTGGGGGGTCCGTTTCCCAGAATCTCATGAACTCCAAAGTAGTAAAATTCCTTTCCAAAGATCTATACACATCATCTATAACTATACCAATCTCAAAATTGAGTAACCAACTAACCTTTCTGATGATAATTGTTTTCCGAACTCGGATAAACAGATACAACACAAAACGACATGATCCCCAAATGCCCAGATTTCGAAGACGCATCGAACAGAATTCCAGAAAATCATCACAAAACACTAATGATTCGATGCCATTTTTTTTTTTCAGACCGGTCAAAATTTACACATTAATAGATCCACATCATAAGCTCATAACACACTGAAAAAAGTTCGTCCACGGGACATTAAACAAATCTATCAATCAACACAGTGTTTCCATTCGCACACAATCCCTAAAGAGGAGGTTTTTACAAAGCACAAGAAACAGAGAAACCGAAGCGATTCAAAACAAAAAAACAAACACGATAGACCACGAGACACCATTGATGATATGTAAAGAACAACTAAACCAGAAAAACCGCGGAAACCCTAGAAATCTGAGGAGGAGGGACCAGATCGGGAGGTGAGGGTGTTACCGTGATGGGGATGCCATCGTCGTAGAGGAGGACAGCGGCTAACGAGCAAGCTTGCTCTCCCGTCGACATCTTCTTTCGTCTTCTTCTTCTCTTCGGAAAGACGTAGAAATGAAAAGCTCTGGTGGCACCGCTTCCCTGAGACCCCTAATTTTCAGCGTTTTTAAATGGGGGGAAGAAGAGAAACCCTAGATTTAATCCGAGAATCTGAGCCGTCCATTGAAAGTGGGCGAATGGGCCAAATCAAAGTGTCGGATGTAATTGGGCCGGATTCGAGTTGAGTGAGTTGCACATAATCGGTTGTAGGTAGGTCCGTCAAACGGGTCGGGTTGAGGTGGACCAGACACAACTTGTTTGATTGTGTCTAGGTGGACCCACTAATAAGTTTAGGTCAAACCAAGAGAGACCGAACTTGGAGAGGTCAAAGGGAGTTCGTAAGAACCAAATCTGTATTTTTTTTTTTCTCTTGCTTTCTTTTATCGGAAAGAAAATAAAGTGTTTGAGAAAGAGAAGGGAGAGGAGGAGAAGAAAGTGAGGAGGGTTTTGTTTTAATGAAAAAGAGCGGTGCACATTGGGGTTGTGGAGACTACTTTTTTAATTATTATTTTTTTATTTCTATTTGGAATACGGTTTGGATTATTATTTTTATATGAAGTCAAGCGTTTTTTAATGCTTGAAATTTTAAATGATTATTTAGTAATTAGTTATAAATGTTGGGTTGGATCATGGGTGTTGGGTTAATCATAAATTAAAAAAAAATCACATAATATTTGGGTTGGGTCAATTGGGTCCATTCGATCGGGTCAGAGTAGACTCAAATTTGACCCGTTTTAATTATTGGGTCTGAGGTCTGAGTCGACCCACGACTATTGACAAGTCTAATTGTAAGGGTACAACTTGGACAGGTTGAACCTGACCCAACCTGAAATTTAGGCAGGTGTGGGTTGGGATTTTTAGTTTATATATTTATTCGTTTTGAACCTGATCCATATGATGGTCTGGTACACATACTTCAATTTTCAGCTCGTATATTAGGGCGGGAGGGCCGAAGGGGTAGGCTTCATTGTTGATAAATGATAATAGACTTGTTATAGACTAGGCCCGTTTTGTCTTGATTCTTGGTAGATTTCTCTTCTACCCAAGATCATGGGGTCTTTTCATTGTTTCCGTGACTCTGTTTGAGTCTTCATTTTAATATATTAGATGACTGATTGCTTATCATTTCTTTAAAAAAAATCATCATTCATATTTGAACATAAATATATATTTTACTAGACGAGACATATTATTTATAAAAAGAACTAAAAACAGGTGTATTGAAATGAGGTTGAAAAAATGATTTTGCCTAATATCATTTTACGGGTGTACACTATATATTTTATTAGACGAGACATATTATTTTAAAAAAAAACTAAAAACAAGTGTACTGAAATGAGAATTAAATGAAAAGTGAAGAAAATTTTCCACAACCTACACAAGCACCTAGATAATTGGTTAAAGAGATTTTTTTTTTTTACTTTTAATCACTTTTCTTTCAACCTAAATTCCTTCACTTCATTTTTCCTTTGAGATTGTACACAGACACACCTCAAGTGTGTTACTGTCTTCCAATGCGCAATTGGAAAATATAAAAAGGAAGGCCAATGAAAATTGCATGATTGCATCTGAACATCTGTTCCAATCATTCCCAATTGAGATTCAATATTACGATATAATTGCACTTATATTATGCCTTCACTTAAAACATTCCCACCTAGCAATATATTGGGGGAGAAGTCAAGGAAAAAGAAAGGAAAAAAATATACCAAACCAACTTTTGACAAGTTAGACAGAGATATCTCCTCTTATCTCTGCTCATGGGATAATATTCAACTTAGGAGAATGAAAAACATTTACCTACCCAAAAAACAAAAAGAGAAAAAAAACCACTCCTAGGATATCAAAGACACATATCAGCTTGAAACAACATTGGGCCAATGAAGGAAGAAAATCACTCTTTACAGAATGGTTTTTCTTTTGCTTTTTCATCCAAGCAAAGAGAGATCACACCCAGCACGTTGAGAACCCACAATATAACCTTAATACATTATTATAACAAATGACAAGCACATTCGATTTAAAAATTATCTCCATTTCCCTCTTCAGCGCCCGTTTGTGGGCTGATACATGCCGTATCCATTGGAGTAATCTGGCACCTTCAAGTGCTGCTGCGACGGATGCCGAATGTGATATGCATCGATATCCGGATCCCCGAGACTCAACGCAGAGAAATCGGGTCTGCCCAACCCCGGCCACCGGGTTTGAACCATTGCATCATTTGTGAAAGCCGAGAAATCTATATGTGATGAGGTCTGGGGGCCGTCTTCGTAGTACGAACTCATGCTGCTTGGAAAAGTGAGCTGCCGATTCAACAGGAAGGGGTGGTTCTGGTGTTTCCCATTGAGGGGGCTCGCGTAAACTGTGCCCACATCCGCCAAGGTCGTCCTCCCATTGCCATGTTCCTCTTCAAAGAGTGAGTTGATCATGTCGATATGAGGGAACTCATCAGACGACGAACCCAGTGTCTGCCTCAAAGACACACCTGCCACAGGGGCTTCATCAGCATGGTATAAGCTTGCCTCCCTGGCCCACTGATTTGGGCTATGGAGCAAGACCTCCGGCATGACGGAGCCAAACCCAAATCCTGATGTTCTTGATAGGCTATGATCGTTCCTCAAAGGGCTGCCGCCGTGCAAATCATGATGCGTTTGAAGCATAGGTGAAGAGGATGGCATGAAAGTTGATGATGGGGCTTGAGAGTATGACATGGAAGATTGGCTTGTGGGAGTTGAAGATGGACGAGGCATGGGAATAGCAGGGATAGGATTTGAAACATTTGAAGAGACTTTGCCCATTATGACGTTCCGATATGACTGGGGAATGTAGCTTGGAGCAGAGGCAGTTGGGGTAGTTGGGTCGGTGCCTAATCGACCTGCTGCACTGGTAGAACGTGCGAGCGATGGAGTCTTCTGAACAACCTGAACCACAGGAGGGGATGGCCGGGGTCCAGGGATCAGAGGCGCACTGGACGGTCTTGACATCAGATTCACCTGTTGAGAGGTGGTGGGCTTCTCGGAAGTTGCATTTGCAGTGGGGGGTTTGGTTGGAGTGGGTGCCTTTGGGGGTTCAGGTTTAGAAGGTGAAGGGATTTGGGCCGTCTTTGTCATCAAAATGATTGGAGTCTTGCTTGGGCTGTTACGAGGTGGGTCCGTTGTTTTGAAAGGCTCTTGTGCTGGTGGAAGGTTTTTTTGGGATTCTTCTTGTTTTGGATGTGATGGAGGAGGGCGCGGTGTTTTTTCAGGGCTGCTGGGAGAGGAAGCAGGTTCAGCTGTCCTTTGCTTTGAGGGTTTGATGACGTCAACCTGGTCTTCCTTTTTCACATTGAGCTTCTTTTGCAGATTGACAACAAGTTCTTCCTGCGAAGAGCAAAGGTTTCATTTTGAACAACAAAATCTAGTATTATACTAAAGATGTGAAAATGTAGATGAAGATTCACCCCTAAAACTTTCAGTAGCTGCATATAACATGATGCAAACCTGCACCAGGCGTACAAACAGTTCAACATAATATCTGTTCATCATAAATTCATGATATTAATTTAGGAATATGGTTGTGGAAACAGTTCCTTTTATAGGGACCGTCAAAATCCAAATGAACAGTTGGAATCACACTAATATTCTGTGGAACACAAACATGGACATGACCGACCAAAAAAAACATGGACATGGGGATAATAAATAAAAAATTAAAAGACGGACATGGAAGAAAAAAAGAAACATCCAACATGTCCATACACTAGGTACTACAGGAAACAAGAGTAAATGAAGAAGAATCAACAAGATTGGAAAGCTTCTTATGGGGGACCAAGTTCTGGATGATCCACCGGAAAAAGAGAGTGCTTTAGCGCATCATTTCTCCAATACTCAAGGGGAAGAATTTCCAATGAATAGGTCATTTCATTTTGTTGTACTGGGTGGCTATAGTAGATATCTCTTCTACTAAAACCACATAGTGAAAGCCATGGTTTTGGCTTTGTTCCTTTTATTGCTTTGTATGCTTTGGACATTTCTTTTCTTTTGAGATAAAACAAAGGCAATGCCTGCCGTTATTTTAAAAAGGGTTAAAGACACCCACATCCCCATAAACATAGGTAATCCCATATAAATCCTTGTCAAAGTTGAGGAAGATGTACAAGTCTTTAAAAACTCACAAAACCCATATAAATCCTTGCTATCAACAGAGGTTAACCTTGACCCAAACTACGCGAGTTCACCCTAACTCATACCTTGAAATGCCTAAATTATCCCAAATGTTGCGAGGGAGGGAGGGGGAGAGTCCCAAATGTTGCCAACATCCATGCCAGAAAAAAAACATATACGAAACTATTGGAAGCACACCTGTGTCTTGCACGCACTTGACATATATGCATTGAATCTATTTGTACTTGTATTCTTGTGAGTGAAAAAGGATTTCTCCACAGATTTACAAGTAATGTGCCAAGAACACCATCACTCTCTAATTTCTATCAATTCACATAAAGTCATGAATAGATGCTGAATTTTTTAAGAGGGAGGGAGGGAGGGAGAGTCCCAAACGTTGCCAATATCCATGCCAGAAAAACCATATCTGAAACTACTGGAAGCACATCTATGTCACACAGGCACACACTTGAATGACATATATGCACTGAATCTATTCTTACTCGTATTCTTGTGAGTGAAAAAAGGATTTCTGCATCTCTAATTTCTATCAATTCACATGAATAGATACTAAATTTTTAATCACCTATAACCATCTATAATAAAAAAAAAGAACAGATTGTTTCCTGGAAAATAGGAAGAACCAAATCTGCTAAGATACAAAATGGTACATATAAATACCTTTTTAACTAGAGATTGCTCCAACCGCTGTATATGATCCTTCAAAGAGAGGACAACAGCCTCAGATTCAGGTCCATTTGCCTTGCAACTGTCAGTGGTATCAGATAAACAGTCAGTGTCCACAGCAGCTTCTACTTGATTGTTATCATTTCCACTGGGGCCACTCTGATCACGCTTTCCTTTAAGGAGCTGGGATTTCCCCCTGCAAAAACAAATTTCAGATTAAAACAACTTAATTAACTTTTGACATGGAAACATGTCATGAACCAAGTTTCGCTATTACCAGTTGGGAGACATTTGGGATTTTCTGTTCACAACAGGATTCCCTTTGTAGGGTCCATTTATCACAACTGAGGGAACTGAATCTGTAGAACAGGTGGATGAGCTGTCATCCATAAACGATAAACTTTTCTTGTCTGCTCGTCCATTTTGTATTTCGCTGCCACTCAATTCCAAGGCTGGAATTATCTCTGATGTCTCAGTGTCCCAGTTTCTGAGGCTTGCTTCCCCATCTTCAATATCGGGTCTAATTGTTTCTGTCACATCATCTTCAGCATCAGACACATCAGAAACTTCATCTAGCTTTTCAATCTTCCCAAGCAAGGAATGTAATGTCTCCCCATTGTCCATAACCTGAACCATCACTTCAGACTTTTCATCCTTCCCTCTATCTTTTCCTTTACGACCATTGCGCTTCTGTTTAGCCTGGAAATATAAGGAAATACAAAATTATTGGATAATGTTAGGCTTTCCATTTATAAACCACATAAAAGGTGAGTGTCTTTTTACAAACACTGATGGACTTTGTTGTTCATTTTAGTTGAAATGGGTTGGGATAGGAATCCCACTTATTCTTTGTTTTTTGCTCTTTTCCTATTATATTTAAAATCCCGGTTTTGGCATGATAATCATATAAAGTACTTTGAAAAATATATATATATATATTAGACAATAAGATATGAATTTGCACGAGAACATATTGTACCTGTTTTTTCTTTGAGCGCTTTTCCTTTTCAGATGTACCATGCTTTGTCTTCAATTCAATTTCAGCTAAACCTGCGGCCTCCTCCTCACGTATGAGCTCTTCTTGTCTCTTCAATGCAACTGCCTCTTGGTATGAAACCTCAATTCGACTGCTGTATAAACACGTAGGAGATGAAGCAGAGGCAAATAATGACCTTAAAAACATATCCAAATAACCTGAATGAAAACAATTTATCATGAGAGCTTAAGAAATGATCTTATACAATCAATTCATCATTCTAAAAATTCTACAAGGAAAGAATATTCTAACCTCACACGACAAGCTAAAAACTGTATATAAAATATCCACACACCTTCGTACTTCTTAATGCACATTTTACAGTTTCTGGGCTTAATTCTCTTGCTAGACTTCAGCAGGGAAGATGCCATAGTATATAACTTGCAATATATTACCAGTGATCAAAAGAACATGATATCATATTTGCATCCATAAATGACAAGCTATTCTCCCCTCAATTTGGAAGAGTAAAAATTGCAACCCTCAATAGAAATAGGATGAATAAAAGAAACCTCGAGATGTAGTGGCTTCTAATTGCATGATGATGATGATATATCATCAGCAATAATGACTACTTCAAAATGTATCAACAAAATTTCAAAGAATCCAGAATTATGTTACATGTTTCTATACACACACATTCATAAAGAGAGGAAAATGAGTAGTCTAATACTACTGTGACATATTGCAAGCCTTCAATATACTTCAAGGTCCAAGCCATAGACGTCGACCCATATGTACAGTAAATACGTAAAAATTCACATTTTGACTCTGCAACTCTTCATTCTCTAAGCTCTCTTTATCCTGTCTTTCACATATACCAGAAATTTGAGATGCAATGTTGATGAAGGGAAAGATTATAAATAAATACTTTGACTTGCGAGTAATTGTCAGACCCAACGATTAATGTGGCTTGCGGTGATCAATGCTTATGTGAGCCACCCACAAAATTCATCTTGTTTCAGGAAGAAAGCAATGATTCAACCAACCGTATTCCTCAAGAACAGAAGCCTAGAAGCTTGCCCGAAAAACACAAGATATAGACAAAATAAAAGGAAACGTTTTTGGCACCTACAGAATAGCTTTTCTATAATTGAATGATACGTAGCCCCAGTCAGAACCACTATCTGCAAAGTGAGTTTCTTCTTGAGAGAAGGGAAGGAGCACCACAAGAAATCTTATCAAATATCTAGTAAGTACTCAAAACAGAAGAAGCAAAGAGAAGAGCAAGCTCCTCGCACAGGAAAAAATAGAAGAAAGAAGGAAATACGATAATCATGGTCCATTTTGGACCACCAGAGCAAAGCTCTAACACACCAGATAATCTGAGTAGAAATGTCGTCATACTAATCAAAATCAACAAAGATAGGCCTTTCTTGCAAACCGTTCAAAATAAATCCACTATAAACAAAAGAAAGGTGAAACGCCAGTAATTAGTTGGTGACCTTCAGAAATCAGATTAGTTCAAGATTAGTCTAAGATAGCAAGCATATGGCGTTGATGAAATGTACATTACCTGAAGATATGAGCTAGGACAAATATTTCCACTGTCCTGCGACCCAACTCTGTAAGCCGTCTTTCATCACGTTCAATAGAATCTTTGTTGAAGTCTTCACCAGAACATCCATCCTACACATACAAGGTAAAAATTGCAAAATCACTAAAAGTTTTTTTGAGGTAAACAAAACCACTTGAAGTTGTAATCAACAGACATGAGAACAAAAAAAACTGGAATTTGATCTAGTAGAGATAAGAGACAACTAAATGAGCAGAAAAAAAATACCAATAAAGAAGAATATATTGAATAGATAATCAAAAGAAAGACTGGCTGTCAAAAAACTTGAAACAGATGGAAACAATCATTCCAAATTATCAACTTGACCAAAAGATTTCCGTAATAATTCGAATCTGATTCATAGAAAAACATTCTATTTTAAAATTCACGATCATAGTTTTTGTGGCTTCATGATATTCTATATCCTTCCTTTAAAAAGGAAAGCCCAGTAGTACACAGTTGAGCAAATGCAAATGATCAAAGCCTGTGTTAAATACCAGGATACAGCAAACACAGCATGAATACAGAAAAATAAATTGGATAACTAAAACCATGTAACACAGCATGGGACATTCTGAAGATTCAGGGAGACATATTAAGAGCCAAGTAAACAAACCATAAAAAATCTAGAAAGGGGATGGAAGGACAAACAAAAGGAAGTCACCGAGGATATCCATGAGGGTGCAAAGAATTCAAAAACTGATGCCTGACTAATACTATTCAAGCACTTCAACATATGATGAAGGCCAATAAGTTGACTCACAGACATGAGCCGGAATGGATTTGCACATATCAAACTCCCAAACTCAGGAATCAAACATCAGACCCTTTCAGATACTCAATGTCCTATTGTTTCATTTGATAAAAAAAATCCAAACAAACACAAAACTGAAATATGAGTCTAGATTGTGATCTAAACTGAAGATTTGCACATATCAAACTCCCAAACTCAGGAATCAAACATCAGACCCTTTCAGATACTCAATGTCCTATTGTTTCATTTGATAAAAAAAATCCAAACAAACACAAAACTGAAATATGAGTCTAGATTGTGATCTAAATTGAAGATTCTGAGCAATTCTGTTCCACCTTATGAGCGAATGGGGTCTCTGGAGTCAGAAATTGAATCCAGAATTTACTGTCACCACCTAAAGGTTACCCTCTTTAATCTATCAACTTTCACTTCACTACTTTGTTCTCCACACATCAGCCTGAAAACCAAAGATCTTCAAGAAAATTAAAATGCAAATTTTGCTCATCTCCATATTGAACACGTACAGTACATAGCAGTATGTGCCGATAACTCGTTTTCCTCTAAGGCTGTATTTGGAAACACAATTACAAAATAGCTTTTAATCAAAAGCTGTGTTTTGAAAGGATTTTGAAATTTGATTTTAAAGTCAGCTTTATGAAAGAATCAGGGATTGTGTTTGGTTACTGATGCAACTCTAAACTAAAAATTGTAAATCCATTATCAACATTATTGAAAATTTTATAGTTACCAAAATATCCTTGGTATCCAAATGCACATCCGTTCAACACAACTATACATACAAATCAATTAATTGACTGCAAAAAAACAAAAAAAACAACTCTCTAATCCCTAATGTTTCAAAATCTTCAGAGTTAAAACCACATGCCAAAAAAATACCCAGAATAAAATTGATTCAACACACATCCAAAAATTAAAACCCAAATAAAATATTTTTCACCCATATCTAAAAGGGCCAAACTACCTCACTTTAACCTGAGACGACAGAAAACCATCAGCACCACCACCACATGACATCATCCCTCTCCCCTAACAAGCCCTCCATGACCAATTCCATCAAACACCGTTTCATTTGGTTTTGTCTACTCCCTTGATGCCCTCTCAAACACCCCTAGGGTTTGAAAATGAGTTGAAGGTGGGTGGGGGGAGAGGGGGATTTGAGGGTTTGAAGGCAGAAAAAAAAAATCTAGGATAAGAAGTATTTTGAAGGAAGACATGATTTGCAGATCAAGAAAAAGAGGGGGCAATAGTGATAAATGTGAAGAGAGAGAGGAGAAAATGTCTTGAAATGGGGTTTATACAGTTGTGTAAAAACCCAAAAATGTTCAGGGTAAACTTGGCATATCAGGTCATTATTTTCACTTTCGAAACTTGCTTCCCAGGGAAGCATTCATTTCATATATTTCTACAAACGCCACATTTTTGTTATTTTTACTCATAAACACTAAAATGATATTTTGACGAAAGTAGAGATAGACTGCCTGTTTGGTTCAGATTTCTAGTTATTTTGATTTCTGCAAATGCCAAAGCATCCAGATCGCTGAACCAAACAATGCCTAAAGCTAAAACTATATGATGTGAGTTTTTTGTAATTGAAATGATATGCTTTTGTTGCAAGGGAGTCCTACATATTTAGCTATAAAAAGGTACGCAAAAATTCATATTTGCATGAAAAGATAACAAAAAAAAGTAAATCCCGATATAGATGTTGTGGCAGAAGCTGCCTGCAGCGAGAAGAACATTTCTAGAATCAGGCAAGAAAAAATGGATCTCCAAAAGTGGCACACATCGCATAATAGACCTCATTTCTTAGGGACGGAAATGACCAGAATGGAGTGGCAAACCATATTCAGATGAAATAAGGTATTGCTATCTAATGTTACTTTTAGCAACCATCCATTCTACACATTTCGTCATGTGACAACCAATACCAAGCTGAAACTATAATGCGCCCAACTTAAATGCAACACACTTTCAAATCATGACAATGTAAATGTGCAACTTTCATGTTGCATTTGTATTTAAGCAAACAATATTATTGCAATACCTTCATACGATTTTGTGGACCTTTTTCATCCTTAGGGGGAAGCTGCTCGGTCGCTGCCCTCTCAAGCAGGAGCAACACATCATCAGCCAAAACAAACATGTCTTTGTCAACACGCACGATGGGTATTGACGTCTCCTCTGTTTCAATCACTTTTGCCTTTTCCTTCTTGTTTTTACTCTGAGATTCAAGGGCCTTCAACCCACTGTAAAGAGAATCCATCACCAATGTGGACGTGACTTCCTTCTCGATAAAAAAGTGCTTCACTAACACTTTTAGTATAGCATCAGTCTTATCTCTTGACATGCGCCGCCTGGCATTTTGATCAACTCCTAACCAGAAGGCACAAAAGCTACAACAATCCAAAGTAAAATCAGATTTAACATATAAAAAGATTTAACAAATGAAATGATTTTACATACTCAGTAATACTAAAAGAAACCAAGATCTAAACACTTAAAATATTCACAAATCCTAATGATTTTATGTCAGCATGGTGGTGGACCAAATCACTTATTTAACATAGTGGTTCTCAGCATATATAAATAGGCCAATTCTATAATGAGAAAAAGTTTACCTTGACCACCTCATTTTATCCTCAATCAACTTGCTAAGCTTGCCTCTCCTCTCCTCTACAAAGCGTCGACATACTTGCTCTACATTTGATAGATATACACGAACCAATTCTCTTCTGTATTGACAGTCAAGGCAACGAAATGGACGATGTGCTTTCTCTCTGGAAACATCGGCATAGGCAGATAATCAGCACTAGATCAACCCAAAGTACAGCAGGCATGTCTTGTACAGATAAACCAGACATCACTAAAGTAATCAACCTAATTATAAAAAAAAATTATGTGTTATCCTATGGATCGCAGTTATGCAACTGGATGCACCATTCCATTGACTAATAGTAGCAGGGATATATCATGGTTAATCATGGAATCTATAGAGCTAAATAAATTAGGCACTACCACATGATCTATTAACCATATCAATTTACATCACTAAAAAAATTTTGGACTCATCAACTTTTTTTAGTTAACAGAGACCCACGATGAAACTCATAACACAATTTTCAGGAAAAATCAGTGAGCCTTCAAAGACAGGAAGTGAAGGTTTTGAGGAAGGCCAAAGGACATTACAAAACAAAGTAAATATGATCACTGAGAGCATCACCTCATCAGCCCAAAAAAAAAAAAACTACAATAACCATATTCCAAAGGGTGCAATTCCTGTTACGGATGCCATATATAAAAAAAAAAGAACTCAGGCAAAAACTCCATACAATTAAATTAAAATTTTGTGAGGCAATCCAACAGTAAACCACTTCACCCACCATAATTCTTTATAAAGGCAAGGATGTCAAATGTGGCTAGAAAACCCTGCCTACACACAATCGTCCTCATCCTACCTTGTGAAATGCAAACACAAATAGGATAAACTCATGTTCAAAGAAACAGCCAGATTTTCCGATGATGATGATGATGATAAGGAATGAGAATTCATAGGTTACTTCCACATCCATATATAATAAAATTTTAAAGTAGAAACAAACAAGCAATTCATAGATTAAGGTGCAAACCTACTAAACCATATTACAATCGACATCATAGTTTGCACCTCCCCCCAGATCCAACTAGTATCAGTGTATGATTACAGGAATAAACTGGCAAACTGATGGTAAGCTCCATTGCAAAATCACTTAATTTCACCTTCATTTCCAATGAAACTTGGGCATAAAGACAAATGAATAAACAAAGTCCAGTAGGTAAACAAGGATTTTCATTCTTAATCTATGATAAGGTAAACATGCTGTGACAACTATGGAACACCTCTCTATACTTCATGCAAACCCTGACTGTCCTCGTGTACAAGGGAAATGATATCTAAGAATATCACCCATTCAGTAAACAAACAATAACCTCCAAGAATACAGAAAGCTTCATCCAAGATTTTTTTAAAAAAAATCCAAGAACAGTAGTCGTTGATCATAAATCCACACATTTATAGAGGTGTTATTATTCTGCTTCAATATAACATGAATGGGGGAGGGGGTAAAGCATTACAAGGCCAATGTAGAGTGAGTAGAAAATGGAGACAGGAGCGTAATGTGAGTATAAAATGGGCATGAGTATCAAATAGAGGGGGGAGTAGGATGAACTAAAGTTAGACAAGGAGATAAAGCTGAATAAAAGCACTACCAGTCTCAAGATAAAATGCCACCCAAGTGTGTATAGTAAATGACAACAATTCCTGAGAAAAACAGAATACCTGATAACCTGAACTTGAGCCTTAATCACTAGCGTGTCAGCAACAATAAAACCATCTAACACTTTTGACAACTCCATAAACTTTTTCCACCCCCAATCATGCTCCTTCTTCCAGAATCGATGTAATGTGTCTACAAAATTTTATAGTCACATAAGATATAAATGTACAAAAAACATAAAGACAACGGATGAAAAGGCAATTAAACCAACTAAAATCATATACTAACCAGAGTATTTAGATTTCTTTGGATCTTTATTTACTACAGCAATTGTGAATTGTGCAAAATGACTCCATCCTGTCAAAATTGACAACAAAATGTAACTAAATTTGACTACATCAGTGAGATTTGAAATCTCCCCGGCGCAACAAAGGGTAAAACAACATAGTATCACAAACCTGGAAGAAGCTTGTCATGGTTGGCAACACAAAGAAATAAAGAAAGATGATTGCAGACATCACAACCTTGTGGATAAATCAAAATGTACCTGCAGAACCATTCAAAAAAAAAATAACTAGCATCTATATGCACAGGCATATGAATATGCATTGCATAAAAAAATCATCCAACACGTGCTCTAAAAAATTGTAACACGCAAAAGACATTCATTTATAATTCATATGAACAATTTTACTTACCAAAATATAAAAAAATCTGTACATAAGGATATATGTGAAAAATATTTGGGTGGTCATTCCCTTAATCCATAGAACTTGGGTTCATTTGATTTTAGGCGTGGATGCGCTTTCCACCATTATATTTAAGGCAATGTGTGGTTTGTGTAGGCTCACCAATGGGCTATTTGGGTAGATGAATAAAGGTGGAATGTAGTGGATAAGGTGGAATAAGGAGAAAAATGCTGATTGGATGGGAAGAATAAGGTGGTAAGGAGGGATAAGGTAATATTGGTGCTTCATGTCCCCCTGGAATTATGTTATTCAACCCAATCTATGCCACTGGTAGAAGGGCTGATAAACGAGCCGAGCAGCTCGGGCTCGGCTCGGTTAAAGCTCGCTCCGGCTCGGTTAAAGCTCGCTCAGGCTCGTTCGATTAGACAAACGAGCCGAGCTTGAACAATTTTTAAAGCTCGGTTTGTAAACGAGCCGAGCCCGAGCCGAGCCCGAGCCTAGACGAGCTCGTTTACTTAACTGAAAAAAGGTTAACGAGCCGAGCCCGAGCCGAGCCCGAGCCCGAACTTATGTTACTTTCACATGTATAAGGTGTTGTGATTTATGAAATGTGACTTCTTAAATGCTAAACAAGATTTTTTTTAGCTAAACGAGCCCGAGCCGAGCCTTGATTCGAGCTTCAGCTTGGCTTGTTTAACAAACGAGCCGAGCCGAGTTTTAACCGAGCTTTTCACGAGCCCAACGAGCCGAGCTTGAACACAAAATGAAGCTCGTTCCCGAGCCGAGCCGAGCCTGATACTAAACGAGCCGAGCCTGAGCAGGTCAAAGCTCGGCTCGTTCGCTCGTTTACCACCCCTACTGGTAGAAGGGGGCCCAGATGTCAAATCCTTTTTCACCTCTAAATCAGGGGAGCCATATGTTGAATTATTTTTTTTACCTTCTATAAATCATTATTCACACCTTATTCACATTTTATCCACAATTTATCCATGGTGAACCAAACAACAAAAACTTCATTATTATGTTTGCTTTCCCAACAAAAATAAATAAAAATACAACAAAAAAGAAAATGCCTTATTCCACTAGCATATATATCTATCTAGAATAACCTAATTCTTCCTCCCAAACAGAGGGTAAGATTTTGATATTAAGCTTGGGAGGAAGCTTCTTTGGTTTTGTTCATTATCCATTTCCTTTTGTATAATTTTGTTCAAAGATCCCTCGTATCCTTTTTTACGGGGCTTTCTATTGAATAAGATTGCTCCAACATTTTCTTCAAAAAAAATCGCATATAATTGATCAAGGATTGAAATCAACATCAACTTTAGTTATTATACCAATATACCATTCACATAGTTTTTTGAATTTAAAAACGCGTATGGAAGAATCCAAACCCTAAGCATCAGATTGTATGATATTGACTAATAAAACCAAACATAACAGCAAGATCAATACTCTATCAAAATATAAAGAGATGGATGGATATTTCCATGATTTCATCTCATTTCATTTGGTTTCTCTATATTCTCCAGAAGATGATAGGGAATATTTATATCAATTGAGTGATTGACGACGGAAGAATTTAACCACTCTGCAAGTCAAACAACCTCTATGGAGGACCATGTAGCACGGTCACAGATGGGAGACATGGATAAGACACTACAAAGCAACAAGGAAAGTTTTGACAAATTAGAACATGGCCATGACAAAATATGGGAATAAATAAGTAAAATAAAAAATAAATATATTATAAATTACCTTCAAATCTTCAAAACATACAAGGGTTGGTTAAAAAACCCCCAAAACATTAAAGATTGACACATTATGATCTTGATATTCCAAACACAGCATAATCTTGATATTTCAAATACATGGTTCCATCTCATTGGACAACCAGAGTCAGTTGACACTTGGCACAAAATTTAGCCATTAATAAGTTCAGATTAGGTAGAAAAAATAGGAAGTGGGAATGTTAAACTACCAAGATTTAATTCTAGATCTTGAAAACCTGAACCAACCCAAAAGAATTAACATAAACACAATCACCAAAGAAATAGAACCCCCACTCACTCACCACCACCATCCTTGATGGATGTAGCTCTACTGCTCTAGTCCATACATGTATGTTGATTTTTATTTTCATTACAACTAAATTAAAGATTTACAACTAAATTAAAGATTAATGGAGATTGTTTGAAAAGGTTCCTTCACTTGTTAGGATTAAATTGGGTTGTTAGTGACATTGTTATCAAATTATATTGAGTTGTCAGAGTGGTTAGGATTATTTTAGATAGATAGAGTAGTTAGGTTATAAGGATTATATTAAATTCTTAAAGAGTAGTAAAAAGTCACAAAATCAAATGCTACGGATCACTATCATGGAAAATGGATTCTCGATGCTCTGATGGCTAAGAACTTCCCGCTGAGGACAATGAATGTCGCATGAATTACAAATTAGGAAAATCGATCCAAATGTGAAGAGACTTAAGATCATCTCCCTCAGAATCAGCCCCCCAGACACATCTTACATATACTTTAAACATACTCAACAATCGTGGACTCCTAATTGCATGGGAAACTGAAAAAAGTGAAAACACAAGACAAAAATAAGCTTCTCCCACCAAACACTAAATACCAGCACTGACAATAATCTCTAATTCCAGCCAACCTTCTCACAAATAAGCAAGTCTCAAAGCAAGTTTTTTCTCAAAAAAAAAAAAAAAGGACTCAAAGCAAGTCAAGTACTATTAACAGGTACTTATAACAAATGGATACCCACTATTCACTCCCTGGAAGCTAATATGCATGCTTGCCAGACTTGCTCCTGTATGACCTTTCACTTCCTTCATGGGAATTACATGTTTAAGGATGATAGTTACATCTGGATGAGAACAAAAATGAGGAAGAACTGAAGAAGATTCCAACATTTTTAGGGATTTCTATGTCTTTCAAAATGACATAACTATCTGTGAGAGAAGTTTTTTTGGGAAAAATATTCAAGCACTAACAAGCAAGCACATCCCTCCAAGAAGATGATCATTCGTGAAAGAGAGAATTACGTATATATAGACAGAAAAAATCACTAAGAATTCTACATGCATACATGAACACTGGACCGAGTCACATATGAGATATGAAAACAAGTGTTAGACGGTAAAATTTGACTTATAGATAATCAAAGTTGTGCAAAATATGATATGTACCCGATATATTACGAAAACAAAAAGGACATACCACTTATATCCTCCAACTTCAAATGCATTACTCCGAAGCTCTCTTTTAGTTATTGTTGAAAAATTCTCGATCTTCCATGTAAATTTTCCGTAGAGATCAGAGGGCTTTGGCCCTACAAAGAAAGATAGATCAACACATGAAAAATGTTAACCATGTAACAAGTAGTAGCCATCAAAGCACATAGATAATGGTTCATTAGAAACAGGCTATGAAATCTAGTTTCTGTTTTGCATATGTTGCATCTCAAGCATGAATCTCAATGTTAGTTCCCCAACGCAGAGATTAAGCTATGGTTTGGTTTGAGAATGGGAATAGCATATAATAGGAGTACCTATTCTGATAGGGAACGATTAAATTATGTTTGGTATTTCTAAATAGAAACCCGGATACGTAGGATAGTTGCATGGATTAAAAAAAAAAGTTCTTCAAGCTTCCCTTGGGGTAAAACAGATATAGAGATAAACCTAATTTTACTTGTGGAGGGGATTCAACTAAAAAGAAAAAAATATAATAATATCAACTTAATTATTCTCGAACCAAATGGGCGTTCAACAACTGCACAATGTCCTATTCTGATAGCTCTTGTTTAGGATTAAAAAAAAATACCGAGTAGGGATAATAGAGGTGCTAAAGTCAAAACTCGCTTTGTCACACAAAAAAAAGGCCAATAAAGGCCTATCTCATGTTCTACATTCACCCGATTATCTCTCGGATAGCTGTTTGATGGAAACCATCAGCCTTTTATATCTGATGTTACCACAATTCTAGCAAGCATAGCAAATGCTAACCAAATAAACAAGAATCTATTCATATTTTATCTCAACCATTTGTGCGACCCCTATCTGGCCAAATACCTATCCATGAACCAAATAGGGGCGGGCATAATATTTCACACTACAAGAAGTAAGAGACTAAATATGAAAGAAACCAGTCACAAATTTCCAAGTGACCGGAAGAAACACTGACATTCTAAACCAAAAGCAACCATTCAGACCAAGTAATAACACATATATTACAGGCATCTCTTTCCGAATTTATCTCAAACCTCCTCCATGAAAAAAGTCAACCTATCCATTAGTTCCAGTTACAGGATAACTTAGTCACAATAGCAAACTCTTCAAAAGTAAAATAAACAATCTTTTAATCTCTTCTCCAGCATAGGCTATCAAATGATTTTCCTACCTTTGTCATATCACATGCTTCAAATGCTTGACTTCTGCAGCTTAACCAATGCTGCTTTTTTTTTTTAGAAGAAACCAAAGGTGCTTTAACCAAACTACAAAATGCACATCTTGGGACATCAAAAAAAGCTCAGGTGCTTCCAGTTGCAGGCTTGCAAAAATTATACACTAATTATCACATTCAATAAAGTTCTTTGTTCCGTAATGATAACATCTAGAAAAAAAAGAGAGAGGTTTTAATGTGGCAGTGGCATCCAAAACACATGTGCAGAATACCAAATGGGTCCGCAAGTCAAATGTTACATTCAACCCCGTACACGTTTTTATTTTTTATGTATACACTTGGCTGATGAAATACATTCTTCCATAAAAAAAAATGCAATACATACTCGTATGAAAATGCATATATTTTTTCGTTTTTCATAATTGATTATATGATGAGATAGTGGAGTATAATGCATTAGGCGATTTATATACTCGTGAGACAACTGCAAATGAGGTTGCAAAATAGATTGTTTATCAACGCTCCTTCCCAAAACCAAGTTAGCACAAATTAGATACATACACAAATATGTGTGTGTGTATACATACATACATATATGTAGAGAGACAGAGAGAGATACCGCAATCATCATCGTCGTCAGTGTCCCAATAAGGCGGTGAAGTGGAAGGGACCCCATTCTCAACCTGATCACAAGACCTCCACTCGGCAAGGGAATCAGACTGACACCGCTGACCGCTTGATATATCCTCTAAACCCCTTCCCGCATATTCCTCACTCGAGCTCCCCGCCATCAATATGTTCCCCTCCCTCAACCTCAATGAAAATAATTTATTATTGGCTCAAACTCAATCTTCACCTATACAATCCAAATTAAATAAAAATAAGGAAGACCACAGACAAAAATCATAACAACATCATAAAAGGGCATAAATTGAAAGAGAAAAGAAGAAAGAGAATTCTCAACAAATTCCAAAGTAAATCAAAATCCAAATCAACCTACACCCAAAACACAAACACCGCATATAAATAAAAAAAAAAAAATCAAAACCATATAGATTATCAAACAAAAGACCCCAAAAACAGAAACCTAAAATCGAAAAAATCCGCCACCAAAGGCCACATATGAAGCAAAACCATCGATAAAAACCGCACCCCCAATTGACCGAACAACAACGCAAACGAATCCAAATCGGGGAAATCGATAAGAGGTGTGAGAGAGATCTAAAGGCATCACCTTTGAAGAATGAATGAGACGAGCGTTTCGTTCTGCTCTATCTGCGAGAGGGGGGGAATCAAAGTAATAATAAGATTTGGGGTTCGAAAGGGCACACGAGACACCATGAGAGAGAAAGTTTACATATATGTAATAAAAAATATATATTATTATTTTATTGTTCTTATATTATTTTTTTTACGTTCCTTTCCACTATATTTTTAGAGGCGCGAAAATACAATAGCGGATTAAAGATCTGACCGTTGATTTACATTCAACCATAATCTTTGACCGTACACAATTTAAGCGTAAAAAACTTATTTGTTTGGGAGGCATACATAGATAGCAGCTAAATTAATTATATTATTTAATTATATGTCCTTTCTAAAATTATATTATTTAATTAAATATGTTCGGGAGACACATGCTTAATTAATTATCATCAACACTCACAGTCAGTATCATATATTTAAATTTTTATCTACATTTATCTATAATTCATTTTTTGTCAATCAAATAATAAAAACTTTTTAACAGAATAACTAAAAATATAACTAATATAAAATGATTTATTGATATAATTAATTAATTTTTATCTATATTTTATTCACATTTATCCATAATTCATATATTATCAATCAAATAATAAAAACTTTTAAAAAGAATTAATTAAAAAAAATAATTAAATATAAAATGACTTATTTTTACCTATGTTATGTTGAATTAATTATATATATATCATGTTTATAAGATTTGTGTATTTAAAATTTTTACAATCTTAAATATACTTTTTTAAGTTCTTCAGTCATTGTAACAAGTTACATATCTTATTAAAAAAAATTATATTTTTTTAAAATATATTATTCAATTTATTAAATTATATATATTTTAACTTTTATAATATTTTATAAAAATATATAAATGGTTAAAAATAAAAACATGGGAAGTCTATATTTTGATTGATAACATAAAACATGTTAAATTATTTCTTAAAAAAGTGTTTTCATTCAACGGACGAGATTTCGAGGTGGGTTGGTGGGTCCCACTTTTACAACGAGAACACGTATTCTGTCGTTAAACGTTTGGTTGACTATTTTTGTCGGTTTTCAAAATTTCGATAAAATAAATAACGTGCTCCACCTTAAATTTTGTCTTGCCAGGGTTTGCACAGAAGTGAGCCATCTCGGCCGTCCATTTTAGATCAGATTTCTTTCCTTTTTTGGAAGAGCATCATCAGCGAAAAGGTCCTCGTTCGGTGGATTCTGAACCGTGGGATGGATGGACCCATCACATATACGGCTCGACAGTAGTTATCCGAAAATCCATTATTACATGTCAATTGTCAACATGTGAAAGATATCTCATATATTACTTGACATTTGGACATCTCTCTTTTAAATTTGATTATTATTTGAATTTGTGAACAGAATACATAACGGACAAAATTATGTCATGTTTTTTTATTGTCTTTATATGGTTTGCTGAAAAAAAAGTAGTTGGACACTATCAAAATGTGACCCCATGAAATTTCATGGATGGGGTGGGTCATTTGAAAAAAAAGTTTTACATTTAAAAAAATATATATATATTTTTTATATGTTTATAAAAAATATAAATTTTTATTTTGAAAATATAATAACAACTTACATTAATAAAAATGAACCATGAAAAAAAGAGATGAATGATTTCTAATATATAAATTTTACAATTGTCCTTGATAGTAACACTGTAACAAGGGTAATTTTGGGTTTTAAGTATAAAATTTAGATTAAGTAGGGTTAATTGGTGGGGTCACTGATGGACTGGGTTGTCATGATATGAAAGGGTGACAGTAATAGTTTAAGTTTTTTTTTTAAATGTGATGGGTTAATTGACTCCACCACATTATACGTGGCCTCTCTTACTAGGATAATATTTTCTTTATTGGTAAAAATTACCTCGTCCTTATCAAAAAAAAAAAAAAATCTTTGACCTGGTGCTATGTTATGAGTTACTTATTAAAATTTAAATTTACTCTCATTTTTATCTATTAAATTAAAATATAATTCAAATTTAAAATTTATCTTAAGTTTTTCTATTAAGATATCATCTGAATTTTTTAAAAACTCATATAAATAAAATTTTAAAAGTTCAATTTTATCTGTCTAAAAAATCACGAGATTTACGTGGCATAATATTTATATTAAGCTTCTTCAAGAAAAGATTAAAAAAATCTAGTTAGTGTTGCAAATATTATTTTTGCCAATAAATTAAAAAATGAGTTTATTTTTAAAAATTGCCCTTAGCCTAAAAGACTTAGTTCGGTGACACTCCATATTTAACATTTCCCTGTTAAATCCATATTGTGCTGTATATGAATGTCCAAGGTTTCATGTGTATTTCTTCTCTTTTTTTCCCTAAGAAAAAAACCATTTATATATTTCAATGAGAAACAAGGGAAGCTGATTAAATCCATAGGAAATGTGTGTCACCTAGTAAGCTTATAAGTCAACTTAGATTTCAACTGTTGCTTTTGTCATGGATATGTCATTTTTTTTTAAATATGGAACGTTCAACTTTGATTACAATTAAGACGGGTGATTGAATTATTAAAAACTTCCAATGGCAATAAAAATATTCAATTCCTTTGATAGTTATGTCTGGATAAATTAGCATATATTTTAAATAATAAAAGATCAGGGAGGAATAAGAAGAAAAAAAAAGAGGCATTTGCAGTTATTTTGTAAGAATAAACTTTAGTAATTATGTCTGGATAGATTAGCATATATTTTAATAACTATCTAAGGAGTTTAGAATCATCTTTTAAGACCTATTTATACCAATGTATAAAAATATTCTTTTAAAAACTTTAGCAAAGTTACATATTGCATCCACAATCTATGCAACTCATATGAAGACAAATGAATTGCCTTGGTGCAAAAAGAAGTCAGTGATCAATTAAACAGCCTAAGTACGTACTAAACAGTCTAAACTTTTCTTCTCAAACTCCTAGACTTGGGTGGGAGGGATTTAGAAAAATATTACTCCATAAATGGCTTTGTCAATGGAACTTGGAAGGTTTAACAGAAACAAAATCCTGCATCTGATGAATTTCATAGAGCAAATTTGTGGGTATTCTCAGTTCCCCTCCTTTCATGAAGTTCATTGAAGACCTCTATCATGCGTTTATGATTTTGTATAGCTTCACTGATTCTTATGATTTTCTTCATCATGTGATTTCATATTTCACAGAAATTTAGAACAGATCTTAAGTTTGCTATGTAATAGTGTCAATGTTCCATTTGTCAGAGTTTTACTATACTTCAAAGAAGTAGCATGTGTGACTCGCTCATAGTTAACAAATATGAACATTAACCTGACATGGATCCAATACAAGTGAAATACTAAATCACCATTGCTAAAGCAACAAGGCATGGTCCCCAATGCCAAAACTTGACCTTATTGTAGAACACCTATAGTTTGTCTGTTGATATCAAATTTCTCAAATTGCTAAATGTACTGCTCATGAGACCTATGTGACATGAGGATCCTCTTTCAGTGCTCTTGCATACTGCTGAGTGCCCATCTTCCAGAAGAACCAATGAAAAGTTTGGCCATGCAGCGAAGACCACTTATTCAATTCAGGGACTCTACAATCAAAACCTTTGTTTGGCTTCTATAATTATCCATTTCAACATGGAACTTTTACATGCCATTGCTTTCTCCAGCCAGGCTCACTGTTTTCTGCTGGGTTTTTTTTTATCTGTATAACTTTCATGATGATCAATTGGAAGTCTTTAGAAGCATAAGTTGATCTTTCATTGATTTACATATCGCATAATCGTCTTTACGAATTTGTAACTTAAGGAACTCAAGGCGACTGACCAGACAGAACGATCTATGATAAAAATTACTTGACGAGTGTTTGCATACAATACACTGAAAGAAAAAGCGGTAAACTTCATGACATTCACTGAGAAGACAGACGACTGATCGAACAGTGTTTTCGCCTGTTGAGTACATCTTTATCTTTAATCTGTCAGCATTCAAGCTTCCCTTGACGTGTGTTTTTTTTCTTCATAAAATGATGCGCAAGTTATTATGACTAACCAAGAATGTGATTTCATGACACTTTGATTATGTAAACAAAGTTATGAGACAGTGTTAAGTGTTAAACCATTTGTCACTTCCAAATCCGCATTGATTCCAAAATGTTTGTAAATAGAGTCCAGCACAAATCATCCCTACTTTTCTACACCAAACACTGATTAGCCTGTAAAGCTTAGCCTTTCCTTTCTCCCTAATCTTCATACACCATCTTTCGTATCTTCGAAAAAATGAAAACAAAAAAAAACTGTTATAGCAATAATACTGCAATTGTAGTTATCAATGCTGCTACTGAGCATATGAGAGCCTGCAGAGGAAGTTCAAGAAAAACAAAAGAACAAGGTGAGAATTCACTGACATAACCATTCAAAGTGAGGAAAATAAGGAACAGTTCTGAATTTATTCTCACAGCAATGGCTGATGCAGCAAGGCCATCTCTTTCTCTTGGATTCTTGAGGTGATAATTCCTGAAGTAGAGGATTGTCGCGAAATACCACAGAATTGGAAAGATGAAACCCATGATGAATCTGTCATTCATAGTTTAAACTGTCAATCTTCAACTAGGTTCAGTTTGTTTCAACTTAAAATAGTTTCATAAGCAACTTTTTTTTTTCTTCTAAAAAGTTGTTTTATTCTGATGTTTAATTGTTTGTAAATAAGTGGTCAATGTAAATCTACATGCATATTAAAATGACTTCCACTTTTTTAAACAAAAACCATTTTCCAAGAGAGCTTTTTTTTTCAATCAAAGGCAATTTCATAATTTTTTAAATATATATATATATATACACCAAAATCATCCTTCTTTCAATTTTTTTAGCATTAAATTTCATTGTTTATTGAGAAAATACTAAAAACACCTTTGCCTTGTAAATACCAAAAATTTCAATATAAAAACATTTTACTGCATGCCAAACATTGGATTTAAACTTCATTTTCATAAAAACTAATCCGGTGGAACTTATTTTCTTAAAAAAAATTCAAACTACAGCAAAACAGATTCAAAGATACTGGTTTTTGCAGAATCTGAACTTACAAAAACCACCCGATCCCGCATCCGAAGCAGAGCAAAGGCTTAAGCTGGTCGTTTTCGATGTCGGATTGACTAGATTTTAAAAGGGTGCACATCCCTTCATCTACTCCTTGTTGGATTATCACCAATTCCTTATTCTGTTGAGTTCCAACTGCAACTCCAAAACCAACAAATGCTGTTCATTGTTTCTCTTTCAAAATACAACCCATCCTCATCAATTTTTCATTTGGGTATTCAAAATCTGAACTTCTCAATTTTTAAGGGTACACACAGTATCTGAAAATGTGACACTGGAAAAAGGAAACAATTCATGAAATTCTCATTTTTAATGGGTTACCTTTCTCCATCAGTGAAACTTCTTTAGAATGTGATTGTGGCATTGGAATTGGTTGTCAATGTTGCTGTGGAGATTCTTCTTACATTTGACACTTCTTTTCACTGGATATCAGTTTCTGTGATGAATAGAGAACAAAGAGAGTTTTTTTTTTCTCCTTTTCATGTAGAGATTTTTTTTTTACAGTAACCGTTATAACTGCCTCTTTGTGGACCTCCTTTTATTGGGCAGGAGACACGTGTGCTCCACAATCACATCTGAACCGTTCATTTGGTGTCTCTTGAGTACACGCCACTCGCTCGATATTCTTATCTACCCGTGCTTGCACTTCAATGCATACCACATGAATGATTTTTTTCTTTTTTTGGGTGAAAAAGGCCTCAAAAGAGGCATCTATATAACATACATCCCTGACTTCAGATATACATGTATATGAGTCTGCAAAATGTTTCTAAACTTATCATCTAATAACATTTTAGAATGTCGAGTGGTTCTTTCTTCAGGTGCCCGCACAACCTTAGCTCAGCTTCTAACAAATGCAAAAGCTGTCTAGTTAAGCAACCAAACACTGCCTTAATATTTGTTGTGGATTGGCTTTGAAAATTACATATGCAGCTCCACTCATTCTCGAGGATCCATCAACACTGCCTTCTACTACTATGAATATCTTTTCCAAATTAACCATACAAGTTGATGAAGAATCATCAATCCGAGGGGTATGTACTAAACCACTTTGAAAACAATTGGGATTTAACACCAACATACATTCTTTCCAGCTTGACCGTAAGGTCAGCCACGGAGATTCCTTACATTCTTTCCAGATAGCCCAAACTCAGACTCACCGGTTGATCCTCTTTCCATATCTTATGAGCAAAAACAGCTCTATTTCTGTTCCAAAAAACTTAAACGAGTCTGAGAATCTCTACGTCTAGGCCATATTTCACCAGAAAAAATTTGAAGCCACTGTCCGGAGTTCCATATCGCATCCGGTGACTGAATATATGGAGGTCCTGCGCCAACATTCCACAGAGAATGGACATTCCATGAATAAATGACGAATAGTTTCTGTATCACTTCAGTAAACGGGGCACAATTTATCCATATATAACCCAGGTTGTCTAAATAAAATCTAGTTGGAAGTCCTTCCCATGCCATCTGCCATAGAAAATTTTTAACTCTCGGGTACTGCATGAATGATTTGGGTGTAAATATGTGCACAAGCACAACATTGTAATTTTTTAAGGGAAAATTAACATAAAAATTTCATTAGTGTTGAAAAATCTAAGGTCTGCCACTGCACATACCACATAACTCAAACAATTCAGAAACCTCTGCACTACAGCAGAACACATGTAATGTAAATATGTAATATTTCCTCATGAAATAATTTTTTAGACCTCATATCATACAAAATTGTTTCACTTTACAATCATTCCTCTCAAAATGATGTATGCATGTCAACAACAAGATTTATGATGCCCTTCCAAAAAAACCGTATAAAACCTACTGAATTATGGTATCTATTCAGATATATATTCCCGAAATGACTCCTGATCGCGTCTCCCTGAAACAAAAGGACACTAAGTTCAGCAAAAACCAATATTTGGGTAACTGTGGTATGAAATAAAAAGACAGAGTAAGCGATGAATTACCACAAAACAATTAAAACAGACTGTAATCCTTATTAAGTGCTACTCTTGCTGGAATGTTCAGAATTCTGTATGTCCGAGATCTTTTCAGCCAGGGGTCCCATTTCTTTAACAAACTTAACTGATTCTGAGAGTCGATTGAGAAGATTGACCAGTGCGATGACTTCATTCCGCTGTAGCTGTAGCTGAAGCCAGCCGAAAAAAATAAAAATAAATAATCAATGCATCCCACCAGATGAATACAGGACAATTTTAACTGAATAAGTATTCCCATAATTCATAGATCCTTCTTATGAATGTTGTACGTATCATAATAATTTGATAACCAGAAACTAGACGTAGAAAAAGAAACAACTTCCGAAATAGAGACTACATAGGAACATGTACTTGCATTATGAGAAGAAAAGTCCCCATATAAACGCGCACTCATACGCAAAAGTGGATTATTAGGCTACTAATGTAATTCAAACAAAAGCATATGAAACAATCAGTGAGGTTGCTTACAGAGTGATTCATGTGGTCTTGGCCATCAACCGAAAAAAGGATCTTCAGAGCAGTGCCAAGGCCTAGAACCTGGAGCTTCCCCCATAATCTGCACTTCTCACATCCGACACAGTCCATCAATGCACTGCGGGATGTAATTGGAGTCAGTAATCTTAAAAGCATTCCTCTCTTTTGGCATTGACAAATATAAGGCCACGGGATACTTAAGAGAGATCAAACCTAATATTTCTGAATTGCTTTTGAATCTCTTGCTTCAACTCTGGCCCATTTTGGCCCTGCCATAGCTTAGCTTCGTCGAATGGTAGAGGACAGGCGGCTTGTAACTTTGGATTATAGAGGAGCTGCCTCACCAGTGATTGTGTTTCTAGATCCTCAGAGGGGTTGCCTGTGTCGTACTCGGCCTGTTCCAAAAAATCTGTGGCCTAGGACATATCAAGCAGAAGAAAGTCATAATATGATGGTCAGAAAACAGCAAGGCAATTAAAATTATAGAAGTGTTGATAAAACAAGGAATCAAAGCTTTTCATCATGATGTCATGATGTTACAAACAAGGAACAATATTACCGTCATTTATAAATAAGAGACTAGTAATATTGTCCGAGTAAATACATACCAAAATAAAATATTATTCAAGTACATAGGGACATGACTCTGGTTACTTATACTACGTCAACAATTTCAATGCTTATGTACAACAGAACTAATTTAATTAATTCAATAAAAATTTGAAATTATTGATACCCAAGTGGTATCAGAGTTTCTAATCTCTGGGAAAATAAATTTTTTCAGCAAATAGATTGGCATCAGGTCACACAGATAACTACTCTTGCAAAGCTCATGGCAATTTTCCATTTGAGTTTGGGAAAGTCATCGTGAGATATACGATTGCAATGAAACAGGTGACAACAGCCACTGATAGGAGCTTTGGAAGAAGAAATCAAGAAGAAACGGGAGTTACCTTCTTGTACAAATATTATGAATAGGACAAGAAAAGGAGATACAAGTAAAACAACAGAAATATATAACTTGAAATAGTGGCAAACAACTCCATGCAAAAGCTTACCTTGGTCACGGCACGGAGAACAAAGAGAAAAGTGAAATATAAGTTTCTGACACGATCTGGATATCTCAAAACACGATCATACAACAATTCAAGATTTTGACCCCACTGCAGCAATGCCAACAGGAAAAAAGAGGTCAGATCAGATGTTCTATAATAATTCCTTCAAGCAACAAACTGAACCACTAGAGGAAAAAAATAGCTTTCAAAAAGATGGATAGAGAGAGAACCAGGTTTCTCGATTCATCAAGAAGATAACCAGAGGCTATGTGGACAGAGATGGAAGAATGCAGTCCAGAAATTAACTTGTACAACACTCGTTTCTCTTGACAAAATTCTCCAGAAGGATCTGCATCATAAAAGTTCACTGAGTCTCAGGTCAACAAGGAATGCACATCCAAGTGATACAAAAATAATTCATCATTCCTCTTAAATTTGTCTAATTCAGAACCTACACAATGAAACAGATAAATTATAAAAGGTGTCGTGTAATGCAAGAAGAACTCAACATGAACCCATTTCTTGAGCATAACCAGTGAGAAGAGCAAGGTGTTTTTTTTTTTTAAAAAAAAAAATTCATTATCATATCTGTCTTCAGTTCAACTGACTGTTTGCTCAAGCAGAGAAGAAAACAAGTCTCAGAATACCTTTTTTTCACATGCATCTAACTGATTTCTGATATCTGTTCAAACCAAATATGTCTGCGTTTCAAGGACAGAATGCTCAAAACAAAAATCAGTTGATTTTTCATTTTGATCATAGTATACATCAAAGTTCAAACCATGAATATAGTTTGGACCATCAAATGTCATCTACAATTATTCCATGAGTACAGTATTTTATTCCATCTGTATTTAAGGAAAAACAGGAACAAGTTTCCAAGTATTCTCATATTCTTATCCTATACAGATGAAACAAAATTTCTAACATTCTGACTCTAGCCTACAACAAGATGATTCACTGACAACGCAATTTTGTAATCAATTCCCTGCATTTGCATCTATATTACATTCATTCTAATCCATTACGCTCAAGAAGAATTTGACCGTGTTTAAAGCAAAAAGGGTCTCCCATGGTACCCATCATCTATCTCTCATATGCAATATCCCAAGGAAATTCTCTAATGTTTGATACCCTATGAAGACACACACTTAATATATTGAAATGAGACAAATTCTCCAAGAAGTTTTAGATGTGGACTCAGAAATGCATCTAAAACACATCTACGGTTCCCAGACTACAATAATTAACAAACACAATAAGCATACATCACACAAAAATCACACATCAAAAGTCATTGTCAAATCTAATTACATAGCAACGACTATGTAATTCCTCAAATAAGCTCAAAGAAGAATGAACGAAAACCTGACAGTAAAGCAGAAATTTATCTGCATAAATAAGCATGCCAAGGAAACTGACATTTTGGACAATTTTCTGTGTAAACAGCATCCCATATCCTCCGGGCTGATGGACCGGTATAGCCAGTGTAGCGTTCGGGGTTTAGCTGGAGATTCACATATGTCATTTCAGCTGTCAAAATCAGAATATACTGTTAAGTCTTTACTATCTCTGACTAGATCACTGTCAACAACTATTAACAAAACTCTCAAATATATTGCCTGAATGTAATTTCAAGGAACAGTAGAAGCAATTTCATACCATTATCAGTCTCATCATCGTTAGTCCACGGGTTGTCAATGTCAACCCAACCTTTAAATGCTTTGCTGTCCACCGTGCGGTCCACAGCAGCTTCTGGTTTTCCTTCCTGACACTTTAAATCATCAGCTGAAAGCCCATGAAATGGCTTCTTAAAAGTCTCAGGATACTCATTCTCTGGGCATTCACAGACACTGCAGTCCCGAAGACGGCACATGCCATCGTCTGGCCAGAATGGGCAATCACACCACAGTTTTGCCTGCCAAATCATGTATGAATTCAATACCTCTAAAACATAGCATCGATTAAAATAACCGAAAAGATAGCACAAAACAATATATTTGCATGGCACAAAATCAAGGAAGCGCACATATCTTAAAGCACAAAATGTTAAAGTGTTTAGGAGATGAATCAGAACGACACCGCTTAAAACTATCAGTAAAGTGGTTTGGCATCATATCCAGACGAAGGATGGAAAATGAATGTGCTGTTTAGGAGATGAATCAGAACAGCAAACAGATGTCTTCGCCAAATGAAGGACAGAATTATGAACCAGTTACTTTCTTCGTAAAAACAAAATATTCACTGCTGGGATCACCATTAGTTCATTATGCAATTTAATTTAAGTGAGAAGGCATGCCCGATTATTATTGTGTGTCCAAAATGATCTACACTTTTGCATCTCTATGCAGTAAAAGTTGTCTCAAATATCCACCATTTCCTATATAGTATAAAAAGGTACAGTACTTAAAAAAAATCATATTCATAAATACTGGTGTGAATAACACTACATGCATATATGCAAATTTTCTACATTTCATCAATTTACACCTATCAACCATGCATCATGATTGAGGACGAACCAAAATACACATCTTCATATAAATGGCAGAATGACGAATGAAAATTTTTCATTTCATCTCCATGAAATAGCAAATTTTCAGCTAGCCCATAAAAAAATCCATGTCATACCTTGAAATACCGAAAGAAGGGGGTTGCAACCAGATCCTGGAGTATAGGATGCAGAACTTCCTCGTTCAGTGTGTCCACAGTCTCATAATCACAACAACAGTCCTCCACAAGGCCGGAATATTTACGTGAATCCTGCAATCCATTTAATACGCATTAACAAAAACAATCGCCAATGTGAAATAGATCCTACATTCATTTAAACAAATCGTTAAGAAAAATAATCCTGTAACACCCCAATCAGAGAAAACAAAACCCAATTTGCACATCATCCTTTTCCAAAATCCAATGATTCATTATAACGAAAAATGATGCTGATTTTCAAAAACCCAGATGTAAAAACATAATTTTTCAATGTTTGCTTCACCTTGCATTGACAAGCCTCTTTTGTGTTGCTGATGCTCCCAAAGAGAGGGATCTTCCGAGCCCGTCGCGATGCAACAGCCGTCGCAAGAAGAACAACAATCACAGCCCCTGCAATCCATCCCCACCTCCTCCTATCCCTTCGATCTCTCCCCTCCATTTTCACAATCAAAACCCACAAACAATTCAAAGAGGAAGAAATAAAGGAAGCAATAGAGACCCTCTTAAGAGAATTTGAAAAACCCTCTAAAAGATCCTCTCTTTGAAGACGATCGAACAAAACCCTCAAAAAACCCTAAATTCCTTCGATGCCGACGAAATCAGGCTCAGAAGAAAAATTGGAAAGAAAGAGAGGAGCAATGAAGACCCTTTAAGAAGGGATTCAAAACCCCTCTATCAATTCATGATATTATTAAAAACGGAAACTTGTGACAAATCAACGGCGCTCGTTGTTTCTCGTACATGCAAACGTGGATTGGTTTGATTTACGACCGACGAGACGACTTTGAGAGAGGAGAGGCCAAGCTATTCCCACCAATCCATTTTCTTTACCCACAATCCCAAATGACAAAATACGTTGTCCAGTTTCTTGAATTAAATATCATCCCTCTATGTTTTATTAAAATCATTTAAAATTTGGTTTAGGTAAAAGTTTGAGTGAATATTGGTTTGACATGAACATGGATAATTGAGTTGAGAGATTTTTTAATAATTTTTACTTAAATTTAATATTAGATATTTCAAAAAAAGTCAAAAGTCTGACGTACTACGAGAACATGTGAGACTTGTTTGGAGCTGCGCTCCGGGACTGGACCTGGGATATGGAGAGGGAAGGGGTGGCTTTGGCCACGAGTGGAAGCGTCATAGGCGCACCATAGACGAAGAGGAGGTGCTAGTCTGTCTCGAGATTAGATGTCTCTTCTAACCCAGATGGACAGAATCAGTTTTTGAGGTTTATGTGTTGTTTTTTTCATTTTGTGTTCTTATGCATCTTTATTTATCCCCCTCCCTCCCCTTATATCCGTTCGAAGTTTGTAATTCGATATTCATTTAATAAAAATTAGATAACAAATGTCTATCTTTTTTTAAAAAAAAAAAAATATTAGATATGCATTTGAGTACAAGTTGGAGTCTAGAGATGTTCTTAGGTTGTGGGTGGGTACAGAATAAAATAAATTATGGTCGGAGTGGGATTAATAGAGTCAACTGGGTGGTGGGTATATCCGCCCTTTTTTTATTTGTTGGAAGTCGGGGGGGTTTGACGTGTATTAGATTTGCTGACGTGGAGGGCGTCCATGAGAAGGTAAAGGTTCTTATTGGTCCCAAGACATGCATCCACGTCACGAAAATTGTTAAATCTGGATGGTTTCCACTTCCCACTTATACGTTTGACCATAGAGACATATTCGTTAGGGAAAAATCCAAATTATGTAAACCGCCTGAAATACGTATAACATCCTGGATTTTTCTTATAACCCAATGAAACCCCGTATATAAATTCAAATAACTCTGTGAGTTAAATTTTCATTCACAAATGAAGAATATTATATAAGTATTTTATTTTTTAACTCTAATTGAAAACACAATATATCGAAAACTTTTATACTTCATTAAAAATACAACAAATCTTATGTACATGACAAATTTTCTCCTCTGGATAGATTATAAAATCCTATTTGGAAAAGTAAAATCGACATTTACAGAAGATTTTTTGCATTTTTAAAAAATGTTGTATTCTATGTCTCTAACCGGGGATAATCAGACAGAATATTCAGATAACAATCCTACCCTGTCAACAAAAATTTAACTTAGATGACTATTTGGATTTACATATATAGGTGTTTTAAAGGGGTTATACGGATTTTAGGAAAAGTCAGTGGATTATATAGATTTCAGACAGTTTACAGGGGGTTATTTGGATTTTTACCATTTATTTATTATTATTATTATTTAGGGAAAAATCAATATAATTCCATGAAAAGTTAGCTAAATCGGTTTTATTTTCCCTAAAATTAAAAAATTGCCACAAGTCCCTAAAAAATATGTATGGTTAACAAATTTAGTCCCTGAGTTAAATTGCACCAATAAATACATTCAAATAAGTCCCAACAAATTATGAGAAATCCGATTTTTTTTTTCTAATACAAAAATGCCCTTGTCTTTTCCTAAAAATTCTCGTGTTTTCCTATACTCACAAATGATAAAAAAGGGGGGAAAATCGATATAAATCTCTCGAAATTTATAAAAATAAAAAAAAGTCCCTATAAAATCAATAAATCCAACTAAAGTCAACCACAAATCTGGTTAGTGTATTACAGTAATTTTAGCAAATAAATTTTAAAAGGGTATTATAGTAATTTATCATGTATAGTAAGAATCAACTAAGATCTAGTTAATTTCGATTACAGTAGGGACTAAAATAAACATTGTCTAATAAGATAGGGACCTGAGGAAATTTATCGATTTTAAATGAGACATTTTCTTATTTATTATAGTTTCAAGGGAGCTATATCGATTTTTTTAAAAATAAGAGTAAGGGCATTCTGGTAACTTTTAATGTGTAGTTAGAGTTAATAACAGTGAAGACTGAAATAATATTTTTCTAATAACATAGGGATCTGTGATAATCTTCCAATTTTATATGGGATAAAACCATTTAGCTAACTTTCCAGTGAGTTATATCGATTTTTCTCTATTTTTTTATTTTGTTGTACTCAATCACAACTGTAACTATAAAGTCATATGCTCCATATGCTCCCCGTTTGGGATGGAAAATAAGCCAATAAGAAAGAACACAAGAGAATAATCTAAAAAAGCTATTTGTTTTGTTAGAATAACCCTCGATAGCTACGTCGGATAAGCTAGGATAAGATCTGATAATTATTCTAAAGAAGGGTTGGAATTGCTTCTTAGGGCTTATCTATGCTAATTGATGAAAATAATCTTCTCTGTCATTTTAAAAAATTTGTCTAACCTAACACTCTCACACATATTCTAAAAATTGTTACATCTATCAAATTAATCATACATCTCTCACATTTATTCTCAAACACAAACAATTTATGCAGGGGTATAGTTGTTATTTAAAAAGTCAAAAACTCTTATCCACCTCTTATATACAACTTATCATCATTTTATTCAAGATGAATCAAACAACAAAAATATCATTTTTATGTTTCCCAATGAGAATAACAGAATGCAACGAAACAAAAATTTACATATTTAACATTGATTGTTATTTATCCTAGTATAGCTATCAGGGGCGAATAACCCTATGTCACAATCTATATAGGGCGTAAAACACCAATAATATTGATGTATGTATTGTTATCTCACATAATAATACGCTTGTTGGCGTATCAATCTTTCTACAGAAAAATGTTGACGATGTTACATGTTTTTAAGGTATTTGGATGATGAAGAATCAATAAACATATGAGATCTAGGCATGCATTCAAGAGTTTTCTTTTTCTTGTTCAACCATATCTTATATATAGTGATATACATTGCATATCAATGTGCTTTCAAGAAGAAGTATTCACTCTCTTATGTATAAGTCTGATAGCAGTTTAATTCACAAAATATATGAAGAAATATGTCGACCATATCAAAACAATTTTTATTTAAAACAAAACTATTTTTATTTAAAACAGCAAAAGTAAATGTAGTGCTCACATGCAATATGTTCTGGTTTCTTGAGTCTAATGAGTAACCTTTTTTACTGACCATGATGTGGATGCATCTCAAAACAAAAATATTATCTAGGATAATAGATTTACTATTATCTTCATTCCTTCTGACTTCTTCGCAATGTTTTTCTTTAGGGTTATTTTGGAAACTACATAGAGGGTCTACAATATAATTAATATGAGGTATATATACTTAAATATAAATTGAATGCATATCTAATGTAGTATATACTGAATTGGAGACTCAATTATGATAAGAGGAATGACTATAAGAATGACGAGTGCGTCAATTTTTCAACTTCAAATAATTCTACAAGTTTTTTTTATCCCTCTTCTATGCTTTCTAAAAAAAATTCTTGGCGCCTCTTCAGGTAAACAAATAAATGTGGAATAAGGTATAATAGAACAGAATGGGTTGAATAAACTGTTTGCATATGCAAGAAAAATATGAGTATATGATCAAACCCGACTTGTGGGCCAGTTTACGTTGAGTACTTTTAGCTATCAGGTTGAACCTGATCCAAACTTGAGAAAATCCAAACCGAATTTTGGTCGGGTTCAAGTTTAGGGTCAAGTTGGGTGGACTACATCTCCTCACTCCTGCTCTCATTTCTTGTAATCTAGTCTCACATGATAGCTATCAGGTTGAACCTGATCCAAACTTGAGAAAATTCAAACCCAATTTTGGTCGGGTTCAAGTTTAGGGTCAAGTTGGGTGGACTACATCTCCTCACTCCTGCTCTCATTTCTTGTAATCTAGTCTCACATGATCTCAATTGCTTGTTAGTTTCCACAACCATCATATATGATCTCACTCTCCACAATAAAATCAAGATAACAAGTTTTACCCTTATCATATAAACTATTCTTGACTTCCAATATAAGAAATAATAAAACAAGTATGTGATCTTTTAAATTTTATTATATTTAGAATTAGGTGGCGTTTGGCGTAGCGGAATGCAGATTTTAAGTACTGATTAATAAGTGCAGAAAGAGGTTATGCTGATAATCTTTAAGAGTTCAGAAAAAAAAATGTTTGATTCAGTGAAAAATATTAAGCAGTTATTTAGATAAGTGTGTTTGGTTGACCACTTGACATATGTGCTTATTAGAAGGGTATTTTGGTCTATTTTATAAATGCTGAATGTTATTATGATGTTTGGTTAAAAACCTGAAAATTTGAAATATTAAAAAATTTTACTTTTTTTCTTGAAATACATAAACTACTATCGCCTTATATGTAGAACAATGAAATATTTTCGTGAATAAACTACACGTGAAAAATAAATAATTTGGAGTTAAATATGTCCACAACTTTAATAATTATAAACTTTCATCTATCCCATGAGATTGCAAAGACTCATTTGGATTGCAAAAACAACCAAATGTCGCTGTTGAATAACTTGGAGAGCAAAAAAATGAACTACATCACTTGTAAGAGGTTGACTGTTGCATAAACCACTACAAATATGCACCCATTAACCTGGTTCCTCTAAGAAGAAGAGTCCACATAGACAAGAAAGAGCCACACAAATTAATTGGTCTGACATAAGGATTAATCATAACATGATCTGGTGATTTCAATGCTCCCAAACATGGGGTATCCTTAATATGTTACAATCTTGACTGCTCCATAGAGGTCCAAATAATTGTACATCATTTTCCCTACACCTAAATATGTTTTTTGATAGGTACTGAATATGTACAGACAAACGTGAGTTAATGGAAGTGCTACAGTCACTTGATAGTTAGGATTAAAAGCAAGAAAAAGATAATAAAAACCAACAACATGATACAGAAGCATGTGCAACATCCGAATATCACCCGTCGGCTGTGGTCTTGAATTATTCTTCTCCACCTTGTTTTGGATTGGCGGTTGGTTATCCTCAACCCCTCCCATCCTATGCATTGTATCCACCCACATGAAAGAATTACGGTGGTCCTGCATACAAACGAATACAAAAATCAATATTGAAACACAGAATACTACATTATTATATGAATGCATGTAGTGCACTTATTAGAATGCATACCAATCCAGCAGGACATCTAAAAAACCACCGCTCATAGTTCTTATCTCTATAATCCAGTAGGACCAAGCACCTTTCCCTTTCAGAACAATGAGGTCCAAACAAGTTCAAATTACAAGTGGTAAAGAGAATATGAAAGCGGCAATGAATAAGATAGTAATCACAAAGAAAAAAACAAACATGGACAGGTGAAAGGTGCCACACTAATTGCATTCCAAATCATATCATATGAGGAGAAAAAAAATCGAGGAAGTAAAGATTTTTCAAAATTAATGGCTTACAGGAGACACCGAATCCTCATGCACAGATGGAAAAATCAAAATTGAAAACAGGGAATAATGCATTAAAAGAAGATTGAAGTGGCTTGAAAAAATGGGCAACTTGTATTAATCAAAGAAATCATTATAGGTAACTAAATTAAGATAATTAAAAGCATCCATGTCACAAGGTTTCCAAATTTATATACACTTCCTCTGTCATTCATCTAAAGTGATGCATATAGAATTAACCAAATGATATACATGTAGGTCATTGACATAGCTCTACTTTTAAGTACCACCCACACCATCAGATTCACCTTTATCAGCCTCCCCTACAAACACGAAAAAAAGCCAAAAACCTCTACCACCCTCCACTATCTCAACCACTAAAAAATTTTAGCCATTAAATCTATCCAAAGGAATTGAACACTATACAATTTTTAGCCATATTGTGAACATGATCCTCCAGGACAAATGTCTCATTTTAATTAACCACTAGGTCATCAACATGAGACACTTTTTAACGGTTTGTATTTACTGTCATGTAAAGCTCATAAGATTATCTTTTTATTATAAATTAGTTAAGATAGGGTAACTGGTATAGTACTATAGAAACTCTATCTCATTTGGCCAAAACAAGAAGAACAGTACAAGAAGCACATAAGATTTTCAAGAGGAATTATATATCATGCTCCTAGCATTTAATAGATTGGTCTTATATAGAGAATCATGCCATGTCTTCTTGTCCATTTCTTTCTAATATCACATAAATGTTTAGTAACACCTATCTCATCTCACCCATATTTTTATTAATATATTTATTATATGTGTGATCCAAAACAACCCACTTTTTCTCTCCCACAAATTGTTCACCTCGGATGTGTCTGATTAGGGGAAACTCAGAAACTTGTTATTACCTTCCACATGAAAAGGGAGTCAAACAGTAATAGTTTGCGTAAAATGAAACAGGTAAATAGAGATTGCAATTGTTGTTGCACTACTATTTGTGATGTTGTGGTGTTCTTCTTCTTCCCATTCTACATATTGA
Source organism: Acorus gramineus (assembly GCA_030737835.1). NCBI lineage: Eukaryota > Viridiplantae > Streptophyta > Magnoliopsida > Acorales > Acoraceae > Acorus > Acorus gramineus. Next base: position 1,762,356 of record CM060851.1, on the reverse strand, counting down.
TCTCTAACCCTAGATGTACTATATTTGTTAGATTGAATGAGTGAAAACAAATAAAGTGGTTGGGGAATAAATCCCAACTTTCCAGCCCTCACAGCACAAACACCACATATAATAACCTTTTTTGTTGAATCAGAACCAGACCCCATAAAATTAAAGATATTTTTTTTTTGCGAATCTAGGGTTTAGAGTTCGAAAAAGTTATACCTCGGATCGGTTTCTAGTTCGATGGGTATGGCCTGCTGCGGCGACGGGTGGATCCTCCTGAAGCGACGAGGATGGCCTGATGCGGCGGCGGATGATTCCTAAACTCGATTTTTCATGGAGATCCGAAGAGGAGAGATGATAGGGGTGCTGTGGTGGTCGATCTGCAGAAGGGAACATGTGTTTCACAACGGAGGTGGAGTCTCTTTGCTCGCGGTGCAGAGAGTTAGGTGTAGGAGAAGATGAATACGATTAGGGTTTCAGTCGATCAAAAACGCAAAGAATGGGGTGAGGAGAGAGAGGATCTCAAAAAATGCCTCATATACCATTAGTAATTCCTGATAAATAGCAGGGGTAGTACCATCATTTCTTGTCCTCGTAGATGTGCGATTGGCGTTCAGCGGAAGAAAAAGTGAGGAGGGGACCACTGAAAATTTTTGGGTCAATTTAACTGAACGAGGAGATATTTCTTGCTTATTTGGGTGTCAACCAAACAACCAAATAACTTAATAAGTATTTATTTTTCTCTTTAATCTGAATAAGTGCTGAAATGAGTGTCAACCAAACAGCCCCTTAGATGTTTTCAGATATTGAACCTGAACCCGCTGGTTATAGGTCGGGTTGGATACGAATTGAGTCCTTCAGGTTAATTTGGGTTGAGTATTATGCTTTGCAGGTTGAGGGCGGATTTGGGTTGAGCATCACTAATCCAAAATAATTAGGAATGTATAGATGAAAGTATCTAATTTAAACCTTGACAATATTAATGTAGGATCAAAGAAGTTCAGGTTTGCTCCTCAAGTGAAGGAATAGATGAAATACTCAAGGAAATATATAAAAACTAATAAAAAAAAACCAAGGTGGGACCATGAAGATGCCAAAAAAATAAAGATCAAGACTTTCCCCCAAAAAGTGGATACTAGATGGGAATTAAAATGGGGGAACAAACAATAGAGTGATAGATAAGGACGTGTGTGTGACTGTGACACCATGCAAAAGCCAAGCCAAGCCATCTTTATGTGATGATAAATCATAAAAATGTTTGTATAATTTTAAAGAAATGTGTCAGCCACAATCACATTTATCGATTAATTTGCAGTGTGTACTAAGTACTTTTATTTATTTTTTTAAAAAGAAAGTTATGTTTGTTATCCGATTTCATTTCTGATTTTGAATTGTAAATTTTGAAAGGAGGGAGAATAGAATGTATACAATGTAAACTTTTATAACTTTGACACAAGTTATAAATGGACAATTCTCTTACAAAAATAAAAAATGAATGTATAAAGAAAAAAAAAACAAATACGCCTAAATAAAAACAAGGGATTTTTATTTTTTAATCCTTGTTAACTATATGATTTAGTGATCGATCTCTCACTTCTTCATATTTCGATTTAAGTCCCTAGATTTAAAGGGTATGCTTCTTAATAGTTCTTGGGAGGGACTTATCTTTAAATTATTTGATTTTTTTTAGTTCCTAAGGGACTAAAAAGAATATATTCTTTAAATTTAGGGACTTAAACAAAAATATGAAAATGTGTTAAATCATATAGATAGGGACTTAAAAATAAAAACCCTAAAAACAAATATGCCTAATGTTTACTTTTAATTTATATAAAAAAATAAAATAAAATATACAATTAATAATTAAATGCATTAGAGCAAAACACCTAAAAATCATTTATTCCACCAATGTAAATTTATACAATGAAACATATATTTTTATAAATGATGAAATATATTTACTCTAATGAATTATAATCATCATGTAGAGCTGAAATGATAGTCCAGTACCATTTGACAATAAAATTGTTCAGAGTATCTTTATCACTTAAACATGTCTTTAATTGAGAAACATATTAACATTTCATCCCCATTTTTCAATTAATATTAATAAAAAAAAATAGGTACATGATATAGTACAATAATTGTATTAATAGAATTGGTGACATTTGAAAAAAAGATGTGCAGACTATACCAAATGTCAATTAAAGAGGAAAATTGGTTTACATATTAAAACCAATTTATTTTAAAACAACAAAAAGTTAAATCCAAATATTTTGTAAAATCTTCTATATTTAACCAATAAATTTTATCAATCAGATATGTAAAACTGTGTGAATATAGATGTTATGCATAGTGCTTTTTGCAGCACTCAATGTAATCCCTACACTTTTGATCTTATATATGAGCCAGTTTAGCAAGGGATTAAGATTTAAAAGATAAGTTATACTAATTTTAAGATATAAAAAGTCCATCAATTTTATCTATATTCACATTTGTCAAGACAAAAAGTAGGGATAAATATAATTCCAGCTTTTAGATAAAACAAAAAATCTTAATTTTTATTTTAAAATCAAAACAATTTTTCACACTTTATCCTTGTATTTTTTAACCCATTTATAGAATAAATCATGTATCAGTCCTTTTCTCTTTTTTTTGGATAAGACTGTGTGAGTCCATATCTATTGTGTGATTTGAGGCCAAAAATGAAGCCACCTTTATCTGCTTTGTTCAAATCTATCCATCGACGTGTGAAACTGTGAATTCTTATCCCCCAAAAATAGGTAGAGTCAACCTGACCGTTGCACTCCCAACGGTTTCCCGCTCTCCTCTAATATATATCCACCTCCATTGTCCCTCTTCATCTGCCCAACCCATTTTACATATTCCTCTGTTTCTCTCTCTACACCTCTCTATCTCTCTCTACACCTCTCTCTCTCTCTCTCTCTCTCTCTCTCATATGGGTCTCTTGGATTTCGCGGCACCGGAGTCCGGCTCGGAGAAGATCGAGGCCTTCGACATGAGCTCATTGAAAACTCACCTCCCACAAAAGTAAGGATTTGAAGCCTAGAATTGTAGTTTGTTGTTTTATGTGCACATATGTAAATGTTGTTTGAAATCCTTCATTTTTAAATAGCCTAAACGAAATTCCTTATATTTTTTCTTTCATAGAATCTTTCAGAAATGAATTTATGATACCAAATTGAACTTTAGTCATGTGTGACCGAAATCAATATCATGTTCTATGAGACTAAAAGCAAAACCAAACTACAATTGGATTTGGATTTTTTTCCAACCAAATTGAGATTGTTCTTTATTCCAACAACAGGAGAGGATTGTCAAAGTACTTCTCAGGGAAATCGCGGTCGTTTCAATGCGTGGCAGACGCGACATGCGTGGAGGATCTAAAGAAGCCAGAGCTCCCAATCGCGAAGAGGAGGAAGTACTCGAAGAGGAAGGCATTCATTCCTCCGGTCCGGTGCGCGCCTTGCATCGGTGTCTGAATGAGTTGCAGGAGAATTGGTTCATGGACTAGTTTGGTTGTTTTTTAATTCTGTACAAAACAATATAGAAAGAAAGATAGATAATCCTCTCAAGGCCTTTCAGTTTTGATGTTTTTGACCATGATTCATTAACACAAACAAGTTGATCCGTGCATTTTGTTTCATTGTCTTTCATCATATATATATGTCTGATGAAAGATCTTTTGAGACCACAGTTTGTTAGAATCAGTTGTCAAATTCACTAGTTGCAGAATAATCAATTCTAAACTTTTGGTTTGATTGTGTTAAAAATTTAATAAAACAACTTTAATATATAAAAATAAGCTAGCCAAAAATATATTTTATGAAAAAGTGGATTGATCATGAAAAAAAAAAAAACTATATTTTGAAATTTGTACCAAACAAGAAATCAAAAGTGGTTTTTTAGCTTTTCAGCCTTTGAGCAATCAAAGCCATTGAATTCTTTTGCAAAATAGACCTAAAAACGTACAGTAAAACTTATCAAGAACAGGATCACATAATTTATATTGAACAAACACCAATACACAATTTGATTATAATTAGTTTGTCAATATAGGAACATCTGATGATTTCACACCACAAAGAAAGCATCTGTAATGCATAAATAAGACACTCTACTTCATCATGCAATCAACTTACAGCCAAAAAATAGAGCACCATATAAATGATGATACACCAATAGTACACCCAATACATTCCACCACATGAATCTAAGTTAACCCAATAAAATATTGTATAAATTAGACAGGCTTTCCAAACCTAGCTCACTCTGTATAACTAATCAGCACTGCCTTCTACATGGAAAATGCGACGTATTCTTCAAACTAAAAGAATATACAAAATGTTGCATCAGACTAGTAGAGCAGAAGTAACGTGTCAGCATTAACAAAATCCTCATTTGATCAGTCACGAACGTCATGAAACTGCTACTGCAAGCGTTTCTTCTTTTCAGGATTCTCTTCGAGCATCAGAACAACATCGTCGTCATCACCATTGTCATCAACTTCAATTGCTCTTTTCCCCTGTCTAACATCATCTGATTCTCCATCTTTTGAGTTCAGTATCTCAGTTAGTTTTCTCTTGGTCCCCACGGGAATGTCAGTTTGTGCAGGAACTATTTCAACATCATCAACAATTTCAGCTTCTGATGTGCCTGGCGGAGCACTGGACGTGCCCTCACCGTTGCTGATAGCATGTGCAGCTTTTTCGGTCGGAGCAGCTGGCGTCCATCCTGACAAGACCATCCCATCTGGTTCTGTCTCTTCATCAAATTCTTCTCTGAGAATATGAACAGAAATGGATAATGGGAGAGATTTTAGAAAACAAAAAATGAGGACACCGTGATATATAGTCAGTCATTCATGTAAAATGGCAGATCAGGTGCGTATTCCCCATGTTTCCCAGCCTAAACGCAAACATGAACACTTCAAACCTTCCCCCAAAGAATGAAGTCAGCTAAGAAGATCCTCCAAAACATTCAACAAAAATTTGCAATAACTATTTTCCCATTTCCCCGCATAAATGGGTCTTTGATTCTGCTCTGTTCTTACCCCAACTTTCTTTTGTAACTTCACTTGACTATCAGTGCAAAAAGAAGTTTTTATCTCTGCCTCTATTTATGGACCCAAAAAGAGATTGTGAAAACAAAAACTTCATTGGATGTCATATTTGTTGGCTCTGAAGATGAAAGGATTTCCAGAGATGGGATTTGGAAATTGTATGGATTCATTTTTTTTAAAAAAAAAATTGTACTACCATGCACTTTAACTAGCAGCAATGTGATAACTATTTTTTTTTCTGAAGGAAAGGGGATGTATTTTGGAAAGACCTGTGTTTTATATTGATATTGCAAGAGAACTCTTGTTGAAGATCTTCAACAGTAAGCATAGTCCCACCAGTAACCGGAGCAGGAAGTTCAGATAACACCTGCATTAGTTAAAAGGAAGTAGCATCATCAGATGTTAAACATACTCCCATCAAAGTAAAGTACTAGAAAAGAACAAAGAAATCACATACCTTCTCAAGATTGGAAGCATAACTTGCAGCAATATCTTCCTCCAGATCATCACCAACTTCAAAGATAAGGTTTGACCCTTGCATTATCAATGGGAAATTCATGCCAAGTTTGCTCTTAACAATTTTCTCAACAACATCTCGCAATTTGGAGCGACGAGTGTTAACTTCAAGTAACAGTGGTGTCTAGTTTCAGAGCAAATTATGCAGAATTAGGTGGCAGTAATTGGAAAATAAAAATAAAACATATATTTTTTTAAAAAGGTTGGAAATATAATAATTATACCTCAGAACAAACATAACAAGACTTGTTAGGTTCGAATGGTTCAACTGGCATCAAAAGCATCTTTCTTAATGGATGCTCAACACAATATGTCATCCTGCAAGAGACCCCTAAAGAGTAAATGTGAAAGAATGATGTAGCATCAATTACATGCATCTTCTATGGACTTTCTGGTGCCTAAATACAACATCCATTATTCTTCTCTTCAAATCATACAACATAATAAAAACTATAACTGCCAATTTCATAAAATAAATAAATAAATAAAACTCAGATTTCCAGGAAAAAGGTTCTAGCTCACCTGTACTTTTTGGCGTCACCTTGGAGCACCTTTATTGCTTCAATGACTATCAAGCCAGCAATAATGGCATTTGTTGTTGCCACGGCATGCACAATATTTCCAGCAATGCCTTTAGCCTCAAAAAGACTATGCAAAGGAATACCAAAAGAAGATGCTCTAATATTGGCGGCAGCAGTGACAAATTCTACGGCCAACTGGTCATCTTTATCAAATATGAGGCTCCCAACATCCTGCATGAGATATTAACCTGATTGCTTGTATTCTAGGCATAAATAGAAAAGACCATTACAAAAAGAAGAGATCCTAAAGGACTACATCAAAGGAATTCAGACCTTCTTTCTTTTCTCAGTAAAAAGTCTCAATGCCTCCATAAAGATTCTGGTACTTTCCTCTAGGCTCCAAACATCTTGGGGATTCTTCAATCCAAGGGATGCCATTGCCGATACATTTGTGTCATCAATTGCACAATTTTCTTCCAAACTCCCATTTGGCTTAGCAATTTTGTGAGGAAGTATATCTCTGATATATATGGGCTTTGGTTTGTTTCTGTTCCTCCATGTCTCTTCGTTAGACAAGGTTGCTTCAATGGAATGGCCAAAAATATTATCATATATTTTCCTGCCATATTGCTCCAGGTCCTCATCTGGACTTTGTTCAAATATATCTTCAGAATGTTTTACTGAACCATCAGCATCATTAGAGCGTACATATAGATCATTTTCCCGAGTCCGGTCACCAAACAACTTTGCAAAAAGCAGGTCCTTTGCCCACACGATACAGTGAACAAACTGCAAAATAAACATAAGAAAAATGCTTCCAAATCAAATCCAAGTGAAGGAGAAACTTATCAATTGATATCATACACAAGAAAATCACTTGATGAAGAATCTAACAACTACACAACAAGTTATTTGTATAATAGGTTGAACCACTCTGATAAATACCCTCATGAAATTAAAAATTTTAAAAAAAGCTAACAGAAAATGCAAACATGTCTCCACTACCTAGAACAAACGAGAAAAAAATGGGCCATTTGCAGATATCAAATATGATGTTCTGGGGAATCACATGGAAGTTTGACTATTTTTGCAGATTACTCCTGCACATGCAGCCAAATGACTCATAATGGACTGCAAGTTTAACACTAAATGGAATTATCAGTCACAGTTTTTTTTTAAGAGAATAAAATTATCAGTCATATTTGCTTCCTTTACTATTATAAATAAATAAATAATAAAAACACTATTTGAATTAAATAACTAAATGCCTTTTTATATGCAGTTCAGACCTCTAACCGTTGAGAAATTCATGTAGAACAATAGGAAAACTCAGGCAACTATAGCATAACGAATAAATAAATTTAGCCACACCAAAAACAATGGTTAGTTGATTGGAATGACAGACAAGATGATATCAACGTTCTGAGAAGATCGTCTTTTAGATATCTACACTCAATTCTTAGGGTGCATCTATCCCCCACCAACCATCTTCCCATCTCCACCAACTAAAACTAAAGGAAATCTGGTTAGTGGGGAGAGTGGTGGTGGGGTGGGGGGGTGGGTTGTTGCAGAGGGAAAGAGAGAGAGGAGAGTGGCAGCTGGCAGGGTGGTCGTGGGTGGAGGGGAGAGAAAATCGAGTCCAGGCACAGCCGCCCTCTCCACCCCCCCTCCCTGGATCTCTCTCCCCCACCCCCTCTCCTGAGCCTTCCAGCTGCCACCCCCTCCGCTGCCCTCCCCACTAACCTTTTTTTTTATTGGTGGGGATGGGGATGTTTGTATTTTTTATTTTTTTTTGGGGGGGGGGGGGGGGGGGGGTGTGTTTGCCATTCCGCAATTCTTATATACGTTTTTGGCTCACAAGACCTGGCAACTCCTCTTTCGGGGAATCCTTCTTTTTACCCATAGTATTACATAAGAGATCTGCATTTAGACTCTTGGCTTCTTAATGTGCTTGTGCAAATCAGGGAACAATCGTACTTTTTCCCTTATCAAATATGGTCACTCCAAGACTCCTTAAGTGACGCGATTTAGATTTTTTTTTTAAAACCCTCAAGGAGAAATACATCAATCTTGTACAAATGTTTTTGAAGGCCCTTCTTCAATATAGATGACACTCCCAGGAAGAATCTTTAATTCCCTTGTCTGAGAATTACATGTATGAGACAAAATTACTGAACACACTCAACTATTTCTGAACACCTGCAAATCAATCCCTACAGAAGCTCAATCTGAGAAAGCAAATGTTGCTAATGTTCAACCTCCAGTAAATATTGGGCATTCAACTTTCACCACAATGCTGAAGAGATCATATATCTTGCACTCATCATTCTCATTCTTTCAAACTTAACATCCCTTGCGCGAGAACTAGTAAACTACTCATCCATGACGGCGTTAGTTATCTATTAATCTATTTATGAACACTAGCAAGTCAGCAAGTCAATAGCATACAGAAATTTACACTAGAAAAAGGGAACAAATTCCCCTATCTCATATTGGTATAGTCCACTTGACTCTCACCACAACCTGAAGGAAATCATACATCTTGAGTTGACATTCCCATTCTTCCAAACCTGACCACTAGTTTCCCCTGGTTCTGATTTGATAAAAAAAAATTTGCATCCATCCAGCTACTGCTATTCATTGGATCTAGAAACATACTTCCTCCTAATACTCCTCAAAATGCAGCATATGGTTTAACAAGGTAGCAATTTCTCGGAGTCATTAAAGCAGTTCAGCAGCCACAAGATAAGTGGTGGATAACTAGAAAAGGTGAAAAAAGAAAGGCACCAAATTTGGATATCTGAAGTGATAAGATGATATTTATTTTTCGTTAAACTGGTTTGGAATTTTATTAAGTAATAGGGTTATTTTCCACTTCCCTAGTGACTTTTGGGATGATTAAGAGGAGCAAATTTATCAAGGGTTTTCTAAAAATCAGTGTGCTTAGAACTCTTCAAATTAAAGATTATAATTTTTTGGAAGTGTCAGCTGATTTACAAGGATACTTAGGGTCCAATGTATCCTAGAAGTATCTATTTCCTGGCACAGAAGAGATCAAAAACCATTCGCATATAATTTTTCTGTCTTTTCCAAAAAATTATGTAACTTTTCATATTTTATTATCAATCAAATTTAGCTTATGATGTTTGTTTGGTTGTGGATTCAACCCAAGCACTATGTGAAAGCATGATCTCACTCTCACATAGATCATCCTTCACATCTTGAACCAATGCTTTTGCTTTGCATCATATATTTATTTTTGTATGCATAAACACAGAAACACAACATGCTAGATATGAGAAAGAGGAGGCGTGGATGTTTACATAACCTTTCTACCATAATGCTTTTTCTTTGCATCATATATTTATTTTTGTATGCATAAACACAGAAACACAACATGCTAGATATGAGAAAGAGGAGGCGTGGATGTTTACATAAAATTAAGAAAGCAGCTTACAACATTAATTCTTTCAAAAATAAAGCCAGGTGACTTTAAACTGGAAAAAGAAGAGATATTCTTTAAAGATTGATCGTGCACATCTGAGCATTTGGGGGGAAAAACCATGATATAACCATTAAAAAGCATTAAACATGACATAACAAGCAATAACTAAACTGCTCATCGCCTTAACGAATTCCTATATGAAAAACCAGAAAAATGAAACTTTGTTAAACATTTGTGTTAACTCATGAAACTTTCCAAAAATTTCATGCACCTTTCTGACTAAACATTGAACTTGAACTTTGTTCAAACTTTCTGAGCAACATGTGTGAACTTTCTGCAACTTTCATGAAATTTTCCAACACATTCTGGAAAAAGTAAGCAGGAATACAAGACATTCATATTACTTCTGTCGAAGACAAACCTTTGATGGAGTGCTGGTGATTGTGCAAACAGGATAGGTCTTTGGAGTGGGTTTTGGCTGGCACTCATAGCACTCTGTTTTACCCTTTACATGGACAGTGACCTACAAACCATGGATAAGAAATACAAATACCGTCAGCTAATTCAAAGTAAAATTTGCATATATTCAATGCAAATTAGATAATGGAGACACAATGAAAAGTATTTGCCTAAGCTGTAAAACTAGTGTTGCATGTATGAAGTAATAGCAAGTTTATCTGACAATAATCAAATGATTCAAACTTTTTAGATGCTGATGGGGTTAAGTCAAAGGTTAGTCATCCATGACTGCAGCTTCAACATTAGTCACATATTACTTCTAATATAAAGTTTGTCAGCAACATAATTATTTGACATATCTCGCCACCATGAGCAGGATGTAGATAACAATATCTTCATCAAAGTCAATGAAATCTTTATGATATCGAAAAAGAAAAGTGATAGGAAGAAGCATGGACGACCACCTATTTTGTGATACCTGTATACTAATAAGACAATAATAACCATGTTTGTGCATTTTTTATTGCACATACAACACAGAATTCATTGCACTCTTTGCCTGGCAAAAATCAATATTTGTGCATTAATCTTTGTCTAAAGAACAATAAATCGAAGAATTGGATCAATTACTTGAACATAAAAGAACTCGGTGAAACTCATTTAATTCAAATCAATAGAGCCAGATAAAATGTATCAACAGCATTTTAATGAACACAAATCTTCACACACATTTTCTTAAAAAATGACCTCTTCACACACCAAAAGAGCAGTATAAATGCAACTGAGTGATCAAAGAATTAGGTCCAGCCATCAAGTTTCTTTATTTTGGTATCATTTCCTTTTATAAACTACCTCTACCATATTCGTCAATAAGAACTCAACATAGAGTTTTCACTTCTCAGCAATCAACTATAAAGAAAATAAGATCACTATAAAACCCTACTATTTCAAATAAGAAGCACAAACTAACAGAGATATGACACATCCATCAGGCATCTAAAACGATTTCAAGAAGTGTCCAACCTTTTTTTCATTAAAAAACACTTTCTTATGTTTAAGCTGGGTTCAAACTCAAGGTGTCAAACCTATGGAAAATTTCAGATACTTCAGTAGCCGCCAATGAAGAAGTTCCATTAGTAGCTCGGCCTTCTAGGCCTCTAGCTGCTTAAGTTTTTTTTCTGACATAAAAGTCCAATCTAGAGTGTCAGTAGTGCGTGTGCTTGTTATAGCTAGAGTTCAAATGGAGGCAATGTGCAGTCCATTTATATTCCCTTCTGAGTTCTGACTATTACACAATTAAAGGACTTTCTTCACTAAGAGCATTTCATTTTGCCAAATGTGGGATTAAACAAAGGAATTCATAAGTGAGACACATAGTTTGCACTATAGGATATGAATAGTCAGAAAATTAAAAAAAAAAAAAGAATAAAATATATCTGTAATTCAGGAGTCCTCAAAATGGAATATCTCCCTTTATCGTGCATTTCTTTGAAGTAGGAGATCAGGCAACCCAAATAGGCTAAGCAGTGCAGAATATATTGTCCACGTAGATCAATCACATACCCAAAAAAACACATATTCCCTGTACTGTGAAGAAAATTAAGTTGAAACAGTAAATAGGAACGCATATGCACGATGATTCAGTTAACATAAGAACTTGTAAAAAAAGGATCACCTGCCCCAAGAACCCAGTGGTTCCACTTTCAACCAAAGGGACTTCAGCAGCCAAGCAAAGGCGGTTCACGTGTCGCCTAGCATCTAGGTTGTCAAGGCCATTCAAAACCACATTGAATTCCTTAAAAAATTCCATATTAAACATCGGGTCCTTTACATTCGCATGATAAGGAGTAATATTAATGTTGGGCCTAAATTTTAAAATAGCTTCTCGAGCAACCTGCATAAAAGAGAATTAAACAAAACACTGAACAGAACAAATTTTCTAATGTTTAACCATCAGGCAACATTTGTACTTGGAATCAAATACTAACACGTGCATAAGCAATAGGTTTTACTTACTTTAGCCTTCGACTGTCCCACGTGGCTTTGACGAAATAAAAACTGTCTGTTCAAGTTACTCACTTCAATCGTGTCCATGTCAATCTGGAAAAATTTTGGACAAATGTTTATATATATGTGCAAACATTTAGTAAATCCCTTAAAATCACAATTGTCACGATGTAATGTGCAATAACAGTTAGGTATCTCATGCATGTCTTAATATAAACATGCATAAAAAATAGCATGGTAGAACTGCAGCACACTAGTCTTTCGCAATGCATAGAATTGGGCTAAAACTAAATTTTAAAAAATGAACTCCAACTGTTTTTTAAAATCAAAGTTGCCCTAGATTCCCATTGCCCTTTCCAATGAGCTTGATGGAATGTAGCATTGGTTCTGGACGAGGTGCAAGTGAGGTGATCAAAGCAATCTAGCTAAATTTTGATAGTTAATCCCACATGCGGTGTGTTGGAGTGTTTAGCTCACTCAGAATGAATATATCTTCCAACAAAGAAGGTTCTATTTGGTTAATACTTCGGCAATTATATCATTCATTCTTAATGGTTGGTTAAAGATGATATTAGGAGTAGACAATACATATACTATGATGGGTAATCTTTGGTTCAGAGGGTGACTCAACAGGTCATTTTTCTTTGAGGGTTCCCTCCCTTAAGAATTCTTTTCCTTCTATACTTTTCTTTTCTTTTAACATGTTGTATTTGTATAGATATCCGTCGTGTCCTTTTGTTCAGGGTCTTCTTTTCTTAATTGGATTTCTCCTATCCCTTTCTCAAAAAAAAATATCAATTAAAATCCTCCAACAGACATATTTACATTCAAACAATAACACCCGCTGGCATCCTCTTCTTGAAATAAAATATTTATTTGATATAATGTATTCAAGTCAACAAATAACCCGTTCGTCGTCACTTCAGAAGCTACCCGCAAGTGGGTCACAGGGTTGCATTGTTTCTAAAGGAATATTATATGATTTCTGGAAAAAAACTGATCATAGAGGAAAAAATAGAAAACTTATATCAACCTTCATGGGTACACATCAAACTCCAAACACAACAAATAAAACAGCATATGAGGAAGCACAAAATATGGAATGACAACCATTAGTACAAAAAAGTGACCTTTAGATAAGAATCCATAGAGAGGAACAGAACTTCACAAAACCCCCATTATCTCTTAAACGGTATTAATAACTCTAATTTTCATGTTTTTATTAACTTAAAAAAAAAAAAGGAACCCGTAAAAACATCTGAAATTACAACTCACATAGTCCACTCTCATTAGTCCGCAAATATCCAAAGCACACCAAACCCTAGAAAAACTACCGAAACCCAGCAACAAATCCACCAAAACCAACCAAAAACAAAAATTCCTTTAAAAAAAAAATAAGCAGAATCCAAGCATCAATGAAACCCTAAATTCATCAAAAACCTCTTACAATATGGATATCCCGGAAACCCGACAAAGCGAGCGTCTTGAGGAGCTCGCACCCTATGCCTCCAGCTCCCACCATTAACACCTTCGCTCCCTACACAATCACCCAAAAAAATCAAACAGAGACTCAAAAGGGTCAAATTTTTACTATTTCTTTCACTTCAGTCGAGAATCAAAGTCAAACCCAGTCGAAATCGAGGTAAGAAGAGTAGAAGAAGCACCTCAATCGTCTTCAACTGCTCTTCGGACGCCATTAGAGAGGGAGAGATCAAGAGCCCCTCTTCAAAGATGGGTTTTTTTTTTAGGGTTTTATGTGAGAAGGGGGAAGTCGAAAGGGATCGATTTGGGTCTTCTATCGTTGAAAGAGCGCCAAAAATAAAAATAAAAATAAAAAAAAGGGGTTTCGAGTGTTATTTTTGGTAAATATGGTGACGTAATAAGGGCATATGTTATGTTTGAGCAGATGCGGAAACGGATGATTTGACTAAAAAGAGTACCGGGTGGGGCTTGTTTGGATGCGGGGATAGTACTGTTACGGATAAGCTCAGGATCGCAGTAATTGCACGTACCTTTCACGTGATTGTCTTACACCTAACAAAGATATTACACTAACAAGTTTAAAATTGATTCAATAAAAAATTATCTCTAGCTTTTAGAAAATGTTTAGATATTATTTATCTAAAATTTGTTTATAGTCATGTAACCAAAGGCAACCTAAGAGAGACATACAAATACATAAAAATCTCATAAAAACTCAATTATCATATCTGAATTACATTTCTATCTAAACTTACTGAATATTTACAAAATATTCTATCATCATGTAATTGTGCAGATATTATAATCTGTATCAACAATTACAAAAATAAATTAGTTCATGTAAAAAATCAAATTATTCTTAAAGGACATTTTATAATTTTTCACCTTTTATAGAGACATTGTTTGGAGGGATAAAAAAAATAAGGAATAATTTAATGATATAGGTTAAGATTAACTAAGATTAGTTGAATTTAGTGAAACTCTAATGACAACAAGGATCTGTATCAAGTGTATGAATTTTTATAATTTTTTTAAGACTTATATGTCTACCCTAAAACTCTGATAAGAACTTATATGACTTAAATATCTTTAACATTTTTTAAAAAAAAATAATAAAATGCCATAAATATAATAAATCAAATAATTTCAATAATTATCCAAATCAATGAAGATTCTAGTATTGTGTTTATAATATCCCAGTAACAATATTGAATGAGAGATTCCATGACCCGGAACACAAAGTGATTCAGAGTATCCTTATGAATAAGTATTCCAGGATTTATGCTAGATAATATAGGACTAGAAGAACCAATCATTTTCACTGCAACTAAATGGTCCGGGTGCGTTTGGTTACGCGATTGCGCAGTGTTTACGATTGCAAAAAGCTGCATTTACAATCGTGCAATCAAACAGTTTTACTGTAACAGCTTCCTGCACACAGATTTCAAGCAAATAGTACTCAAAAACTGCGATTTCAAAAAACTGAGAAAGTGAGCTTCCTACCAAATCAGTTTTAAAACTCAGATTCCTATAGAATCAGTTTTGCAATCGCGCAACCAAACGCACCCTAGAGTAAAGTATAGTGAATAATTTATCCATATTACTATTGTCATTCATATTCCAGAACCAAATGGGAGGAATTTAATTCAATTTGGTTGGAATTTTTCAATGATGAAACCTTTTTTTTCTTGGAAAATGCTTAAGCATTTTTTATCAAAATGAATTTGAATGCAATGCAGACTTTTTAGAAATTCTCCTAATTGAGTATATACTAGCATAAACTAGTATACCAGAATACTACATCAAGACAGTAGGAATGATTGCGTATATACTAATATAAACTAGTATATACCAGAATACTACATCAAGACCGTAGGAATGACCAAGTGTACCAGCATCCTTTTTTCAACAAGGAATGATTTACATATATACATGTATGATGTATACACAAAAAGATTTGCCATAACAGCTCTCAGAGCTACAGAAAGGCTAAAAGATGAATGCAGAGCAACAATAAACAACTGTATGAAAATTGTATAGGTTTTTTTTCAACCTCTAGTGAACAGCGGTGACGGCATGTTTTCTCATGGGAGCGAGCAGCCTGGCGAGTGGAAGGGGGACGTGCGCTCTAACTAAGGTCCCACTTTCCATGTATTCCTGAAACAGAAACCACCCAGCAAAGTTGTGATATACACTGCTTTCGAGTTTGATGAGTGAAGGTACGAAATGAAGAGTTTGACAGTCGGACATGCAAGTGAAATTTAATCAAGTGTTGTGATTGAAACAGGTAAGGACTTTTCTTTTCATGTTTGGCATAAAAATTTAAGAACATCAATGGCTCTGCCAATGGCCATAGGTTCGCATCATGGGATAGCAAAAATGGGTGAAATGGAACAGCTTGACTGATGATCATAAAATAGCAGATACTGTGACCAAGAACTTGATTTATATTCAAACACTACAATAAGATTGTAGAATGAAATTAATGACTAATTAAAAATCTCCTGGCAACCTAATTCAATATGATAAATATTTGTGACCCAGTGGTGGCCCTCTATCCAGAAAATTGCAGCAAGTAATTGGTGATGACAGAAATCAAGTTGCGTTGCTAACAAAAAATAATTACACCTTGCATTTCATTTAAGCAAAAAAAAATAAGCAAACAGGTTTCCAAATTATTCTTCTGAATTGTGTGTAAATGAAGGTTCATGAGAACAATAATCCTTCAACAAAATGGGTATGGGTGGATTACGATCCTACTAAAATATTTCCATTATCTCACAGCAATGAATTTGTTCATTACCCAAGTCCATTGCATTTACATTTTTTTTTTTTTTTGGGGGGGGGGGGGGGGTTATTTAAATGTTTTATTTATTAATTTTTCCTATTAAATCTTATCCTGTCAACAGGAATTAATACATGTGTTTGCTTGATGCCAAATCAAAGATACTTTTACAGAGGGATCCCTAACAGAAATCATATCAAATCAAATGATGTAATTAAATGGGAATAAATGAACATGCCGATGAACAAAATTTATTGAAGTAATCTCTACTCACTATCCAATCAACTACATCCCTACATCTACAATGATAATTTAAATAAAGAAAAAAAATAAGAATATATAGAAGATTGGAAGAAATAGCAAGCTAACAAAATGTTGAGAATCATGAAAAAAATTTAAGCCAGATATAGAATAGTTTCATAGGTCAGGCATACTACTCACTGTTCGTTCAACCACCCCAATCTGATGAATGGTACTGAGGATATCCCCTTTGTCATATGGGATGAAAGCTTCAACCCGAACCAATGATTCCTGTCAAATTCATTAGAATGAGAACTTTGTAATATCTTGCATGCTACATAATATAATACATAAATTAAGAACAGCTACAGATACCAAGTGTTTCATACTCAACATAGTCATGCAAACTTCAGTTTTGTCAGTAAAGTCTGAATAATAGAGATGGTTTAAGAAGCATGCCTTGAGTTTTGTTTGAACGGCGTCTAAGAACTCCTTTATACCATCACCCGTTAACGCTGATATGCAAATAACATTCTTTTTTGCAGCTTCAGCTTTCAATTTCTGGGGATCATTAGCTTTGTCAACCTGCCAAAAAAAAGGCAAACACTCATATACTGCTCAATTTCGACCGTGATCAAACTTGTCGCGTGACATACTGTCCTCCAAGTCAAATTTAATGGTTACGCAAGAGTCCAACATGACATGATATAAATATGCATGATGTTCTTTCTCCAATACAAGGAATCAGTAGTACTTATTCTACAGAACATTAATACAAAAGAATGAATTATAATAGACTAACAATCTCATTTAAACAGGACCTTCTTCTCACATAATAAACAAGTGTGACTTTGATCATTCACAAAACAAGCTGTGCATGCTAGTAATTATCTAGACTATCTACCAGTTTTTGTAACACCCACCACATGTAGGACATGTCCCCATGATAATCTTACACCTGATAAATTCTTAATACTTCAATATTGATATTTTTCCATGCCCCACCACACACTCTTCCACCTGGATTATCAGAATCCACTAATGTTTCACAGCTTTCTAAGAAAGCGTGTCTTTAAGGTCACACGTTTCGAAACAGAATAAACCATATTATTAGGAAAAATGCACAGTTCGCAATAATAGACCATAACTGTCACAGACTTCACAGTCAAAGAGACGGTCTTACCTTATTCCATACCATCAACTTAGGGATGGCTTCCACGTCCAATTCTGATAGAACTCCTTTAACAGCTTCTATCTGTTTCTCTGCCAATGGATGGCTGAATTTGGATTCACAAGAGCAGATTTAGAATGCTTGATTGACAAAAAGAATTATGTGCATGAAGTTCTAAACTTATTATGCATAATATCACCAAATCTTTACCTGATGTCAACAACATGCACAAGAAGTGATGACTCTGATATCTCTTCCAGAGTCGCTCTGAAAGCAGCAACCTGTATAACAAACCCAATTACTATAAGTACAGAGGGATTTCAAATATATGGTGTGATAGAATACCAGTTGTATGAAGAAGCATAACAAGCACCTCTAGGAAAGAAAGAACATAAAATTAAAGGATATTGTATTAGAGCAGCAAACCAATGTTGTCGGAAGCTTCTGGATGAATCCAACAGTATCAGTTAGCAAAAATTCCTTCCCAGATTTCATCTGTTAAAGAGATCCAGTGAGACACATTTTAGCCGATAATCTTTTTAAGACAGTACATAATATATTACTGCATGTTAAATTGAAAGTACTTTGGTGATTTTAGAATGTGCTCTTCCTCACCCTCAACCCTGATTCATATCTCTTTTATCACCCAGAATTCACAAGGATTCTCATATCCTTTCCCTCTTTTTTCCTTTCCCTCATAATATAGCTTTTATCATTATTTGGAATATGTAATGGGGAGCGGGGGGGGGGCAGAGTTTCCAAGGAGTGGCATCGTTCATGTAAAATGCAACAATAGATAAATTGAAGTTTCTAATCCAGTTTTCCTTTTTGAAATAAAAAATAAAAAATTTAAGTCTTGAGTTAAAAATCATCTGTATCAACATGATTGTAGCGACTTGAACATGGCAGTCTATCTCAGTTGCTCTATGTAAAATCACATCAATCATTAGATAGAATTAATTCCGGAAACAGCTGAAAATTAGCTGCAAAATATGAGAAGCTCACTTCTATCAAATTTTGTCCCCATAACAAGTATATGCAACAAAAATACCCAAGGTTCTCACAAATTAAAGGGCATCTCAATGATACATTTACAGACCTGCACTCTTCTGGTGGTTGGATCTAGAGTCGCAAATAACTGATCTTCTGCAAGAACAGCAGATCCGGTCAATCTATTCAAGAGGGTACTCTTTCCAGCATTAGTATATCCAACCTGAATTCATTTAGGAACAATGATTGGCAAAAACTGACAATAATAGTCATTCATAACTATGTCATCAACCAAGTCAGTCATCTACTGTCACATACCAAAGATACTACAGGTACAGGGACCGATAAACGACGGTTGCGGTATTGCTTGCGGTGCTGCCGGACAGAATCTAGTTCTGTTTTCAATGCACCAATCTGACAAGAACAGTGATATATTTTTTTCAGAGAATTAATATGACAAATGCACATGGCAATGAAATCACATCTTCAGGATGTATAACAGAAGGCTATATCAATTGAATGCAGGGTTGACTTTGGACAAATAATGAGAAATTAATTAGATCTAGTGAAATATGAAGAGCATAATATTAATTTAGTAACATGATGAGCATACTTGGTTAAAATATCCAAAATTCTTCTGTAAAAGTATGATATTCCTTGGCATGAATTCTAACAAGCTAAATTTATCTTCAAATCATCGATTCATCATGGCCATTCTCTGGCAGGTTCAGACTTCTTCATCTTAATAATGGAATGACTATAATTAAGAAAATCATGACCATAAAATCCAGTGCCTTGAAGTCCATGTCCACTTGTTCATTATAGAGGTTTACAAAAAAAAATATTAACATGTGCATCGTTGGAGAGGATTGAGAGTATCTTCATCTATTTTTTTTGAGTTTTGAGAAATTAGTTCAGACTGCATTGCTTTACATAAACTATAAATTTGAAGATTGATTTGCAGCCCCCGGTGAAAAGTAACAAACTGTAATATATATTTTCTCTAATCTCGCGTTGGTAGTTTAGTGGAGAAAAAGGAGCTCAAATGTTTTTCATCTGCATTTAAGAAATAATGTGAATATTCGGCTATGTACTCTTCTATTATATCCTTCATTTTTTTATTTTTTTTAAAAGAAAGATTATCTCAAAAAAAAAATTGCAAATGACTTGTAGTTTCCAACAGAACTGAATAAAAACATTGTGATTTCTTCTTCGTTTTTCTATTTTTTTGAAAAGCGGTAGGCTACCTACTCAATTAATTAAGAAGGGCCCAAATAGGGAAATTACAAAATCAAAACGGACTGCAGTAGGAGAGGAGTCTACTATAACCCAAATGAAAGACATTGTAACTTTGAAGCAAAGAAATTGTTCTCGATAGAATAATTAAAAGAAAATGAAAACATCATAATGAAAGAAGCTTAATCAACTTCCTGTCAATCACATCAACAGAGCCTGAATATCATCATTAGATTCGGCTCTATATATTCCATCATGCTATCAAGGGGGGGGGGGGGGGAGATAAAAAAAAAAAAAAACTCAATGAGGATCTAATCCATGGAAAGAAAATTATTTTATTTAGGTAAATATCAGATCACATTAACAAATAGAGAAATTTGTTATAAGACACAGTATAAAGGACTTGGAAAGCAAGAAAAGAACATTAACAAATAGAAAAACACAATGAAAGCACAATCTTTCAAAGAGAGAAATTTCTTGTGCCTCCCCCTTAGACAAAGCAGTAATATTATTGGTCCTTGATATATATAAGGATATACATAACGTAACTACATTTCCTAATATGTGAATGAGAAACAATGAAAAATATATGAGAATTTGTGATTGCACGAATAAAAAGAGTGCCTGACTTAGTGCTCCAAATAACACTATAAATTAACACACATGCAGAAATAGTATTATTGTCTTGCATTTTTTTATAAACAAACATTTGTTTATTTATTTTTTTGAAGTTAACAAACATTTGTTTATATTCAACAAGGGAATATGGTATGTATTATAGAGGCTACCTTAAACCATTAAGGAAGAGGTTCTACCGAGGGCCATATTCAACTGATGAATTAAAGAGGCTCATATAAAAGATAAATGATCCGAGGGGCAGTACTAGAGAACTCAAGTCACATGTCAAAATGAGTACACTTGGAGTCTGAAAATGCAAGAAGCTTATGGTCAAGAAATATTGAAGAAATTTACTAGTCGAAGATACATGTACTTTAATCCCTTCTTCACAAAAATGAAACACAACTGCAAAGGCTGGAAAAACTGATCTAACGAACTTCAAAATTTAGACAGGATTTGAGTTTCAATTACACAACTTGCCTGTGTTCTTAGAATACGCTTATCAACTTCAATCTGTTTTTCACCCATACCCTTCACCTGGCCACCAGCCTGACGCTCCAAGTGTGTCCACATTTTAGTCAATCGTGGTAGCTGATACTCCATCTGGGCCAACGCAACCTAAAGCAAAATCTCAATGCTGTCAGCTGTGTATTCAAATTGAGGGTAATAAAAACCTTAAAGAATAATATATTGCAGCATTCAGAGGATAAATTTGCCTGCAAAGCAGCTTCATGGGTTGCAGCCCGTTGGTCAAAAATATCCAAGATAAGGGCAGTACGGTCACAAACTCGAACATCCCCTCCAAAAGCCTTTTCCAAATTGCGCAATTGCCTAGAAGCACACTTCCATGATACTATCAGAATAAACTCAACAATTTAATCGTATTAACTTTAAGATCATAAGCTTCACAAGCAAAATAAAATATCAAATCACTAAAAATTAAATTTTATCCATAATTCAGTTATCTCAAGATTGCATATAAGAATCCTAATGACCTTAATTTATCAGTAAGTTTGTTGTCATAAGTGGAGCTCAATCTTAGAAAAATATTAATAGAAATTCATAGATGGATGCACACGAAGCAGTGTAACGTATAACACAGAAAATAATCATATATCAAAAATCCATTAAGTTGGTGCCAAAACAAAACTGAATCCCAACAAATGGAATCTGTCCACCTTGTCCTGATGATGCCAAAAACCTATATACATACTGGGCCACATCCAGTAGGATGCATATGGCCCTTTGTAATGACAATTGCAACCAACCCGAACCATGGAATCACTAATCCATGTTTACCATACCAGACAATGGGTTCTCGTGAGGTCACTTCGCTTGTTCGAGCATAGTACCCCCCCCCCCCCCCAAAAAAAAAAATGTAATCAATGCTCAAACGTACTCTAGTGATGAGAAAAGGAAATTTTTGAAGCATCTGATTTTTCCGCATCTGTCATAGTTATTCCCATCGAGCGAGTGAAATCCTTCATCAAAGTTTAGACAAAGTAGAACAGGCACATTCAGATTTGGGATCACAAGAATAGTTCTTGCACTTCACCTTAGAGGAAAGAAAGAAGCATAAAAAAACCGAAAACAATGACCTGAAACTGCATTGAACATGAGCAGTGAGTATGCAAGCTCCCCGTTTGAGAATTTAGTTAAATCACCGGCTCATTGTAAAAATACAGTTTCTGAAGGAGAACAATAATGGCATGACTTCCTTTGGGCTAGGCTGGATAGAACAAGTGTAGGCCTTCTACAGTCTTTGTACCCCAACCTCCAACACCCACAATAAAAAAGAAAAAAAATCCAAAAAACTTTTAATATTCTGCAATCAAGATAACAAGTGCAAGCACACATGGCCTCAATCGCTTTCTAAGCATATCTGTATAATTTATAAGTTCCTCTTTGTAACATTCCTTTGTCGAAACATTGTTATATGCTTCCTCTAGTGCCAGAAGAGAGTAAAAGATGAATGTACCACAATCTAGAGCTGAGAGGGGGGGGCGCATGCAGTTTGCATTGCACACCTCATATTTACATATATATGTAAACATTTATACAAACACACACACGCATATGTTTATACACACATCAACAATCCACATTTTTTTAAACAAAAGTACTGCAGCAATCTGGATAACTACTTGTTTCCGCATTAAACCATCTCAAGTCTCAACCTAAATCTACAGGTGTCAAGTTAACCAACTACAAACAAGTAGAAAAAAAAGCATATAGCAGGGTCCATCAAGCCTTTGGTGGCTAGTTAAACGGTATCCCTCCCCATCAGTGACACAGTTTGACTCCCATCGAGGCCATTCCGGAGGAGGGGGGTTGCGTGTGTTAATTAAGCCCTCTCTGGGCTAATTGTGGTCTGTGTGTTTATGTACAAGCGGGTTAGATTGTATGGAACCTATATGCCCAGAGTGTCTCACGTCAAGTTGTACAAACTGCAAAGAACCAAATTACAATTAGATTAGTTCATCTTTTCATTGACAAATAAATAAAGCATCTCACCCTGCGGACAATTCATCATCAAAGATTACTGTCTCAACATCAAGAGCATGAATTGCACTCCTTATTTCAGCAACCTTTCCAGATCCAATGTACGTTCTTGGGTTTGGGGTTGCAAGCCTGCACTATTAATAGCACAACTTATTAATCTAAAGCACAGGTATAAGAAGCACACTTTTCAATTTTATTTGTCAATATTCGATACTCAACTAAATGAAATGCACGCTGAAAAAAATGAAAAGATGAGAAACAAAATATTTCCCAAGTAAAACACTCTGCAGAATGTTATATTATGGTTGCATCAACATGTACACATAAAATGATTAAATAATAGTCAGTAAATCTAGCTTTACATGATTATCACCTTAACCAGCAGCTTAAAGGTTCTCAAATATTCACCACCAAAACCAAAATGTAAAAGCATGCTGTAGAATTATATGCTACATGGAATTTAGTTGACCAGTCTTTTGAGTTACAATAACAGAGGATTTACTAACTGATTTTACTGAAGAAATGAAACAGGCAAAAGAAAGAGGGAAGAGTGGAGAAGATTTGAACTTCTCCAAATAGTTTGACTCCCATATAAATACAAATGTATGTTGATGTCCTCTAAATCAGAGCTTGATCAAATTCATTTGACTTTTAAATTGAAAATGTTTTTTTAATGAAACCCATTCATGAGTTATGACAACCCGCCATCAACCAACAACTAACTTAACCAGGAGTTTGGACAGATACTTAGGGCTGTTGGCATCTAGCCATAGAATTAGATCAACCCTCTTTCTGAAGAAAGGATGGGGCATTTATATTAAAATGACGCCCCTAAAATTGGTTCAATCCTACTCTGGAGAATTATCAATTTATGAGATTTCCCTATAACTACACCAGTGTTGATGAGCTTATGATTTTCACAACCTCGACAAGATTAAAAAGGTAACATGACTTACTGGAAAATGGAATCTAAATATCTACAAAAAAATTTTGGAAATATAAATTAATCCCACTGATCCAGAATAAATGGGCAATAAGAAATCTAGTCCTATTACTCTGATTCAACATTTCATTCTTTGTTCTTTTAGCTACAATGAACTGAATGGAAGTAGAGCTAGATACTTCAGCACCCATTTTCCACGTGGTTAGGATTTAGAAATGCATTTGGATAAATTTGGTTATATCAATCTAATAGGTATAATTAATACTTCATCCTACTGGATGCAGGAATATTAATGAAAATGAAGACAAAAAGAAGAAAAAAAGCAAGAAATGGAGATGCAAAGTTAGTGAATTCTTCTCTAAATTGGATTTCTCATTCCTTTGATTATTCAGTCGGCCTCCACATTAGCTGCTCATTTTATATAACATGTTGAGGACCTGCCTGGCTTCGATTATAAATCTCTTCTATCATAGAAATCACCATGGACCTCTAATCCTACATAAAACCCACAGAAGTACCAGCTTCAGACCCTTCCCTCCAGTTGTATTTTTGGAAGCATAGTGAAGATCTGCTCAAACATTATCATGCAATCAAATGTTCTCTTCACCCTCTGCTAACTACAAGACTTCCATCATGGTCATTCCATCATGATCTTTCAAGATTTCCTAGCGAGCAGCCATCAAAATCAAACTTATATTCACATTTTCCCTTTCGCTTTCAATTTTCTTCAAAAATATTGAAACAATCTTTTCTTTTTTTTTATAGTAAATGGCAGGTTGGCGCCCTCATTATATTAATAAAGGAGAAAGCCCAAAGGGAAAAACAAGGTAAACACAAACCAAAAAGGAAAAAAAGGTCAGTCCTAGAAAGAGGGATTGACCCATAAAAAAGGCAAATAAAAAACTACTCATGAATAATAAACAAACCCCCCTCAATAACCACCGTACAATAATATTGGAACAATCTTATTAAAAAACAAAGGAGGAGACAGGGGATCTTCGTACAATAAATCAAAAGAAAATGGGTAAGAAAGAGAGATGAATCTCTCCAGATTGGGGAGACCACTGGATTAATGACCCTAAAGCTTCACCTCCCGAACCATAAATTCTCCATGATGGTGTGTCCACTCCTAATATTGAAATTACCCAAGATCTTAGGAGTGAGAAAAATGCTGTCCAAGTGTTTTCTATGTAGATTTTAATTTGTTGGAAGATACACTCATTTCGTATGATCCAAAGGCACCAACATACCGCATGTGAAATAAGCCATTGGAATTTTGTGTGATTGCTTCGATCACCTCGCTTGCGCCTCTACCTGAACCTCCTTCACTTCCAAAATTGTTTTGGGTTTGTTCCTTTTATCCCACATCATGGAAGAGAGCACACTACCTCCCAAGTTATCAATACTCATCACCCCTCAATTTTTACAGCTTTTCACGCAATTGTTACAAGTTACAACCAGTTCTCATTCCCCATTTTGGTTTTTCCCCATCAAAATCCAAAAAGAATTGTTCCATTTTTTCCCCAAATGTGCACCCATGTTGCATTACATAAAGAAATTGATGCAAGAAAGCACAAACTTAAGTTGTTCATTATTTTAAGCCACATAACGAAAACCAAGAAGAACGGTTACTTACTTCTGATATGTCGAACCAACAACCCAGAGTCCAGCAGTGTCTGCTAGTTGTTCCAACTCCTTGAGCGACTCTTCTATGCCAAACGAATCTTCTTTGACATTCTTACATTCAACTCCAACTATATACGCTCTTTCTTCCAAGACCTAAAAAATAGCAAAAGAATTCAAAAAACGAAACACAGAAAGTCGCATAGAGAGCGAGGGAGAGAAGACAGCCAGACCTCCCGTCCATTTCGAAGCCTGAATCGCTCCTCGCCCTCGTTGTCGCCCCCGACCTTCCGCTTCGCCCTCTTCGGAACCCTAACAGGCTCCACTTCTACGACTCCGTCCCCATTGACCCGGACGTCCGATTCAGATTCCGAGACGAGACCACCGCCGGTCTCGAGCTCGGTTGCCGCCTCTTTGAGGACACCGACGACGCCATTCCGAGCGGCCCCTCCTCGTCTGGAAGGGATTCTAGGGATCGGAAGCTCGTTTAGAGAAAAATTAGGGTTTCGTTGAAGACGAGATGAGAGGGTTGCGGAGAGGGCGTTGGGAGGGGCGACGGAGCAGGTGAAGGAGAAGGCGTTCATTTGGGTTTTTTCACGGATAAAGGAATCCCGCGTTTTTTAATCGGCTTTTTCGTTTTTTACAGTGAAAGAGAGCGAGATATAGACGTTGGTTTCGGTCTGGTGTTCTGCGGATCTTGTTAACAAGCAATCGCCGTCTGGGTAATGAAATAGAGGAAGATTAAGAGAGAATAAAAGGAGAATAGGCTTAAAATCTGTTTGGCTGGAAATAATACGAATAAATTGATATTTATATTCATTGCCCCATTTGAAGAAATTGTGTCATTCACTTGTATGAAATGGTCTTACTGTTAAATTGATTGTCATCATCTCTTGTAAATCAAGAGACTCACATGTTGAATCATTTTTTTCACCTTTATAAATCATTAATCACACTTTATTCACATTTTATCCACAATTTATTTATTTCCCACTAAACAACAAAAACTTATTGTTACGTAGCATAAATAACTTAAAATACATGTAACCAAACAGAAAATCATTTATTATACTGGTATAGTAATATGTTTATAGAATAGTCATAAACTCCATAATAACTTATGTTTCTATTCAAAAGGTACTTACAAATTCGAACTCGTGACATAAAAATAGAAAGAATATAAGAGAAATACAAAGTTTGAGTGGTAGGGGTGGGTTGGGTTTTTGTAGATAGGGGTCTAAAAGTCACAGATCACCCCCACTTGAGATCTATTATTCAAAAATGACTATGAGCACATAAAATAGAGGCATATTTTAAAAGGACCAATACTTTCACAATTAAGCGGGAATAAACCCTATTAAAAAAAATGGGTGTTGAGAAAGGCAACTATTAAAAATGAAGAGAGGTAAAGAGGGATCGAGAAAGACGATGACGGTGGGAGAAAGAACATATATGACTACCTTAAAAATTGCAAATAAAGATTACGCATGATAACATTTTTTTAATAATTTTTTTGAAAACCCACAAAGTTTATTTATTCATTGTTCCTATCCTCTTAAACCTTTTTTTAAGGGTTAAAGACATCTAAGTCCCTACAAACATGGGAAAACCCATATAAGTCCCTACTAAAATTGGGACAGACGTACGAGTCCCTAAAAACTCAGAAAACTCAATTATCATCCCTGAGTTAAATTTTCATCCAAATTTAACAGAATATTATCAGAATATTCAATCACATATAATTGTATAGACATTGAAGTCCTTATAAACAGTCATAAAGATAAATTAGTCTCTACAAAAGACAAAATTGCCTCTGAAAGATTTTTACATTTAATTTGATAAACATTATAGTCCTTATAAATAATCGTAAAGACAAAATGGTCCCTGTAAAAGACCAAAATGCCCCTGAAGAATGCATTCTACCGGTTAAAATATTGGTTTTACATCCAAATTGTGATCTTCAGGTGGAGTGTGATTGATAGGATAGAAGATGAAAAAATAAATAAATAAATTATATTATTTGTCTTTATGATTGTTTACAAGGACTGCAATGTTTACACATTAAATGTAAAATCCTTCAGGGGTATTTTTGTCTTTTACAGGGACCAATTTGGCTTTACGATTGTTTATAAATACTGTAATGTCTATTCAATTAAATGTAAAAGTCTTTCAGGGACAATTTTGTCTTTTGCGGGGATTAATTTTCTTTATGATTATTTATAGGGACAATAATGTGTACACAATTTTAGAGACAATTTTATCTTTTGCAGGGATTAATTTGTCTTTATGACTGTTTATAAGGACTTCAATGTCAACACAATTATATGTGATGGAATATTATGGGAATATTCCGTTAAGTTTGGATGAAATTTTAACTCAGGGATGATAATTGGGTTTTTCTGAGTTTTCAGGGACTTGTACGTCTGTCCCAATTTTAATAGGGACTTATATGGGTTTTCTCATGTTTGTAGGGACTTAGATGTCTTTAACCCTTTTTATAATTGAACATAAATTGGTTTATCCTTTTTATCATTTATTTATATGAGCTTATTTACTAAATTCGTTGTGTTAATAATTACTAGATAGTTAACACTCAAGAGTATCATTAGATATTAATCTATTATTATCTTTTTATTTTCATATTATGAAATATGGAATGACATTTTCCATTAAGGGAGTTATATTTCCACCCCTTTCTCTAACCCACCCCAATTTTTTTTGAAGGGTGGGTTGACGAGTGAAAGAGAGAGGTAAGAGAGAGAGAGGGCTAAGGCGGAGGCGGTGTTGGGTGGCGCGGGGGAGGAAGGAGACAGACCAAAGGAGGCCGTGATTGTGGTGGTGGTGACGGAGGTGGTTCATCCTCATGGGTTCACCGATCCTGTGTTGTACATCAATCGTGCCGACATCTTCCAACTCCAACATCGTCTTTGTTTCCATCAACTCTCCACCAAGACCCTGGGCGTCAACAAAGCTGCCGACCTCACCTACTGGGAGAGCAACCCCCAATGATTGCCGATGATTGTTATCATTGAGAAGTCCACCATCCCCGTTAAGACCGCCGAGGCCATTGAGAAGATTCTCACCTATTGGGAATGACTTCCATATCATCGCTAACTGAGATAATATTGTGTTTCCTATAGGAATTTCATCTTTCATTTATTTGATATACTTCATTTATCTTTTAGTTAGTTTGTTACGGTAATCTTTTGCTTATTATAATTATATCATTATTCTTTTATTTGTTTTCATTGGTTGTCATTTTTATTTTTGTTATTTATTTAGATATTTTGAGATTGCATTATCTAGATATTAAAAATTAGAAAAATTTAATCCGAAAAACTATTAAATAAATATCTTAACTAATCATCTCACCAAATTATTTTGATAAAATAAAAATCAAAACAATCTTTACACAAAACTCATTTATAGACCTATTGGGTTTCGCATTCAAGAAGGACATGGAGGACATGCATGTGAGACAGCAACGATCAACATCAAGATCACACAGCACCTGGTGCCAAACAGTTCAGCCGCGGCATCCAGCCCATCTCCTTCCTCTCACGCGTCGTCTAGCTTTGCCTTCGCCCCGGTCCCCTCTCTCTCTCTCTCTCTTATCTCTTTTTTTTCTCTAGTTCTCTAAGTTACCGCAATTTTTTTTGAGGGGTGGGTTAGAGAACCAGAGGGGTAGAAATATAGCTCTCCTTTCCATTATAAGTGCAATTGTATAAGTTGCTCGACTTTCTAACTCTCATGCCTAGTTGATAGACGACAATCATATGATAAGTTGTCGGAAAACCAACTTATCTCGTTTATTGTAAAAGTCAATAAAAAAAAGATTCTGTTAAAAATACATTTGTACAATCATTTTACACTATTTCTTCTCAATGACAAAATATCTAAAAATATTAAAACTCTATATTTAAAAATTGTTACATTGTTGCATGCATCTTTTATTGTAGTGTTTATTTATTTGCATTCAACCTTTTTTTTGCATAAAATATAATACACATTATTCATTTTTTATATAAAAAAAATTTGAAATAAAAAAGCATGACCGGTGTGGGGTCGAACAGCTCGAATCCAACATATTGGGTGGTAAATTTAATTATTATAGATCAAATTTAATTGTTTACTTATGAAATAAAATTTAAATTATTTAATTTATTTTTACATGAAATTTATAGCTTAATTTTTTATGAGGACGATTAAAGTTACTCCATTGGGTGAGAACCCCACCAGAAAAAAAATAGGGTGAGGTTCTCATGCAAAAAAGAAGAAGAAGAGAGAGGGAAAGAAAGAGAAAAAAGGAAGAAAGAAATGGAGAGGGTGGTGGCATCAATGACTACGACGACAGGCAGCAAGGACAGTAGTGGCGGTAGAGCTCGACTGCCTCTCTCTCTCTTTGTCTCACTCTCTCTCTCTATTTCTTTTTTTCTTTCTCTCTCCCCCTATCCCTCCGTCGCCATCTCCCGCCACTGTTGTCCCCGCAACCTCTACCCTCTCTCTCTCTCTCTCTCTCCCCCCTCCGTTGTGTCCTCCCCTGTCACCTCCACCCTCAACCACCTCGGTACCCTTTCTTTTTCTCTCTCTCTCACTGTCTTTTTTTTTTCTTAAAGATGCAAACTTAACTTTTGTAAAAGATAAATACAAGGGGGAAGATTGCATGCTGAGGCGATTTTTTTAAAGGAGCAAATTAATCCCCCACTCAGATTGTCAAACCCACGACCCAAAATATTTTTTAGGTAGTGGGTTTGGGCAATCTAGGAAAGAGAGGGAGAAAGAAACGAAAGGAAAGGGGGGGCAGAGAGGGAAGGGGGAGAGGGGGGCGGCTAGAGGAGATGGCAAGACAGAGATGACGGCGGCTGGAAAGGTGGGGGGCGGAGCTGAGTAGAAAGAGAGGAAGAAAAAGAGAGGGAGAGAGAGAAAGGGAGCCAGGAGGGGGCCCTCTCCGCCTTACCGCACCACATCTTTTTGTTTGCTCTCTCTCCCCCTCTCATTTTTTCCCTTCTTCTCTTTACTTGATCTCTATCACTATCTCCGGCCATTGTCATTTCCACTATGCCCTCTCCTTTGACCCCCTCCTCTCCTCTTTCTTTTCTTTTTTTTTTCTCCTTTCGAGATTGTCTATATCCACCACCTAAATATATTTTGAGTGGTGGGTTTAAACAATCTAGGTGGAGGATTAGTTGTTTTTTTATCCTTTTAACTCTCTCCATTTTTCTTTCTCTCTGCTGTTAAAAATTTATTTACCAGACATAGTTCCGTATAGTTTCTCCGCCCCTCCCGAAGTCTTCCTCCCCAAAAACCCTACTTCACTGCTCCGCACCCTCCTCCGTTCACAAACTTCATTTGATTCTCCCTTTTTTTATTTCATTAAAAAAAAAAAAAACACATTTGCTTCTCTGAAAGAAAGAGAGAAGCTTATCATGAGGGCATCACGTCGCGCGATCTCCACCATTTCTTCTCTCCTCCTCCAAAACCCTAAAATCCCCTCCCCAAACCTAACAAAACCCTACCTCCGCCCTTTCTCCGCTCCCGCCGCCGCATCCGAATCACCTCTCCCTCCTCCTCCTCCGCCGCCACGGCCGACGCCTGCGGTATCGGCGATCGTGGACGAGATCTCCGACCTGACACTCATGGAAGTCACGGACCTCGCCGACCTCCTCCGCCACAAGCTCGACGTAAAGGACTTGCCGGTTATGGCGGTGATGATGCCGGGAATGGGCGTCCCCGGGCCGATGGGAGGGGGGAGGGGAGGAGGAGGGGTTGAGGATGTCAAGGCGGAGAAGGAGGAGGAGAAGACGGCGTTTGATGTGAAGTTGGAGGGGTTCGACGCGGCGGCAAAGATAAAGGTCATTAAGGAGGTGAGGGCGTTCACGGGGCTGGGGCTGAAGGAGGCGAAGGAGATGGTGGAGGGGGCACCGGCGGTGGTGAAGATTGGCGAAGTTGAAGGAGATCGGGGCGAAGGTCGTCTTGGAAT
Organism: Acorus gramineus; assembly: GCA_030737835.1. Taxonomy (NCBI): domain Eukaryota; kingdom Viridiplantae; phylum Streptophyta; class Magnoliopsida; order Acorales; family Acoraceae; genus Acorus; species Acorus gramineus. The sequence continues at coordinate 1,730,770 of CM060851.1, read as the reverse complement.
GAGCGAGTTGAACTGATCAGGTAAAAATGAGTTGCCTCATGTGAAAACTTTTTTTGTGTTTTTAGGGTTTTTGTAATTGTAGCCTGGTTTAATGGAACTATATGCAAAAAAAAGCTTTCGCTTAGGTTAACATTACTTATCGTTTGATTTCTGGATTTTGTAGTGTTAAGTGAACTTTTTTATTTGTTAAATTGCATGAGATATTCTATTTCCCACCATGAATGAATGCAAATATGTCTTGGTTGTTCCTTAGCTCTTTGAACTCCTTTTGCTCATTAGAAAAAAAAGGATTAAGTAGGAAGGATATTTAGTGTACAGAGAATTCTATAAAATGCTCTGTGAGTAAGGTAATCAGAATTTGATTGGTGAAGTGATTCCTGGATATGTATATACTTTGCAAGTGAATTATGAGATTTACATAAAAGGATGGAACATCTGGATGTTGATTGGACCATGCATTATGTAAATGTGTCTTCTTTGTATTGTTGTTGTTTGCTAGACGGTTTTGTTTGCAAATAAAAGCATGTGGTATATCATCAATACCATATTTTGGATTGTTTTCATGTGAAACATGATGTTTTTTTTTTATATATTCCATAATGGATTTTATGGGAACACTCTTATAGTATGAGTAGGGAAGTGGTACATCAGCTGAAAGATTGGAAAGAACAATCATGATGGAGGGTGCTTCATTGATTCATCTCTTCATTTAGTATATCGATAGGTCAAAAGCCTTCGATAGAGCAGCAGTTGAGATCAATTATGCTTTCATACATTTGTGGCTAAATATTTTTTGATCTTGAGACCAAGAAACCCACATCTTACGAAATATTATTCAACTATTGCTCTCTATGCAAGTAGAAGTTTTAGAATATAGAAGTGCATGAGATATCTGACTTCTAAAAGTGTTTTGCATAGGCTGAATAATAATGCACCATATGAGGCCAAACCCCACCCCGCTCCCTCCAATATATGGATATAATCTTGCTGTTGATGTCTTTAACAAAGTTTAACGGTTGCCAACTTTTCATTAAATGTTTTCTGTTCTGGGGCATTAACTTCTCACCCCTGGCTTTTTAATTGAGATGGAAAGATTCATTGACCTTGATTAGAAATTTAAAGAGGGGTAGGTGTCCTACAGTGAACAAGACTGCAAGTGGCATAAATGGATTCAAATTGTTGAAAAACAATCAGGTTGGCAGCAAGGAGAAAGTTGAGGGTTTCGCTTTGAAGTTTTGAATTGACATTTTTCCTTTCTCCTTGCACCTTAGGTGTTCCACAGTCAATTCTTTAGATCCGTTGGCTTTGAAATCACATTAAAAAAGAGTCATTTTATGCAATTTTTTCTGTTTTGTAGATTTTTCTTTTTGAAAATGATTCTGCTATCATGATAATAGAACATAATGATCTGTTTTACATAATTGTCATGTGGATCATGTAGTCATCTGATATGCATCTTATTATAGATAACATTAATAATCAAATAACTTCATATCCACACTCCATGCAATTTGGTTTGGTGAGTCCATATGATTTTTTCAACAGAAAGTTTGTTTGATGAGAAGAGTTACTCATCATACGGTTTACCAACGTCATTTGAGATTACATTTAACACTGACTCTCTATATGACATCATCATTCATTTGTTAATGCTAGTTTCCTGGGAGACCAGTTTGTGAGTGGAGATAGGGCTCCATGCCAAGGCAGAGAACAAGGGGTGGGTAGGGGAATTCATCTGTTTATGTTGTTGCTCTACGACCAGGAAGCAATTATAATTACTTGCTGCCTTGCCGGTGTTCCTTTATTGACTTAACTGTCATATGAACCGTGACATCTAAAAGAATTTATTTTAGTGTTTGTGATCATGTATTGATGTTGAAAGCAGTTCAGGGGGAAAATACAAATGTTTATGGTGTCCTACTTCCACCCTTTGTCATTTCCCCCTCCGTTTATATTCTCAACTTTCCCCATCCTCTTTGTCCTCTGTATCTGGCTTTACTTTCTTGTATAGCGTTTTTTCTGGGTTCATTTCAATTGCTGTTCTTTTGAAAGTGTTCTGGAAATTTGTGTATGGAATAAAACTCCTTGGAGATCCTTGGACTCTTATAGGAGGGGGTTCTAGAGGTAGATAATCCGATTGATAGTGGGATTTTGTAAAACTATCTTGCTTTCGTTTTCATAAAGCAAGTTTCAATTAGTAACTTGAGAATTTTTTTTCACACCTTGTTCAGCACACTTTCCATTTGGATAACTGATTAGCTAGTTACAATATGAAACACCCACCATGTGGAAACATGCATGGGTGAGACGCAATAGGAGGTCAAAGCTTTTCTTTAGTTGATGTTCCACCAAGAGCTTTTGACTAGAAATCGTAGAGTAGCCCATTGGGCCCCAGTGGCAGACAGATCATGTGTTCTATGTCAGGGTGTGGAGGAGTTGGTGGTTCATTTGTTCATCTCCTGCCTCATGGCGAGGGCAGCTTGGCAGTGGATGTGTTTGGCCACAGGGATGAGGGAAGACTTTAATTCATTGGAGGAGTTATGGGCGGTGGGTAGAGGCCTGCGGAGACCAGGATACAGAAGTTTGAAGGCGAAGATATCTATGTCCTATATTCCTGCAATGGCATGGTCCATCTCACTGATTCGGAATCGTTCTGTTTTTAGGGGCTCTGCTACGTATGTGGAAAATATTTGTGAGGTGGCGGCAGATTTTTTTTCTGGACTGGGGGAGGCAGTGTGCTGGGGCTCGGTCCTTGGTGTATAGGGGTGGGTCTTTTGAGGTGCTGGGGTAGTCCCTTTGTTTCTTTTGTGGAGTTGGGTGGCTAACTTGTAGAGCTCTCATCTACGAGGTAGCCTCGTCCCTGGGTCCTTATGTAGTTTTGTGATGTTTCTTATATCCCTTTTGGGGGTGTAATAATTGTATTTGGCTGTTCTCCTCTATTTATTAATATGAAGGCAAAGGCCGACCCTTTTCTCAAAAAAAAAGAAGAACCATCCATGTGAAATGTAGCAATTCGCTTTTGTATCTGCATAGTACTTCCATGAAAGCCACCAGCTAATAGTTACCAGATTGCATCTAATGGATTCTGTGGGTGAATTTTATTGTACGGAAACATATAAATCTCCATATATTTTAGTCAAACTCTTATATATTATACCTGATTATTTCTTTTTTATTGTATACATCTAATGGAGGGCATCTTTATACATAGCCTAGACAATATCTCTTAATCCTTGGATGAGCTTCCTTGTGTGTTGCGAACTTTTTCAATTGACCTAGACCATGATGTCCGCATCCATCACAAATGAAAAGGTTCCCAATTCACCAACTTTAACTCCATCACAATTGCTTACATGTTTGTGCACTATTGTGTGTGTGAAAGGGTGCGGGGGTAGGTTTTCTCTTTTTTCCTTTATTGGACACACCTTGTCTCCCTTTTCTTGGGGGTTGGGCATTATGTCCCCCTACCATAGGTCTTTCTACTGTTGTTAATAAAATACAGATATTATGCTCCAACCTTTTATCAAAAGAAAAAGAAAACAATAATAATTGAATGAAAAAAAATACAATAGGAAAGCATTTTTTATTTTGTCATTCAAGTTAGATCGGAACAACATTATAATGAAACTTGGAGTGGCTCATATCTGACATAGGTCAGAAGTGCTTTAACAAATGTGGCTTAGTCTTTTTGCATAAGATGGATGAGACTAATGGTGGTTGAACTCACCATGTCGATCCCCTATTAATGGATAACATCTATATATGCACTCAACTATGCTGGTTTAACATGTATCAGTGTGAACCCTGCTGTTTTTCTAGTTCCACCTTTGCTGGTGAAAATGCAATCAGACTTGAGTTATTCTTGCAACTTCTTTACTCATGAATGAAGAGATTCTTTAGCTGGCATCCTATATAGTTCAAAATGAGAGACACCCTCAAAATTGTTTCTTTGTAATTACTTAATTATCTAACAATCTCTATATTTTAATTTTTATTTATTTTTTATGAAACAGCGTTGATTGATCTTTGTTTTGCTGGAGTGGCATCTCGAAGATCTTATTTTAGTTGGATCACTCTGGAATTCAGAATGATAATGGATCGTCAGTGGCCGCCAAGAGAGGAAACATCTTCTGAAGGTCATAGGAAATCAGAAATTTTTTTCCCAAATAATATCAAGCGATGCAGAAAATCCTTTTGAGTGATTGTGAGCAGTATCAGATGGATTACGGATACACATTCGACCGCTGAAACCAGGGTATCTTTCTGTTTGGTTTCACATTCTATCTTTTCTATTCATCTTGGATCATACTAACAAATTTTTATCTAAAATTACATTTATTGGTAGATTAATAAATTTTCCTACTTTTAGATATAGCAAAAATCATATTTGTCTTTCATAACTGCAAACAAGGAAAAATATATCACAAAGTAGGGATGATGAACAGAGCATTTGGATGATACAAAACATACATCCCATGCAGTTTTGGTATGAGAAACTTTTTTACCTTTTCCTTTATCATGGAAAAAGAATGCCTAAAGCATGATAGCATGCACATTTTATATAAGTCATGGGGGCCATTGTAGTTATATCGTTGAATTAAATTTTTATATGAATCCTCTGCCAGGCCACCATGCAGGTATGTTTTTTTTTTTTAATTGTAAGAAGGTATGCTAACTGCTGCTATAAATTAGATGATTTGTCAGATAATCTTATTAGCTTCCAAAATCTTTATGATTTCTCCCAGTAATAGATATTTTGTCTAGTAAAATAGTATAATTGCTGGTGAACAAGTAACAATTGTTTTTTTTTTTTTTTTTTTGCATATATTGCCCGGTTGCAGAATTAAGAGAATAAGATATCATCCTTCCCATTAATAAAAAAAAGTACATATAAGATTCATTAAGTAAATTAAAGGTCACCCCCAAATATAAATTAAGATAAAATTATAAAGGGTCTCCTATAGGCATAAATGAAAAAAAAAATGTTAAAACTTATATTCCTTTTGAATTTTATTCATTCTTTTCATGAATAATACATAATTACTATTTAAAAATTATGATTACATTTAGAATAAAAATATACTTTCATGTTATGCTTTACTTTTGCATACCTAATGCATCGAAATGTTGGATAGTGATAAATTATTTCATTAAATTGCTAATAATATTTCATTAAATATCTAATAACCATAAAAGCATAATTACAAATTTTCAGGGTATTAGGAAAATTATTTAAATGATGTAGTGGAGGAAATCAAACTGTATGAATGGTATGAAGAGAATTTTGTCATGTTGAAGAAAGTGTAATTTTATTAAAAATAAATACATGAATACGGGAGAACAATTATGTTTATCGTTTTGATGATATAAATGATTATGACTTAACTGATGTAATCTGTAATTTTGGCTACAATAATATGTAAGCCTTTATGATCTTTCACATTAAAGATGTTAGTAATAAAACGAGAAGTTTGCGTAAGCGTGTGTGAATCATTTTTTCTTTTGTCTTTTCTAGATACTATTAAAATAGTGGATCAATAGATAAGTTAAAAAATTATTTTTTTACTTTCAATGTGGGATTATGTTTTAAGTCTCTCAAACTCTTCAATCTATTACAATCTATTTAACACTCTCATCGCTAAAAACTTTTTATTATTCATGTAATGTGAAGCCATAATTATTTTTTTCACTCCTCTCACTGTGTTCGCTTTGTTAGCTCTAATAAGCAATCTATGATGGCTGGATATAGCATGGACATAAGTATGCACATGGAAAAGAAAAATAAAACCCTAATAGGGGAGGACCATCTAAAAACAAAGCATAACACAATTTGATGTCTACACCCCTAAAAATAAAAAAAAAACACCACCCAAGAAGAATACAAATGACTGTTGATGTTGTCTCCGTTACATGCTCAAGCATATGAAGATTATAATATTCACTTAAGATGTGATACATGAAAATCTCTATCACCATAGCAAAATCAGTCACTTGGATATATGTATTTTGATTTTGTCTTGGACACAAGTGAACTTAATGTAGATGAAGAAGATGACATTTAAATGAAGGAATTTAGATAGCATGAATTGCGCATTGGAGATCCATCTTCTCGACCGAATTTAATGGGTGTCAACGGGTCGGTTTGAGAGGATTGAAGGAAGAAGAAAACGTATAATTATAACATAAGAGGGGTAAAAATGTAATTTGTAGGGGGTTATCTGTGTTTTTCTAAGTTTACAAGGACTAAATTGAATTATTTCATTTTGCCTGACTAAATTGAATTATTTCATTTTGCCTGACTAAATTGAATTCTGTGATTAATTAACTCAGGGGGTTGTTTTGGATTTTAGTTATGTTTATGAGGGGTTATCTAGATTTTGAAAAAATACAGAGAGTTATTTGGATTTTTATTTGTTTGTAAGGGGGTTATATGGATTTTCCCCTTAAATAAAATCAAACATAAGGTGAGTTGTATGTGAATGTGACTCTTCTTCTTCTTCTTCTTTTCTTATTTTTTTTCCCCTTTCGGTGGGTGAAGTTATTCAGCCACGGTTCCGTATTTGAAGAGCAACATTTGAATCCAAACAGCCAATTTCGAGGAAGGCTAGATATACTATATATAATATATATAATAGATATTGTTCAATTTTGGCAAGAGAACAAATGGGTTTGACAGTCCTTTATTTGTCACATCTGAAAACGTTACTGGCTAAAAATTTAGAAGGGGCTGACGTCATTGAGAGTCAACCGCACATGGTGAGAGGTTTGACAGTCCTTTAATTGCAATCTAATTTTTAATTTCCACCTAATCAATGTAACACATGAAATATAAAAAAAATATACATTGAATTCATATTCATCCTAGTAAAATATATTTCATTAGTTAGATATATATTTTTAAAAATAAAAAATGTTTGTGCTATGAACGGGTTGAAAAAAGAATTGAGCTCAATATTTTCCTACATGAACCACTATAAGCTCACCCATTGTTATTCTTTGGTTAGATGAGTTTAAATCCATACATTTATTAAAGGTGAGTCAGTGGAGACAGACCAGTCTTGATGGTGATGCAGTCATGACTGTTATCCCATGCAAACATTCATTCCGCTGCCTTCACTTCAATATTCAACCTCTTCATACAACACAAAAAGGGTCACTTTTGGCTGCCTGTAGTTGTTGTTTACTTGCCCACAAAAACTCATTCTTCTGTTGGGCAAACTCCCACCATTTCTCATTTCTTGGTTGCTTCTCATATAACTCTTTTCAAATCAAAACAAGCAGAAGAACTGATAAACAACAAATCCAAAAACCTAACATCCCACATTTTGAAGACCAATTTGTCCACCTATAGTCCATGGTCAAAATCACATCCACTATATATATTCATTTCATTTGCTCCACCAAAAACCAATACAAATTCCCAAACCCTAATGAGGCTCTTGACTACATTATTAGTGATTGCCATAGTTGTTATGTGCATCCAACCTCGCCAAGCGAGGGTATTGATTGGAGATGGAGGAGAAGATCGAAAGCCGACGATGAGGGGTGGCGTCGGAATCCAGTCACTTCCGAGAGGACCGGTCCCTCCCTCGGGGCCTTCCGGGTGCACGAACGTCCCCGGGAACTCCGGCGGACCGCCTTGTGGGATCCCTCTTAGGCATCTCTAATGGCATGTCAAAAGCTATGTCAATATGTGCGTGTTTACTTTGTGAATCCAATTTTTTGTTTCATTGATACATTGATTCTTTTAATTCTTATTTTTTGTTACCTTGTCTAGGAGATGTATAGTAGTATACATGATTGTGGACAAGTTTTGTTAACGATTTAATTTTAATGTTGTTAGTGTTACAAAAGTTATTTCAATCCTAATGGGATGTGATATTGGAATAAAAACTGCTTTTTCTTTGAGGTGTTATTGGAATGGTCTATTTGCATGGATCTTCTGTCATGACATGTTGCAATCTCAGTCGTGGACCACCAATTTGATCAAGTTTTTTTTTTTTTTTTTTTTTATTGGTGTATTTTTAAAGGTAAATCCCATTCAATTTTATGGACGGCCAATGCGATTCATGGAGTCTATGATGGACTTAGATATAATACATTATATTTTCAGATATAATACATTATATTTCCTTGACTGAAAACTATAGTCCATGTTTTCAATATAAGGCTTCGGCCACACTTCTCGTAAAAAAAAAAAAACTGGTCCATAAACCTTTTGAATAAAAAAACTTAATAAAATAGAAACACAGAACCAATATCAATTAATTAAAACTTAAAAGGGTAAGAAAATCCATCTATAAAAGTTGATAAGGGAACATCTTCTTAAAAAGGAGATGTAACCTTATTTGATATATTTATAACTGTTTGATTTTAATTGTGATGATGTGGTAATTCCACAATAAAAGTTAAGTAAGATACAAACATGAAAAAACAAGCAAGAGGATCCAAACCCCATTCGTAACCTTAATTAGGCAGTGGTGGACTGATGATTTTTTTGGAAGGGGGCTTTAAAAAGTTATTCAAAATATAATTAACTTTATAAATATGTATTGTTTCATTATTATAAATCAATTTTCAAATAAAAAACATTTACAAAAAAGACTTTTGAACAATTCACAAAAAATAATTTACAAATATTAATATGTCATACCTGTTTAATGCAATTGTCCTCGACGACTCTTCATGTTCTGAAAATATTGAACGATTGTCTCTGTATCGATACTATTAAATTACAAATATCTCTCTCAATATAACTGATCAAAGAATCACTTAACCATTAATCTCCCATTCATGTACGAAATCCATTTTTTACTATATTCATTGCTAAAAATGTTCTTTCAATTGAAGCAGTGGCAATTGAAAGGATCAATGTGAAAGTGATAAGCAAAAATATTATATATGTTTTTTTGGTTCTCAACCATCTTCACCACAAGGTCACCAATCTCTTCCAATCCTTAAAAATCATTGTCCGAGCACATGTCCATGACATAAATATCGAGTTCATTGTCAAGAGCTAAGATATTTATTTCTGAAAAATCAATTTCATAAAGTTTAATGGTTAAAATATATATTTTTTTAAATATTTATTATTGAAAAAATGACAAAAGATTTGTTATTTTTATTAAATTTTAAATGTTGAGATTTTTTTCATTTTATAACAATTATTCAATTAAAAGAGGAGAATCTTATGGAAACACCTCGGAGTCCCTGGGATAAGAAAAATAATTCCGTCACTCCAATCGGATCTGTCCAATCAAACAAAAAGGATGAGTGGACATCAATCCATTAATGCCATGTTGGTGAATTGAGTGGATTCATAGCTAATGGAAGTAGATGCTCCTGTGTCAAAAATGGCAAAGAGAAAAAGGCAAAAAGAAAAAGAAAAAAATATAGCACAACAATGCATAAAAAATAGAGAATGTTTATCATGTTTTTTCTTTGAAAAAAAAATGATTTTATCTGAATTTATTCCCTCACAAAACCTATGATCTTATAAAACCTCTCAGATAAAATAAATAAGATTGTGATGGGATGATGGATAAATATAGAAAAACTTAACAATCGAGAAAAAAAAGTCCAAAGCTGTTTTGATTTTATTGGAATAAATGTGTCCACAAGTTGCTAAAGAAAAATAATCATGAGACGTGTGAAAAAAGAAGAAAAAAGTTAGCACGGCGGACATAGCAATGTTAAACTGGATCCACAATCAAATTTTCAATAAAAACTACCACATAGTTAATCATTTAATTAAAATAAAAACCTGGGTTATTTTGACAAATTCCCTTGAAACATTTTTTTGCTTGGGGAACAAAATGTAATTTGGCTAAAGATAGATTCCCATTTAACATCAAGATTAATTAGTTCACCATGCCTCCTCCTCCAGTCACTCAAACCAATCACTCGGAACAATCCCAACATCAAGTCATGGAACAATGTTATTATTATTTTTTTGTTACATTATTCTCAAACATGTGAAGACCATAGAAAAAAAAAAGTATACATAAAATTGTGTCTGCCATGCACCACACAACCATGTCCCAGTTTTATTCATGTTTTAATCCATTTTGAAACTGGGACTTAACCAATGTGAGGGACCAGAGTAACACAGCCGGACTCGTCCACCACGACCCAGACTCGATCGCATCGGAAGTCTAGGGGGACACTGGACCCTTCCTTGACGATCATTGCGGTGACCAGTGAATTCTCTTCTTCGATCGTTATGGCCGCCACGTCTCCTTGGACACCGACGAGCTCCGGCCACTCGCTCTTGCCTGTATATTAAATAATCTTAATTAGAAGCATAAATAAATCTTGTTTGAAATCAATTTTTAAATTTTTCATTTTTTGAAAAGCTGCATGACTATTTTTTTTTCTTTCATAAAACTAAATTTCAAAATATGAAATAAAATACTAAAATTTAGAAAAATTATGATTAGAATTCACTGTCTAAAAACAAAATTAGTTTTTGGATCGATTATATTTTGGGATAGCTGAAATTGATGACAAAAAGAGAAATACATTCATGGAAGCTAAAGCTATAACTGACCTTGGCAGATTGACATGTTTGTTTCTCTTCTCCTTGATGTTGTGTGAGATGGTTCATTAGGGTGGGTACTTATAGGACATGTTGGGTTGAATGTTTTTTTGTGGACATTGAACAATCTATTGACCAACCTCTAATTATTGGCACGTTTATATGGCGTGGATAAGTTCAATCCACTAATTAACAAATCGATGAGTCATTTGAGATAAGATTTATAGTTGTACTTGTCACAACATATTAGGATATATTCATTCTTCATATCTTCTATTGAAATATGAACATGACATTTGGGTCACTTCGGTGATTCTTGTTGATATTGTTGATACAAAGGGTGTCTTTTAATATGATACAAAATGAAATAAAGTGAGAAAAAAATATATGTGCCAAACAAGAAGTATTAAAAACTTTTCATTACTTTTCCTTTCCTATTTTGTCTTATTATGAAATATGAATTTTTTTTTTTCATATTCCATATAAGTTAGAATTTGAGAGAAAATAAAAAGAAATTTTTTGTCACATGCATAATCACCATGATATTTGATTAAAAAGAAATTTTTTTTACTTTCCATTATTTTTTTCTTTGACCCGAATTCTTTCATTTTATTTCATTTTTCTTTTGAAATTGTGTCCAAACACATCCGAAATCTTACTTTTCAATAATTCAGTTATGTAGATTCCTTAAAATACAATTGATTTGAAATGTAAATAAATAAACACAAGAATAAAAGATCGTAAATATGATATTTGTTTTGGGTGCTCTAGAAGAATGAAAATAAATGTCAATTACTTATAAATTGCAAGCACTCGCAGCATGCACCATTTTCTAAAGAGAATTTTGTCTCATTATACGCACATGGTCCACTAAACCTTATCTTAACAATATTGACAAACTAGATGAAAATGACAATGATAATGATAGTTGTATGATTTTGCGAGTTCTCGAACCGAATCCAATTTGATTTCAAACTACTCAATTCTAATTGGACTCAACTTGATTTTCAATTTGAATTGGACCAATCCGAATCCAACCCGATCCAATTTGACCCAACTCGAATTGGACCAACCCGAATTGGACCAACCCGAATATCTAATTAAATAAATCAACCCGACCCAATCCGTAAAATTAGTTAAGTTTACCTAAAATTTGGACTACCCAGATTAGAAGCTACATAATGAACGGTCATGATTTTTTTTTAACTATTAATTTACGGGTTCGGGTTAGATCGGGTTGTGAGTGAGGCCAACCCGATTTGTGAGTCAATCCGAATTGGCGAACCCAAATCCAATTTGATCAACCCAACCCATGTAAAAATCAGATTCAACCTGTCTGGTTCAGATTTAACTCGACCCAAGTTGTAGCCCTAGGAGTTAACGTGCAAAGAAACCAAATGTTTTATTAAAAAAAAATAAAATAACTTGAATATAAAGCAATATATTAATTACTTAAAATATTCAACCAGTGTCCTATAAATATCCATCTCCCTCATCCCCTTAGCCCTTCCTATCTAAATCAAACCATCTCACACAACATCAAGGAAAACAAGCATGGCTGATTGTAAAGGTGAGATAACTTTCTGTATACAGTCTTTATCTCTTAAGCCTATGTTTAAATATTGATATAAGCTATTCCATCATAAATAAATATATAAATCGATATAAACTATATTCTATTTAATTGTATTTTTAGTTATTTTTGCTGCAAATGTAACAATGAAATTTTTTTTGTATGGCTGAATATGAATAAGTTGTGGATAAAACATAAATAAGATGTGAGCAATGATTTATACAAATATAAAAAGTGATTTCAAATGTAGGTCTTCTCATAATAATTAGATACAATTCATTTGGTGGAACAACACAATTTTAAGGGGAATCTGGAATACCGATACTACCTTATTTTCATCTAGTCTAACATTGTTATAATCACATATTTCTTGCAAACAAACATATATTTTGGGTTTATTATATTATTCCTTGTTTCATCTTATTCTACATCTATTCTTTTATCTAAATAGGGCCTAAGTGTATGTATGCTTCATTAGTTGAAACATATGTTTTTTTTTAAAAAATATAAAACAACATGCTTCATTACATAAATTATACATCTGAAAATATATCAAAGATATTAGAAAAAATTACATATAAATAGTCTTTAACATTATTCTTAATTTAATCTTATAATTATGTAGTTACAAACAAAACCCAGTGGCCAGAGCTCGTCGGGGTCAAAGGAGACGTTGCAGTCGCAACGATCAAAGCGGAGAAGCCAACGTTTGATGTCTTCACCATCAAGAAGGGGACGAAAGTGACGATGGAGTACCTTTCAAACCGAGTTAGGGTTTGGGTGGACGAGTGTGGTGTGGTTTATGAAGCACCTCACATTGGTTAACATATATATTCAATATGAGATGGATTAATCACTATAACATGTGGTTAATTTTTATGTAATAATGTTATCATATGTATGAATAAAGATCATCAATTGAACAACTTGATTCTCTCTTATTAATTATCCATACGTATGGATAAGAATAAATATGCCTGCTTCTTTCAAGCAAAGTTTATTCCAACGCAATTTCTGGAATTTGTGTCACGTGTTAGTCTCAAATTGATGAGAATTGATGAGATCAACACTGATTGTGTCTCATATCAAATTAGGAGTCACATCCAAACCATGATTTTCATTCAATAGAGCTAATCTCACTTCCGGTGTGGGCGTCCACAGGCTGGGCCTATGAGCCAGCTCAGGTCTCAAAGTGAGGCTCAGACCTGGCCTCTGTATGAACAGTTCGGATTTTGGTCTTATGGGCTCAGGTCGGATGGGTCAGGTTTAATTTTCGGGTTTCAGACCAAATATCGATCCTTAAAAGAAAATGATATGTCCAACCACTTGTGGACCACAACCGTAGTCTACACCAATTTCTTTTTTGTTTTTTTATAAAAAAAAATCATACTCTCCTAATGAAGTACATGTTGTTTTATGAAATGAAGTATACTGTGATGAGATGATGTGTAAATATAGAAATACTTGACAACTGAGGAAAAAAACCCACCTGGGAGACGTTACTTATAATCAAATAATCATGTCTCATGTGCGGAAAAAAAAACAGTTATCTCTTTAATCAAATAATCAAATAAACTACATCGAGGATAACAGAGTTAATCCTTTAATTAAAATAAAAAACCTGGGTTAGTTGGACAAATTCCCTTAAAAACATTTGTTTGCTCGGGGAACAAACAAAATGTAATTTTGCCTAGATAGATTCCCATTTAACATCAAGATTAGTTCACCATGGCATGCCTCCCTCTCCTCACTCAAACAACAAGAACTGAAGAACTCATGAAAATATTGTTTGTAAAATAATACACAAATCAAAGTATATACTTCCATTCATAAAGCACATGTTTCGTTAATTACATTACTCTTAACATGTGAAGTCCATAAGAAGAACAATGTACATATGAAATTGTCCCATTACACAACAATATAATGTATCCCAGTTTATTCATGCCAATCCATTTTGAAACTGGGACATAACCAATGCGAGGGACCTTAGTAACACAGAACGGACTCGTTCTTTCCTGTATATTAAATAAACTTTGTTAGAAACATAAATAAACCTTGTTTGGAATCAATTTTTAAATTTATTTATTCTGAAAGTTGCTCGATCAATTTTTTTTTCATAAAAAACTATATTTTTCTTTTATTTTTTAACATAAAAATCAAAATCTGAAATAAAATACCTGAGTTTTAAAAAATCATGGTTCGAATTCAATATCTGAAAAGCAGAATTAGTTCCATGATAAATTATTTTTGACTAGGTCTTGGTAGGGATTGCTTAAATTGATGACAAAAGAGTACCACATGCATGGAAGCCAAAGCTATGACTCACCTTGGCAGATTGACACGTTTGTTTTTCTTTGATGTTGCATGAGATGGTTCATTAGGGTGAGTACTTACAGGACATTTGGATTGAATGGTTTAAAGCCTTTGATTTGGCTTTTTTGCGCACATTGAACAGTCTATTGACCAACCTCTAATTATTGATTGGCACGTTTAATCGTATGGCGTGGATGAGTTCAATCCACTAACAAATTGATGAGTCATTTACGGGTAAGATCTATAGTTGTTGTAGTTGTAAAAAAAAAATAAAATATTAGGATGTTCATTCTCCAGTACTCTTCTATTGGAATATATACATTATGGGTCAATTTGATAATTCTGATTGAGATAAAAAAATCTTATATGCTTTTCAGAAATCCAGTTATGTAACTTCTGTACAGGTATCTAAAATCTGAATTCCATGAAAAGAAAATTTTGATTTAAAATGAACAAAAATTAATACAGAAATAGAGTATTGCAAACACAATTTTTTTAAATGAGAAAAATGAATGAAAATAATCGACAATCTCATCACACAAACATATTTATGTCACTTTTAAATTGGATGGACTAACAATATACACCATTCTAAAAAGCCCCTATTAATATATGTTGAGCGAGAATTTTATCTCATTATATGCACACGGTCCACTAAATCTTATTTTAATAATATTTATAATATAAAAAAGTTCATTCAATTAAATGCAATGACAATGATAATTGTATGATTTTGAATGGTCAAAAATATAAAACGAAAACGTGACAAATTGACCAAAAAGTCAGCCTCTATCATCTATGAAGACCGGACTTAACGTGCAAAGGAAACCAAATGTTTTTTTTTTTTTTTTTAAAAAAACTTGAATATAAAACAAAATATTAATTACTTCAAGTATTCTACCACATTGTCCTATAAATATCCACCTCCCTGTCTCCCTTCCTCCCAATCTAAATCAAACCATCTCACACAACATAAAGGAAAATATAAGCATGGCTGATTGCAAAGGTAAGATAACTTTCTACATATATACAGTCTTTATCTCTTAAGCCTTTGTTTAAATAGTGATATAAGCAATTCCAATATAAATAAATATATCATTGGATATAAATTATCTTCTACTGTATTTTTAGTTATTATTATTGAAAACATAATAATGAAATCTTTTTCGTTTGATTGATTATGAATAAGTTATTGATAAAATAAAAATAAGATGTGAGTAATGATTTATATAAATATAAAAAATGATTTCAAATGTAAGTCTTCTTATAACAGATAGGATAGATTGAGTGGACCAATACAATTTCAAGGGGCACCTGAAATACCGATACTACCTTATTCCCTTCTAGTCTAACACTGTTATAATCACATATTCCTTTCAAACAAACATATGTTTTAGGTTTATTATATTAATCTTTATTCCATCTTATTTTACATATATATTTATATCCAAATAAGGACTAAGTGTATTCTTCATTAGTTGAAACATGTGATTTTTTTTTCATGCTTTATTTTTTTATAAATATAAAGCCACATGCTTCATTACATAAATTATACATATAAAAATATATCAAAGGCATTAGAAAAAATTACACATAAATTGTCTCTAACATTATTCTTAATTTAATCTTATAATTATGTAGTTACAAGAAAAACACGGTGGCCGGAGCTCGTCGGGGTCAAAGGAAACATTGCGGTCGCAACGATCAAGGCGGAGAATCCATCTCTTAACGTCTTCACCATCAAGAAGGGGACAATCATCACGGCGGAGTACCGGTCAGACCGAGTTAGGGTTTGGGTCGACGGGTGTGGTGTGGTTTATGTAGCTCCTCATATTGGTTGACATATATATATGTTCCATATGGGGTGGATTAATATCTACATATACATGTGGTTAATCATTATGTAATAATGTTATAATATGTATGAAGAAAGATCATCGTTTGATTGTATCTTACCCAATATTGCACCATATGTTAAGATTTTAAGAACAGAAGATGATCTTAATTGTGTTATAATTCCGTTAGACATGGTTGATATTATTAAGAACTATTCAATGCTTTATCATTTTGTGTGACCCACAATTTCGGATTGTTTATTAATTGATATTTGAGAGAAGGGTATGATTTAATGTTGGTATCCTTGCAAGTTTAGGTGTTGGTATCGAATTGTCATGTCACATGTTTAACATGAGTATTTTTTGATAATTTGTGTTACATGTTAGTTTTAAATTTACAAGAACCGATAAGATCCAACCCTGATTGGATCTCATATCAAATGTAGGAGTCACATCCTAAACATCATTTTCATTATATAGAGATAAATGGGCCAACCCAAAGTGAGGCCTGGGCCTGGCCTTCGTATGAACAGGCCGAGTTTTGTCCCTATGGGGTGGTCACGCGGGTCAGGTTTGCGGGCTTTGGGTCAAATGCCGATCGTCAAAACCAAACTCAACTAAATAAAGAAAATGTTATACTCAGTCCATTTTACATTTCAAAACTCAATTCATATGCTTTTATTTTTTGAAATCATATACCTCTTCTAATACCTTTCCTAATAAGATATGTGCTTTTATAGAAAGGAAAGTATATATCCCACTTAATCAAATGATATCAATTATAAAAAATGTGAAATTTTCAACAAGGTATATATTACATTACAGTGAGCAGAGAGATAACGAGCTATCCTTAAACTAAACCGTCTAATTGATTTTTGGATGGATGAGGCTTGGAGAACATGGAATATGTCAAATAGGCCAAAGCATGGTTTGCATGATTGTATCCACTGCTTCTAATTCATTGCTAGTTAAGGTTAGGTGAGCCTCAGATCAACAAAATCTTCTCCCAATAGATATGCCAAAAATTTTAAATGCAAAACTGTCTTGTGATCTGAATAGTCCAAAACCGAGGAGAATGAAAACAAAGGCTCCATGTAATATCCAAAATTGCCTGTATGATAACCAAATAAACAACACTAAAAATGGGAAGCAAATATCTTTGAAAGCTTCAACCACTGGGTTCAATAAGTACTCACCTATCTCCTGTGAAACCATCAAACACAAACTTTGAGAAACAAACATGTCATATTGCAAAGGTAAGAAGTACCTTTTGGTTTCTGTCACTCTCTTGCTTTTGGTTTCTGATCATAATCTTCCTTTAGCCATGAAAAAGCTTCTCAACGTTCACTGATGTACAGGCAAAAGCGAGTGGCCAGAGCTGGTTGGTGTCCAAGGAGACATGGCAGCCGCCATGATCGAGGAAGAGAATCCACTGGTTATGGCAAAAATTATCAAGAAAGGATCGTTCGTGATCCAAATTTTCCGATGCGACCGTGTCTGGGTGGATAGTGGCAGGGTTACCCGAGTTCCTCGCATTGGTTAACCAGATTCAATAATAGATGAATGATGGTAGCATATACAATGTATATCATTGAATAAAGGTCATCACTGTATTATCATGCCAACTTCATAGGAAAAAGTTGGTGAGAATATGATCGTATTACCTTTTTGTTTGAAAAGGCATGATCATATTATGTTGTAATGGCATCATCATTCAAGCAGATGATATGAGTGAAACATTATGAAAAAAAAATTTAGGGAACATGGAATTTTGAGGCATGAAAATTGCTTAATTTCTTTAAAGTGATAATTGTCCCCACTCAAACGAGTTTGCTAAAATGTTGTAGTAATTCACTTTCAAGATATAACAAACTCTAAGAGTCTACATATAACAACTTTGAAAAACTCTCACAACATTCTAAGAAATCTTGAAAAATTGATGATCCAATTGTTTAATGAACATGCTTTTTATAAGACTTGAAGAATGCATTAACAACCTCTCATAATTTCAGTTATCAACATTGAAGAGGTGCCTGTTATGAAATTATGAAATGATGCATTTATTTTTGTTCTTCCTTGACTAAATTATAGGAACATCACGAGTTCACGAGTTACATAGTCAGAAATCTGAAACTGTTTGGACAGCATCATTTCACATGATCCAAACTCATCAAAACTGCAGAGTACCATGTTCTTTCCTGAAAAAGAGTCAAGTTGATTAAACATGAACTCTGGGCTGTGCAGCAATGAAGTACAGAAAAAAAGAAAAGAAAATGGAAAATGTAAGGCTCAGTCATTTTTACAGTTCAAAACTTAGACCACACATACATTCATTTTTTTTTTTTTTTTTTAAATAGTAAACTTCATCTAATGAGGTTTATGCTTTGATAAAAAAATTATATCGCTCAATTTTGAATTGAATGAATCCATTTTTAATAAGTGTAAGAAACAATTTAATGAAGTATATACATGTTTCACTTGATTTCTAACAAGGTATATAAGACTGCATTTTGAACTGTAAAAAAAAACTGAGTATAACAACGCCCAAAGAAAATTCATTAGTTGTATCCAAGCTGAGTTGCTAAGTTTCAAAGAGTGGAATTTTTTTTCCTGAGATCTGGGTTAAAAAAAAAAGGATTATAGAAATGGCCCATGCAGGTCTCGAACCTGCGACCTTCGCGTTATTAGCACGACGCTCTAACCAACTGAGCTAATAGGCCTGTTTTTAAATGGATGGAATATGTCCAACAAATGGTTTAGTATTTTAGTCAGATTGCACTTCCATGAACAACTTGATCTCCACGTTCATCTGTTATGCTCTGCAGTACCCATCGATTTGATGCTATAAGTTTGGCATTGGGCTTTCGAAGGGCATGACTTCTTCAACATCTCTAGAAATCTCCACCTCGACTCCAATCTTCTTGGTCAAGCAAAGGCCCTATATCTGCGTGAATATATATGTACATTTTGACAGGCAAAACAATTCCTAACTCACCTTTGCAGTATTATTTGCAGGGACCGTCGATGAGCGTCGAATAAGAGTTCACGACGTCGGATCGGCATCCGCGCCTCAATATGGCGCAGAAGACCGAGAAGCCGAGGTCGAAACGGTTCAGGTGGCTGTGGTGATGGTCCTCTTGAGAGAGGGGTGAGCCTCTGCCGCCATGACATGAGAGTTTGAGATGGTGTAGAAGGAAGAGGAAGATGGTTTTTGTTGTTCGGTCGAGACTCAAATTTTCCATCGACGCGCATACGAGACTAGACGCGGTGGTGTTCACTGCTTTGATAAAGGGTCTGTGTTCAGAGGGTCGGGTTTGTGGAGCGGTTCGAGTGTTTGAGAAAATGCTGCTGTTGGGTTGCTCGCCGAATGTGATTGCATATGGTACTCTCATTCATGGGTTTTGCAGGATGGGCAGGGTCGGTAAAGCTGTTGCCTTGCTTGAGGAGATGGTGAAGGTTGGGTGTGAACCAAATGTCGTCACTTATAGCACGATCATTGATGGGCTTTGCAAAATGGGTTTTTTTGATGAAGCTGTGAGAATGTTTGGGGCGGTGAATGACTGGGGCATTTGTCCGAATGTGATGACTGTTGGGTCGAAGATGGATTGTCTATGCAAGAAAGGGAAGACGAATGAGAGGTGGCAATCAAAGGAGGCATGAGGGCGAATACGGTTTTGTATACCACATTGAAAGAAGGGTATTGCGCGGAAAGTTGCCTTGACGATGCGGTGGAGCTCTTTCATTCAATGATTGATAAAGGCCTCAAGCACAATGTCCGCAGCTTTAATGGTTTGAGAAAATGCTGCTGTTGGGTTGCTCGCCGAATGTGATTGTGTATAGTACTCTCATTAATGGGTTTTGCAGGATGGGCAGGGTCGGTAAAGCTGTTGCCTTGCTTGAGGAGATGGTGAAGGTTGGGTGTGAACCAAATGTCCACGGGTTCCTTAATAAAAAAATTTTTAAGAAAGAAAAACTTGAAAAATTGTGTGATGAATGGTCTGTGTGGTGATTTTCTGTAAGGCTGACGGTATCTTGCATGATTTTTTTGTAGGAGATTGCGTAAGTCATACCTTTATTTTGCATTGATATGTACACACAATAAAATCACTCGTTAGTTACCCAAAATTTTCAATTATCTATAGATGCCGCATTTGTTAATCTTTGAGCAAGTTATAACATCTGAATGTTATTATTATTTCCCCCCAAAAAGGCGAAAAAAATAAATAAGTTATACACAGCTCAGTTGTGGGAATTCCTCGGACTCTCTGATAATGTCTAATTTGTTTTTTAAATAATGCATTCCTCATGAAATAATGTTAACATTTTACTATTATTTTTTTCTAGGTGTATGCAGAGAGGTTTTGCATGCCTTTTATTGTTTTGCATATCTTTTCTAAAGGAATTTTTCTTTTTTTTCATCTTAAAATTTGTAATACATGAAGGTTAATTAATCCACCATCAATAATTTTTCCGTAAAAAAGCAGGCATATCGTTACATTGAATCAGTGATGGGCAGTTTGCTTAAAGAAAGAAAGAACTTGTCAAAAGCGAAGTAGAAGAAAGGATTATTTCTTCAAATGGGAATGTGCATTTGGGATACTGTCATGTGTTGGAATCAAGTTGTACATGATTTGAATACATTTGTGGAAAACATTTGATTTGCACGTTACTCAATTTCTTTAAAATATTTATCATTTCTGAAAGCCTCCATTGTAACTTTTCTTCCTTATTTGGTCAAGTTTTTGTGAGACTGCGCATGAAGTCTGTTTACTTTTGTCTATCAACAAGGTGACAACGATCATCCGAAGCTTCAAATAATTCTCAAAGAAGAAACAGAAGGCCAGCCTGTGCTCACTGCAGACAAGTGGAGTTCTGCAGATGATTACCCCTTTAAAGGTCCCAATGCACGGGGTTGTCGACCAGGAAGACCTGTAAGAAAAACTGTGGGTTTGGGGGTCCACGGGCAAAAGTAGCCTATCCAGCTTGGTCCACAGGCGAAGGTATACCTAACCCCTGTGTATTTCCTGTGAGTTTGGGGGTCCACGGGCGAAAGTAGCCTATCCAGCTTGGTCCACAGGCGAAGGTATACCTAACCCCTGTGTATTTCCTGTGAGTTTGGGGGTACACAGGCGAAGGTAGCCTACCCAGCTCGGTGGTAAAGCCAACTACGTCATTATAAAAAAAAAAAAAAACTTGTAAGAATAACTCATTTGTGATTGACGTTATTCTGCACAAGTAGACAATACACGTCCTTGGTATGTTATATGTTGGACAATCCATTTCCATGAAAAGTGGGCTCTGGTTCAGTGCAAATTGTGGTGAGCCATTTCTTTCTGTATGTGAAAGTAGAGACTTCTTAATCTGTTAGTTTGTCTAATATGTGCTTCTAGTTTTTCTTCATAATACAATTTTGATTTCCTATATCCATCTATAAGCCACCAGCTTTGTGCATCCTAGAATTGCATGGTTTGAGCATTTAAATTTCTAACACATGTTAAAACTTGCATTCATTTATATAGTTTGCACATATATCCACATGGAATGCATTAAATTTAATTTCTGATTTCATGGGTGCCATATAAAGAGATTCCTTTTAATCTGTTCAATTGTATGACACATGCTTTCAGATTTTTCTGCTAAATCAGTTGAAATAATCATGCACGTTGCAGAAAAAAATTCTAGCCATCTTGTTAATTTATATGACACACTGAAATGTCTCTCGTGTAGTTGAAATAATCATTTACACTCAAATTATTGAACTCATGAGTAGTTCCAGTCGTTTTTTTATACTTATATCAGTAGAATAAAACGTAACAGATTAGGCTTTTGTTATTCGTAATGCAGGTGGGAGGATAATGTACAGAGCAATGGTGTCTAGGGACGAGGAACTTCCCGTGGAAATAGCGGCAGGTCATCATCGAATGTGGGAAGGAGAGGCGGAAGGGACCGAGGCCAGAGAGTTTCAAGAGCTGCAGATGTTACTTTTGTTACAGCAACAGGAGAGCCACTCAATGGAAGGTGTTTTGTTTGTGGTGACTGGTGACCCCTCCCATTTCACCAGTGCCTGCCCAAATAGAGGACATCACTGCAAAGATTAATGTCTTTCTTTTATATTTGGCCCTGAAATGTATCCCAGTTACGAGTTTTTGAGATTCATAAATAAACTCCACTTGATGTTTGGTACTCCAAAAATATCCTCGCAAAACAAAATTTTATGCTTAATGTAAAAAGAACTTTCTTTCATTACTAACATCAATACAGACATACAGTATGACCATCCAAAATTGTGGACCGGGAAATCATCATTCCAAAATAATCATCATGCATTTACATATCAATACCACCTAACAAAACAAAACATCTAATAACAAAAATATGGAGCGAGGTTATATCGTCCATCATGCATAACCATCATCATTGGAGGTGGGGGGGATGGAGACCACATAACAGGTGTAGGCGACCTCATGACAATGCGAGGCTGATGTGATTGAGCATGCCATGCTCGTGGTGATCCTTTCGCTGATTCATGTCTCTTATGGATTCCGTATAACTTTCCTCGAAATGGAAACTCATCGATCATGTATGTCATCTTCATCTTTGAAAATACCATAGCCGTGACAAGGCTATCGTATCCTGCTTGGTGATGCATGCCGTCCTCAACATCCACCTTCAATATCTTCGAAACCGTCATCAGTCCGATCTCTCCCCCCTTCAACCCATCACAAGCCCCCGCGATGTACTTCACATCATACACCGTTCCGAACAGAGAAGACACGCGACACATGAACTCCGAAGCCGTGTCCGGCAGTGGGTCGCCCAGGGTCATGATCTTCACCAGATAACCAAGGTCGTACAATCCGTGGAAGGTGACCCACTGCAAACCCTCAAACAGCAGCTCCACCATCCGATCCGCGAACATCGATTCGCTGACGCCCTCCGCACGGTTCCTCTCGAGGTCAACGCCGCTCCTCCTCAGTAACTCGATCGACGGCCGGGATTGAAGGTCGGTTTCAGGGTTGAAACCGTTGAGATTGATCTGCCACGTCATATGTGATGGAAGGTGGTGGTCGTTGTTGTTGTCGTTGAAGAGGGTGAGCCCGACCTGGATGGGGTTCATGCAGTCGACGTTGGACTTCATGTCCGCGTAGCGAGTGGTGGCCGAAGCGTCTCGGGCCGTCTGAACGATGACTCCCGGGTACTCGAAGTCGACCGCGACGTATCGGAACGTGTGACTGAAGGCCACGATGCGCCGAAACTCTTCGTCGAGATTGGAAGCCCAGACCACGTTGATGTTGTTCTTCGTCATCTCCCTCTGTCTCTCTCTTTTTCTGAATCGAATGAAGTTGTGAAGGAGTAGGTGTTGGGGGGTTGGTCTTTTATAGGTTTAGGAGGGTTACATTAATTGACCGTTGGATTGGGGACTGATTTGAAGTTGCCATATCTAACATAGCTAAATAAGGAAGGTTAATAAAGATGGAAATAATTGATTACGAGAATATTTGGGAGAATCATATCATTGATTTTTTTTTTATTACTTGTTGAATACGTTAATATATATAGAAATATATTATGAGTCATTATAGGAAGGTTTTGATAGTTTTTTTTTAATGATATTAATTGTTTTGTATATTTGCTTTTTGTTTTTCTTAAAGGATGTGAAGGGATTTTATGTAAATCAATTAAATTAATAAAAAGAAAAGTAGTTATACAAAGTTCATGTGTGTTTCCTTTGATTAGAGTGGTAAATTTAGAAAAGAAAGTAACGAGAGATTAACTTATTGAAAATAACAACCTAATCATCGGATGGTCCTAAAATTTATATAGTTGTTAGAAAGTGACACACGTTTTTTTTTATTTCCATTTCATTTTTACTTTCCTATAAATTTAACAAATAACAATTACATATATCCTGTATTTTTTAAAATGGAAGATTGCAAATCACTTTTATATATATACTTATTAAAAGGAAAGTGGTCCAATTTTCATTTTTGTTTTTTTTTTCTGTCATAAATTTAGTAATTACTTATATCTATTAAAAAATTTAAGATTTTAAATTAAATTTCCATAGTTCATATATATATTTTAATATTTCAAAATTTAAATTAAAGATATTTATTAGATCTATCTCAATTTAAAATTTATTTTAATTTTTCTTTATTTTAGAAGAGAAAAATAACATAAGTTCACTTGCTAAATTGGTTATGTGGTTTAACAACCTAATCTTATATATAGGGCATTAGAATCCAAACTATATGGGAGTTGATATATGGATATTTTTTGTCTCTAATAAACACTTTGGATGATGTTAATGACTTTGTACTTTGTATTAATGTTTTTTTGAGGCCCTTCACTGTTCTATGAACTTATGATAGTTTTGATTTTCTCGAAATACTTTATATAATGAAAAACATGTGTGTGTATAATTTATATGAAAAAGAAATAAAAAAGTTACATATTTCATTCATAAAAAAAAAAAAATCTAAAATCTTGGTTTCATTTTCCTGCGCTCAATTTTGCAATGAGTTTGTAGTCATTATATTACTAATGCA
This sequence comes from Acorus gramineus, assembly GCA_030737835.1. NCBI lineage: Eukaryota > Viridiplantae > Streptophyta > Magnoliopsida > Acorales > Acoraceae > Acorus > Acorus gramineus. The sequence continues at coordinate 1,705,960 of CM060851.1, read as the reverse complement.
TTGTATTAAATCGTTTAACGTATTATATATGCAGTGGCGGAGCCAAGATTTTTACAAGGGGCGGGCCTAATGTAATTTATATAAATATTTTTAAAAATTATATCATTATATTTTTTTTAATAGCATAGATTAAAAATAGGTTTAAAATGAAATAAAACATTCATATTTTAAAATAATAAAACATATCACTGAATAATTATAAAACATTCAGTTTGCACATAGATATTTGTAGCACATGATGCTAAAAAAGCAGTAAATTAAATAGATATTTCTTTTAATATGTTTAATCATATGATACCTTTTCAGATGTTTCTGCTAAATTAGTTGAATCAGCATGTTGTTCACCGCCACCGGTGATCACTTCATGCATTGCAATTCTAGGCTTGTTGTTGATTTTTATGACACTGAAATGTCTCATAAGTAATTGAATTCACCTTTATACTCAATTACTGAATTCAAGAGTAGTTCCAGTCATTTTTTAGACTTGTATACCGGTAGAATAAAACATAATAGATTATGCATTTGTCATTTGTGATGCAGATGGGAGGATAATGTTCAGGGCAATGGTGTCCAGGGACAAGGAGCATCCCGCGGAAGTGGCGGCAGGTCATCATCGAATGCAGGAAGGAGAGGCGGAAGGGGCCGAGGCCAGAGAGTTTCAAGAGCTGCGGATGTTGCTTTTGTTACAGCAACAGGAGAGCCAGTCAATGGAAGGTGTTTTGTTTGTGGTGATCCCTCCCATTTCGCCAATGCCTGCCCAAATAGAGGACATCACTGAACAGATTAATGGTCTTTCTCATATATTTGGCCCTGAAATGTATCTCAGTTGCTAGTGTTTTAGATTCATAAAGAAACTCCACTTGATGTTTGGTACTCAAAAAAATATTCTTGTAAAACAAAATTGTGCTTAATGTAAAAAGAGCTTTCTTTCAGAAACAAGAATCCTAACATCAATTTATTATAACCAAGCAGGACCTAATTGTGGACTTGAAACTGGAAAATCTATCATTCAAAAATTTTCTTCATGCATTTACATATCAAGACCACCTAATAAAGCGAAACATCTAATAACAAAAATATGTGCCGTGGCTGTATCGTCCATCATGCATAACCATCATCATTGGAGGTGGTGGGGCTGGAGACCACATGACACTATGAGGCTGTTGTAATTGAGGATGCCATGCCGATTCGTGTCTCTGATGGAGTCCGTACAACTTCCCCCGAAATGAAAACTCATCAATCATGTATGTCATCTTCATCTTTGCAAATACCATGGCCGTGACAAGGCTATCGTATCCCGCTTGATGATGCCTTCCATCCTCAATATCCACCTCCAATATTTTTGAAACCGCCATCAATCCGATCTCTCCTCCCTTCAACCCATCACAAACCCCCGCGATGTACTTGATATCATACACCGTCACCAACAGATAAGACACTCGACGCATGAACTCCAAAGCCGTGTCTGGCAGTGGCTCGCCCCGGGTCATGATCTTCACCAGATAACCAAGATCATACAAGCCATGAAAAGTCACCCACTGCAACAACCCTCCACCGAACAGCAGCTCCAACATCCGATCCGCGAATATCGATTCGCTGACGCCCACCGCGCGGTTCCTCTCGAGGTCAACACCGCTCCTCCTCAGTAACTCGATCGACGGCCGGGATTGAAGGTCGGTCTCGGGGTTGAAGCCGTTGAGGTTGATCTGCCACGTCATATATGATGGAAGGTGGTGGTCGTTGTTGTTGTCGTTGAAGAGGGTGAGCCCGACCTGGATGGGGTTCATGCAGTCGACGTTGGACTTCATGTCCGCGTAGCGAGTGGTGGCCGAAGCGTCTCGGGCCGTCTGAACGATGACTCCCGGGTACTCGAAGTCGACCGCGACGTATCGGAACGTGTGACTGAAGGCCACGATGCGCCGAAACTCTTCGTCGAGATTGGAAGCCCAGACCACGTTGATGCTGTTCTTCGTCATCTCCCTCTGTCTCTCTCTTTTTCTGAATCGAATGAAGTTGTGAAGGAGTAGGTGTTGGGGGGTTGGTCTTTTATAGGTTTAGGAGGGTTACATTAATAATTAATAACAGTTTAGATTTAGAAGTTGCCAAATCTAATATCACCAAATAAGGAAGGTGTAATAAAGATGGAAATATTTGATTTCAAAATTTATTTGTTAAGATGGTGTTGGAAGTAGGCAAATCTAACATCGCCAAATAAGGAAGGTATAATAAAAATGCAACTATATAATTGATTTGATTTTGTTTTGGAATATTATGATTAGGAGAATATTTAGGGGCATTGAATTCTTATTACTTGTGGAATAAGTCAATATATTTAGAAATATAATATGGATAATTATAGGAATGTTTTGATTGTGTTTTAATGATATTAACTATTTTTATATTTATTTATTTTTTTGAAAGATGTGGATTGGAGATGATTCAATTAAAACATTGAAAAGAAGTAGTTCTAAGAAGTTTGTGAGTGTTTCCTTATTGAATTTTGATTTATATGATTTTGTCTTGGTTGAAAATTGTAAAATATTAAATTAAATATTTTGAGTGTGTTTAATATTTTAAATTTAAAAATTTAAATATCATTAAAAAATTTGTACGCCAGTCAATGAGAAAATTATTTTACATGATTCTAAAAATTTATTTATCTAGATATTAGTGATTTTATAGGAATCTAACATAATTATATTGAATATTTATTTATTTAATATTTAATCTACTATTATTTTTGTTTTTAATTATTATTTATTTAAAATCTCATTAATAAATGATCTGAGATTTTCTCTCTCTCCTTGCTTAGGATTTAGAATTGTTGGGCTACTTTTCCAACTTTCAATTTTTTTGTGGAACCAAAGGGGTTCTTTATACACACGAAGTACGGCTGGTTAGAGTCAGTTTTTTTTTTTTGTTAGTTAAATAAGATTGGTTAAAGTTGGATCCTAACAAAAAGAAAAAGAGAGAAACAAAAAGCATGCAAAACCCTAGATTGGTTAGAGTCGGTGGATTTTATTTTTGTTAGTTAGGGGGATGTTAGATTGGTTAGAGTGGGATCCTAACAAAAAAAAAAAAGTGAAACAAAAAGAATGCAACATCGCGACTTTGGAAGCACCAAAAAAAAAAAAAAAAACTGATATTATATTTTTAATAATATTAATTCGGAATATTATATTTTTAATAATATTAAATATGATATTATAAGAATTGTTTTTTGAAATTAAGGATTCGTGAATTTGAATAAAATAGATTTGGTGAATATCACATCTTATCTTTTTTTTTTTTTTTTTACCATAATAAGGATTTGTGGATTTGAATAAGATAGATTTAGAGATTCAATAAATATATCACCAAATCATTTATTCTATTTTTTAATTCTTACCTTCTTAATAAAAAAAATAATGATCATAACAATAAGGGTAAGATCAGAAATGAATGTTTTACAAAAAAAAAAAAAAAATTGAAATACGGCCGTTTGGTTCGTGTCATTCTAGGATGGAACTTGATTCTAGAAAGTGTATAAAATTCAGTGTTTGGTTGTTGATAAAAAATAGGGTGGAATCATATTCCCACCCTTTATAGTGGTAATCTCAAATTCTACTCGTATGGGGACTGACATTGGATTATTCGTTCCTGATAGCTATACTGGGATAGATAACAATCCAGGCTGAATAAGCAATTTTTTGTTTGGTTGTCTTTTTTGTTATTCTCATTGGGAAACGTAAAAATGACTTTTTTGTTGTTTGGTTCACCTTGGATAAAGTGATGATAAATGGTTGATAAGGGATGAATAAGAGTTTATGATTTTTTAAATGACAATTATACCCCCTGGGAATAGTGTGAGAGATATATGATTGATTTGATAGATGTGACAGTTTTTGGAATCTGTGTGAGTCTGTTAGGTGAGATAAATTTTTTAAAATGACAGAGAAGGGTATTTTTATCCATTGGGATAGATAAGCCTTGATAAGCAATTCCACCATTTCCTTAGAATAGTTATCAGGCCTTATCTTAGTTTATCCAGACATAACTATCGGAGTTTATTATGTCAAAACAAACAACTTTTTTTTACTATTCTCCTGTATTCTTTCTTATTCTGGGTTTATGTCTCTAGGCATACGGGGGGTACAAGAATCCTAAATTAGATTATTATTATATCATTTACAAATTAATAGAATTACTATATACATCTATTCTAAAATAAATAGCCTCTTTTTTTTTTTACCAACCACCCATAATATAATGAGTTTATATAGTCATTTTGATTTTTTAACTAAAAAATTCTGTAACAATTTTTATATGTGACGTGAAAAATCTTAATTGTGTATTAGATATTAATGTATGTTTTTAAATTCAGTTTTTATTTTTATATGTGATGGGTTTAGATATTATTATAATTGGTATAATATTCAACTGATTTAGGAAGATTACTATTATTATATGTTTAATTATATAATAGGTTATTTTATTTATTTGCATTCATTAAATATTTATAAAAAAATTATTCATTTTTTTATTATTGTGATATGGGTAAAGAAATAAATTTTGCAAGTAAATATAATAATAGTAAGGGTATTTTAGACATTTAAATCAAATTCTTTATCATTTTTCATATATGAACCGAACACTGAAAAATGATTCTATGAAGAAATCTTCTAGCGAACCAAATGGAATCAGGATTCTTAGTAAAATAATTACTGGTAAACTGATTCCTAGTAAAGTAATTACACCAAAAAAATGACATGAATCAAACGGGGCTAAACACTTCCTTAATATAGATAGATAGATTTATTGTTGCCTGTAAGCAGGAGTAACACACCATTGTATAAAGATATTAGTTAAAATTTATTTTTTTAACATATATGTGTGTGTGTATATTATAATTCACAGAGTAAGAATCGTTATAGAAATTATTTTAGATTGTAAAACATAAAAAAAGACAACAGTGGGTATGCCAATATTCGTATTTGTGTATGAATTTAATATCTATAATAATATTCATATTTAATATCTGACATATATTCAAAATAAGTAACTATATCGCATTCAAAATTTGGATTCGAATTCGAATACATAATGCAAATATCCAATATCTGCAAAAAAAAAAAAAAAAAAAAATCAAGGGTTTTTTTGTATGTATACCATCCAAAAACATGCTACTTATTTTTATACTACTCTAAATAACTTATTTATTTTAATGGAATATAGAACTTATACATATTTACCATCCTAGTTAACTTTAATCCAAATTTTCATTAAAACCGTAAAAGTCTTGGGGAAATGACTAAATTACCCATATTTTTTTATTTTGCATAGTTTACCTTACAAAAAAAATATTTATAAAAATAAAAATATTAATTTTAACATGAAAATGATAAATTTCATCTAAAATCCAAAAACATAATAATTAAACATACAAATTATTTATTAGCAAAAATATAATAATTATTAATACTTACATTAGTAAAAATGAAATAAAATTATTTTGATAATCATATATATTATAAAATGACAAATTTTAAAAACAACCTAGATCTTGATGGGAAGTAGAAAGAAGGGGTAAGGTTGAATGGCTTACGGTTGATTTGAAAAGAACAAAAGATTAATTAAGTTATTATGTTTAATTATTTACATTATGACATATTATATGTTAAGGCTATTTTTATTATTTTTACTTCTTGGTTAAGACATTAACTATAGTTAAAGTTCATTTTGGTTAATAAAGATAAAAGAGGGACACATTTTTAAATTAAAAAAATTTCTAATGGTATAAAAGTAAATATGTTATTTGTGGTGGTATAAAAAAAATATTATATTTTTTATGGTATACACGCAAAAATACCTAAAAATCAATCTCCGAAATACGTAAAATATCCAATAATTATCTGAATTCAATCCAAAATATTTCGAATACAAATATGGATTTTAAGATATCAAATAATTTTGAAAATTTTAGATATGAATTTAGAACATATATGAATATTTCATGTAATTGATCGGCTTATATTCACCTCGGTTATGTTGATATTTTCTTGTTTCGTTAGTAAAATTTGTTTATGACTTTTGGTTATCTATAAACTAAATTTTGTTCATACTTTTATAGTTTTATTATTATTGGATCATCATTATTAGAGGTTAAGGGCCTGCATGGTGTTCATTCTCATTTTCTTTCTATAGGTATACCCAAGAAAATTCGGTCTGCAATCTTTCATTTATTTATTCATTCTTGGATAACCCAAGCTAAAATTTATGTATTTAAAAATATTGTTTCAACAAATTCTCAAATGTAGGGGAAATAACACGGTGAACATAGAAAATGCGACATACGCGATGTTTGAAAAAAAAAAGTTTGGATTCGCATTTGACAATTGAACCATAGAATCCACTCAAATGCAGATCTAATGTCTGACGTTCCCAAATTCTGGGCTCAAATACTGCATGCATGTTTTATCTGATCACTAGGGGGTTATATGTTTAAGTCTTGATTATACGTTTAGTCTTGCTACAGTTAATTGGGTAAGATTTATTTAATTTAAAAATAAAACAAAACATTTAACAAAAGAAATGCACTATAACAGACATAATAAAATTTATTTAACAATAAAATAAAATAATATCTTTTACAGCCCCACATGTCCCCTCTCTCACACACACCTTTTAAAGAAAATTTTTATATTTTTTATAAATGATTTATATAATTCTTGTTATATATACATCATCTTTCATAAAAGTGCATACCTAATAATGTGATATAGTTTAAAAAAAAAACAATAGGATTGCAGGAGGAGCTGTAAACGGGGTGAGCCCATTACCTTCTCCATACAAGACCAAAAGGAGCATAAAAGAAGCGTTGTTTATACAAGTATACTTTCAATAGATAATTTATATTAATACGAGATATAGCAAGCGTGCATTACAAAGGGTGTCCATATTGCAAGTGTACTTTACTAAGAAAATAAAAAATACCAAGTCATATGACAAACACATGGAGATATTTAATCAGTTTTGTAAATGTATTTTTGATTATTAGTATGAGAAATACGCGCTAAAAACTTTTGAAGTGTAAAGATCATTACAACAATTATGTAATTTTTAAAAGGGAAAAATAGATATAATTTCGTAGAAAGTTAGCTAAATCCGTTTTAGTCTTTATAAAATTAAAAAATCATCATAGGTCTCCATAAAGTATATATGGCTAACTGATTTAATCCTTGAGTTAAATTGTTTTAATAAATGTATTTAAATAAGTCCCTACAGAATATGAAAAATTCAATTTAGTCATTTTTATGATAAAAATGCCCTTGTCTTTTCTAAAAAATGCTATCCTACACTCATCGAGTATAAAAAGAAAGGAAAAATTGATATAACACCCTGAAAACTTGTAAAAATCGAAAAAAATCCTTGAAAAATAAGTAAATATTCTCAAAGTCAACAACAAATCTGGTTAATGTATTATAGTAATTTATTAAGTAAATTTTAAAAGGGTATTACAGTAATTTATCATGTATAGTTAGAGTCAACTATAGATCTGATCAGTTTCAGTTATGTGAGGAATTAAAATAAATGTTGTCTAATCAGAGAGGGACCTGAGGTGATTTTTTGATTTTATAGAGACATTTTTTTATTTTCATAAGTTTCTATGGAGCTATATCGATTTTTCAAAATAAAGGGTGATGACATTCTGGTAGCTTTTAATATATAGTTAAGGTTAATAATGTATAGTTAATATTAATACTTGGTTAGTTGGGGGGTGACGATAGGGACTGAAATGATATTTTTCTAATAATATAGGGACCTGTGATGATTTTTTAATTTTACAGGGACTAAAACCAATTTAGCTAACTTTCCAGGAAATTATATCAATTTTTCCCTTTAAAAAAATACAGAGGAATATAATAAACCATCTAAACTAAATGGTCATTTTACGGGGACTAAAACCAATTTAGCTAACTTATCTTTGTCTGGTATAAAAAATAATTGGGATAATCTATAGATAGTTATTCTAATTTTAAAATAAAAATTGGGATATTTTTGTTCCATCTAAATGCTGGGATAACATTTAACCTCACTTTTTATCCTAATTTTTATTGAACAAAATTGATGGACTTTTTGTCTTAAAAAATTAGGACAACTTATCTTCAAAAGTTTAACCCATTGCTCAATGAGATAAAGTTTTGAGGATAAGTTGTTCTAATTTTAACTGATAAAATTCATTAATTTTTTCCATATTTATATTCATTAAAATTGAAAAAAAAATTGGGGATAAATATTATCCCATCCTTTAAGTGAAAAAAAATATCATCATTTTCAATTCAAAATCAGGACAACTATTCACTTTATTTTAATTATTTTTATACCAATCCAAATAAGTTGTCATCCCCTCAATTATCCCCATAATTTTTTTTTATCCCACTACTTATCCTTTGCCAATCCAGCTGGTTTAATCCATCTCTCCCCTACAAATATGGGCTAATTTCTATATGCCCATATTTGATTCGAGAATAAGCCTAGAATAAATTAGAATTAGTCAGAATAATTTCATTATGGATGTTCGGATGACTAGAATAAATGAAAATCTGTATGTCAGAATTAACTAGTATAAAGTAGTATATGAATTCCATCCACCCATTAGAATTAAGTTATTTCAGATTATTCAAATCAAAAGAATATGTGGATCCACTGTCAAATCAACTATCATCACTTCTTCTAAATCAACAGTCAAATCAACTATCATAATTTTTTTTTCTTTTTAAAAATTTTTATCCACATTTTATTCATATTTTATATTAAAAATAACATAAATTCTAGAATAATTTAATTCTCGAATGAAACAGATGCTACATGCATAGACCAAGGATAATATCGGGAATTCACGGAAAACCCCATTTCCATCCATTCACTCCGGGAGGTCTCTTGCGTTCTCGCAGAGCTGAAAAAGGAGGCGATACACATTTGACGGGGGAAAAAGAGGAGGAACATCGATCGCAGCCGTTGATCCCGCACTGGACCGTAGAGAGACATGGGTACACTAGGGAAGGCGATCTACACCGTCGGATTCTGGATCAGGGAGACCGGCCAGGCCATCGATCGCCTCGGTTGCCGCCTCCAGGGGAACTATTACTTCCATGAGCAGCGTAATCATTCATCTTTCTTTACTTTCCTCTCAATTTTGTTTCACTTTCACTTCATTTCGCCCAAAAATTTTTCGTTCCGGGATTTGGGGTTTTCAAATATCATTCACATTGTCACAGACCGGAACCGTATCAAAAATTGGATGTCTTTGTAGATATTTGAATTGGGTTTTGATTTTTTAGGAAAAAAATGTCACTTTTGATAGTTTTGCATCTTTTGTGATTACTGTGATTTGTGATTTGTGTTGGTGTTGTTTCAGTTTCACGGCATCGAACACTTATGAACTTATTTGATAAGGTTCCCAGCGTTGCCAAAGATGCATTTGTGGCCCCTAGCGCATCAGTTATCGGGGATGTCAAGGTGGGAGGCAGGTCTTCTATTTGGTATGGATGCGTTTTGAGAGGTATGCCAATTCCATTTGCTTATTGTGTTTTGTGCGGGCTTTCCCGTTCAAGTACTTGATATAAGGTTTTCTAATAAGTTCATGCAAGTTCTCTCCCTCTGTGATTGGGTGGGTGTTTTTCATGTTATTTGTGGCACCACATTTTGGACTTGGAGCTGTGAGCTTGTCAAACTCTGAAATTCCAAGTCAAGAGATGTTCAATTGCTGCCTTAGTAAGTGAAAAATGTAACTGATTTGCAAAACATGGGGATAATTTGACTGCTTGGTCCTTAACACTAGAGTGATGCATTAAGAAGCTCTGGATTTCATTTTATGTGTTTATCATGCAAGCATAACTGGGATAGTTATTGCGGATGGGGGAGGATTTTACTTTTGGAACCTGTAGAATCCTTGTCTATTGGTTCTGGTTTTCTGTTTTCCTTGTCTTTGGTTTTCTGTTTCTGTCACTTTAAACTTATTACATAATCTGGAACTGTTAGGCTAAATTTCCTAGATGTAGTTGTAGTGATCTGTATTGTGGTGATGGTTTTACCCTGTATGGACTGTTACTGCACCTCATTATTGAATATTATTTTGTTGTGAATCTTGAATTCTTGAGGAGGCATTCTGCATGTTGGAAAAAGAGATGACAAACTAATTGCACTTCTAGACATGTGGTACTACATGTCTGTAAAACAGCCATTCTATTGGTTCCAATAAATATTCCCATTCACCATATCCTGTCTGGATGCAACATCAAACAATATATAAATAAATGATGGAAAAAATTAGCCTCAATTTTGCTAATATCACCATTAAAGATATGACATTGGCAACCATCAAACTCAAACAACAGATTTAAATACAAAATCATCAAACTCAAACAACAGATTGAAATACAAAATACAAGATTTGGTCGTCGAAGATGTTTCTAAAGAAATGAGAAGAGCTTGGGGAAGATCCATTCCAAAATCCAATGACAAGAAAAATATAATTTTTTATATTTATTTTTTTCTCATTATTTATTTTTTACACAAAGCCCTATGATGAAGTACCCAACAAATATCAAAACCAACTCTAGATATAATAAAGAAGATGAATATAAAGGAGCTAGATTAAGCAAATTGGTGATATATTCTGACCATAAGGTGATCTTCTCACCCCAAATGCTTAAATTCTGGCTGATCATGCCATGATAAGGATTGGTTTGTCTGCTCTAGTGAGCAGCAATGCATGCATCATGTAAATTCTCTGAATTGGTATGATTAGGATTAAAATGTTTACTGAGAAGTCATGGTGGTGTAATAAGATGTATTATATATATAAGGAAGAATCAAATATCCATTAGTAATTTTAGATTCAGTCGGTTGTAGTCACACAATCGAAGGTGGAGCTATGAAATAACAAGTGAGACCATGATATTTTGAAAGGCCTACAGGTGAAAAATTGTAGATGATATTTTGAAACATGTTATGTTTGACAGGTATCCAAAGGCGCTAAGGGTTTCAACTACCAAATACAAAATAAAGTGAAACAAGTGCTCTTTGAATATTGAAACACAATAATGGAGATGTTGTCTAAGGAGTCAATAGATAACACTTGAATTGTGCCAAGTGCATCCCAGGCATATGAGTAGAAGAGGTTTAATGAAACTTCATAAGCTTGAGCTACAAAGGTTAGTGAAGAACTATAAGATTAAATTTCCACAGATATTATAGTAAAGCTACTATGAAGCTGGTAAAGACTTGTAGACTGAATTAAAGTATCAACTATGGGAAACAAAGCAAGATGAAGCCACATTCACAGCGATGTTTAGTTTAATGAAGTACATGTTCCAGTATGATCGGTGCATCAGAATAATTTGTAGGTAGTTGAGTTTATTTCATGAAGAACAAGTCATTGAATTTTGACAATGGCATGCCTAGGTCGAGAAAATCATATGAAAGGAGATCAGACAGTAGAGGAGACTACAAGTGCAAATAGTTCATTCTTCAACTGTTTATTGAAAGACTGAGAACTCTAAGTGACTCATTTTGAAATTTTTGTGAATGGTGTGGTCCTTTGGTTCAGAGTTTATATTTTTCCCCTTTGTCCTTTTTATTTTTAAGTAGGTGGAGATGGGCTCTTGAATTGATAGGAGAAAATGAGCTTTTAATTGGTGAAGAAAAATTCAATGCATAACTAATTGTTTCTCGTCAAAGAAGAGGATTGTTTTTCTTATTGAAATTCCACCTATCTGGAAAGGAGAGAATTAGCCATGTCCTTGATTTAGTTGGGACAACAATGTATACTTCCTAGAAGCATGCATCCACTCGGATACATTTCTACAGTGTGTGACAGTGTTCAAAATTGGGTGTTTTATGCATTTTTGTACTATAGACATGTTATAAACATTACCTTTGATTGAATGTTATCCTTTCTATTTTCATGTATCCCATAGTAAGATATCGGATGTTTGAAATATTGTTCTGCAAATAGAAACCATTTATGACTTGTGGATTTGAATAAGGAAATTACTTCTTTGTAATCATCTGTCTTCTGTTGCCTAGGTGATGTGAATGGCATCAGTGTTGGATCCGAAACTAATATACAAGACAATTCCCTCATCCATGTGGCAAAGTCCAATCTAAGTGGGAAGGTCAAACCGACCATTATTGGCGACAGGGTTACTGTGGGTAAGTAGTATACCTGGCATGCACAAAAGCAGTGTTTGGACATTAATTGATTTATCGGCTCACAATTTCAAAGCAGCTTTAAAGCATTTATGAACTATGCTATCCTATTTTCTCCATGTTTTCAAAGCGGCCCTTTTTATGTATTGATGATCCCTAACTTTGATATTGTTTTTGTATTAACTGACTGTACATACTAGATTTAAAAAAAAAAGCATTAGACAGTCATGCGGTAGAAAAACATCATACTTGAAGAGAGAGATTTAATCCTTGTTAAACGCTCTTTACTTTGTATTCATTTTCCCATGGATTCAGTTCAAACCCAATTTATTGACTCCTAATGTTGAACTTCATTCTTTCTTTGAGGTTTCTTATGTTGTGACATGGAGCTTGGATTGGGCAGGTCATAGTGCTGTGTTACATGGATGCACTGTGGAGAATGAGGCTTTTGTTGGTATGGGTGCCACCCTGCTTGATGGAGTGGTTGTGGAAACAAATGCTATGGTTGCTGCTGGAGCCCTTGTGAGGCAGGATACAAGGATTCCAAGTGGCGAGGTCTCAAACCAAACTTTTTTGTAACATTATTCTGATTTCCTCAAAATTATATTAAATGCTAAGTAAGATCTGCACTAGCATATCTGATTCTTTATTTTTCAAAGTTATGCAAGTCCTCAATAATCAAAGATTATATTGTGGTCTATATTTAAAGTTTGCAGTCAGTTTGACCATATCATCTCACATTGTTAAAATCTTGCATTTATTAGAGTTGGTTTCAGAAAGTGACCAGGTAGGCCAGAGATTGCTAGTCATTTGTATTCTTATTCACCATGTGTCCATCATTATGCTAAATATTTACTGTGATTTTTAATGGTTGTAGGCATAGGGTAGAACCGTGCATATAGTGCACCCCATGAATTTGCTGCTAATGTGTACCCTGTCAATCTGTAGCTTTTGGTTAAAATCTATTAGAAGTTGTTTATTGTTTCAAAATGAGAAAAGTTTTTTTTGAAATATTTTGCAAGTTTTGGCCTTACGCTCCTCCTAGTATCATCCCTTGGTTCATACGTGTTGGTGGATAGGATGGTTCACAACATAATTCTCATCGTTGTCATCATTCTTCTTTTTCAATATCAATGCTTTCAAATTCTCATGCATTTTAAATCTATATGTAATATCTGGTGTTATATCATTAGAGGAGTTTTCATGGAAGTTTGATTTTTGTGTATGACCTATGTTATTTAGCAAATATTTTCTGGTCTGTCTTAGCTGTATCTTAGTGAAATCCAATTCTTCAGCTACTAAGCTACTAAGCTGTCATTGTATATGTGTGTAGATTTATGGACTCTAGTGCATAAGCTTCCTGGCATTCAATGTTAAAATGATGTCAAACAGACACTTGACTTGAATTTTTTTCCCCAGGTATGGGGAGGTAATCCAGCAAGATTCCTGAGGAAGCTCACGGATGAAGAGATGAAATTCTTCGTTGAGTCAGCGACCAACTACTCCAATTTAGCCCAGGTACATGCATCGGAGAATGCAAAGAATTTTGACGAAATTGAGTTTGAGAAGGTGCTGCGTAAGAAATTTGCAAACCATAATGAAGACTACGATTCCATGTTAGGAGTTGTCCGTGAAGTTCCTCCCGAGCTGGTCCTTCCAAACACCATGTTAAGGGAAAAATCACTGAAACCTTCACAATGAGTCTGCCGAGGTAGTCTTATCATATCGGTTTGTCAGTCCTGGATATGGTTGATAAAAACAGTGGCAAATGCTGGTGGTTATCTTTTACGTCTCCTTTCTAATCTTTATCTTCCTCCAAATAATTTTTGAACAGGGCCATGTTTTTGGTCCAAACATGTACTTTCAGTGACACCCAATTTTTCCTTCAGAACTTCCTGTTCTGGTCCCGTTATCTAGGGATAGTGATGCTGCATTGTGATAGGCAACAGGGACTTTCAGCTGTGTTTTTATTCTTGTTTCAGTGTATCCCTATGCCAAAGAACCATAAGTTGAATCCACTATGGTTTGTGTATGGATTTCGGGGTATTTTCTTCTACTTTGAGTATGGATTGCATCACAATTTTTTTGCTTTTCATGCAATGACTATATTGTTTAATCAGTGGGAAAGTAAAATGTTTGTATAAATCGTTGGATTATTTTTAAATCAAAGATATATTGTTGTGATCTCATATAATTAGTTTAACGATAGTTTTAGATTTAATATATTCTGTTAGGATTTGAAGAATCAGTAATTGAACATCTTTTAATCTTGAATTCAATGTGAGACATGGACTTGATTTTGTGCTTTTGTGCTGGTCATCAGGAGGGTTGGATGGGTTTTTCAGTTTAAAACGGGCACGTGTCATGCTGGCACGACACGTCATGTTAACAGCACGGTATGTTAAAGTCTATGAGTTGTGTCGGGCCAGTGTTGTGGTACGTGGGTCATTTTTGACACGGTACGTTAATGAGCACGGCATGATAGATACGGCACGACAATTCATAGCAGAGGGAGCACATAACATGTTAAATAATTGTCTTATCTCATTGTTTTATCAAGTGTATATAATGTTTTTGTGTGTATATATGTATATGTAATACATTTATATAATTTTTGTGTGTATAATCTTAAGAAAAGTAAAGTTTAGAATTAAAAAAATTAAAAAATCTATTTTTTTTAAAATCATGGGCTGACCGGCTAGGCCCGTCAAAAGTTAATGGGCCTGCATGGCACAGCTTGCTAGCCCATTAGCCTGCTTCTTAAATGGGTCGGGCCGGCACGGCCCAGCCCATTTTACACCTCTAGATGGATTGGATTCACGTATGACGGGCTATTCGGGTCATGGGCCTTTTTCTGCAGGTACATGGAGCATAGTTAATGGGTTCAAATTTTGGCACCTATATATATATGTCTACATTTTAAAAAATACTAGTTAAATACACGCGTAAATGCGCGTGTTTAAAAAGTTATTGTAAGCCAAATAAATGAAATCAAGTGATATTGCAATTTCGTCACAAAATCAATCAAGAAAAAAAAGGAAAAAATTTCAAATTAAAAAACACGATTTCCCCAATCAAGAAATCAATCTAATCAAAGCCACACTCTCCATAAAAAAAAAAACTCAATCAATAACAACAACATGAGATAAAAAAAAAGAGATTAAAATAACCAAACTTGGCAAATATAATACTTGGGCGTATGCGAAAAGGAGAGACATATCATCATACCAAATTCCAAATTTCTAGTGTCCCCTCCACCCAAAAAAAAATCTAATAAACAATATAATCATTAAAAAAAATACCATCCAAAAAAAGAGTACTTATTTTCACATTCGAGGGAAATAGTGATATGTATAGATTTATAATCAATCCAGAAATAAAAGACAGAATAAATTTTAAATTCAAAAACAAGATTTCCATAAATAACTTTATAGGTTGAAATGGGTCCAACTCCTTTTGTAATTTTAATATTTATTAAATGAGATAAAAAATCATTGGATCTTTCATGAAATTTAAAGTTTACGATCTCATGTTTTGAGATGAGTGACATGAATCTAGAAATCTGGATCAGGGATTTGTTTGTAATACAGATAGGGTCTAATTGTGAAACTAGAAGAATCTGGGGGCCGATCTGAAAATAGCCCAGAAAAAGACAAAATTGGTCGATTTTTGTTAGGGACCTGGGTATAAATATATAGGGGTCGGATTGTGAAACCGGTAGATTCGGGGGGCCGTTCTTCAATAGTCCAGAAAAAGGACAGCATGGCCGTTTTTGTCAGGGACCTGGGTATAAATATCAGAGACCTGTTTGTAATATACATAGGGGCCTTATGTTGAAACTGATAGAACCTGGGGGCCGATTTGAAAAGAGCCCACAAGAGGACAAAAATTGCTCTTAACCCTAACAAAGTAACAAGGACTCATGGAAAATGTTTTATTTTTTAGTGTAAAATAACATACAAACAATATATCAAAGTATATACTTTCATTCATAAAACACATGTTTAGTCAATTACATTATTCTTTATGACATATGAAGTCCATAAAAAGAACAATGTACAGATGAAATTGTCCCACCCATACATAGTCTCATTACACAACAACGTATTCCAGTTTTCATTCATGCATCCATTTCAAAACTGGGACTTAACCAATGCGAGGGACCTGAGTAACACAGCCGGACTCGTCCACCCAGACCCAGACTCGGTTGCACCGGAAGTCTTCGGGGATGCCGGTCCCTTCCTTGACGATCATCGCGGTGACCAACGAGTTCTCTTCCTCGATCGTTATGGCCGCCACGTCTCCCTGGACTCCGACGAGCTCAGGCCACTCGTTCTTGCCTTTACATTAAATAAACTTAATTAGAAGCATAAATAATTCCTGTTTGGAACTAATTTTCATTTTTTTTTTTTTAAAAAAGCTGCTCCATCATTTTTTTTTTCTTTCATAAAACTATATTTTTTTTAATGTAAAAATTAAAATTTGGAACTAGGCTTTTTGTAGGGATAGCCTAAATTGATGACAAAGAGAAATACATTCATGGAAGCTAAAGCTATGACTGACCTTGGCAGATTGACATGTTTTTTTCTCTTCTCCTTGATGTTGTGTGAGATGGTTCATTAGGGTGGGTACTTATAGGACATTTTGGATTGAATGTTTTTTAAAACCTTTGATTTGGCTTTTTTTGTGGGCATTGAACAGTCTCTTGACCAACCTCTAATTATTGGCACGTTTGTATGGCGTGGATGAGTTCAATCCAGTGATTAACAAGTTGATGAGTCATTTGGGATAAGATAAGGGCCGGCCTGAGGATTGATTGTTTTTTTATTGGACCCTAGCCCCAAGCAAACGTATAAAGTAGGACCCCATGTATATTAAAAATATATCATTTTATTTTAAACTATAATAATTTTATAAAATATCTACACAAATATTAAATTTTAATGGAATAAAAAAATTATATAATCATAGAAACAGCCAAGAGGGTTTCAACAATATTTATTTTAAATAACAGAAGTGACAAGGAAGAGAGATATATATAGAGGGAGATATATATTGTCATTGTGGTTTGAGAGATTTAAGGACGGGAGAAATTTTGAGCTTGATTTTGCGAAAGAATTTATGTTGAGGAAAACTAACTCACGAGAAAAGTAGCACATCTCACCATTCATTTATTTTATTCAATCAATTATATGGTTGTTGGGACCTCCATGAATGGGGGCTATAGGCAATTGCTTTGGTCGCCTTTGTCTAGGACCAGTCCTGGATAAGATATATAGTTGTTGAAGTTGTCACAACTCATTAAGATATTCCTTCTTCACTCTTCTATTGAAATATAAATATTATGGGTCATTTCGGTGATTCTGGTTGATATGAAGGGTGTATTTTTGCATGATGAAAAATGAAAGAACGTGAGAGAAAGGTGTCTGTGCTGAACAAGGAATAGAAAATTTTTTGCATCACTTTTCATATCCTATTTTATCTTATTAAGAAATGTGAGAATTTTTTTTCATTCTTTATAGATGAGCATTTGAGAGAAAATGAAGAGAAATTTTTTGTCACATGTACAAACACTGATAATTGATCATTTTTTTTTTTTTACTTTCCTTCACTTTTTTTTTTATCCAAATTCTTTCACTTTCCTTCATTTTTATTTGAAATTGTGCAAAGACACATCCAAAATCCTACTTCTCCAAAATCCTAGATTCTATTAAAAAAAAATTTGATTTGAAATGTAGAAAAATAAACACAAGAATAAATGATTGTAAATATATATTAACTTTGTTTTGAGTGCTCCATGAGAATGGAAATGCAATTACTTATAAATTGCAAGCACTGCAAGCACTTGCATTATACCCCACCCATTCTAGAATTTTGTCTCATTATATGCCCATGGTCCACTACACCTTATATTAATTAGAGTTAAAAAGACATTTAAGTCGCTACAAACATGAGAAAACCTATATAAGTTCCTATTAAAATTGAGATAGAGGTACGAGTCCCTAAAAACTAAGAAAAACTCAATTATCACTGAGTTAAATTTTCATCCAAACTTAACGGAATATTCCCAGAATAGTCCATTACATATAATTGTGTAGACATTGAAGTCCTTATAAACAGTCATAATGATAAATTAGTCCCTGCAAAAGGCAAAGTTGCATCTGAAAGACTTTTACATTAAATTGTGTACATATTGCAGTCCCTATAAAGACAAATTAGTCCCTGCAAAAGACAAAATTACCCCTAAAAGATTTTTACATTTATTTGGATAGACATTACAGTCCTTATAAATAATCGTAAAGACAAATTGGTCCCTGTAAAAGACAAAAATGTCCCTGAATGATTTTTACATTTAATTGTGTAGACATTATATTATTTGTCTTTACGATTGTTTATAAGGACTGTAATGTCTATTCAATTAAATGTAAAAGTCTTTCAGGGGCAATTTTATCTTTTGCGATGACTAATTTGTCTTTATGATTATTTATAGGGACTGCAATGTGTACACAATTTAATGTAAAAGTCTTTTAAGGGCAATTTTATCTTTTGCAGGGACTAATTTATCTTTATAACTGTTTATAATTAGGACTTCAATGTCTATACAATTATATGTGATGAAATATTCTGGAATTATTCCGTTAAGTTTGGATGAAAATTTAATTCAGGGATGATAATTGTGTTTTTTTGAGTTTTTAGGGACTCGTATGGCTATTCTAATTTTAATAGGGACTTACATAAAATTTTCTATGTTTACATGGACTTAAATATCTTTAACTCTATTTATAATCGGTCTTCCCATTGTATTCAATGATAATGATAGTTGTATGATTTTGAATGGTCAAAAGTATCAAACGAAAACGAGACAAATTGACCAAAAAGTCAACCTCCATCATCCAAACCTGCATGAAAACCGGACTAAACGTGCAAAGGAAACCAAATGTTTTATTTTAAAAAAAATAACTTGAATATAAAAAAAATACTAATTACTTAAGATATTCAACTACAGTGTCCTATAAATATCCACCTCCCTCTCTCCCTGTCTAATCAAACCATCTCACATAACATCAAGGAAAATAAGTATGGCTGATTGTAAAGGTGAGGTAGTTTTCCGTACAGAGTCTTTTCTCTTATTTCTTAAGCCTATGTTTAAAACTTAAATAGTGAAATAAACTATTCCATAATAAATAAATATATCAATGGATATAAACTATCTTATATTTGATTATATTTTTAGTTATTTTTACTACAAACATAATAATGATTTTTTATTTGTCTAGCTGGTTATGAATAAGTTGTTGATAAAATATAAATAAGATTGAACAATAATTTATACAAATATAAAAAGTGATTTCAAATATAAGTTTTTTTATGATAGTTAAAATAGATTAAATGGAACAACACAATTTTAAGGGGAATCTAGAATATCGATACTACCTTGTTCCCATCTAGTCTAACATTGTTATAACCTCATATTCCTTGCAAACAAACATATATTTTGTGTTTTATTATGTTGATTCTTATTCTGTCATATTCTACATCTATTCTTCTATCAAAATAGGGCCTAAGTGTGTGCATCGTTTGTTAAAATATGTGATTTTGTTTCATGTTTTTATATATATAAAACCATATGCTTCATTACATAAATTATACATTTGAAGATATATCAAAGACTTTAGAAAAAATTACATATAAATTGTCTCTAACATTATTCTTAATTTAATCTTATAATTATGTAGTTACAAGCAAAACCCAGTGGCCGGAGCTCGTCGGGGTCAAAGGAGACGTTGCGGTCGCAACGATCAAGGCGGAGAATCCAACCCTTCACGTCTTCACTGTCAAGAAGGGGAGCATCTTCACGGGGGAGTACCAGTCAGACCGAGTTAGGGTTTGGGTTGACGAGTGTGGTGTGGTTTATGAAGTTCCTCAAATTGGTTAACATATATGTATGTTCAATATGAGATGGATTAATCTCTATATATATATGTGGTTAATCATTATGTAATAATGTTAGCATATGTATGAATAAAGATCATGAACTGATCACCTTGATTGTATCTTTTCCAATATTGCACTATATATTAAGAAATTTAAGAACAGAAGAGGATCTAATTGTGTTGTAATTCCATGGTTGATATATATGACTATGAATGGAGAACTATTCAATGCTTTATAATTTTGGGTGACCAAAAACTTTGGATTGGTTATTTTTTTTCGAGGAAATGGTAAATTATATAACTTTATATAAGCGAGGTTACATTAGTTTGAAACTTGCCTCAAAACAAGAAGGGAGAGAGAGGAGAAGAAGAGATTGGGAACTGATTACTCACATAAGAAATGTAAAGCAATCCAACTCCCCTAAAGCAAGAAACTAAAAGGCAAAAACTTCGGATTGGTTATTACTTATTAGTTGATGGAGGAGCTAGAGATGTGTGCTATGTACCGTTGGTGTCTGTGCAAATTTAGGTGATGATATCGTATTGTCATCTCACATATTTAGTATATTAATTTTTTCTGATAATTTGTGTAACACGTTAATTCTAAATTGACGAGAACTGATGAGATTCAACATTGATTGAGTCTCATCTCAAATTTAGGAATCACCTCCAAAACATCATTTTCATTAGATCTCACTTTCATTCTGGTGTAGGCACCCACAGGCCAGCCCAGGTTTCAAAGTGAGGCACGGGCCTGGCCCTCTGTATGGACAGGATGGGTTTTAAAACAGTGCATCTCAGTCAGAGGTTGTGCATTTCTTGGGCTTGATCTTATCATCTGCATAACAATAATGACAAAAATAAATCCAAACAAAAATCATAAAAGTAGACTCATGTGATTTGATAAATTTACTTGAGCTCGTAGAGTAGAGAAGGAATTGCTTTATTAAAATAGCGCTGATGCACTCAATTCATTTTGCAGATCCAACTGCAGTATTATAGTGTATGAGGTTCTATCATAGTCTATAACGTTAATTCTTTTGTTTTATATTATCCTAACAAAAAAAATTATATTATATTATATTTCAATATATATTTCATTTTATATAACAATATTTATGAAAGAATATGATTAAAAAAAAAAGATAGAGATTGCAAATGAAACTACAATGGAAGCTGCACATATCATTTTTTTTTATTAAAATATAATTCTTTGCTATCTTTCCTGACGTGAGCTCATTTCTCACATAGCAGCCCCATATATATGTCTACATTGTTTTTTGAAAAATGCTTCTCATAACCCTAACAAGGAAAATACTATGACATTAAAGTAAGATAAACCAAAATATTCATTCAAAAATTTAGAAACATATATGCTAAAATATAAGACTCACATAATAATCGATATAAAAAATAAAAGCCAAAGTTCAAAATGATAAAATTATAAATATGATTAATTCGACAGTCTAAAAGTGAAACTGAAAGGGTAGGCCGGACATCGCAATTTTAGGAGACCCCTTGTGTTTGAAAACAATCATAAGTTGGACTAAGTACATGTTTGTTAAAATTTATAAGCTGTCGATTATAGCTTTTAGTTAAAAATAAACCGTTGTTGTATGTTTGTTTAAATTTATTGAAACTTATTTAAGATAAAAACAATTTTAAAAAGTTATAATCTCTAAGCTGGTTAGGGTGCTTTTCATATTATAACTTATAGATTATTTCTTTTAAAAAATCTATTGAACATTACTACTCTTCACTTTATTTATTAAAGACAAGTCTTTTCATTTTCTCTAATTATTCATATAAGTTATAATCTATAATTTGTAAATTTAAACGACAACAAACATAAGCTAAAATATTATGCACGGCCCCTTGGACCGTCTTGTGAGATTTGACACGTGTTCTGAGTACATATTGACGTATGTCTATGGTCTACCTAGTGGTAGTGGTAGTAAGTGGGTTACCACGACTATGTCGTAGAGATTATAAAAAAAAAAATCAGATAATAAATAAAATACATGAAGATGGTAAGTAAGACAATATTTGTCTTTAAGTAAGACAATATTTGTCTTTAACATTACTAAAAAAAACCATCCAATATCTTTGAATTAGTGATGAGCACAAAATTTTATTTATGGTATCCAGTTTTATAATAGGGTTCATTTTATAATAAGATGCGTATGATTTCAAATTATATGCATGAATTTATGTACCTTCCAAATATTGAGAGCGAAAAATTAATAGAGTAAAAAAAAGAAATGATTAAAACATTTATCATTTATTTATTTATAGCATGATTTCTTTTATATTTAAAGACTACCATTTCCATTTCAAATTACAACTTGTTAACAATATAGCGTATCCAATATTTTCACATGAAAAAAAATGTTGATGCATGAGAACTAGTCGTATATATCAAAAATATGATTTGCATTAGAATTGGAATTTTTTACATTAATAAATCCACCTTCTCAAAAAGTGGACTAACTTTAGAATTTTTTTTTTAGAATCATATTTGTTTCTAATTGTTTGCTGGGAAGATTAGGTGAATCTCATTGGATGTACATGGACCACTTACCTTCATGAATAAATAAATCTTTCAATGTTATACAATAATCATACAATAATAAGTTGTATGATATTGAATGGTCACAGAGTCAATGGAAAACGTGCCATGTTGCAGGAACCAAATGGTCAGCCTCCATCATCCAAACCTGCACGAAACACCAAAACGTACGTGGCAAGGAAACCAAATCTCAAACACTTCAAAACCTCTTGAATTATTCAAACAACAATGTCATATAAATATCCACCCTTCTCCTCCCCTCCCTATCTCATCAAACCATCTCACACAAACATCAATTATAAAAACAATCATGGCTGATTGCAAAGGTGAGTGATAGCTTTATATACTAATTCCTAACGAAGGAGTACATGCTTAGTTGCGTTAACCATTCAATTTTTTAGAGTAAAATGAGTACATGTTTCATTATATAAAACAAAACATATATATAAATAGTCTTTAACATTTTTAATAATTTTAAATTCTTCTTTTCCAACACAAAAGTTTCATTGGATTGCACAGGCAAAACTGAGTGGCCAGAGCTAGTTGGGGTCAAAGGAGACGTTGCGGTCACAACAATCAAAGCGGAGAATCCATCTCTTCATGTCTTCACCATCAAGAAGGGGTCTATCGTTACGATGGAGTACCGGTCAGATCGAGTTAGGGTTTGGGTGGACGAATGTGGTGTGGTTTATGAAGCTCCTCGTATTGGGTGACATATATATTCAATATGGGATGGTTAATTATTATGTAATAATGCTATCATATGTATGAATAAAGATCATCAACTGATCACCTGATTGTATCTTATCCAATATTGCATTATGTATTAAGAATTTTAAGAACAGAAGATGATCTAATTTTGTTGTAATTCCATGGTTGATATGACTATAAATGCAGAACCATTCGATTAATGCTTTATCATTATGCGTGACCCTCAACTTCGGATTGGTTATTGGTTATTAGTAGGCCTGTCAACGGGTCGGGTCCGGGTCGGGTCGGGGTGGACCCGGACCTGACCCGTGACAGGACCCGGCGGGTCCGGGTCCAACCCAAGACCCGGTGGGTCCGGAGAAATGTGGACCCGGACCCGGACCCGTCGGACCCGGGTCGGGTCCGGGTCCGACCCGACCCGGATGGTTGGGTAAAAAAAAAAAAAAAAAAAAAAAAGAGAAGAGCTCATGTATTTGTTTGTCTTATCATTCTATTTGAAATTTTTTGTAATAAAACATTATTGTTAATGAGACTATGTTTGAATATAATTTTATACAATTCAAAAGAAGTAAATGAATTATTAAACAACATCCAAAACAATAATCACTAACATAAAAAACATATTAACCTAAATAATAAACATAACTAACATAAACAACATTCAAAACAATAAACACTAACATATTAACCTAAATAATAAACATAAATCATGCAACAAACTAATTAATCATACAAATTCAAATGCTAATAAATTAATTGTCCAAAACAAATCGATTTATAGGCTTGTTATGATTATGATTTATGAACTTGTAGATACAAAAATAAGTTAAGTAAGAAATAAAATTATGTATCAACTAATACTAATGGTCTTATAATATATAAACATATATTAAAAAAACAGTCGGGTCCAACGGGTCGGGGCGGGGTGGACCCGGACCCGACCCGTTTGTTTGTTCGGGTCCGCCGGGTCGGGTCCAACTCGGGTCGGGTCCAAATCGGGTCGGTATATTACACGTGTAATCGGGTCCGGGTCGGGTCGGGTCCGGGTCTGGACCCGACCCGTTGACAGGCCTATTATTAGTTGATAGTGGAGAGATGGGTACTATTTAATGTTGGTGTCCTTGCAAATTTAGGGGGTGGTATGAACTTGTCGTAATTTTGTGTCACATGTTATTTTTAAATTGATAAGAACTGATGAGATCTAACACTGATTGGGTCTCATATCAATTTTAGAAGTCATCCAAAATATGATTTTCATTAGATAGAGCTAATCTCACTTCATCTCTTGTGTGGGCACCATCGGGCCGGGCTTGTCGCTGGGCATATAGGCCAGTCCGGGTCTCAAAGTGAGACCCAGGCCTGGCCTACGTATGAACAAGTCGGTTTTTGACCCTATGGGCCTAGGTAGGACGAGTTAGGTTTTTGTGATTTGGACTCAATTAAATAAAAAAAATGTTACACTCAGCCCATTTTATATTCTAAAACTCAGATCACACGTATTTTTATTTTTTAAAAAAATCATATATCTCATCTAATAAAGTATATACTTTTATAGAAAATGAAATATGTATTTCAATGAATTGAATGATATTATTTATAACAAATGTGAAAAATTTTCAGTAAGATATATATCTCGTTGCAACGAGTGGAGACTAACGAGGTATCTCTTAAACTAAACAATCTAATTGATTTTTGGCTGGATGAGAGGCTTGGCGAACATGGAATATGTCAAATAGGCCAAAGTATGGTTTGTATGATTGTAACCTCTGCTTCTAATTAATTGCTAGTAAGGTTAGGTGAGCCTCAAGAGTCAACTAAAATCTTCTCCCAATATCATATGCCAAAATTTTTATATGCAAAACTTTATCATGTGGTCTGAATAGTCCAAAACTAAGGAGAATAAAAACAAATGCAAAATGTAAAATCCAAAATTGCCTGTATGATAACCAAATAAACAACATTAAAAATGGGAAGCAAATATCTTTGAAAGCTTCAACCACTGTGTTCAATAAGTACCCACATATCTCCTGTGAAACCATCAAACACAAACTTTGAGAAACAAACATGTCATATTGCAGAGGTAAGAAATACCTTTTAGTTTCTGTCACTCTCTTGCTTTTGGTTTCTGATCATAATCTTCCTTTAGCCAATAAAGTTTCACAATGTTAATTGATGTACAGGCAAAAGCGCGTGGCCAGAGCTGGTTGGTGTCCAAGGAGATATAGCGGCCGCCACGATCGAGGAAGAGAATCCACTGGTTATGGCAAAAATTGTCAAGAAAGGATCGTTCGTGACCCAAGATTTCCGATGCGACCGTGTCTGGGTCTGGGTGGATGGTGGCAGGGTTGCTCGAGTTCCTCGCATTGGTTAATCAGATTCAATAATGGATGAATGATGGTAGCATATATATATATATAATGTTTACATCGAATAAAGATCATCACTGTATAATCAGGCCAACTTCATAGAAACAAATAGGCAAGAATATGATCCAATTATGCTGTAATTGCATCATCATTCAAGCAGATGATATGAATGAAACATTATAAATGCCTTGCACTTTATCATCGTCTCATGACACACAAATTCGTATTGTTACCAATCCAATTTTTTGCTTTTGTTAGTAAAAGTAACTATATTGAAATCGCTTCAAAACTGCTTTGATGATATCATGATACAGTGAAGCCTTTGTTCAACAAAACAAAATCCTAACAGTGGCTTCGTATGACTGTTAAAATTTGAGCTAATGAATAACTGAATGCAAGCTTCCTAGGCCTGATTAATAAAATAGAACATCACGAGTTCACGACTTTCATAGTCAGAAATCTGAAACTGTTTGGGCAATGGCGTTTCACATGATCCAAACTCATCAAACCTGCAGAGTATCATGTTCCTTCCTGAAAAAGAATCAAGTTGATTAAACAGGAACTGAGACCACACATGTTTTCATTTTTTAAAAATAATAAACATCATTTAATGAGGTATATAAGACTGCATTTTGAACTATAAAAAAAACTGAGTGTAACAACGCTCAAGGAAATTTCATCTGTTGTATTCAAGCTGAGTTGCTAAGTTTCAAAGAGTGAAATTTTTTTTCTTCTGGACCTGGGTAAAAAAAAGACTATAGACCTTCGCGTTATTAGCACGACGCTCTAACCAACTGACCTAATAGGCTAGTTTTTAAGAGTGAAATATTTCCAACAAATGGTTTACTATATCCTATAGGGGACATCTATACGATTGAGTGGTGCCTATTCAGTCTTCAATTTCTTTCTAAAACAGATTATGCCACGCACTCAAGAAGCATTTTAATGTGTTCGTGGCCATTCTCATCTGTTCCAATCATGTCTACTAATATACAGAAATTATGGTTATCCAATAAAAAAATTTCTCCTTACCAATTCAATAACAGGAAGCACTGCTTTGAAGGATTCCTTCTTTTGAAGAAACCCAAAAGCCATGACATTGAATGTGCAGCCATTTGAGGGCTGCCATCATCTACCATCCATGACTCCAGGGGCGGACCTAGTGGGGGGCAAGTTGAGGCTCGGGCCCCAATGATTTTGTAAACCTTAATTAAATAGCCCATGCACACAAAAAAAAAAAAAACTTATGCATAACTACGTATGGTTTTTAATCATTGAAACCAAATTATAGAAAAAATTTATAGCAAAAAAGATCGTAGTCTGATAGTTATATATTGATTTCGTAACAAATTAAATCTTTTTAAAGTCCTTAAATATTTTGCAACGAAATTCATATTTGCAGTAAAAAGTCAAGCATTTCGTAGCTAAACGTTAAGTCTTTTGCTACGAAAATAACTTTCCCAGCTAAAAGTCATATCTTTTGCTACGAAATTATGATTTCGCAGGGAAAAGTTATACCTTTTGCAACGAAATTTAATGTCGTAGAGAAAGGTTAAACTATTCCCTATGAATTCATTTTTCGCAGGTAAAAGTCCTCTTTAGCTACGAAATTTAATTTCGCAGCTAAAAGTTCGTAGCTAATAACCACATTTGTTGTAGTGTCATCGGTTGTATATTTACATTGACTAGATATATATATATTTTAATTATTTTTTTTTATATTTTTTTATAAAAAAAGAATACTTTAAAAAATTGTTTAAAAATTAAAAATATCTAAATCAACTACTTTTAAATATTCTATAAAAAAAATCTCATTTTTTAATTTTAAAAACTATAAAGACTAACATACCCTCGTGTAATTTTTAGACTCTCTCTTATCATATTTAAAATATTTTATATTCATCATCTAATTGAAAATTAATATTAATATAATGATGATTTTTATTTGAGAGTGGTTTTATATGTTATTAAATTTTTTAACTATACTACAAAAAATGTTAAAATTGTCAAAATTGTAATTCATAAATATATGAGAGTTTTTTGGATTTTTCTATATTTTTTTAAATTTTTCTGTTTTTTATATTTTATAAATGTCTTGCATATAAATATTTTTTTGTATAATATTAAGCATATATAAGTGTATCAAAAGACTTTAAAAAGTTTAGAATGTCTAAAAATATTTTATAACGAAAATTTTCAATTTTTACTATTAGACTCTTAATGTTGTATTTATATATACAAAAAATAATAATAAACTTCATTTACAAATCAAAATATTTTATTAATTAAAAAAACTTCACTTGTAGACTCGCGTAAAAAGAGATTGTACGTAACAATATCCAACTTGTCCACCAAGAAAAATCAAAATGAGCTCCATTATGCTCAATATTTTTTACGGTCCAAACAAAACATACGTCTTTTTTAATTTTTTTTTTTATTGTTTATAAATGATTCCATTCAATTCAATTTAATAGAAAATATATTTTATTTTTTATAAAAATATATATTTATTAAATAAGATCTATAATATTAATTTTGAACCTACTGAGTATAACATTTTTGGAGAACCAAAAACCTGTCAAGCACACATGTCCAGACCCCACTTAAAACACCACCCCTCATGAACCCTCCAAAACCACCCCCGAAAGACCCTGAGCAATGCAGAGGACCTCCTCCTCTTTATTCCATTATACAACCCCTCTCAAACATGCACTCCTCCATGAAAACCTCCCCCTCAAAACCCTAACCCCATTCACCCAGATGACCCAAACCCAACTCGAGCGATTCGTCGAGAACCGCTCCGTCGACCGCCTCAGACTCCCCGAGGCGATGACCCTCTTCGACGCCATGCTCGCGTCACGTCCCCCGCCGTCGATCCTCGCCTTCACTCGCTTCCTCAACTCCTTCGTCCGCTCCAACCATCCCCGCCTCTCCGTCTTCCTCTATTCGAAGATGGTCTCCGCCAAAGTCCCTCTCGACGGCTTCTTGTACGGTACAATCATCAATTGCTGCTGTAATTTGAGTTTCGTCGATTTGGGTTTCGCTATTTTCGGGGATTCGATCAAGCGGGGTTGTGATTCGGACGCGGTGGTGTTCACTGCTTTGATAAAGGGTCTGTGTTCGGAGGGTCGGGTTTGTGAAGCGGTTCGGGTGTTTGAGAAAATGCCACTGATGGGTTGCTCGCCGAATGTGATTACATATGGTACTCTCATTCATGGGTTTTGCAGGACGGGTGGGGTTGGTAAAGCTGTTGCCTTGCTTGAGGAGATGGTGAAGGTTGGGTGTGAACCAAATGTTGTCACTTATAGCACGATCATTGATGGGATTTGCAAAATGGGTTTGTTTGATGAAGCGGTGAGAGTGTTTGGGGCGATGAATGATCGGGGCATTCGTCCGAATGTAGTGACTGTTGGGTCGATGATGGATTGTCTATGCAAGAAAGGGAAGACGAATGAAGCTCGGGAGTTTATGGAGGTGGCGATCAAAGAAGGCATGAGGCCGAATACAGTTTTGTATACCACATTGATAGAAGGGTATTGCGCGGAAAGTTGCCTTGACGATGCGGTGGAGCTCTTTCGTTCGATGATTGATAATGGCCTCAAACACAATGTCTGCAGCTTTAATGTGATGATTGATGGTTATTGCAAGAGCAAGAAAATCGATGTGGCTATGTGTCTATTTAGAGAAATGTGCGATAAGGGAGTTGCGCCAACTATAATCACGTACAATACTCTGGTGGATGGACTATGCCAAATTGGCAAAGTTGGGGATGCATGGGATCTTTTCCATGAAATGCTTGATCTAGAAGGAATTTCTCCTAATGTCCGTACATATAATTCTTTGATTCATGGCCTTTGTAGTCTGGGTAAACGGAGAGAAGCCATGGGATTCATAGCTCAGATGACGAAAATGAGGATTCCTCCGAATGTTGTGACTTTCAGCATGCTTATTGATTCGCTTGCGAAAGAGGGTAGAGTCGTAGAAGCCAATGCACTATTAGAATTGATGATTCAACATGGGGAGGAACCTGATGTGGTCGCATACAGCGCATTGATGAGTGGGTATTATCATTTGGATGACATGGAAGAGGCCAAGAGGGTATTTGATATGATGGTGGGGAGGGGATGTGAGCCTGATGATGTTACCTACAATATATTGATAGTTGGATATTGTAAAAGTGGGAGGATGGAGGAGGCTACAAGGCTGGCATTGGAGATTCCCAAAAAGGGATGGAAACCTGATGTTATTGCTTGCAACACTTTATTGACTGAACTGATCAAAGTTGGGAGACTTGGTTATGCAAAACAGATTTTTGATAAGATGCAAGCACACGGACCGACACCAAACTCTCTCACATGGACCATCATATTGGATGGGCTTTGCAGGAACCAACATATTGATGAAGCCATGGAACTTTTTTGGGTCATGAATGCAAGCAGTATCAAACCAGGTATCCGTCTTTATAATGCATTATATGAAATTGGTAAAATAGATGCTGCAAATGAGGTTCTCTGTGCCGTTTCTTCCAAGTTAGCAGTCCTGCCTTCTGGGGCAGGTTCATTAACAGTTGATTCCCTTATTAAGGGAGATCCATTGGAGGAGCTGAAAAACGGGGCGAAAAAGGAGGAACATCAATCACAGCCGTTGTTCCCCCACTGGACCGTAGAGAGACATGGGTACACTAGGGAAGGCGATCTACACTGTCGGATTCTGGATCAGGGAGGCCGTCCAGGCCATCGATCGCCTCGGTTGCCGCCTCCAGGGGAACTATTACTTCCATGAGCAGCGTAATCATTCATCTTTCTTTACTTTCCTCTCAATTTTGTTTCTGTGTCACTTTCACTTCATTTCGCCCAAAAATTTTTCATTCCGGGATTTGGGGTTTCCACATATCATTCACATTGTCACAGACCGGAACCAGTTCATTTTTTCTTGATTCATATGTTTTTGTAGATATTTGAATTGGGTTTTGATTTAGGAAAAAAATGTCAATTTTGATGGTTTTGCATCTTTTGTGATTACTGTATACAGAGAAGGTGTATATATATTCAAGAACCTGAAATTGTTTGAAAAGTTTTCCCTTTTGATATGTTGCCCAGTGTAAGAGTCACTGGTTTGTGAAGCTGGCCTCGTTGACATGTGATTTGTGTTGGTGTTGTTTCAGTTTCACGGCATCGAACTCTTATGAACTTATTTGATAAGGTTCCCAGCGTTGCCAAAGATGCATTCGTGACCCCTAGCTCGTCAGTTATCGGGGATGTCAAGGTGGGAGGCAGGTCTTCAATTTAGTATGGATGCGTTTTGAGAGGTATGCCAATTCCATTGCTTATTGTGTTTTGTGCGGGCTTTCCCGTTCAAGTACTTGATATAAGGTTTTCTAATAAGTTCATGCAAGTTCTCTCCCTCTGTGATTGGGTGGGTATTTTCATGTTATTTGTGGCACCACATTTTGGACTTGGAGCTGTGAGCTTGTCAAACTCTGAAATTCTAAGTCAAGAGATGCTCAATTGCTGCCTTAGTAAGTGAAAATATATAAGTGGAAAATGTAACTGATTTGTAGAGCATGGGGATAATTTGACTGCTTGGTCCTTAACACTAGAGTGATGCATTAAGAAGC
Organism: Acorus gramineus; assembly: GCA_030737835.1. Lineage (NCBI taxonomy): Eukaryota > Viridiplantae > Streptophyta > Magnoliopsida > Acorales > Acoraceae > Acorus > Acorus gramineus. Next base: position 1,674,571 of record CM060851.1, on the reverse strand, counting down.
TCTGGATTTCATTTTATGTGTTTATCATGCAAGCATAACTGGGATAGTTATTGCGGACGGGGGAGGATTTTACTTTTGGAACCTGTAGAATCCTTGTCTATTGGTTCTGGTTTTCTGTTTCTGTCACTTTAAACTTATTACATAATCTGGAACTGTTGGGCTAAATTTCCTAGATGTAGTTGTAGTGATCTGTATCGTGGTGATGGTTTTACCTTGTGTGGACTGTTACCGCACCTCATTATTGAATATTATTCTTTAAAATATGACTTATGGAATCAACCATGCTATCTCGGACACATCTCAACTGAAAACCTTATTATCCCCTGGGTTTACTGTTAGTCACTGTCTAGAAAATACGATTACAAAACTACCAGGTATTTAGCTTCCTAAGAGCTTTCTTTTTGGTTCCAAAATCATTTGTCTATATATCTTATTTTGTTGTGAATCTTGAATTCTTGAGCAGGGATTCTGCATGTTGGAGAAAGAGATGACAAACTAATTTCACTTCTAGACATGTGGTATTACATGTCTGTATAACTGCCATTTTACTGGTTCCAATAAATATTCAATGATCATCCATTCACCATATCCTTTTTGGATGCAACATCAAACAATATATAAATAAATGATGAAAAAAATTAGCCTCAATTTTGCTAATATCACCATTAAAGATATGACACTGGCAATCATCAAACTCAAACAACAGATTAAAATACAAACTCATCAATGCAGCTTTGTTTCTACATCCTTTATCATTTTGCTTTGTAAATCTATAATCAGTATATATGCCCCAATAGATTGAAATACAAAATTTTTACTTATAAAAAAAAAAGTTTGCGTAGAATCACTCAGAGCCCTGTGTGCCAAGTGAGTCTAGGAATTTGAATCCGAGATAAAGATCAAACCATGGTTATAGCCAAATAACCAAACCCATGTGGGTTGAAGGAATGGAATTTCTAGATATGGGGGACAATATAATGGCCCTTTTGTAAATGAAATAAGAAATGCACTTTCCATCCAGAAGAAATAGGCAAAGATTTGGTTGTCGGAGATGTTTCTAAAGAAATGAGATGATCTTAGGGAAGATCCATGCCAAAATCCAATGACAAGCAAAATATAATTTTTTATATTTATTTTTTTTCTTATTATTTATTTTTTACACAAAGCCATATGATGAAGTACCCAACAAATATCAAAACCGACTCAAGATATAATAAAGAAGATGAATATAAAGGAGCTAGGTTAAACAAATTGGTGATATATTCTGACCATAAGGTGATCTTCTCACCCCAAATGCTTGAATGCTTAAATTCTGGCTGATCATGCCATGATAAGGATTGGTTTGTCTGCTCTAGTGAGCAGCAATGCATGCATCATGTAAATTCTCTGAAATTGGTATGATTAGGATTAAAATGTTTACTGAGAAGTCATGGTGGTGTAATAAGATGTATTATATATATAAGGAAGAATCAAATATCCATTAGTATTTTTAGATTCGGTCGGTTGTAGTCACACAATCGAAGGTGGAGCTATGAAATAACAAGTGAGACCATGATATTTTGAAAGGCCTACAGGTGAAAAATTGTAGATGATATTTTGAAACATGTTATGTTTGACAGGTATCCAAAGGCGCTAAGGGTTTCAACTACCAAATACAAAATAAAGTGAAACAACTGCCCTTTGAATATTGAAACACAATAATGGAGATGTTGTCTAAGGAATCAATAGATAACACTTGAATTGTGCCAAGTGCATCCCAGGCATATGAGTAGAAGAGGTTTAATGAAACTTCATAAGCTTGAGCTACAAAGGTTAGTGAAGAACTGTAAGATTAAATTTCCACAGATATTATAGTAAAGCTACTATGAAGCTGGTAAAGACTTGTAGACTGAATTAAAGTATCAACTATGGGAAACAAAGCAAGATGAGGCCACATTCACAGAGATGTTTAGTTTAATGAAGTACATGTTCTAGTATGATTGGTGCATCAGAATTCTTTGTAGGTAGTTGAGTTTATTTCATGAAGAACAAGTCATTGAATTTTGACAATGGCATGCCTAGGTCGAGAAAATCATATGAAAGGAGATCAGACAGTAGAGGAGACTACAAGTGCAAATAATTCATTCTTCAACTATTTATTGAAAGACTGAGGACTCTAAGAGCATCTTCAATGGATATGTTAGCTAAACTAGATGTTAAAGTGCCATGTCAGCTCAAGAACAAACAATTTGCATGCAGTTGAAACTGTACATTCTCTTTAGATTAGGGGAGTAGTTTGAAGTCCGGAAGGAAGATACTTTTTGAGCATTACATATAAGTGATAGGCTAATACATTTTTCTATCCATTGCACAAATTCGATATCCAAACTGGAAATTGGGGCATCTCTTCTACATTGGGAAAGGAATTGGCATGATCGGACCTATGCTTTCACATATTTTTTAAAGGGAGACTAGGCGAGGCATTCATCCATCTCTGCTTTGGTATTAGGTTGAACGGAACTGAATTCATGGGATTACAATGATGTCAGTAGCAATTCATGGCACTGTATATAGAGAACCTTCAGAAAAAACCTGGATAGACCTGATTCAGACTGTTCATTCTAGAAATCATTCTTTACTTTTTGCTCGTACTTGTTTGGGAGGAGCTGGTATCACTAGCAAACCACGAGTTCCTTACGAAATTTTCAAAGAACACAAAAAACTTGAAAAATTGGTCAGTGTGGTGATTTTCTGCAAGGCTGATGGTATCTTGCATGATTTCTTTGTAGGACATTGCATTAGTCTTACCTTTCTTTCTGCATTGATATGCACACGTAATAAAATCAGTCATTAGTTACCCAAAATTTTCAATTATCTATAGATGCCGCATTTGTTAATCTTTGAGCAAGTTATAGAAGAAATAAATGGAATAATGTGTATTACGTAATGGAGGCCGAAAGGTCCCTTATATAGTTACAAGATGTACAAACCCTAAAACAGAAAAAGACCAAAATACCCATGACAAAAATTATTTCGGCCTAGGGTGGGGTGGCCTGCGGCCCATGGGGGGCATTGCCCCCCAACCCCCGGGCTTCCGGGAATAGGCCCAACAACAGGCCTATCCAATAACTCCAATAGTTATAACATCTGAATGCTATTATTATTTCCCCCCAAAAAGGCGAAAAAAATAAATAAGTTATACACAACTTGGTTGTAGGAATTCCTCGGACTCTCTGATAATGTTTAATATTTTTTTTGAATGATGCATTCCTCACGAAATAATGTTAATATTTTACCATTAATTTTTCTAAGTGCTTGATTCACACAACAGCTATGCAGAGAGGTTTTGCATGCATTTTATTGTTTTGCGTGTCTTTTCTAAAGGATTTTTTTTGCGTATTAAAATTTGTAATACACGAAGGTTAATTAATCCACCGTCAATAATTTTTCCATAAAAAAGCAGGCATATCGTTACATTGAATCATATCATTACATTGAATCAGTGATGGGCAGTTTGCTTAAAGAAAGGAAGAACTTGTCGAAATGCAGGGTAATTGCAGACATGGTTAGCAAAGTAGAAGAAATAATTATTTCTTCAAATGGGAATGTGCATTTGGGATACTTTCATGTGTTGGAAGCAAGTTGTACATGATTTGAGTACATTTGTGGAAAATATTTGATTTACATGTTACACGATTTCTTTAAAATATTTATCTTTTCTAAATTTGTTCAGTTAATCTTTTCTGAAATCCTCCATTGTAAATTTTCTCGCTTCTTTGGTCAAGTTTTTGTGAGACTGCGCATGAAGTCTGTTTACTTTTGTCTATTAGCAAGGTGACAATGATCTGCTGATGCTTCAAATAATTCTCAAAGTAGAAACACAAGGCCAGCCTGTGCCGCGCCCTGCAGGCAAGTGGAGTATTCTGCAGATGATTGCCCCTTTCAAGGTCCCAATGCACGGGTTGTCGACCTGCAAGACCTGTGGATTCTCAAAATGGTATATACAATTGGACCTTTCTCAGCTCTTCATTTTGCAAATAATTGCATGCTGAAGGGTGGAATCTGAAGCCCTTCATTTTTTGATATGTCATGTCAATAAGATAAAATAAGTATGCTTATTGTTGTTGTAACTTGTAAGAAAAACTCATTTGTGATCGACATTATTCCACACAAGTAGACAATACACGTCCTTGGTTTGTTATATGTTGGACAATCCATTTCCATGAAAAGTGGGCTCTGGTCCAGTGCAAATTGTGGTGAGCCATGCATGCTGTGAGCCAATCGCAGGAATGCGATTTCTTTCTGTATGTGAAAGTAGAGACTTCTTAATCTGTTAGTTTGTCTAATATGTGCTTCTAGTTTTTCTTCATAATACAATTTTGACTTCCTATATCCATCTATAAGCCACCAGCTGTTGAGCATCCTAGAATTGCATGGTTTGAGCATTTAAATTTCTCTAACACATGTTAGAACTTGCATTCATTTTTATAGTTTGCAGATATATGACACATGCTTTAAACCTGTTTAAGTCTAATTTCTGATTTCATGGGTGCCATAAAAAGAGATTCCTTTAAACCTGTTTAATTGTATGACACATGCTTTCAGATTTTTCTGCTAAATCAGTTGAATCAGCATGTTGATCACCAGTGATCACTTCATTTCAAAATCATGCACGTTGCAGCAAAAAATTCTAGCCATCTTCTTAATTTATATGACACACTGAAATGTCTCATGTGTAGTTGAAAAAATCATTCATACTCAAATTATTGAATTCACGAGTAGTTCCAGTCATTTTTTTACTTACATCAGTAGAATAAAACATAATAGATTAGGCTTTTGTTATTTGTAATGCAGATGGGAGGATAATGTACAGAGCAAAGCAATGGTGTCCAGGGACGAGGAGCATCCCTTGGAAGTGGTGGCAGGTCATCATCAAATGCAGGAATTTTTTTGAATTTTTTTTTTCTAAAATAATTTTGACTCTTCCCATATCCATGCTTAAGCCACCAGGATGTGCATCCTAGACTTGTTAAAATTTGCATTCATTTTTTCAGTTTGCACATAGATATTAGTAGCACATTCACAACTTTCACATGTGGGAACAGCACCCATCCTTCCAGGATGTGTAGTCCATCAGGCATGGCAGCAAGAGGTTGATGGATCACCCATGTATTGTCTTACCCAAAGGCTCAAGGCAACAAAGATGGCCAATGAAAGAGTGGAACAAGGAGGTATTTGGTCCAATACAAAGTCTAATTCAAGCCAGCAAAGCAAAACTGACAGGTGCACATATAGCATTGCAAACAGATCCACTAAACTCTTCATTCATTAAACAAGAACTGGAAGCAAGAGCCGGCTATCAACAGATTTTACATACAGAAGAAGACTTTCTTAGACAAAAGTCTAGACACCGGCGGTTGGCTCTTGCTTAGAACCAGAGACTCAAACAAAGTTTTTCTACTCCACCATGAAAGCTACAGAGAAAGCTTAGAACCAGATATGGGACCTATTCTGAAGATCCAGAGCTTCTTAAATCCACTGTTGTCCATTATTTTCAAGCCCTATTAAATAGAGGAAAAAATGTAACCTCTGCCACAGCAAGCATTCAAAATCACAGCCACACAAATGGAGAATATGCAACGCAGCAGCCAGGTGACAGAAGAGGAGATAAATCAGACCCTATGGAGCTTAAAACCATACTGTAGTCCAGAGCCTCATGGCTTTCCTACAGGTTTTTCCATCATTTCTGGACATTGGTCCAACATAACTTCATCAGAGCTATCCAGAGTTTCTTCCCCTCTCCTAAAGCAAGTGAGCCACACTTTCATTGCCCTCATCCCTAAGCCTGCAAATGCTTATTGTACTGAAAACTATAGACCCATATCTCTCTGTGGAATTATATACAAGACAATCACCAAAATAATGGCCACTAGACTACAAAAAATCCTTCCTAGAATTATCAGTTCAAACCAGGCAGCTTTCATGAAGGGCAGAAGTATAGTGCACAACACTCTTTTGGCTCATGAACTTGTAAACTATCAGTCACAAAGGAGGAATGGGCAGAGTTTGTTTAAAAATAGACCTTTGAAAGGCATTTGACAGTATAAGGTGGCCAGGTTTTTTTTTTTTAATCTTTGCTTATGGGTATGAACTTCAATGATCATTGGATAAACCTCGTGCAGGAATGTCTTCAGACAGCTAAAAATTGACCTTTGAAAGGCATTTGACAGTATAAGGTGGCCAGTTTTTTTTTATAATCTTTGCTTAGGGGTATGAAATTCAATGATCATTGGATAAACCTAGTGCAGGAATGTCTTCAGACAGCTAATTTCTCGATTCTCTTAAATGGTTCACCACATGGTTTCTTCCAGCCAAACTGTGGTCTTAGACAGGGGAACCCCCTGTCCACATTACTATTTGTAATTGTAATACAAGCTTTATCCTCCATGTTGGACAAGGAAGTCAATAGTGGAAAAATTGGCAAGTACATCAGCAATGATTTAACAAATTACCAACCCATGATAGACTCCAGTCAAAGGGAATTATTCAGATATCTGGGTGTAAATTATGCTCATCCAGTCCAGAAAATGCCAATAACCTTTTCCTTAATTGCTCATTCTCTGCTTATATTTGGAGTAGCCTCCTCGAGCTCATGGGAGTAAGAAAAAGGTTCCAAAGGCACCTTCCACACTTCATGAAATGGCTGTCTATCACATTACTCTCTGGCTTCCCACAAAACCGTCATGCAAACCATCTTGTTGGACCCTCTGGATTGAGAGGAATGCTAGAATATACAACACTCAAAAGACTCATAAACTAACTCTATTGCGCATGAAGTCCAAAATTGAATTGGTGGGAGTAAATTTTGGACTAAACATTCAAGAAAAACTGCAAACTACAAACCTGGGGCATGGAAACCTCTAGACAGTGGCTGGCACAAAGAAAATTCTGATGGGTCCCTATCAGATTCAAGAGCTTGTTTTGGAGCTCTAGTGAGAGATGAAATGAGCACTCTTATTGAAAGGAGTAGCACATGGCATTCAACTATGCAAAGACTTAATGCTCAGCAAAGTCTGGAGTGAATCTGATTCCACTACTGTAGTGGCATGGGTTCAAGGTAAAGGCCATGCTCCTTGGACTTCAATCAGGATTCTTAGACTGGAATATAAACAATCTCCTGGCATTGACACCATTATCACACACAAGTATGGCCTGATTTACAAGCTGTTTTGGAAGATGACAAAATGGGAACGGTCCAACACAGGACAAGACCAAATCTGGCAGGTCCAAGTTCCTAGACCTGAATTGGATTTTATATTAGATTCTCTGACACCATTTAGTATGGTCTCTTTGAAAATTCTTTTGTAATACATTTTAGACGCTTGAATCCTAAGGGTACAACACTATGATGCATACCAAGGGATGCATGGCAGCAACTGTGTTTGGATACTTAACTGGAACATCAATGCATAATCATGTACTTCCAAACATTTGTACTATTTGGATATAGCAATATAATTTATTACTTATCGGAAAAAAAAATGTGCTCCTGTTAAAGAAGATTTAAAATAAAACTGGTACTTTAATGAAGCAATGAGTCTCATATACAGAAAGCCAATAAAATTACAACAGGTGCTCTTATATACCAAAAAAAAAAAAAAAATTTACAGCAATGGAGAAAACACACAAAAGAGAACATTATAAAAAAAAAAGTAATAAACTATTTTCCTCGCTGCTCTCACTCAACATTGACTTCATGCAGTTCCGGTGGTGGTAAATTGTTTTCGAAGTCTGATGTGCTCTTCGTGTAGGAGAACTGATATTCATCAACACCATACCAAGCATGGGCATGGACATGGGGGAAGCGTTGTATGGTGGGCCAGTATGGGCCGTTCAGCTCTGGGATGCATTTCCTGATCAGTTCAATGGACCCTCTAATGACCAACCTGGTTTCATCAGTGACATTCACGCCCTTCAAGGCCTCCATGTTGATGTCTGACAAATAGTCCAAATTTATGTGAGTGAGGGAAGCAACGCCGAGGTTGGTCATGTCCTTTAATGAACGACAAGAGTCAACTTTCAAGCTTTCCAGCGCGGGGAGTTTCCATAGAGATTCTAGTTTATCACAACGTGTCAACTCCAGCTCCCTAACATGGACAAGGCCCCCGATGTCTTCCATACCAACCTTATAAAGTAGTAGGTAGGTCAGGTTGGTGGCAAGTCGACGAAGGCTCATAGGAAGCGATCTCAATTTGGGACACCCATATAGTACTAAGCTTGTGAGGAGAGGAAGGATTGGTACTACTCCTCCTCCTCCTCCTCCATCACCTATTATTATTATTCTACCCCTCTCCTCCTCCTCCTCCTCCTCCTCCTCCATTCCATCTCTCCATTCTTCCCACCCATTCATCCGACTGAAAGTTAGGACTTCGAGCTTGGGGAATGCGCCTCCTCCTCCTCTTCTCCCTCCTCCTCCGAACATGAATTCCGAACCAATTATCTTGATGGCATCATTCTGAAAAATAGCAAGCTGTTTCAATTGGGGTAGAAGGCCCAGTGACGGAAGCCGTTGGAGGTAAGGCACATAGTTCATCTTTAAATGTATCAGATTCTGGAGAGATGTCATCCGACGAGGGAGCTCTCGTCCGCGGAAACCATAGACCAGAAGCACTTGGATAGACGAAGGTGGACATAGCTCTTCAAAGACCTCCTCCAACCTCATCATAGCTCTCTCATCTGGCGGTCTCCCCATCCTAGTATTCCACACCAATGTAAGATTTCTGAGATGGGTCTTGTCTTGCATTGCAGCTTTCTTCGCCTCTGCTCCACTCTGTACATTTTGTAAATCTTTTATTACCAAATATCTTAGCTGGCAGAGAGGTCCCAACTCATTGATATTGCATCCATCATCATCATGTGGGGCTTCACATCCATCGTTGTGGTGATTGTTGTGAATTCTGAATGTCATTAGAGTTTGCAGATGAGTTAGTTGCCTTATACCTGCAGGCATCATCACCACATATGCAATAATAAGATGTCGTAGCGCTTGCAGACGTCGAAAATCCTGAAGTATAGGACATTTCTGAAGGAGCAGAGTTTGTAGATACTCGAGATTGCACAAAGAGTCTGGTAGCTCTGTTATACGAGTATCTGAAATGTCGAGGTATCTCAACTGAGCAAGCTTCCCTATGGCATCTGGTAAACGATCGATGGAAATATGAGAAAGATTCAAGACACGGATGTATTTGAGTTTGACAAAAATCTGAGAAAGATCGATCTGAATATCGCCAAAGAACAGCAAGGACCTCAAGGGCATCTCCTTCAGTTCCTTAAATTGCTCAGCCCTGGAGATTGATAACCGTCGAGGCTTCAGAGATGCACCTTCAGAATCTTGTTGGGGAGAATGGAAACCTTCCGTCAGAGAAATTGCCATCTCTCTCACAAGGTCATGCATCTTGCACACCACGTCCATTTCAATAGAATCGTAATCCACAACTTGCAAGAGGCTCCTTGCAACTAGTTCCTGATGATACATCTCAGCCCAATCTTCCATCGACGAATCCCCGTCTGCTTTCACGAAACCCTCTGCAATCCACATCCGGGTGAGACTGGTTCGATAGATTTCATAGTCCTCGGGGAACAACGAGCAATAGAGGAAACACGGCTTTAAATAGGGAGGTAAGTCTATATAGCTGAGTTGTAGCACCGGCGCAATCCCACCAAAAGAAGGATTAGACCATATGTCACTTGAAAGGACATTCTCCCATGCAGTCTTAGTCCTTTCCTTCCCCTTTAGAACACCTCCGATGACCTTTATTGCTAATGGAAGACCCTTGCATTTTTTTATTATTTTCTTTCCAATCTCCTCCACGCTCTGATCAATCTCCTCTGTGTCTCCTCCTTGATTGACGACCTAGTTATAGTTTGAAATATTAAACTTTGGTGTAGTAATGACTATATATATAAAGATAGAGAGAGAGAGAAAGGGAATTGCAAAAAAGGTTGCATGAAATTGTGACACTCTTGGTGCGAAACAGGTGGTTTGTTCATGTGAAATAGATCAGTGTTGAGAAAATGTGGGCTACATTTCATTAAAGATCAATATTTGGTCTGAAGCCTGCCCTGCTCGACCTGGACCTGTATGTCCAAACCCGGTTCAAGTCCGCTAATGAGCCGGTCCAGCTCATTGAGACAGAGTCACACCTGAGCCTCAGCCTAACTCAGAGGCCCAGACCCAACCCATTCAGGCTAGCCCGTAAGCCTGTGGGGGGTCTTAAAAAAAAATGAGGGCAGGTGCCCCCATTTTATTATAAAAAAGGGGGACAGGTGTTTAGGTTTGTTAACGGGTCACGGGTTGACCTGGACCCGACTCGAACCCGACCCTATAAAAGGCGTAAATACCGGACCTGATGGACCCAACAATCAAAACTGGTCAGGTCTAAATCCACCCGACCCGTCTTATGGATCCGATTGACCCAACCTAAATATTATGTAATTTTTTTTTTATTTATAATCAACCTAACACTCATGATTCAACCAAGCATTTATAACTAAATATTGAATAATCATTTAAAATTTTAAACATTTAAAATATTTTTACAACATTTTGACTTCACGTAAAAGCGTAATAATCCAAACCGTATTTCAAATGTTCCTTCATAAAACATTTAAAAATTAAAATAGTGAAGAAGTATTTATAATACATTACTCTATTAAAAAGAAAAAAAATGAAGGAACTTGAAATTTTTTTGAACTTCTCTTTATTTGGTCTGAACTTGTTAATGGGTCGACCCGACCTGACCCGAAACCCGACCTGGTCTTTCGGGTCAGGTCGGGTCCAGGTCAGTCTGGATCCACCCTGAACCGATTCAATCCGAACTCAATCCGTTGATAGGTCTACATTGTCCCCTCTCTTACCTTTTCCCTCTATTTATTAAGGGGGGACAGGTGTCCCCCAATGGAAAAGGATGAAAAAGAGGGTGCCTTCTGTGGGCTCCCATGCAGGGACAAGTGGCCCCCCTTCTTTCGGCCAAGTGGAGAGAACCCCCCCCCCCCCCAAGAAGGCATCCTCTTAATCTCTATTTTATTTTATTTTTTTACAACAGGCTAGTAGGTCCATCCGCGAGTCTGAAATCTGAACCCGGCCCTTAGGGCCCATGCCAGAGCCCATGGGTGGGCTGCGGTCCTGGGTTTTGTCTAATGGGCTAGCACGGCCCTAGCCCATTGGCCAGAAAAGACCCACCGATCCGGCCCGTTGTCAATGTCTACATGTAATACATTGAAATTGATTAGATATATTTCTTTCTTTCTATGTTCAAAGTTCCAAGCATTTGATTTCAAATTACAAAAAGAAACAAAATAACCGCTGCAACATTCATTGAAAAAATGTTTTAAGCGAAAATATGTGCTCTTGAACCTCATTATATTTATCCAATTACGGTAACAGAATAAAAAAATCAAATAAAATAAAATAATGGAGGAATAATATAGATTTTTTCAACCTTTACAAATATCTTGCTACTAAAAATTCGCTTCATAAAACCAATTATTGAGCAAGAAACACAAGAGATTCTCTATTAATACAATATGGTAGGGGTGCAACTCGGGTGAATTGGGTCAGGTTGGAACTCAACTCGAACCCAACTCAAGGTTGGAGAAAGTTAACCCAAACCCAACCCGACCCGGATTTGAGAAGCCCAACCTTAACCCAACTTGTCGGGTTTGGTTTGGGTTCGGATTGGGCTCGGGTCGGACTTGGATTTGAGTTTTAAAATATATCATTCTAAACGATTAAAACTTTGTAAAAGTCAATGTTACACATTAAAAAAAATAAGAAAGATGAAATTAAAGAACATTTTTAGTAAAAATATAGAAATGAAACTATAGAATTGATAGATTATATGTAAAAATAAATTGAACAATTCAAATTTTATTTCATAATAAATTAAAAAATTAAAATATAACTTATAATATTTAAATTTATCATCCCTACATCAGGTTCGAGTTAAGTTTGAGTTTTCAATCATTCAACTCAAACCCAACCCAAATTAGGTTCGAGTTGAACTCATACGCTAAAACTCCAACCCAGACCCGCCTAAATGCTAGATTGGGTCTAGTTCAACTAGTCTAAGTTGCATGATGCAGGTGCGTTCTACTCAACTATAGATGGGTCAAATGCATCTATCAAATAGCCAATTTTATGGAGCAAAATAGAGCTCAAAACATGTCCAACAAGACCAACTTATGGTTTGACCATTTCAACCCAACACTTAGTCAAACAAGCCCATCAATATGGTCCATCTATGATTCTCTAGAAGCAACTTTTATTGTCTCATAAGTGTTAAATAGGTCATTGACTCTCTTGAAAGAGGATATTTATTGACTCAAAGGGCGCGTCTATCCCCACCAAGAAATTCCTTTAACCCACCATAAAAAAACAAAAACGATGTTTGGCTCTTCCCACCAATCTAGGTCGACTAAACATGGTCGCCATTTTAGATTTTTTACGACTAAATTGGTTGAATAGGGTCCAGAACTATTTGACCCTTCCTGACCCCGTTCAACCTGGAAAATAGCATTTGAACCTATCAAGTCAACGAAACGTTGTCACCAATGTAAGTTTTGGTCGACTAAACTCGGTCGAACAGGGTCCAAAACTCTCTAACCCTTCTTGGCCTCCGTTCGACCAAAAAAATGTAATTTAACACCTCCCAAGTCAACCAAACGTGGTTGCTAGCTATTGTAGGTTTTGGGTGACCAAACGTGGTCGAACAAGATCCAGAACTTTTTGTTGCTCATGTTGTTTTAGGAGAGACAACTGGAGGAGGGGTGGTTTGGAGGGGTTTGGAATATCAATATCAATTTAATATTACATGTTTTTGACATAGCTATATCTACCTTTTTTGTAAATAAATAAATTTTTGGGTTTATTCGTCACATTCTAGCTACGTTTATTCTTTATCCAAACAACAGCTAAGGGATTATGAAAAAAATGTAAGTAGGTGTGCTTTCAATTAATTTAATTTTTTATAGAAAAATATATTATTAGACAAATATATATCATTTGTAAGTTTCATTGAGATTCGCGGTTAAGCGGATTCTTTGTTTGAAAAAAAAAACCTACCAGTTGATCCAGACACATTTTATATCTGGTTTTAGAAAATTTGTCTCACTTATGTAAAAAAAAAAACTATTCTTATGTTCTACATTTAAGAATAATGATTAATTCTCCCTATATTATAACTCAGACTTGGAGTGGTATAAAAGTTCCAAAAAGAATACACGTCATGGGATTATATTTCAAAAAAAAATTATGAACTATATCACAAAACCAACCAAGTTAGGTCACCTAAAACTTAAAATGACGACTAAGTTCGGTCGTCCAAAATCTAAAACAGTGACCAAATTTGATCGACCTGAATAAGTGGAAACAGCCAAACACCGTTTTTTTTTTCTTTTCGATGGTGGGTTAAAGGAATCCCTCGATCGGATAGACGTGCCCTATTTCAAAATCTCATAACTGAATTACAAATTTTAAAATATAATCATTATCGGGAATATATTATGACACTGATGACATTGTACAAGTTATAGTTTATTATCTTTAAACAAAAGAGTTTATTTCAAAAATGATTTTCACTTAAAAATGTGGAAATTACGATTTCCCTACTTTTGGTATGTCAATATAAGTAGTTTTATGTAATATTTTAAAAATCGAATAGTTCAATGAACCAGAAAAATGACCGGGTCATGGGTCACTGATTCAATCATTGAGTTAATCAGAATTGTACTATAACCTCATCATGATGTAATAAATACATTAATCATATTAACAATTCTAAATTAATCAATATTTTATAATTTATTGGGATATATAATCAAACTAATGTTTTACAATTTGTAAGAGAATGTTTAAAAACTACATTACATAAATAAACATCATAAGCTAAACATAAATAAAAGAAAATAACTCAGTTTGTAAGATGATGTATCTGAATAATGCTTTACAATTTTAAAAAATCAATATATTTTGTTGTTGTTTCGAAGAAAGTGGACTTTTGAACTTTTAAACATAATTTCAGTGGGGTTTTTATTTACACCCACACAAACCCGGGCGGTTCGTGTAACCCGATAACGGATTTGCAAAACCGGCGGTTCCACCACCGGGTTGAACGGTTTTTCAATTTTTGAATGGTTTTAAAATGGATTGGTTTTGAGATTGAATCGGACCAAAATTTGAGTCGGTCGACGATCCAACCAGTTGAACCGGTCAGTCCAGTCCGGTTTTTAAAACACAGGATGACAATTTATTTTCTGACAAACAAACATAAAGATGAAGTAACAAGTTGCTCATGCAACTATTTTTACATTGAAACAGATGGACAGACTCATGAAATTCATGAGACACTCTAGATAATTGTGGGCTACGACTTTGTTTTTATTTGAGCAAAGTATCAATGTTTTTGGTTCCCTTTAGAACTTCTATTATCATGTTTGCTTCATATAAATAAAATCTGAAGGGTCCAGCCCAAGACCTTGGAGGAATACTGGGTTGGGAAAAAAATAATCATTTGTTGAACAATACTGAGTTAGGACTACTAGAGAGTGATATGGATCAAACTTATGCTATATGCTTTATGAACTTGTTCACTATGTTATGGATTATTGATCATGCTCTTGTTAGTATAAAATTTTATATTTATGTACCTTTTTACACTATATGATGATGATCATCCATCATGCATTTTTTTTAATGTCATATGTGCAAGTAGGAATAACAAACACCACCAAATAATATTCTCTCTCCTCTAATGTTTTATATTATTATACAAAAAAGCAACCAAATCATGATATTCTCATTCCTAGAATTCTTTCCTTGTAAATGCTACCCAGGGAATAAGATTTGAGACTGTCCAAATTCTTTTTTTTTTTTTAATTGGGAATGAGTACCCTTCAACTCTAATATGTGGCAAGACAATTAATCTATACAACCTGATTTTTTTTTAAAGGTTTACTTGTAAATAATTGCAAGGATACAGAGAAATTAAAAATCATGAAAGAGAGACTGTATGGAAAACAGAATACAAGGAGAATATAAAAAGATGTGGGAAAAAAAATGAAGTGAGCGTACCTTGCAAAGAACGGACCACGCATCATCATCTGATAACACCCCCATTTCGTGGGTGTATGCAGCTCCCATTTGAGTTGCTATTTCTCCATTTCTGGTGGTGATCAACACCCTGCTATCCGGGGTGGAATCATGAAGAGGAACTCTAAGACAGTCCTTCCAAACTTGATCGCTCCACAGGTCATCCAAAACAAGGAGGAACCGCTTCCCATTGAGGAACTCCTTCATATTTGAAGTAAGTACTTCCTTGCTTCGAACCTCACCACACTGACCGCCAGCTTGAGTTATGATTTCTTTCAAAACATCAATTTCATTGACACATTTGGATACGCAGACCCATATCCTTTTCTGAAAGTGAGATTGGATCCGACCATTGTTATAAATTTTCTGAGCTAGAGTGGTTTTTCCAATCCCTCCCATCCCGACAACGGCGAATACACGATCTCCTCCATCCTTGTTTGTTAACAACTGGACCAAGTGCTCCGCGTGCTCATCGATCCCGAATATCTCGGACTCGATGATCCCTGAAGTCGTCTCGGGGCGCTGGAAAATCGTCGTCGTAGGAGGAAGAACCGACCCTGTGATGAGTGTTAATTGTTCTCTGCCCTTATGGATCTGTTCCATCCTATCATTGATTGCTTGAATCCTCTTCCCAATCTTATGAAGGTGGTATATGACTTTCATTTTTTGTGAGATGAAGCTTTTGGCTTTCTCAAAAGAAGATGACAACAATGAGTGACAGGGAGGAGGACTCACAGATCCATGGACATTGGAAGTTCTGCTCTTATCGATGCGGAGGGAGAAGTCATTAATGATCTCCTCGATATCGTAAACGATATCTTTCAGCTCATCCAGCCAGCGCCGAACAGCGCGATCTCGGAACCATTTGATCTCTGCGTCGTCGAGGACTTCTTGAATCCCTTTCAACTTCCTTTTCAGCTTCTTGAACTCGTCCTTCACGCCACACAGCATGATCAACTCATGTTCAGCCAGATCGCTCAACCTCTTCACGACCTCGTCCACAATCGCAGATGGGACGGCCATGATTCTCTCTGTTTTTTTTTTTTGGATGAATGGGTGTGTAGATTGGAAGAGAATCTCTGAGTATGGATAGAATATGACTTATAATGATTTTTAAAATTTATAAGGGCCTAAACCAATTTTTTCAAGTTTCGAAAGAGTTAATACCGATTTTTTTTTAAAATAAAACCTTTAAACGAGTCCAACAAGAATGTGAAAGCGGTGAGATAGTCGCACGTGGGTGGGGCCCACCTAAAGCCAACTGTTTGTGTGGCTCTCGCTTTCCTTGGGTGCTTCCGGGGTGGGCTCATCCTGATTCCCATTTTCCACCTAAAGTCAACCGTACGTTTGGTTCTCGCTGTCTTTGAATGCTTCGGGGGTGGGCCCATCATGATTATGATTTTCCACCTAAAAAAGATTCTCTTCAATCTATTCTATCAGTGGAATGGCCAACGGAAAAAAGCAAATATTATTTACGGGGGTATTGTTCCGACAATATTTGTTTTGGTGCATCAAAATTATAGTCTCATTTATAGTTTTATATGTTATGATAATACAATATATATAATATTTTGTATGGAGTTCTGTACTTTTATCATAGTGTATAGGGTAAAAAAAAAATTTCATTTTTTCAAAGAAAAAAAATCACTATTATATTTTATTATATACTTTATTTCATATAACTGCATGTGCTTCAATGGAGGACTGTGATTTAAAAATTTATTAGAATTTTTAAAAATAAAAATAGATTTCAAAATCATTCAACCATCCATATTGGTTAGGATTTCTAAAAATAAAATAGATCTCGAAATCATTCACCATCCAAATTTGTTATGGTTTTCAAAATAAATAAATAAATTTTGAAATCATTCAACCAACCAAATTTGTTAGGGCTTCCAAAAATAAAAATAGACTTCCAAATCATTCACCATCCAAATTTGTTAGGGTTTCAAAAATAAATATAGATTTCGAAATTATTCAACCATTCAAATTTGTTAGGGTTTCCAAAAATAAAAATAGATTTCGAATCATTAAAAAAACCTCATTTGATTTTCATGTAAAACTGACTTAAAAAAAAACAAATATTATTGAAATTAAAAAAATAAAATATAATGCATATAAAGTTCGGATACATCTGGAATGTAAATGAGAATATTAAGGAAAAACATAAACTCCATAAATGCACAAAAAAATTCAAAAAATATAATGCATATAATGTTTAGATACATTTACAAAATAAATTTGACTTTCAAGTAAAAGTATCATAATTGTTTAAAGAATGTACAAAATTTTGAACTAATGTAACTAACTAAAAAGAAATACTGTTTAGATATACATTAAATCGGACTTCAAATCTCATTATGGAATTAGAGTATTCATAATAGAAAATTCAATACGGAATTAGAGTATTCATAACAGAAAATTCAATATGGAATTAGAGTATTCATAAATTCACTAAGATCAGATAAAATCCAGTTATATTTTAAAATTTAATTGACTTTTAAAATATATAATGTATATCAAATTCAGATACATTTAATAATGTAACTGACTTTTACTATATAATGCATGTAAATATCAATTACATTTCAAATTATAATTGACTTTCAAAATATAATGCATATAAGGTTCAAATTATTTTAAAATGTAACCTGCTTTCAAATGTTATAACACACATTTAGTTATGAATATGAATTTCAATCAAAACCGAAATGTTTAAACGAATGTTGATGATTTATTCCAGATCATCTAAAAAGAAAGAACATGTTAATAAAAAAAAATTTAATATCAAACAACATATTCGATGAAATATAAAAATATAAATCAGGTAATTAGAATTCAATTGCATAACTAAACAATAACAAAAAATATCAAATCTGAATTGAGAAACATCGAAAACGATAGCCAAAACATCCATTTTCGTTTTGTGATTCTCTTTTGTTGCTAGCCACCAGTGGACTTGAAAACTGTCATATATTTACTTTCTAAACCAAATCCATCCACCTCTGTAACGTTTTGAGTTCGTTTACCTCACCTATCGAAAGTTCTAAAATTAATCGCTTGAATTTGTGCGTGATGTTGTGTTTGCGCACTTTGATAAGAATTTAATTGTAGATATATATAAAAAAGGGAATTAAAACTCCAATCACTAGTTATCTAAATATGAAAAATTGTAACCGTCTCCTTCATCTCTTTAATTATGGAGAGTAGATACTAAAAAAAGTTAAAAAGATTATAACAGGTATTAACTCTATGCTATCTCATGGGGTCTAAAAATTATTATTGTATAATTTTATTTAACCTTTTATTTACTTTGTTTTAATTTTTTTATTTTCCTATGTTTTAGAAAAGAAAAGTAACGTAACAGAAGTTATTTGGCTTAACAAACTAATTTTTATATGCGACATTAGAATCCAAACTACATCGGAGTTGATATACAAGATGTGGGAGTTGATATATTCGTGAAACACAATTTTTATAAAAAATGAATATATATACGTGAAGTCAAGTTGTCTCTAATAAAATACTTTAAATAATATTAATAACGTTATATTTTGTATTAATGCTTTTTATGGCCCTTTTTCATGTTCTTATTGTTGAAAAATGGGCTATTATCAGACAAAAATAGAAAGATTATGAAGACAGGGATTAGAAGAGCCTGGTATGGAGTCACGTGGTAACGCTGTCTTCAGAACGGAATACGCCCCCTCAATCGCACAAGATAAAACCACCCAGCTCTTGCTGTTCTCTTCTTAGTACAAGCAGAAAGAGAAGTCGAATCGGTCGCAGACTTGATCGCCTAAAAGAACAAAAAGGAAAAATAAGAACTCTGTTTGTGTGGAGGATTTCTAGTAGAACACTTAGTTTTTTCGCTTCATATGAATCTTTGCGAATGTGGCCTTTTTATAGGCACAGAGATTCGACCGTTAGAGGTGTAACGTTAACAATAATTACACACGTCGTTTATGGTAAGCGTTTCGATTACCATATTTATTTCCAACGTTTAAAATTCAAACGTTGTCAGCCGTTACGAAAAACAAAAACGTTTATCCCATTAAATTTTTAATCTTTATTTAGAAAATAATTAATTCATTTTTTTAAGGAAATGTATTATTTGTCCAACAATCCCCCACAAGATTAAATAATTTTATTATAAAGAAAATAAAAAATAAATTTGGGCGATACAATACTGTGCATTCGGTGAGGTAGCTTAGGGCTTTGAACCTCACTTAGTGTTAACCAACTTCCATTTGAAAGGGACGTAGTGAACTAAGTCTTGAACTAGACCCTTTTGATCAAACTTTAGTAAGTTACACAACACAGTATAAGCACTAGACCAGGTTCTTTATCGGTGTGCGTATTACGACTGTTACGCTTATCTTGTTTCATGAGTGCTTTAGAGATCAGCCCCTGTTCTCATAGATCACAGCCCCACAATCACACTCACAAAGTAGAATTCTCAACGGGTGCACTGTGCGGTGCTACACCCTACCTTAGAGGCCTTGAATTCATTCGGAGCGATTTCTCTTCCTATACCAATACAATTAAAAGTACTGGCATCATAGGGATGTTCTTTAAATAAAACATTGAAGTTTATTTTTATTTAAGTACTTAACATAGATACACATTAGTTTATTTTGTCCTTTGAACCTTTCTTAATGGGATCTCCATTTGGATAGGTAGGGTGTCCACTATGGTACTACATTATGGGCTTTAGACCCATCCCCCTCGATGCAGAAAAGACTAGCCTCCTCGCTAGACCTCTAGTAAGTGGATCTACAATATTGTTCACTGATTTGATGAAATCAAGTGAGATTACACCACATTATATGATTAGAGTATCCTATTCCTCTCAATGAAAAAATTAACCAGCCTACTCGCTAGTACAATTTTTTTTTTTTTTAAGTTATAAGTGAATTTATTCACAACCCCCACAATTTATAATATAACATGTTTTATGAAATACAATATTCACTAATGAATATATAATTATAATATATATCAAGCCCTTTTCTAATACTCATAATTTCTCGACTTGATTAACATGCTATAAGATGAAAACATAATGCTCATTTATTTCATATATTCAAATATGTCCCCCGTATATTATTTCATGAATATATTCATCAAATTCTCAATTTGAAATAATAATGAAACAAATATCTCTAATAAAAAAATGAGCATATATATGACAACAACTTTATATGCTAAGTTTACTCCACAAATGACAAAATTTAAATTCTCATGACTTAGTCATATTTATAACCCCCACATTAATATGAATTCACAAATGATTCCATGAATAAATGCATGACATTTTTAATTAAGAGTTAATCGTGAAATAAATCTCTACTCATGAATTATCTTTATTTCTAAATGAATAAAAACATAAATGTAATACATTTACATTTCATTTCAATTTTCTCTACCCATCACGTTTTTAATTCTTCATAATTCAGCACATAAATATATCAGTTACACGTTACCATCGTATTGTCATGAATATATAAAATATGTCTCGAGGACGCCTTGAATCAACACCAACTTCCTTTTCAGCTTCTTGAACTCATACTTCACGGCACACAACATGATCAGCTCATGTTCAGCCAGATCGCTCAACCTCCTCACGACCTCGTCCACAATCACAGATGGGACGGCCATGATTCTCTCTGTTTTTCTTTTTTTTTTGGATGAATGGGTGTGTAGATTGGAAGAGAATCTCTGAGTATGGATGGGATCTTAAATTTTCTCTTCCAAATGGAAACCGATCGTCATAGGTCCCCCACCTTTTTAGAAATCCCTGATGGTACCCTGTTGTTACTCTGACGAACCACACGTATAGTTAACTTAACTAGACATGACAATTTACTAAAATACCCATCACATATTATACATTAATATAGTCCCTCTTTCGCTCTCCCTCTCTCCTCGAAGAAGACGACCGAATGAAGCCCTTCAAATCACTGTGAAACCCGTCGAAGACTCCACGAAGCCCTTCAAATCGCCTCACGAAACCATTCCCACCCTCTACACGAAGCCCTCTACATCCTCGAAGAACATTCAACAACCACCCCATCCACTGCAAACACAACCCCTCAACCGTCGTCTCTCTCGACCACACTGGGTGCCGCTCCGCCTCCTCCTCCAAAACCTTTCCCCCCCTCTGAAGTCTCACCATCCCCCTCCAAAGGCACCGCGAGAAATGGCCACCGAGGACCCATGATCTTGTTCGAACTGATCTTCGATGCGCCACTGTTTGGATCGACGAGGGACAAGCTCTGCATGAAGCCTAATTGCCTGAATACATGGTAGAATGTGTGTCTTCACATATACTTAAATGATGTCTAAGCACAGGCTACCCAAAAGAGTTTTTTTAGACATTTCAACAAATACATGAACTGCTATGTTTAAAACACATGCAACCCTCAAAGATATGATGTGCAATGGAAAATATCTAATACATCTGAGAATCAACAGACATCCAAAATGGGTTCTTAAAAATTCCATAGCCAAATCACATAAACCTGATGCAGAACGGATGACCGAGGCATTCCTGGAGCAATGAACCGTAAAAGTTCACTCTGAGATTTTCAAGTATTTACAGAAAAAACTGACTAATAGAAATTTACTGATGCAAAACATGTGGCCAACGCAGAGATGAACTTGAGATGGTCCACTTTGAAATTTTTAAGTATTTACAGAAAAACCGACTAGTAAAAATAGAAGGTGCTATGAACTCATAATCGCCTCAAATTTTTACTGGAGCTAGACATCGAGAAGATCTTCAAAAGTTATCGCTATGCTACAACGCGCGCGTATTTTTCTATATTTTTTATTTTTAGGCCACTAAAATGACATTTTTGCTATTTTATTAATTTTTTAGATTTTGAATATCTTTATTATAACAACTCGGATTTGATTTCTATCAATAACATCCAAAACATTTTATTTATTTTTATACCACCTTAAATAACTTGGTTAATTTTTTTACCATTGGAATATGTGAAAATTATGCATATACCATCCTAGTTAACTTCAATTCAAATTTCTATTAAAATCTTTTTAAAGTCTTGGTAAAATGGCAAAATTACTCTTTTTTATCTTACATATTTTACCTTACCAAATACAATATTTATAAAAATAAAAATATTAGTTTTAACATGAAATGATAAATTTCATCTAAAATCCAAAAAGATAAAACTTAAACATACAAAGTATCTATTAGCAAAAGGCATAATAATTTTGTACACAAGTTTTAAATATCAAAATACTTACAAAATCATACAGATATTTTGTCTATGGACAAATAAGAAAAACATATTTGAGTTTGGGGACTTAAAATGAAATATGAAGAAGGGAGAGATTGTTCACCAAATAACATAGTTTACAAGGACTTAAAAATAAAACTCATATTTCATAAACTAACGATATATGGATAGATGTTTGGCGGAGAGACTAAAACAAAATAGGCGGTTGAAGTTGGGGACTTAAAAAAAATATAAAGAAGGGAGGGATCGATCTGTAAATAAGAATGTTTGCAGGGACTTAAAACTAAAAATTCGTAATTATTAATACTTACATTAGTAGAAATAAAATAAAATTATTTTGAAAAGAATTAATCATATATATTACAGTATAACAAAATTAAAAAAACTAAATCTTGATTTGAAGAAAATGAAAGAAGGGTTAAGATTGAATGACTCACAATTGATTTAAAAAAGATAATTGGTTAATTAGATTATTATGTTTAATTATTTATATTATGACAGATATTATGTTAAGCTTATTTTTATCATTTTTACTTTTTGGTTAAAAACTAACTATAACTAAGTTTCATTTTGGTAAAAAACGATGAAAGAGGGGCACATTTTTCATTAAAAAAATTCTAATGTTATAAAAATAAATATGTTATTTGTGATGGTATAAAAATAAATGACATTTTTTAATGGTATACAAGTAAAAAAAAAAAAAAAAACCATCTTATTTTTTACAAATTTAAGATTTCAAATTTCTTACATACTTATTAAAGGAAGGTGGTCCAATTTTCATTTTTGTTTTTTATCTTCCGTAAATTTAGTAATTATTAATATCTATTTATTAAAAAAATTAAGATTTTAAATTAGATGTCCATAAATCATAGATCAGATATATTTTAATTTTTAAAATTTATAATTTAAAGATATTCACTAAATTTATCTCAATTTAAAATTTCATTTAATTTGTGTTTTTGTTATTTTCCCTTAGATGTCCAATTTAAGATTTTTATTGTCATGCGGTTTTGGAGTTTTTAATTTATTATATTATTGTCAATCATGATTTAATTAAATTGTTTCGAGTATCAAATTTTGAGCCGATGACCCGGTTCCGGTTACAGTCCTGCATTTGATGGTTGGGCGTCACACACTTCCACAAAAAAAATGGAATGAATATTCATATTCTTCATGTTCATTTTTATCAACAAATACAAATAATGATATGGGTATTAATTGAATAAAGACATTAACATTAACATCCTTATTTGGTGTAAATAAATATGGATATCATGCCTGTATGACAAATATAGAAATGAATCTAACATAATATTCATACTTGATATAAATGAAATAAAAAAAAATTCAAATAGACAAGAATTGCATAATTACATAATCTACAAAATTGCCTGTAGATTGGACAGGGTCCTAGTAAATCAAGCTTGGATTGCAGACAATCCTGAGGCTTATGTCCATTATTTGCCACCTGGGCTATCTGATCATGCAGCATTAGAATTGAACACTAGGCCTGTAACCATATCAGGGCCTAAACCCTTCAAGTACTTTCACATGTGGGAACAGCACCCATCTTTCCAGGATGTGTAGTCCATCATGCATGGAAGCAAGAGGTTGATGGATCACTCATGTCTTGTCTTATCCAAAGGCTCAAGGCAACAAAGATGGCCATTAAAGAGTGGAACAAGGAGGTATTTGGTCCAATACAAAGTCAAATTCAAGCCAGCAAAGCGAAACTGACAGGTGCACATATAGCATTGCAAACAGATCCACTAAACTCTTCACTCTTTAAACAAGAATTGGAAGCAAGAGCCTGCTATCAACAGATTTTACATACAGAAGAAGACTTTCTTAGACAGAAGTCTAGGCACCAGTGGTTGGCTCATAGAGACTCAAACTCAAAGTTTTTCTACTCCACCATAAAAGCTAGAGTTTCCAGAAACACATAGAGAAAGCTTAGAACCAGATATGGGACCTATTCTGAAGATCCAGAGCTTCTTAAATCCACTGTTGTCCATTATTTTCAAGCCCTATTAAATAGGGGAAAGAATGGATCCTCTGCCACAGCAAGAATTCAAAATCACAGCCACACAAATGGAGAATATGCAACTCAGCAGCCAGGTGACAGAAGAGGAAATCAAGTAGACCCTACGGAGCTTAAAACCATACAGTAGTCCAGTGCCTCATGGCTTTCCTACAGGTTTTTCCATCATTTATGGACATTGGTCCAAGATAACTTCATCAGAGCTATCCAGAGTTTCTTCCAGTCTGAAGGTCATCTCCTAAAGCAAGTGAGCCACACTCACATTGCCCTCATCCCTAAGACTGCAAATGTTTATTGTACTGAAAACCATAGACCCGTTTTTCTATGTGGAACTATATACAAAACAATCTCCAAAATAATGGCCACTAGACTGCAAAAAATCCTTCCTAGAATTATCAGTTCAAAATAATGGCAGCTTTAATAAAGGCAGAAGTATAGTGCAGAACACACTTTTGGCTCATGAACTTGTAAACTATCAGTCACAAAAGAGGAAAGGGCAGAGTTTGTTTAAAAATAGATCTTTGATAGGCATTTGACAGTATAAGGTTGCTATTTTTTTTTTTTTTTTATCTTTGCTTAGGGGTATGAACTTCAATGATCATTGCATAAACCTAGTGCAGGAATGTCTTCAGACAGCTAATTTCTTGATTCTCTTAAATGGTTCACCACATGGTTACTTCCAGCCATAGTCACAAAGTTCGGCGAATGTTACCGAATAGTCGGATATGTTCGCCGATTAGAGACCAGCCGTATGAAACGGCCGAATATACTCGTGTCCGGCGAATCCGCCGTATATTCAAAAAATACGTCTCGAATCCGAACACTTCGGATTTCGCGGATGAACAATATCAATCATCAACCATGAAATCTCTCTTTTTTTTAAATTAAATATATAAAAAAAACCCTAATATCCATTACAAGTCACAACTCATACGGCTTCCCAAACTAAATCTCCTCCTGAACCTCGTCCGATCGTCAGCTTGCCGACCGCCGCGACGCCGCCTCCAGACTTCCAGTCTCCTCCGATCCTCCCTTTCTTGTCCGACTATCTGGCCATCCCTTCTCCCTCTGGTTTGGTTTTCATGACTTTCTCATGTTTTTTTGCTTTTTTTTTCATTGTTAGTTCTTGAGTTTTGAATATTGTGACTCTGTGTGAAGTGTCCGTGAATTAATGACTGTGGAGAGTGGAGTGTGAGAATGGGTTTGTCAAGTACTCAAGTGTCTTTCAAATATAAAATAATAAAAATGAGTTTGTTAGTGTCAATAACATTAGATATTTGACAAGTGCAACAACAATGTCTTAAATTTTTGAACGCTAATGTTCAATATATTTGATATTAAATTTTCTTTGTGTTGACATTCTATTAGGATGATAAAATATAATTTGATATTTTATATCTGCTCATGGTTTATATCATATTTATGTGTCCCCGTATATTTTCCGTATCTATCCCGTATAATTCACGAATGTACACGCACCGTACCGAACTAAACACTAGCCGTATATTTGCCGTACACGAACTTTGTTACTATGCTTCCAGCCAAACTGTGGTCTTAGACTGGGGGATCCCCTGCCCACATTACTGTTTGTAATTGTAATACAAGTTTCTCCTCTATGTTGGACAAGGAAGTCAATAGTGGAAAAATTGGCAAGTATTTCAACAATGATTTAACAAATTACCAACCCGTGACAGACTCCAGTCAAAGGGAATTATTCAGATATCTGGGTGTAAATTATGCTCATCCAGTCCAGAAAATGCCAATCACCCTTTCCTTAATTGCTCATTCTCTGCATATATTTGGAGTAGCCTCCTCGAGCTCATGGGAGTAAGAAAAAGGTTCCAAAGGCACCTTCCACACTTCATAAAATGGCTGTCTATCACATTAATCTCTGGCTTCCACAAAACCGTCATGCAAACCATCTTGTTGGACCCTCTGGATTGAGAGGAATGCTAGAATATACAACACTCAAAAGACTCATAAACTAACTCTATTGCGCAGAAGTCCAAAAATTGAATTGGTGGGAGTAAATTTTGGACTAAACATTCAAGAAAAACTGCAAACTACAAAAGCAGTGGCATGGAAACCTCTGGACAGTGGCTGGCACAAAGAAAATTCTGATGGGTCCCTATCAGATTCAAGAGCTTGTTTTGGAGCTCTAGTGAGAGATGAAATGAGAACTTTTATTGAAAGGAGTAGCACATGGCATTCAACTATGCAAAGACTTAATGCTCAGCAAAGTCTGGAGTGAATCTGATTTCACTACTGTAGTGGCATGGGTTCAAGGTAAAGGCCATGCTCCATGGACTTCATCAGGATTCTTAGACAGCTAAACAAAAATCTGAATACCTTCAATGATCTGCTGGCTGCATATAAACAATCTCCTGGCATTGACACCATTCATCACACACAAGTACGGCCTGATTTACAAGTTGCCTTGGAAGATGACAAAATGGGAACAGTCCAACACAGGACAAGACCAAATCTGGCAGGTCCAAGTTCCTAGACCTGAATTGGATTTTATATTAGACTCTCTGATACCATTCAGTATGGTCTCTTTTAAAATTCTTTTGTAATACATTTTAGATGCTTGAATCCTAAAGGGTACAACACTATGATGCATACCAAGGGATGAATGGCAGCAACTGTGTTTGGATACTTAACTGGAATATCAATAGAATGCATAATCATGTACTTCCAAACATCTGTACTGTTTGGATATAGCAATACAATTTATTACTTACTGGGAAAAAAATGTGCTCCTGTTAAAGAAGAATTAAAATAAAACTGGTACTTTAATGGAGCAATGAGTCTCATATACAGAAAGCCAATAAAATTACAACAGGTGCTCTTATATACCAAAAAAAATAGGGAAAAATCGATATAACCCCCTATAAACTTGCATAAATTGATTCCAGTCCTTGTAAAATTGGATAATCGCCATAAGTCCCTGTAAAAATTGAAAAACAGTCGTTTCAGTCCTATCGTCACAATTGTTAACTAGGGGTATAGTTAACTCTAACCACATATGCAAATGACTAGATTGCCCTTCATATATCTTTCAACCATAACATTTGACCTAACTATTCAATCTCTCTCTCAAACATACTCTCTCCCTCTCGTGGATGGTCTGCGCAACCGGCGTCTTCCACGGCGACGACCGAGCATCTTCCACGGTGACCACCGAGCGAAGGGATTTGAAGGGCATCTCGAAATCTCCATTTCATCGACTGAGTAAGTGCATTTAGGGTTTATAAATTATGAATCAATTGAACTAGGGTTTTGAATGTTTTATTTTTGAAAATTTTTGGGGTTTCTCAGATTTATTTAGGGTTTTGAATATACGAGGATATTGGGATGGGTTTTTTGGGGGTCCTGAGATTTGTCCCTCATATTTGAAATATTTTTGGGTTTGCAAGGTTTGATATTTTAAATTGTTTTGGGTATGAGTTTGATTTTTGTTCATTTTTGGATGTTTTGGGTTTACATTTGAAATGCTTATGTGATGAAGGCCCCTATTCGATGTTGAAATGGTGCATGTGAGTTGTTTTTTGTTTTGAATAGCACATGTACACCAACAAATCTTGCATTTTGTTATGGCATTTCCAGTACTGTTATGGTTTTGCACTTTTTAATTTTGAGTTTGATATTTTTATTTCTCCTTTGGTGTATATTGGTTTTCAATTTTCTGATTTGTCAATTATCTTAGTCAATTCTATGAGATTGAAATATCTTTGTTTGTTGGTTATTTCAATAAGTATAATGGAAGATTTATTTCGTGTAACATTTCTATATGGTGGATATTGGAAGCTTGTCAAGTCACGAAATGGGCAAAATTATGTGGAGGGTAAACAATTCAGTAAAATGTTAGATCGGGATAAGATTGCGATGATAGATATGTGGGATGATTTTCCAGAGTGGTCCAAAACAAACAGTACAAAGTCTATCACGTTTGCATATTTGTTGCCTAATGTATTGCCAAAAAAAATATGTTGAGGTAAAGACAGATGCCCAATTGCTGGATATATTCAAAGAGAATGAGAAGACCCACAAGTTCAGTCTATATGTGATCAACTCAGATAAGTCAACAGATGAAGTGGTGGAGACTGTTGAGAGATCAAGGACAGACAAGCACTCAGATATGGTGGACCTAGATATACATGAAGAAGGGGCTGATAGACCTACAGAAGAAGAGGCTGAGAGACCTGCTGAGGTAGAGGCTGAGAGACTAGCTGAAGAAGAGGTTGTTAGATCTGATCGGTTTGAGGTAATGGCTGATGTAGTGGCTGATATAGCTGTTGATGCTGATATTGCAGAGATAAGGGCCTTGAAGCAACTGTTCCCATAGTTTTTCCTAGCGCAGAGCATCATACTTGTGTTAGACACTTGTACAAAAATTTCAAAAAGAAGAATCCAGGTGAGTTGCTTGAGAGACTAGTGTGGTTGTGTGCCAATTCATACCACCTGTCAGCATGGGAGCCGATTCACCAAGCATGGGAAGATTCCCACATGAAATTAATTTTGGTGGAATTTCAGCCCAAACAACTAGCAGTGGAATGAGATATACTCTTAGCTAATTTATATGAGTAGACACTAGTTGATTTAGTAATTAATGTTTTTAATTTTTCTCATTTTAGTATTAGTGTTGGAGGAATGAATGTCAGTGGTCCTAGTACACAAACTAGTGTACATCATTCAAGGTATAAATTTTTTTGATGTGTATTACACATTAGCCTGACTAATTTAATGCTTTTCACTGCAAGTACACAGAGTAGTGCCCATGAATTCAGGTACTGATGATGTTCAATTTGAACCATTTTTGTATATAGTATTGCAACAAAATAAACATAGTTATGTTCAGTTCTGGCACCAGGTCCAATGTTATAGGGGGGAGAGGCAGAACCTTGGGAGTTAGAAATAAGATCCTGACCAAGAGAGGCCAGCATTTCCATTGAGGATGACAGGTCTGTTCTACTTTGTTTAACACAAAAAAATAAATAAAGAATGAGTAAAATGCAAGAGGTGCTAAATATATTGATTTTCTTTTGATGTTTAGTGCTGCTACAAGGTGATCAAGGTGCTGAAATTGCTGCTGCTGCTACTTTTGAAGACTTCTGAAGATAATTGAGTGTTTAGTGCTTGCTGCTACTTCTGAAGACAGCTTGTTTCAGGCTGCTGCTGCTCAAGATTCCTTATTCAAGGCTTCTGCTGCTGTTGGAGACTTTTTTTTCTCTAGTTTGTTGCTTTTGAAGATTGTGTGTTATGCTTGCTTTAGATCAATGTATCATGTGTTTAAACAATGTGTATTATGTTTGTTATGGAACAGTGTGTGCTGTTGAACTTGTGGTTTTTTTGTTGTTGTATTTGTGGTTGGACTAAATATGTTTATCTGCAAAACAAATGATTTAATTTATGATGTGTTGTTTACAAGTGTTCAGGTCTCAACTATGTGTTGTTTATAATGTGAGATAATATTCAGATCTGCTATTGATTAAGTAGGTGTAGAATATTCAGGTCTGTTGTTGATTAAGTAGGTGCAGAATATTCAGGCTAAAAAGGCATGATGTTTATAAGTATGTGCAGAATTTTTAGAATTTTTTTAACTGTTGGAGTTGTCTCAAAAAAAAAAAAAAAAAAAAAGTTGCCCGTTGGAGAAGATGAGGGCAATTTCGAAATTTCATTTCGCTCAAGGGCATTTTAGGCATAGAAAAGGACCTATATAGATTTACTCACTTTTGTAGGGACTTTTTCGAATATTAGTTTCACGGAGACCGTTACCCGGACGGAATATTCGCAGCATATACCATTTTTTTTTTTTACTTTTAACTCGGGGACTAAAATAGTTAACTCGGGCAAAATATAGGGACCTATATCGATTTTATGATATTGCAAGGACTGAAATCGATTTTTCCGACTTTAGAGGGAGTTACATCGATTTTTCCAAAAAAAAAAAAAAAATTACAGCAATGGAGAAAACACACAAAAGAGAACATTATAAAAAAAAAGAAAAAGTAATAAATTATAACCCATTTCTCTTTTCACATAAAACACTATTTTCCTCACTGCTCTCACTCAGCATTGACTTCCAGTGGTGGTAGATTATTTTTGAACTCTGATGTGCTCTTCGTGTAGGAGAAGAAATAATCCCCAGTATACGTCGTCGCATGGACTTGGGGGAAGCGTTGTATGGTGGGCCAGTATGGGCCGTTCAGCTCTGGGATGCATTTCCTGATCAGTTCAATGGAACCTTCAATGACCAACCTGGTTTCATCAGTTACATTCACGCCCTTCAAGGCCTCAATGTTGTTGCCTGGCAAACAGTCATCTTCAAAATAGTCCAAATTTATGTGAGTGAGGGAAGCAACGCCGAGGTTGGTCGTGTCCTCTAATGAAGGACAATATTGAACTTTCAAGCTTTCCAGCGCGGGGAGTTTCCATAGAGATTCTAGATTATCACAGAACAACAACTTCAGCTCCCTAACATGGACAAGGCCCCCGATGTCTTCCACACCGACCTTATAAAGTTGTAGGTGGGTCAGGTTGGTGGCATGTCGAAGAAGGCTCATAGGAAGCGATCTCAATTTGGGACACTCAAATAGTTTTAAGCTTGTGAGGCGAGGAAGGATTGGTTGTTGATGGATGTCTACTCCTCCTCCTCCTCCATCACCTATTATTATTATTCTACCCCTCTCCTCCTCCTCCATTCCATCTCTCCATTCTTCCCACCCATTCATCTCAGTGAATTCTAGGACTTCGAGCTTGGGGAATGCGCCTCCTCCTCCTCTTCTTCCTCCTCCTCCGAACATGAATTCCGAACCAATTATCTTGATGGCATCATTAAAATTAATATAAAGCTGCTTCAATTGGGGTAGAAGGCCCAGTGACGGAAGCTGTTGGAGGTAATGCACATGATTCATCACTAAATGTATCAGATTCTGGAGAGATGTCATCCGACGAGGGAGCTCTCGTCCGGGGAAACCATTGACCAGAAGCACTTGGATAGACGAAGGTGGACATAGCTCTTCAAAGACCTCCTCCAACCGCATCATAGCTCTCTCATCTGGCGGGCTCTCCCAAGTATTCCACACCAATCTAAGATTTCTGAGATGGGTCTTGTCTTGCATTGCAGCTTTCTTCGCCTCTGCTCCACTCCGTACATTTTGTAAATCTTCTATTACCAAATATCTTAGCTGGGAGAGAAGTCCCAACTCATTGATATTGCATCCATCATCATCATGTGGGCCTTCACCTCCATCGTTGTGGTGGTTGTTGTGAATTTTGAATGTCTTTAGAGTTTGCAGATGAGTTAGTTGCCTTATACCTGCAGGCATCACATTTTCAATAATAAGATGTCGTAGCGCTTGCAGACGTCGAAAATCCGTGGGTAGCTTTGTAAATTTAGGACATTTCTGAAGGAGCAGAGTTTGTAGATACTCGAGATTGCACAAGGAGTCTGGTAGCTCTGTTATACGAGTATGTGAAATGTCGAGGTATCTCAACTGAGCAAGCTTCCCTATGGCATCTGGTAAACGATCGATGGAAATATGAGAAAGATTCAAGACACGGATGTATTTGAGTTTGACAAAAATCTGAGAAAGATCGATGGAAATCCGTATCTCAATATCGCCAAAGAACAGCAAGGACCTCAAGGGCATCTCCTTCAGTTCCTTAAATTGCTCAGCCGTGGAGATTGATAACCGTCGAGGCTTCAGAGATGCACCTTCAGAATCTTGTTGGGGAGAATGGAAACCTTCCGTCAGGGAAATTGCCATCTCTCTCACAAGGTCATGCATCTTGCACACCATTTCAAGAGGATCGTAATACACAACTTGCAAGAGGCTCCTTGCAACTAGTTCCTGATGATACATCTCAGCCCGATCTTCCATCGACGAATCCCCGTCTTCTTTCACGAAACCCTCTGCAATCCACATCCGGGTGAGCTCGGTTTGAGAGATTTCATAGTCTTCGGGGAACAACGAGCAATAGAGGAAACACGGCTTTAAATAGGGAGGTAAGTCTATATAGCTGAGTTGTAGCTCCGGCGCAATCCCACCAAAAGAAAGATTAGACCATATGGCACTTGAAAGGACATTCTCCCATGCAGTCTTTCCCTTTCCCATTAGAACACCTCCGATGACCTTTATTGCTAATGGAAGACCCTTGCATTTTTTAACTATTTTCATCCCTACCTCCTCCATGCTCTGATCAATATTCCTTGCGTTTCCTCCTTGATTGGCGACCTGGTTATAGTTTGAAATATTAAACTTTGGTGTAGTAATGACTATATATATAAAGATAGAGAGAGAGAGAGAAAGGGAATTGCAAAAAAGGTTGCATGAAATTGTGACACTCTTGGTGCGAAACAGGTGGTTTGTTCATGTGAAATAGATCAGTGTTGAGAAAATGTGGGCTACATTTCATTAAAGATCAATATTTGGTCTGAAGCCTGCCCTGCTCGACCTGGACCTGTATGTCCAAACCCGGTTCAAGTCCGCTAATGAGCTGGTCCAGCTCATTGAGACAGAGTCACGCCTGAGCCTCAGTCGAACTCAGAGGCCCAGACCCAACCCATTCAGGCTAGCCCGTAAGCCTGTGGGGGGTCTAAAAAAAAATGAGGGCAGGTGCCCCATTTTATTATAAAAAAGGGGGACAGGTGTCTAGGTTTGTTAACTGGTCACGGGTTGACCTGGACCCGACTCGAACCCGACCCTATAAAAGACATAAATACCGAACCTGAAGAACCCAACAATCAAAACGGGTCAGGTCTAGGTCCAACCCGATCCGATCTTATGGACCCGATTGACCCAATCGAAATATTATGTAATTTTTTTTATTTATAATCCAACCTAACACTCATGATTCAACCAAGCATTTATAACTAAATGTTGAATAATCATTTAAAATTTTAAACATTTGAAATATTTTTACAACATTTTGACTTCACGTAAAAGCGTAATAATCCAAACCGTATTTCAAATGTTCCTTCATAAAACATTTAAAAATTAAAATAGTGAAGAACTATTTATAATACATTACTTTGTTAAAAAGAAAAAAAATGAAGGAACTTGAAAAGTTTTTGAACTTCTCTTTATTTGGTCTGAACTTGTTAATGGGTCGACCCGACCTGAAACCCGATATGACCCCGACTCGAAGGACCCGACAATCAATCGGGTCGAGTCCGGGTCAGTCTGGATATACCTGACCCGATCCGATTCAGACCCGACTCGTTGATAGGCATACATTGTCCCCCCCTCTTACATTTTCCCTCTATTTATTCAGGGGGACAGGTGTCCCCCAATGGAAAAAGATGAAAAAGAGGGTGCCTTTTGTGGGCTCCCATGCAGGGACAAGTGGCCCCTCTTCTTTCTGCCAAGTGGAGAGGCCCCCCCATTGAGTGAAAGGAAGGGTGCCCACCCCTTAATCTCTATTTTATTTTATTTTTTTTATTTTTTTACAACAGGCTAGTAGGTCCATCTGCAAGCCTGAAATCTGAACCCGGCCCTTAGGGCCCATGCCAGAGCCCATGGGTGGGCTGCGGTCCTGGGTTTTGTCTAATGGGCTAGCACGGGCCTAGCCCATTGGCCAGAAAAGACCGTGGACCTGGACCCACCGATCCGGCCCGTTGTCAATGTCCACATGTGATACATTGAAATTAATTAGATATATTTCTTTCTTTCTATGTTCAAAGTTCCAAGCATTTGATTTCAAATTACAAAAATTATTGAGCAAGAAACACAAGAGATTCGCTTCATAAAACCAATTATTGAGCAAGAAACACAAGAGATTCTCTATTAATACAATATGGTAGGGGTGCAACTCGGGTGAATTGGGTCGGGTTGGAACTCAACTCGAACCCAACTCAATGTTGGAGAAAGTTAACCCAAACCCAACCCGACCAGGATTTGAGAAGCCCAACCTTAACTCAACTTGTCGGGTCTGGTTTGGGTTCGGATTGGACTCGGGTCGGACTTGGATTTGATTTTTAAAATATATCATTCTAAACGATTAAAACTTTGTAAAAGTCAATGTTACACATTAAAAAAAATAAGAAAGATAAAATTAAAGAACATTTTTAGTAAAAATATAGAAATGAAACTATAGAATTGATAGATTATATGTAAAAATAAATTGAACAATTCAAATTTTATTTCATAATAAATTAAAAAATTAAAATATAACTTATAATATTTAAATTTATCATCCCTACATCGGGTTCGAGTTAAGTTTGAGTTTTCAATTCTTCAACTCAAACCCAACCCAAATTAGGTTCGAGTTGAACTCATACGCTAAAACTCCAACCCAGACCCGCCTAAATGCTAGATTGGGTCTAGTTCAACCATGATGCAGGTGCGTTCTACTCAACTATAGATGGGTCAAATGCATCTATCAAATAGCCAATTTTATGGAGCAAAATAGAGCTCAAAACATGCCCAACAAGACCAACTTATGGTTTGACCATTTCAACCCAACACTTAGTCAAACAAGCCCACCAATATGGTCCATCTATGATTCTCTAGAAGCAACTTTTATTGTCTCATAAGTGTTAAATGGGTCATTGACTCTCTTGAAAGAGGATATTTATTGACTCAAAGGGCGCGTCTATCCCCACCAAGAAATTCCTTTAACCCACCATAAAAAAACAAAAACGATGTTTGGCTCTTCCCACCAATCTAGGTCGACTAAACGTGGTCGCCATTTTAGATTTTTTACGACTGAAATTGGTTGAACAGGGTCCAGAACTATTTGACCCTTCCTGACCCCGTTCAACCTGGAAAATAGCATTTGAACCTATCAAGTCAACGAAACGTTGTCACCAATGTAAGTTTTGGTCGACTAATCTCGGTCGAAAAGGGTCCAAAACTCTCTAACCCTTCTTGGCCTCCATTCGACCCAAAAAATGTAATTTAACATCTCCCAGGTCAACCAAATGTGGTTGCTACTTATTGTAGGTTTTGGGTGACCAAACGTGGTCGAACAAGATCCAGAACTTTTTGTTGCTCATGTTGTTTTAGAGGAGACAACCGGAGGAGGGGTGGTTTGGAATATCAATGTCAATTTAATATTACATGTTTTTGACATAGCTATATCTACCTTTTTTTGTAAACAAATAAATTTTTGGGTTTATCCATCACATTCTAGCTACGTTTATTCTTTATCCAAAAAACAGCTAAGGGATTATGAAAAAATGTAAGTAGGTATGCTTTCAATTAATTTAATTTTTTATAGAAAAATATATTATTAGACAAATATATATCATTTGTAAGTTTCATTGAGAGTCACGGTTAAGCGGATTCTTTGTTTGAAAAAAAAAACCTACCAGTTGATCCAAACACATTTTATATCTGGTTTTAGAAAATTTGTTTCTCACTTATGTAAAAAAAAAAACTATTCTTATGTTCTACATTTAAGAATAATGATTGATTCTCCATATATTATAACTCAGACTTGGAGTGGCATAAAAGTTCCAAAAAGAATACACGTCATGGGATTATGTTTCAAAAAAAAAAATCATGAACTATATCACAAAACAAACCAAGTTAGGTCACCCAAAACTTAAAATGACGACCAAGTTCGGTCGTCCAAAACCTAAAACAGTGACCAAATTCGATCGACCTGAATCAGTGGAAACAGCCAAACACCGTTTTTTTTTTCTTTTCGATGGTGGGTTAAGGGAATCCCTCGTTGGGATAGACGTGCCTTATTTCAAAATCTCATAACTGAATTACAAATTTTAAAATATAATCATTATCGGGAATATATTATGACACTGATGACATTGTACAAGTTATAGTTTATTATCTTTAAACAAAAGAGATGATTTCAAAAATGATTTTCACTTAAAAATGTGGAAATCGCGATTTCCCTACTTTTGGTATGTCAATATAAGTAGTTTTATGTAATATTTTAAAAATTGAATAGTTCAATGAACAAAAAAAATAACTGGGTCATGGGTCACTGATTCAATCATTGAGTTAATCAGAATTGTACCGTAACCTCATCATGACGTAATAAATACATTAATCATATTAACAATTCTAAATTAATCAATATTTTATAATTTATTGGGAGACATAATCAAACTAATGTTTTACAATTTGTAAGAGGATGTTTAAAAACTACATTACATAAATAAACATCATAAGCTAAACATAAATAAAAGAAAATAACTCAGTTTGTAAGATGATGTATCTGAATAATGCTTTACAATTTTAAAAAATCAATATATTTTGTTGTTGTTTCGAAGAAAGTGGACTTTTGAACTTTTAAACATAATTTCAATGGGGTTTTTATTTACACCCACACAAACCCGGGTGGTTCGTGTAACCCGATAACGGATTTGCAAAACCGGCGGTTCCACCACCGGGTTGAACGGTTTTTCAATTTTTGAATGGTTTTTGAAATGGATTGGTTTTGAGATTGAATCGGACCAAAATTTGAGTCGGTCGACGGTCCAACTGGTTAAACCGGCCAGTCCGGTCCGGTTTTTAAAACACAGGATGACAATTTATTTTCTGACAAACAAACATAAAGATGAAGTAACAAGTTGCTCATGCAACTATTTTTACATTGAAACAGACTCATGAAATTCATGAGACACTCTAGATAATTGTGGGCTACGACTTTGTTGTTATTTGAGCAAAGTATTAATGTTTTTGGTCCCCTTTAGAACTTCTATTATCATGTTTGCTTCATATAAATAAAATCTGAAGGGTCCAGCCCAAGACCTTGGAGGAATACCGGGTTGGGAAAAAAATAATCATTTGTTGAACAATACTGATCAGTTAGGACTACTAGAGAGTGATATGGATCAAACTTATGCTATATGCTTTATGAACTTGTTCACTATGTTATGGATTATTGATCATGCTCTTGTTAGTATAAAATTTTATATTTATGTACCTTTTTACACTATATGATGATGATCATCCGTCATGCATTTTTTTTAATGCTATATGTGCAAGTAGGAATAACAAACACCACCAAATAATATTCTCTCTCCTCTAATGTTTTATATTATTATACAAAAAAGCAACCAAATCATGATATTCTCATTCCTAGAATTCTTTCCTTGTAAATGCTACCCAGGGAATAAGATTTGAGACTGTCCAAATTCTTTTTTTTTTTTTTTTTTAATTGGGAATGAGTACCCTTCATCAGTCAACTCTAATATGTGGCAAGACAATTAATCTATACAACCTTATTTTTTTTTAAAGGTTTACTTGTAAATAATTGCAAGGATACAGAGAAATTAAAAATCATGAAAGAGAGACTGTATGGAAAACAGAATACAAGGAAAATATAAAAAGATGTGGGAAAAAAAATGAAGTGAGCGTACCTTGCAAAGAACGGACCACGCATCATCATCTGATAACACCCCCATTTCGTGGGTGTATGCAGCTCCCATTTGAGTTGCTATTTCTCCATTTCTGGTGGTGATCAACACCATGCTATCCGAGGTGGAATCATGAAGAGGAACTCTAAGACAGTCCTTCCAAACTTGATCGCTCCACAGGTCATCCAAAACAAGGAGGAACCGCTTCCCACTGAGGACTGACTTCATCTTTGAAGTAAGTGCTTCCTTGCTTCGATCCTCACCACACTGACCGCCAGCTTGAGTTATGATTTCTTTCAAAACATCAATTTCATGAACATATTTGGATACGCAGACCCATATCCTTTTCTGAAAGTGAGATTGGATCCGACCATTGTTATAAATTTTCTGAGCTAGAGTGGTTTTTCCAATCCCTCCCATCCCGACAACGGCGAATACACGATCTCCTCCATCCTTGTTTGTTAACAACTGGACCAAGTGCTTCGCGTCCTTATCGATCCCGAATATCTCGGACTCGATGATCCCTGAAGTCGTCTCGGGGCGCTGGAAAATCGTCGTCGTAGGAGGAAGAACCGACCCTGTGATGAGTGTTAATTGTTTTCTGCCCTTATGGATCTGTCCCATCCTATCATTGATTGCTTGAATCCTCTTCCCAATCTTATGAAGGTGGTATATGACTTTCATTTTTTGTGAGATGAAGCTTTTGGCTTTCTCAAAAGAAGATGACAACAATGAGTGACAGGGAGGAGGACTCACAGATCCATGGACGTTGGAAGTTCTGCTCTTATCGATGCGGAGGGAGAAGTCATTAATGATCTCCTCGATATCGTAAACGATATCTTTCAGCTTATCCAGCCAGCGCCGAACAGCGCCATCTTGGAACCCTTTGATCTCTGCGTCCTCGAGGAAGTATTGAATCCCATTCAACTTCCCTTTCAGCTTCTTGAACTCGTCCTTCACGCCACACAGCATGATCAACTCATGTTCAGCCAGATCGCTCAACCTCTTCACGACCTCGTTCACAATCGCAGATGGGACGGCCATGATTCTCTCTGTTTTTTTTTTTTTGATGGATGAATGGGTGTGTAGATTGGAAGAGAATCTTTGAGTATGGATGGGATCTTAAATTTTCTCTTCCAAATGGAAACCGATTACAGGATTAACTCCCTCAAAACTTGGAAAGTTCCTGTAAACTCTAAAAATCGTCAGAGGTCCCCACCTTTTTAGAAAATTATGTTTTTAATCCCTGATGGTACCCTGTTGTTACTCTGACGAACCACACGTATAGTTAATTTAACTAGACATGACAATTTACTAAAATACCCATCACATATTAAACACATATATAGTCCCTCTTTCGCACAAACCCTTTTCCCCCTCTCCAAGGGCTCCACGAGAAAAGGCCACCGAGGACCCACGAATCTTGTTTGAACTGATCTTCGATGCGCCACTGTTTGGATCGACAAGGGACAAGCTCCGCATGAATCCTAATTGCCTGAATACATGGTAGAATGTGTGTCTTCACATATACTTAAATGATGTCTAAGCACAGGCTACCCAAAAGAGTTTATTTAGACGTTTCAACAAATACATGAACTGCTATGTTTAAAACACATGCAACCCGCGAGAGTCGTAGACAAATAACATCAAAGATATGATGTGCAATGGAAAATATCTAATACATCTGAGAACTAACAGACATCCAAAATGGGTTCTTAAAAAATCTATAGCCAAATCACATAAACCCGAGAACGGGTGGCCAACACGTTCCTCGCACAATGAACCGTAAAGGTCCACTTTGAGATTTTGAAGTATTTACAGAAAACTAGCTAGTAGAAATTTCCTGATGCAGAACAGGTGATCAACACGTTCCTCCAGCGATGAACTCGAAAAGATCCACTTTAATATTTCAAATATTTACAGAAAAATCGGCTAGTAAAAATAAAAAGCGCTCTTAACTCATAATCGCCTGAAATTTTTACTGGAGCTAGATTTCGAGGAGATCTTCAAAAGTTATTGCTATGCCACAATGCGCGCATATTTTTCTATATTTTCAATTTTTAGGCCACTAAAATTGCATTTTTGCTATTTTTATTAAATTTTTAGATTTGAATATCGTTATCATAACAACTCGGATTTGATTTCTATCAATTCCGAGGATCTCTTAGGATCTCCTAGATTTAGTTACAACAAACTTCAGTTTTTACTATTTTTAGTAATTTTCTATTTGTATAAAACGAAGACTTATAATCTAGGGTTTTCAGCTTCTGATTATTATATTTTTGAATTTTATTTCTTTTTTAAGAATTGTGGGCTTGTTGAACGTTCTCGACGCTTGTTGGATCTTTGTTCTAGTTTTTCGTTGCGTTAAAACCTAACTTAACTAACTCTCCTCCCTCCACATCTGTCGTCGTGGTCACAGTGGCATGGGGGGCACAACGGCTTGGGGAGGAGGACACGGTGAACTCTGTCATTGCGGAGGCGGCGTGACAAGATCATAGGGAGGGATAGAACAGAGAAAAAAGAGAGAATATAAGAGAAAGAGTGGTGAGGTTAGATGTTCATGAATTTTGTAAATAAGTAGTCATGGGTTTAGGAAACACAAAATTTAAATGTTTTGGGTTCAAAAGTTGGTGAAAAGGTTGGTGGGGGCTATCCGTTTCTTTTTTTTTATCCACATACCCTGTCTATTGGAGGAGATGTGGATATTTTCGTAATTTTGGTGTATCAAGAGTATTTGGATCATCAAAATGACCTATTTTAATTTTTTAACTTTCTCAGAGAGATATATGAACGTAACTTTCTAAGATTCTGGTAGTAAGACAGAATATAATTGGAATATGCTTTCTATTATGACAGATTGTTAATTGAAGGATTAAAATCATTAACTATAATAAAATTTAAGTACTTATAATGATTTTCAGAGTTTACAGGACCTAAATCAATTTTTTCAAGTTTCAAATGAGTTATATCTATTTTTCTTTAAAATAAAGTCTTTAAACTAATCCAACAAGAAGAATGTGAAAGCGGTGAGATAGTCGCACGTGGGGCCCATCCTGATTACCATTTTCCACGTAAAGCCAACAGTTCATTTGGTTCTCGCTATCCTTGAAAAGGAAAAATAAGAACTCTATTTGTGTGGAGGATTTTTAGTAGATAGTCGCACGTGGGTGGGGCCCACCTAAAGCAACTGTTTGTGTGGCTCTCGCTTTCCTTGGGTGCTTTCGGGGTGGGCTCATCCTGATTACCATTTTCCACCTAAAGCTAACCGTTCGTTTGGTTCTCGCTGTCCTTGAATGCTTCAGGGGTGGGCCCATCATCATATATATTATATTTTGTATGGAGTTCTGTACTTTTATCACAGCGTATGGGGTAAAAAAAAAAATTTCATTTTTTCAAAGAAAAAAAATCACTATTGTATTTTATTATATACTTTATTTCATATAACTGCACGTACTTCAATGGAGGACTGTGATTTAAAAATTTACTAGAATTTTTAAAAATAAAAATAGATTTCAAAATCATTCAACCATCCATATTTGTTAGGATTTCTAAAAATAAAATAGATTTCGAAATCATTCACCATTCAAATTTGTTATGGTTTTCAAAATAAATAAATAAATTTTGAAATCATTCAACCAACCAAATTTGTTAGGGTTTCCAAAAATAAAAATAAACTTCCAAATCATTCACCATCCAAATTTGTTAGGGTTTCCAAAAAAAAATATAGATTTCGAAATTATTCAACCATTCAAATTTGTTAGGGTTTCTAAAAATAAAAACAGATTTCGAATCATTAAAAAAACCTCATTTGATTTTCATGTAAAACTGACTTAAAAAAATAACAAATATTTTTGAAATTAAAAAAAGAAATATAATGCATATAAAGTTCGGATACATTTGGAATGTAAATGAGAATATTAAGGAAAAACATAAACTGCATAAATGCACAAAAAAATTCAAAAAATATAATGCATATAATATTTAGATACATTTACAAAATAAATTTGACTTTCAAGTAAAAGTATCATAATTGTTTAAAGAATGTACAAAATTTTGAACTAATGTAACTAACTAAAAAGAAATACTGTTTAGATATACATTAAATCGGACTTCAAATCTCATTATGGAATTAGAGTATTCATAATAGAAAATTCAATACGGAATTAGAGTATTCATAACAGAAAATTCAATATGGAATTAGAGTATTCATAAATTCACTAAGATCAGATAAAATCCAGTTATATTTTAAAATTTAATTGACTTTTAAAATATATAATGTATATCAAATTCAGATACATTTAATAATGTAACTGACTTTTACTATATAATGCATGTAAAGATCAATTACATTTCAAATTATAATTGACTTTCAAAATATAATGCATATAAGGTTCAAATTATTTTAAAATGTAACCTGCTTTCAAATGTTATAACACACATTTAGTTATGAATATGAATTTCAATCAAAACCGAAATGTTTAAACGAATGTTGATGATTTATTCCAGATCATCTAAAAAGAAAGAACATGTTAATAAAAAAAAATTTAATATCAAACAACATATTCGATGAAATATAAAAATATAAATCAGGTAATTAGAATTCAATTGCATAACTAAACAATAACAAAAAATATCAAATCTGAATTGAGAAACATCGAAAACGATAGCCAAAACATCCATTTTCGTTTTGTGATTCTCTTTTGTTGCTAGCCACCAGTGGACTTGATTGTGTTTAGGTGGGAGTCTGGGACTTGAAAACTGTCATATATTTACTTTCTAAACCAAATCCATCCACCTCTGTAACGTTTTGAGTTC
Source organism: Acorus gramineus (assembly GCA_030737835.1). Lineage (NCBI taxonomy): Eukaryota > Viridiplantae > Streptophyta > Magnoliopsida > Acorales > Acoraceae > Acorus > Acorus gramineus. The sequence continues at coordinate 1,631,984 of CM060851.1, read as the reverse complement.
GTTTACCTCACCTATCGAAAGTTTTAAAATTAATCGCTTGATTTTGTGCGTGATGTTGTGTTTGCGCACTTTGATAAGAATTTAATTGTAGATATATATAAAAAAGGGAATTAAAACTCCAATCACTAGTTATCTAAATATGAAAAATTGTAACCGTCTCCTTCATCTCTTTAATTATGGAGAGTAGATACTAAAAAAGTTAAAAAGATTATAACAGGTATTAACTCTATGCTATCTCATGGGGTCTAAAAATTATTATTGTATAATTTTATTTAACCTTTTATTTACTTTGTTTTAATTTTTTTATTTTCCTATGTTTTAGAAAAGAAAAGTAACGTAACAGAAGTTATTTGGCTTAACAAACTAATTTTTATATGCGACATTAGAATCCAAACTACATCGGAGTTGATATACAAGACGTGAGAGTTGATATATTCGTGAAACACAATTTTTATAAAAAATGAATATATATACGTGAAGTCAAGTTGTCTCTAATAAAATACTTTAAATAATGTTAATAACTTTATATTTTGTATTAATGCTTTTTATGGCCCTTTTTCATGTTCTTATTGTTGAAAAAATGGGCTATTATCAGACAAAAATAGAAAGATTATGAAGACAGGGATTATGAGAGCCTGGTATGGAGTCACGTGGTAACGCTGTCTTCAGAACGGAATACTCCCCCTCAATCGCACAAGATAAAACCACCCAGCTCTTGCTGTTCTCTTCTTAGTACAAGCAGAAAGAGAAGTCGAATCGGTCGCAGACTTGATCGCCTAAAAGAACAAGAAAAAATAATAACTCTGTTTGTAAAGGATTTCTACTAGAACACTTAGTTTTTTCGCTTCATATGAATCTTTGCGAATGTGGCCTTTTTATAGGCACAGAGATTCGACCGTTAGAGGTGTAACGTTAACAATAATTACACACGTCGTTTATGGTAAGCGTTTCGATTACCATATTTATTTCCAACGTTTAAAATTCAAACGTTGTCAGCCGTTACGAAAAACAAAAACGTTTATCCCATTAAATTTTTAATCTTTATTTAGAAAATAATTAATTCATTTTTTTTAAGGAAATGTATTATTTGTCCAACAATCCCCCACAAGATTAAATAATTTTATTATAAAGAAAATAAAAAATAAATTTGGGCGATACAATACTGTGCATTCGGTGAGGTAGCTTAGGGCTTTGAACCTCACTTAGTGTTAACCAACTTCCATTTGAAAGGGACGTAGTGAACTAAGTCTTGAACTAGACCCTTTTGATCAAACTTTAGTAAGTTACACAACACAGTATAAGCACTAGACCAGGTTCTTTATCGGTGTGCGTATTACGACTGTTACGCTTATCTTGTTTCATGAGTGCTTTAGAGATCAGCCCCTGTTCTCATAGATCACGGCCCCACAATCACACTCACAAAGTAGAATTCTCAACGGGTGCACTGTGCGGTGCTACACCCTACCTTAGAGGCCTTGAATTCATTCGGAGCGATTTCTCTTCCTATACCAATACAATTAAAAGTACTGGCATCATAGGGATGTTCTTTAAATAAAACATTGAAGTTCATTTTTATTTCAGTACTTAACATAGATACACATCAGTTTGTTTTTCTCATTGAACCTTTCCTCATGGGATCTTCATTTGGATAGGTAGGGTGTCCACTATGGTACTACATTATGGGCTTTAGACCCATCCCCCTCGATGCAGAAAAGACTAGCCTCTTCGCTAGACCTCTAGTAAGTGGATCTACAATATTGCTCACTGATTTGATGAAATCAAGTGAGATTACACCACGCTATATGATTAAGAGTATAAACTTAGAGTATCCTATTCCTCTCAATGAAAAAATTAACCAAACTACTCGCTAGTACAATTCTTTTTTAAGTTACAAGTGAATTTATTCACAACCCCCACAATTCATAATATAACATGCTTTATGAAATGCAATATTCACTAATGAATATATAATTATAATATATATCAAGCCCTTTTCTAATACTCATAATTTCTCGACTTGATTAACATGCTATAAGATGAAAACATAATGCTCATTTATTTCATATATATTTAAATGTCCCTCACATATTATTTCATGAATATATTCATCAAATTCTCAATTTGAAATAATAATGAAACAAATATCTCTAATAAAAAATGAGCATATATATGGCAACAATTTTATATGCTAAGTTTACTCCACAAATGACAGAATTTAAATTCTCATAACTTAGTCATATTTATAACCCCCACATTAATATGAATTCACAAATGATTCCATGAATAAATGCATGACATTTTTAATTAGAAGTTAATTGTGAAATAAGTCTACTCATGAATTATCATTATTTCCAAATGAATAAAAAATAAATGTAATACATTTACATTTCATTTCAATTTTCTCTACCCATCACGTTTTTAATTCTCATAACTTGTCATAATTCAGCACATAAATATATCAGTTACACGTTACCATCGTATTGTCATGAATATATAAAATATGTCTGGAGGACGCCTTGAATCAACACCAACTTCCTTTTCAGCTTCTTGAACTCGTACTTCACGGCACATAAAAATGATCAGCTCATGTTCAGCCAGATCGCTCAACCTCCTCACGACCTCGTCCACAATCACAGATGGGACGGCCATGATTCTCTCTGTTTTTCTTTTTTTTTGGATGAATGGGTGTGTAGATTGGAAGAGAATCTCTGAGTATGGATGGGATCTTAAATTTTCTCTTCCAAATGGAAACCGATCGTCATAAGTCCCCAACCTTTTTAGAAATCCCTGATGGTACCCTGTTGTTACTCTGACGAACCACACGTATAGTTAACTTAACTAGACATGACAATTTACTAAAATACCCATCACATATTATACATATATATAGTCCCTCTTTTGCTCTCCCTCTCTTATTCGAAGAAGACGACCGAATGAAGCCCTTCAAATCACTGTGAAACCCGTCGAAGACTCCACGAAGCCCTTCAAATCGCCTCACGAAACCATTCCCACCCTCTACACGAAGCCCTCTACATCCTCGAAGAACATTCAACAACCACCCCATCCACTGCAAACACAACCCCTCAACCGTCGTCTCTCTCGACCACACTGGGTGCCGCTCCGCCTCCTCCTCCAAACCCTTTCCCCCCCTCTCAAGTCTCACCATCCCCCTCCAAAGGCACCACGAGAAATGGCCACCGAGGACCCATGATCTTGTTCGAACTGATCTTCGATGCGCCACTGTTTGGATCGACGAGGGACAAGCTCTGCATGAAGCCTAATTGCCTGAATACATGGTAGAATGTGTGTCTTCACATATACTTAAATGATGTCTAAGCACAGGCTACCCAAAAGAGTTTTTTTAGACATTTCAACAAATACATGAACTGCTATGTTTAAAACACATGCAACCCTCAAAGATATGATGTGCAATGGAAAATATCTAATACATCTGAGAATCAACAGACATCCAAAATGGGTTCTTAAAAATTCCATAGCCAAATCACATAAACCTGATGCAGAACGGATGACCGAGGCATTCCTGGAGCAATGAACCGTAAAAGTTCACTCTGAGATTTTCAAGTATTTACAAAAAAAACTGACTAATAGAAATTTACCGATGCAGAACATGTGGCCAACGCGTTCCTGGAGAGATGAACTTGAGAAGGTCCACTTTGAAATTTTTAAGTATTTACAGAAACTGACAGGTGCACATATAGCTTTGCAAACAGATCCACTAAACTCTTCACTCATTAAACAAGAACTGGAAGCAAGAGCCGGCTATCAACAGATTTTACATACAGAAGAAGACTTTCTTAGACAAAAGTCTAGACACCAGCGGTTGGCTCTTGCTTAGAACCAGAGACTCAAACAAAGTTTTTCTACTCCACCATGAAAGCTACAGAGAAAGCTTAGAACCAGATACGGGACCTATTCTGAAGATCCAGAGCTTCTTAAATCCACTGTTGTACATTATTTTCAAGCCCTATTAAATAGGGGAAAAAATGTAACCTCTGACACAGCAAGAATTCAAAATCACAGCCACGCAAATGGAGAATATGCAACGCAGCAGCCAGGTGACAGAAGGGGAGATAAAGCAGACCCTATGGAGCTTAAAACCATACTGTAGTCCAGGGCCTCATGGCTTTCCTACAGGTTTTTCCATCATTTCTGGACATTGGTCCAACATAACTTCATCAGAGCTATCCAGAGTTTCTTCCCCTCTCCTAAAGCAAGTGAGCCACACTTTCATTGCCCTCATCCCTAAGCCTGCAAATGCTTATTGTACTGAAAACTATAGACCCATATCTCTCTGTGGAATTATATACAAGACAATCACCAAAATAATGGCCACTAGACTACAAAAAATCCTTACTAGAATTATCAGTTCAAACCAGGCAGCTTTCATGAAGGGCAGAAGTATAGTGCACAACACTCTTTTGGCTCATGAACTTGTAAACTATCAGTCACAAAGGAGGAATGGGCAGAGTTTGTTTAAAAATAGACCTTTGAAAGGCATTTGACAGTATAAGGTGGCCAGTTTTTTTTTTTTAATCTTTGCTTAGGGGTATGAAATTCAATGATCATTGGATAAACCTAGTGCAGGAATGTCTTCAGACAGCTAATTTCTCGATTCTCTTAAATGGTTCACCACATGGTTTCTTCCAGCCAAACTGTGGTCTTAGACAGGGGAACCCCCTGTCCACATTACTATTTGTAATTGTAATACAAGCTTTATCCTCCATGTTGGACAAGGAAGTCAATAGTGGAAAAATTGGCAAGTACATCAGCAATGATTTAACAAATTACCAACCCATGATAGACTCCAGTCAAAGGGAATTATTCAGATATCTGGGTGTAAATTATGCTCATCCAGTCCAGAAAATGCCAATAACCTTTTCCTTAATTGCTCATTCTCTGCTTATATTTGGAGTAGCCTCCTCGAGCTCATGGGAGTAAGAAAAAGGTTCCAAAGGCACCTTCCACACTTCATGAAATGGCTGTCTATCACATTACTCTCTGGCTTCCCACAAAACCGTCATGCAAACCATCTTGTTGGACCCTCTGGATTGAGAGGAATGCTAGAATATACAACACTCAAAAGACTCATAAACTAACTCTATTGCGCATGAAGTCCAAAATTGAATTGGTGGGAGTAAATTTTGGACTAAACATTCAAGAAAAACTGCAAACTACAAACCTGGGGCATGGAAACCTCTAGACAGTGGCTGGCACAAAGAAAATTCTGATGGCTCCCTATCAGATTCAAGAGCTTGTTTTGGAGCTCTAGTGAGAGATGAAATGAGAACTTTTATTGAAAGGAGTAGCACATGGCATTCAACTATGCAAAGACTTAATGCTCAGCAAAGTCTGGAGTGAATCTGATTCCACTACTGTAGTGGCATGGGTTCAAGGTAAAGGCCATGCTCCTTGGACTTCAATCAGGATTCTTAGACTGGAATATAAACAATCTCCTGGCATTGACACCATTATCACACACAAGTATGGCCTGATTTACAAGCTGCCTTGGAAGATGACAAAATGGGAACAGTCCAACACAGGACAAGACCAAATCTGGCAGGTCTAAGTTCCTAAACCTGAATTGGATTTTATATTAGATTCTCTGATACCATTTAGTATGGTCTCTTTGAAAATTCTTTTGTAATACAATTTAGACGCTTGAATCCTAAAGGGTACAACACTATGATGCATACCAAGGGATGCATGGCAGCAACTGTGTTTGGATACTTAACTGGAATATCAATGCATAATCATGTACTTCCAAACATTTGTACTATTTGGATATAGCAATATAATTTATTACTTATCGGAAAAAAAATGTGCTCCTGTTAAAGAAGATTTAAAATAAAACTGGTACTTTAATGAAGCAATGAGTCTCATATACAGAAAGCCAATAAAATTACAACAGGTGCTCTTATATACCAAAAAAAAAAAAAAAAAAATTACAGCAAAGGAGAAAACACACAAAAGAGAACATTATAAAAAAAAAAGTAATAAACTATTTTCCTCGCTGCTCTCACTCAACATTGACTTCATGCAGTTCCGGTGGTGGTAAATTGTTTTCGAAGTCTGATGTGCTCTTCGTGTAGGAGAAGTGATAATGATGAACATACCAAGTACGGGCATGGACATGGGGGAAGCGTTGTATGGTGGGCCAGTATGGGCCGTTCAGCTCTGGGATGCATTTCCTGATCAGTTCAATGGAACCTTGAATGACCAACCTGGTTTCATCAGTGACATTCACGCCCTTCAAGGCCTCCATGTTGTTGTCTGACAAACAGTTGAAAGTTATGTGAGTGAGGGAAGCAACGCCGAGGTTGGTCATGTCCTTTAATGAAGGACAATTTCCAACTTTCAAGCTTTCCAGCGCGGGGAGTTTCCATAGAGATTCTAGTTTATCACAAAGTGTCAACTCCAGCTCCCTAACATGGACAAGGCCCCCGATGTCTTCCACACCGACCTCACGAAGTTGTAGGTGGGTCAGGTTGGTGGCATGTCGAAGAAGGCTCATAGGAAGCGATCTCAATTTGGGACACCCATATAGTACTAAGCTTGTGAGGAGAGGAAGGATTGGTTGTTGATGGATGTCTACTGGTACTACTCCTCCTCCTCCATCACCTATTATTATTATTCTACCCCTCTCCTCCTCCTCCTCCATTCCATCTCTCCATTCTTCCCACCCATTCATAAAATAGAATCCTAGGACTTGGAGCTTGGGGAATGCGCCTCCTCCTCCTCCTCTTCTCCCTCTTCCTCCGAACATGAATTCCGAACCAATTATCTTGATGTCTTCATTACAACTAATACAAAGCAACTTCAATTGGGGTAGAAGGCCCAGTGCCGGAAGCCGTTGGAGGAAATACACATAATCCACCGTTAAATGTATCAGATTCTTGAGAGACGTCATCCGACGGGGGAGCTCTCGTCCGGGGAATCTATCGACCTGAAGCACTTGGAGAGACGAAGGTGGACATAGCTCTTCAAAGACCTCCTCCAACCTCATCATAGCTCTCTCATCTGGCCGGCTGAACATCCACATCATAGCTTCTCGCAGAATGAACCTCGTCATAGCTCTCTCATTTGGCGGTCTCCACACCAATCTAAGATTTCTGAGATGGGTCTTGTCTTGCATTGCAGCTTTCTTCGCCTCTGCTCCACTCTGTACATTTTGTAAATAATGGATTGCCAAATATCTTAGCTGGCAGAGAGGTCCCAACTCATTGATATTGCATCCATCGTTGTGGTGGTGGTTGTGAATTCTGAATGTCATTAGAGTTTGCAGATGAATTAGTTGCCTTATACCTGCAGGCATCATCTCCACATCTTCAATAATAAGATGTCGTAGCGCTTGCAGACGTCGAAAATCTGTGGGTAGCTTTGTAAGTCCATAACAGTTCTGAAGGAGCAGAGTTTGTAGATACTCGAGATTGCACAAAGAGTCTGGTAGCTCTGTTATACGAGTATCTGAAATGTCGAGGTATCTCAACTGAGCAAGCTTCCCTATGGCATCTGGTAAACGATCGATGGAAATATGAGAAAGATTCAAGACACGGATGTATTTGAGTTTGACAAAAATCTGAGAAAGATCGATCTGAATATCGCCAAAGAACAGCAAGGACCTCAAGGGCATCTCCTTCAGTTCCTTAAATTGCTCAGCCCTGGAGATTGATAACCGTCGAGGCTTCAGAGATGCACCTTCAGAATCTTGTTGGGGAGAATGGAAACCTTCCGTCAGAGAAATTGCCATCTCTCTCACAAGGTCATGCATCTTGCACACCACGTCCATTTCAATAGTGTCCGTCATTTCAAAAGAATCGTAATCCACAACTTGCAAGAGGCTCCTTGCAACTAGTTCCTGATGATACATCTCAGCCCAATCTTCCATCGACGAATCCCCGTCTGCTTTCACGAAACCCTCTGCAATCCACATCCGGGTGAGACTGGTTCGAGAGATTATGTAGTCCTCGGGGAACAACGAGCAATAGAGGAAACACGGCTTTAAATAGGGAGGTAAGTCTATATAGCTGAGTTGTAGCACCGGCGCAATCCCACCAAAAGAAGGATTAGACCATATGGCACTTGAAAGGACATTCTCCCATGCAGTCTTTCCCTTTCCCATTAGAACACCTCCGATGACCTTTATTGCTAATGGAAGACCCTTGCATTTTTTAACTATTTTCATCCCTACCTCCTCCATGCTCTGATCAATATTCCTTGTGTTTACTCCTTGATTGACGACCTAGTTATAGTTTGAAATATTAAACTTTGGTGTAGTAATGACTATATATATAAAGATAGAGAGAGAGAGAAAGGGAATTGCAAAAAAGGTTGCATGAAATTGTGACACTCTTGGTGCGAAACAGGTGGTTTGTTCATGTGAAATAGATCAGTGTTGAGAAAATGTGGGCTACATTTCATTAAAGATCAATATTTGGTCTGAAGCCTGCCCTGCTCGACCTGGACCTGTATGTCCAAACCCGGTTCAAGTCCGCTAATGAGCCGGTCCAGCTCATTGAGACAGAGTCACACCTGAGCCTCAACCTAACTCAGAGGCCCAGACCCAACCCATTCAGGCTAGCCCGTAAGCCTGTGGGGGGTCTAAAAAAAAATGAGGGCAGGTGCCCCATTTTATTATAAAAAAGGGGGACAGGTGTCTAGGTTTGTTAACGGGTCACGGGTTGACCTGGACCCGACTCGAACCCGACCCTATAAAAGGCGTAAATACCGGACCTGAAGGACCCAACAATCAAAACGGGTCAGGTCTAGGTCCAACCCGATCCGATCTTATGGACCCGATTGACCCAATCGAAATATTATGAAATTTTTTTTTATTTATAATCCAACCTAACACTCATGATTCAACCAAGCATTTATAACTAAATGTTGAATAATCATTTAAAATTTTAAACATTTGAAATATTTTTACAACATTTTGACTTCACGTAAAAGCGTAATAATCCAAACCGTATTTCAAATGTTCCTTCATAAAACATTTAAAAATCAAAATAGTGAAAAAGTATTTATAATACATTACTCTATTAAAAAGAAAAAAATGAAGGAACTTGAAAAGTTTTTGAACTTCTTTTTATTTGGCCTGAACTTGTTAATGGATCAACCCGACCTGATCTGAAACCCGATATAAACCTGACTCGAAGGACCCGATAATCAAACAGGTTGGGTCGTGTCTGGGTCAATCTGAATTCACCCTGAACTGATCTAATTCAGACCTGACTCGTTGATAGGCATACATTGTCCCCCCCCCCCCCCCCCTAACATATTTATTAAGGGGGGACAGGTGTCCCCCAATGGAAAAGGATGAAAAAGAGGTGCCTTCTGTGGGCTCCCATGCAGGGACAAGTGGCCCCTCTTCTTTCTGCCAACGGAAGGGTGCCCACCCCTTAATCTCTATTTTATTTTATTTATTTTATTTTTTTACAACAGGCTAGTAGGTCCATCCGTAAGTCTGAAATCTGGACCCGGCTCATAGGGCCCATGCCAGAGCCCATGGGTGGGCTGCGGTCATGGGTTTTATCTAATGGGCTAGCACGGCCCTAGCCCATTGGCCAGAAAAGACCCACCGATCCGGCCCGTTGTCAATGTCTACATGTAATATATTGAAATTGATTAGATATATTTCTTTCTTTCTATGTTCAAAGTTCCAAGCATTTGATTTTAAATTACAAAAAGAAACAAAATAACCGCTGCAACATTCATTGAAAAAATGTTTTAAGCGAAAATATGTGCTCGTGAACCTCATTATATTTATCCAATTACGGTAACAGAATAATAAAATAAAATAAAATAATAGAGGAATAATATAGATTTTTTCAACCTTTACATCCATCTTGCTACTAAAAATTCGCTTCATAAAACCAATTATTGAGCAAGAAACACAAGAGATTCTCTATTAATACAATATGGTAGGGGTGCAACTCGGGTGAATTGGGTCAGGTTGGAACTCAACTCGAACCCAACTCAAGGTTGGAGAAAGTTAACCCAAACCCAACCCGACCCGGATTTGAGAAGCCCAACCTTAACCCAACTTGTCGGGTTTGGTTTGGGTAAGGATTGGGCTCGGGTTGGATTTGGATTTGATTTTTAAAATATATCATTCTAAACAATTAAAACTTTGTAAAAACCAATGTTACACATTAAAAAAAATAAGAAAGAAGAAATTAAAGAACATTTTTATCAAAAATATAGAAATAAATTAAATTACAGAATTGATAGATTATAGTAAAAATAAATTGAACAATTCAAATTTTATTTCATAATAAATTAAAAAATTAAAATATAACTTATAATATTTAAATTTATCATCCCTACATCGGGTTCGAGTTAAGTTTGAGTTTTCAATCCTTCAACTCAAACCCAACCCAAATTAGGTTCGAGTTGAACTCATACGCTAAAATTCCAACCCAGACCTGCCTAAATGCTAGATTGGGTCTAGTTCAACCAGTCTAAGTTGCATGATGCAGGTGCGTTCTACTCAACTATAGATGGGTCAAATGCATCTATCAAATAGCCAATTTTATGGAGCAAAATAGAGCTCAAAACATGTCCAACAAGACCAATTTATGGTTTAACCATTTCAACCCAACACTTAGTCAAACAAGCCCATCAATATGGTCCATCTATGATTCTTTAGAAGCAACTTTTATTGTCTCATAAGTGTTAAATGGATCATTGACTCTCTTGAAAAAGGATATTTATTGACTCAAATGGCGCGTCTATCCCCACCAAGAAATTCCTTTAACCCACCATAAAAAAACAAAAACGATGTTTGGCTCTTCCCACCAATCTAGGTCGACTAAACGTGGTCGCCATTTTAGATTTTTTACGACTGAAATTGGTTGAACAGGGTCCAGAACTATTTGACCCTTCCTGACCCCGTTCAACCTGGAAAATAGCATTTGAACCTATCAAGTCAATGAAACATTGTCACCAATGTAAGTTTTGGTCGACTAATCTCGGTCGAAAAGGGTCCAAAACTCTCTAACCCTTCTTGGCCTCCATTCGACCCAAAAAATGTAATTTAACACCTCCCAGGTCAACCAAACGTGGTTGCTAGCTATTGTAGGTTTTGGGTGACCAAACGTGGTCGAACAAGATCCAGAACTTTTTGTTGCTCATGTTGTTTTAGAGGAGACAATCGGAGGAGGGGTGGTTTGGAGGGGTTTGGAATATTAATATCAATTTAATATTATATGTTTTTGACATAGCTATATCTACCTTTTTTTGTAAACAAATAAATTTTTGGGTTTATCCATCACATTCTAGCTACGTTTATTCTTTATCCAAACAACAGCTAAGGGATTATGAAAAAAATGTAAGTAGGTGTGCTTTCAATTAATTTAATTTTTTATAGAAAAATATATTATTAGACAAATATATATCATTTGTAAGTTTCATTGAGATTCGCGGTTAAGCGGATTCTTTGTTTGAAAAAAAAAAACCTACCAGTTGATCCAGACACATTTTATATCTGGTTTTAGAAAATTTGTTTCTCACTTATGTAAAAAAAAAAAACTATTCTTATGTTCTACATTTAAGAATAATGATTGATTCTCCATATATTATAACTCAGACTTGGAGTGGCATGAAAAATCTTAAAAGAATACACGTCATGGGATTATGTTTCAAAAAAAAAATTATGAACTATATCACAAAACCAACCAAGTTAGGTCACCCAAAACTTAAAATGACGACCAAGTTCGGTCGTCCAAAACCTAAAACAGTAACCAAATTCGATCGACCTGAATCAGTGGAAACAGCTAAACACCGTTTTTTTTCTTTTCTTTTGGATGGTGGGTTAAGGGAATCCCTTGTTGGGATAGACGTGCCTTATTTCAAAATCTCATAACTGAATTACAAATTTTAAAATATAATCATTATCGGGAATATATTATGACACTGATGACATTGTACAAGTTATAGTTTATTATCTTTAAACAAAAGAGTTGATTTCAAAAATGATTTTCACTTAAAAATGTGGAAATCGCGATTTCCCTACTTTTGGTATGTCAATATAAGTAGTTTTATGTAATATTTTAAAAATCGAATAGTTCAATGAACCAGAAAAATGACCGGGTCATGGGTCATTGATTCAATCATTGAGTTAATCAGAATTATACTGTAACCTCATCATGACGTAATAAATACATTAATCATATTAACAATTCTAAATTAATCAATATTTTATAATTTATTGGGATACATAATCAAACTAATGTTTTACAATTTGTAAGAGGATGTTTAAAAACTACATTACATAAATAAACATCATAAGCTAAACATAAATAAAAGAAAATAACTCAGTTTGTAAGATGATGTATATGAATAATGCTTTACAATTTTAAAAAATCAATATATTTTGTTGTTGTTTCGAAGAAAGTGGACTTTTGAACTTTTAAACATAATTTCAGTGGGGTTTTTATTTACACCCACACAAACCCGGGTGGTTTGTGTAACTCGATAACGGATTTGCAAAACCGGCGGTTTCACCACCGGGTTGAACGGTTTTTCAATTTTTGAATAGTTTTTGAAATGGATTGGTTTTGAGATTGAATCGGACCAAAATTTGAGTCGGTCCACGGTCCAACTTGTTGAACCGGCCAGTCCGATCCGGTTTTTAAAACACAGGATGACAATTTATTTTCTGACAAACAAACATAAAGATGAAGTAACAAGTTGCTCATGCAACTATTTTTACATTGAAACAGATGGACGGACTCATGAAATTCATGAGACACTCTAGATAATTGTGGGCTACGACTTTGTTTTTATTTGAGCAAAGTATTAATGTTTTTGGTCCCCTTTAGAACTTCTATTATCATGTTTGCTTCATATAAATAAAATCTGAAGGGTCCAGCCCAAGACCTTGGAGGAATACCGGGTTGGGAAAAAAATAATCATTTGTTGAACAATACTGATCAGTTAGGACTACTAGAGAGTGATATGGATCAAACTTATGCTATATGCTTTATGAACTTGTTCACTATGTTATGGATTATTGATCATGCTCTTGTTAGTATAAAATTTTATATTTATGTACCTTTTTACACTATATGATGATGATCATCCATCATGCATTTTTTTTAATGCTATATGTGCAAGTAGGAATAACAAACACCACCAAATAATATTCTCTCTCCTCTAATGTTTTATATTATTATACAAAAAAGCAACCAAATCATGATATTCTCATTCCTAGAATTCTTTCCTTGTAAATGCTACCCAGGGAATAAGATTTGAGACTGTCCAAATTCTTCTTTTTTTTTTTTTTTTAATTGGGAATGAGTACCCTTCATCAGTCAACTCTAATATGTGGCAAGACAATTAATCTATACAACCTGATTTTTTTTTTAAAGGTTTACTTGTAAATAATTGCAAGGATACAGAGAAATTAAAAATCATGAAAGAGAGACTGTATGGAAAACAGAATACAAGGAAAATATAAAAAGATGTGGGAAAAAAAATGAAGTGAGCGTACCTTGCAAAGAACGGACCACGCATCATCATCTGATAACACCCCCATTTTGTGAATGTATGCAGCTCCCATTTGAGTTGCTATTTCTCCATTTCTGGTGGTGATCAACACCATGCTATCCGGGGTGGAATCATGAAGAGGAACTCTAAGACAGTCCTTCCAAACTGCATCGCCCCACAGGTCATCCAAAACAAGGAGGAACCGCTTCCCACTGAGGACTGACTTCATCTTTGAAGTAAGTGCTTCCTTGCTTGGAGCCTCATCTCACTGACCGCCAGCTTGATTTATGATATCTTTCAAAACACCAATTTCATCGACACATTTGGATACGCAGACCCATATCCTTTTCTGAAAGTGAGATTGGATCCGACCATTGTTATAAATTTTCTGAGCTAGAGTGGTTTTTCCAATCCCTCCCATCCCGACAACGGCGAATACACGATCTCCTCCATCCTTGTTTGGCCCCGTTAACAACTGGACCAAGTGCTCCGCGTCCTTATCGATCCCGAATATCTCGGACTCGATGATCCCTGAAGTCGTCTCGGGGCGCTGGAAAATCGTCGTCGTAGGAGGAAGAACCGACCCTGTGATGAGTGTTAATTGTTTTCTGCCCTTATGGATCTGTCCCATCCTATCATTGATTGCTTGAATCCTCTTCCCAATCTTATGAAGGTGGTATATGACTTTCGGCTTATCCATTTTTTGTGAGAAGAAGCTTTTGGCTTTCTCAAAAGAAGATGACAACAATGAGTGACAGGGAGGAGGACTCACAGATCCATGGACGTTGGAAGTTCTGCTCTTATCGATGCGGAGGGAGAAGTCATTAATGATGTCCTCGATATCGTAAACGATATCTTTCAGCTCATCCAGCCAGCGCCGAACAGCGCGATCTCGGAACCATTTGATCTCTGCGTCGTCGAGGACTTCTTGAATCCCTTTCAACTTCCGTTTCAGCTTCTTGAACTCGTCCTTCACGCCATACAGCATGATCAACTCATGTTCAGCCAGATCGCTCAACCTCTTCACGACCTCGTTCACAATCGCAGATGGGACGGCCATGATTCTCTCTGTTTTTTTTTTTTGGATGAATGGGTGTGTAGATTGGAAGAGAATCTCTGAGTATGGATGGGATCTTAAATTTTCTCTTCCAAATGGAAACCGATTACAGGATTAACTCCCTCAAAACTTGGAAAGTTCCTGTAAACTCTAAAAATCGTCAGAGGTCCCCACCTTTGTAGAAAATTATGTTTTTAATCCCTGATGGTACCCTGTTGTTTACTCTGACAAACCACACGTATAGTTAATTTAACTAGACATGACAATTTATTAAAATACCCATCACATATTAAATGGCCACCGAGGACCCACGAATCTTGTTCGAACTGATCTTCGATGCGCCACTGTTTGGATACATGGTAGAATGTGTGTCTTCACATATACTTAAATGATGTCTAAGCACAGGCTACCCAAAAGAGTTTATTTAGACGTTTCAACAAATACATGAACTGCTATGTTTAAAACACATGCAACCCGCGAGAGTCGTAGACAAATAACATCAAAGATATGATGTGCAATGGAAAATATCTAATACATCTGAGAACTAACAGACATCCAAAATGGGTTCTTAAAAAATCTATAGCCAAATCACATAAACCTGAGAACGGGTGGCCAACACGTTCCTCGCACAATGAACCGTAAAGGTCCACTTTGAGATTTTGAAGTATTTACAGAAAACTAGCTAGTAGAAATTTCCTGATGCAGAACAGGTGACCAACACGTTCCTCCAGCGATGAACTCGAAAAGATCCACTTTGATATTTCAAATATTTACAGAAAAACCGGCTAGTAAAAATAAAAGGCGCTCTTAACTCATAATCGCCTGAAATTTTTACTGGAGTTAGATTTCGAGGAGATCTTCAAAAGTTATTGGTATGCCACAATGCGCGCATATTTTTCTATATTTTCAATTTTTAGGCCACTAAAATTGCATTTTTGCTATTTTTATTAAATTTTTAGATTTTGAATATCGTTATCATAACAACTCGGATTTGATTTCTATCAATTCCGAGGATCTCTTAGGATCTCCTAGATTTAGTTACAACAAACTTCAGTTTTTATTATTTTTAGTAATTTTCTATTTGTATAAAACGAAGACTTATAATCTAGGGTTTTCAACTTCTGATTATTATATTTTTGAATTTTATTTCTTTTTTAAGAATTGTGGGCTTGTTGAATGTTCTCGACGCTTGTTGGATCTTTGTTCTAGTTTTTTGTTGCGTTAAAACCTAACTTAACTAACTATCCTCCCTCCACATCTGTCGTCGTGGTCACAGTGGCATGGGGGGCACAACGGCTTGGGGAGGAGGACACGGTGAACTCTGTCATTGCGGAGGCGGTGTGACGAGATCATAGGGAGGGATAGAACAGAGAAAAAAGAGAGAATATAAGAGAAAGAGAGTGGTGAGGTTAGATGTTCATGAATTTTGTAAATAAGTAGTCATGGGTTTAGGAAACACAAAATTTAAATGTTTTGGGTTCAAAAGTTGGTGAAAAGGTTGGTGGGGGCTATCCGTTTCCTTTTTTTTATTCACATACCCTGTCTATTGGAGGAGATGTGGATATTTTCGTAATTTTGGTGTATCAAGAGTATTTGGATCATCAAAATGACCTATTTTAATTTTTTAACTTTGTCAGAGAGATATATGAACGTAACTTTCAAAGATTTTGGTAGTAAGACAGAATATAATTGGAATATGCTTTCTATTATGACAGATTGTTAATTGAAGGATTAAAATAATTAACTATAATAAAATTTAAGTATTTATAATGATTTTCAAAGTTTACAGGACCTAAATCAATTTTTTCAAGTTTCAAATGAGTTATATCTATTTTTCTTTAAAATAAAGTCTTTAAACTAGTCCAACAACAAGAATGTGAAAGCGGTGAGATAGTCGCACGTGGGGCCCACCTAAAGCCAACTGTTTGTGTGGCTCTCGCTTTCCTTGGGTGCTTCCGGGGTGGGCTCATCCTGATTACCATTTTCCACATAAAGTCAACCGTTCGTTTGGTTCTCGCTATCCTTGAAAAAGAAAATTAAGAACTCTGTTTGTGTGGAGGATTTTTTAGTAGATAGTCGCACGTGGGTGGGGCCTACCTAAAGCAACTGTTTGTGTGGCTCTCGCTTTCCTTGGGTGCTTCCAGGGTGGGCTCATCCTGATTACCATTTTCCACCTAAAGCCAACCGTTCGTTTGGTTCTCGCTGTCCTTGAATGCTTCGGGAGTGGGCCCATCATCATATATATTATATTTTGTATGGAGTTCTGTACTTTTATCATAGTGTATGGGGTAAAAAAAAAATTTCATTTTTTCAAAGA
This sequence comes from Acorus gramineus, assembly GCA_030737835.1. Lineage (NCBI taxonomy): Eukaryota > Viridiplantae > Streptophyta > Magnoliopsida > Acorales > Acoraceae > Acorus > Acorus gramineus. Next base: position 1,615,101 of record CM060851.1, on the reverse strand, counting down.
AAAAAAATCACTATTGTATTTTATTATATACTTTATTTCATATAACTGCATGTACTTTAATGGAGGACTGTGATTTAAAAATTTATTAGAATTTTCAAAAATAAAAATAGATTTCAAAATCATTCAACCATCCATATTTGTTAGGATTTCTAAAAATAAAATAGATTTCGAAATCATTCACCATTCAAATTTGTTATGGTTTTCAAAATAAATAAATAAATTTTGAAATCATTCAACCAACCAAATTTGTTAGGGTTTCCAAAAATAAAAATAGACTTCTAAATCATTCACCATCCAAATTTGTTAGGGTTTCCAAAAAAAAAAAAAAAAATTTCAAAATTATTCAACCATTCAAATTTGTTAGGGTTTCCAAAAATAAAAATAGATTTTGAATCATTAAAAAAACCTCATTTGATTTTCATGTAAAACTGACTTTAAAAAAAAACAAATATTATTGAAATTAAAAAAAAGAAATATAATGCATATAAAGTTCAGATACATCTGGAATGCAAATGAGAATATTAAGGAAAAACATAAACTGCATAAATGCACAAAAAAATTCAAAAAATATAATACATATAATGTTTAGATGCATTTACAAAATAAATTTGACTTTCAAGTAAAAGTATCATAATTGTTTAAAGAATGTACAAAATTTTGAACTGTAACTAACTAAAAAGAAATACTGTTTAGATATACATTAAATCGGACTTCAAATCTCATTATGGAATTAGAGTATTCATAATAGAAAATTCAATACGGAATTAGAGTATTCATAACAGAAAATTCAATATGGAATTAGAGTATTCATAAATTCACTAAGATCAGATAAAATCCAGTTATATTTTAAAATTTAATTGACTTTTAAAATATATAATGTATATCAAATTCAGATACATTTAATAATGTAACTGACTTTTACTATATAATGCATGTAAAGATCAATTACATTTCAAATTATAATTGACTTTCAAAATATAATGCATATAAGGTTCAAATTATTTTAAAATGTAACCTGCTTTCAAATGTTATAACACACATTTAGTTATGAATATGAATTTCAATCAAAACCGAAATGTTTAAACGAATGTTGATGATTTATTCCAGATCATCTAAAAAGAAAGAACATGTTAATAAAAAAAAAATTTAATATCAAACAACATATTCGATGAAATATAAAAATATAAATCAGGTAATTAGAATTCAATTGCATAACTAAACAATAACAAAAAATATCAAATCTGAAGTGAGAAACATCGAAAAAGATAGCCAAAACATCCATTTTCGTTTTGTGATTCTCTTTTGTTGCTAGCCACCAGTGGACTTGATTGTGTTTAGGTGGGAGTCTGGGACTTGAAAACTGTCATATATTTACTTTCTAAACCAAATCCATCCACCTCTGTAACGTTTTGAGTTCGTTTACCTCACCTATCGAAAGTTTTAAAATTAATCGCTTGATTTTGTGCGTGATGTTGTGTTTGCGCACTTTGATAAAAATTTAATTGTAGATATATATAAAAAAGGGAATTAAAACTCCAATCACTAGTTATCTAAATATGAAAAATTGTAACCGTCTCCTTCATCTCTTTAATTATGGAGAGTAGATACTAAAAAAGTTAAAAAGATTATAACAGGTATTAACTCTATGCTATCTCATGGGGTCTAAAAATTATTATTGTATAATTTTATTTAACCTTTTATTTACTTTGTTTTAATTTTTTTATTTTCCTATGTTTTAGAAAAGAAAAGTAACGTAACAGAAGTTATTTGGCTTAACAAACTAATTTTTATATGCGACATTAGAATCCAAACTACATCGGAGTTGATATACAAGACGTGAGAGTTGATATATTCGTGAAACACAATTTTTATAAAAAATGAATATATATACGTGAAGTCTTTAAACTAGTCCAACAACAAGAATGTGAAAGCGGTGAGATAGTCGCACGTGGGGCCCACCTAAAGCCAACTGTTTGTGTGGCTCTCGCTTTCCTTGGGTGCTTCCGGGGTGGGCTCATCCTGATTACCATTTTCCACATAAAGCCAACCGTTCGTTTGGTTCTCGCTGTCCTTGAAAAGGAAAAATAAGAACTCTATTTGTGTGGAGGATTTTTAGTAGATCACTTAGTTTTTTCACTTCATATGAATCTTTGCGAATGTGGCCTTTTTATAGGCACAGAGATTCGACCGTTAGAGGTGTAACGTTAACAATAATTACACACGTCGTTTATGGTAAGCGTTTCGATTACCATATTTATTTCCAACGTTTAAAATTCAAACGTTGTCAGCCGTTACGAAAAACAAAAACGTTTATCCCATTAAATTTTTAATCTTTATTTAGAAAATAATTAATTCATTTTTTTAAGGAAATGTATTATTTGTCATCGATTTTTTTTTTTTTTTTTTGAGAAACATCCATGTAACCCACTGTAATCTTCCTAATATTCATATAACATTTTATAATCTTAATATATCCGTATAACTCCTTGTAAACACACTATAAATATAAATAATCCTTCACGGTTAAATATTTTTTAACAGAATTGGAATATTTCAGATATATTAAGTTATCTAAACCATGGTTAACAAATATGTATTCTTGTAATCCTAAAAAAACGGTCAATGCTTAAAAAAAACCCTCATATTTCTAATTTTACATTCTTTTAGTGTTTTTTTTTGAAGTATTAACTGCTTTCAGAGGGTTAAAAGATTACATATTTATTAATCATGGTTTAGATAACGCAATATGTCTGAAATATTTCAATTCTGTTAAAAAATATTTAACCGCGGGGGGTTATTTGCATTTATGATGTGTTTACAGGGAGTTATATGGATATATTGAGATTGCAAGAGGTTATATGAATATCAGAAAGATTACATGGGGTTATATGGATTTTTCTCTTTTTTTCTTTTTTGTTGAGAAAGGTAATAATTTGCTACATGATTGACGTTGATATCGTTCTTCATCGGATTAAGGGATGGGTAGTGAGGAGTGTTCCTCTAAAACGGATAAACAAATGGGATTATCTTAGAGAGTGTTTGGTGATTGAAAGGGAACAGATCGGATTACCTTTTTACTTAACCTTCCTTTTTATTTTCTTTTATTGATAATGTTTTGCAGCATTAAAATCTAAACTACATGTTAAATTTAAAATACAAAAATAAGTACATATAAAAAGGTCCATCTGGTGCTCCTGTCACATATGTCATATTTATATATAGTTGATCTAGTTTGTTATAAAATTAAAACATAGATGTTCATCTATGTAGATGAAAGGTAGAATTTTTTTTCTTCGGTATAATAAAGAGATTATGGATAGTTCGAAACAATTTACATAGTTTTTTTTCTTCTGTATAATAAAGAGATTATGACCCGGCCCACACGCGTATAACAAACTAAGGCTCTGTTTGGCTCGAAAGTGTGGAGACTACGAGTCCGCCGACTCACCTTGCATTTCCAAAAGCACGTTTTCAGGGCATTGGCAAACTAACGAAAAATTACACATGCCCCGCTTGATCGAACGTCCAATGCCACCGCCTGTTTTTTTTATTTGGGTAGCCTTTTGCGTCCAATCTTGTTTGTCAACCTGACCACATATGAAACGCATCCCCAGATGGAGCCCAACTCATTTTTTATTTTTAGTGATGTCTCATACGCTATAATAATGTAGTATATATTGCATCATCATAGTATATGGGTCTTATTATATTATATGACTCAATTTTTTTTTTTTTTTTCGTTATGAAAAAAAATACACTAATGTATCTCAGTATATATTTCATTTCATATAACAGTATGCACTTCAAAAAATGAGTGTATGATTTTTTTTATAAAAAAAAAAATAGGATAGACTACAATTGGAAATGTAAAGAGGGCTGTGTACACACACACACACACACACACACACATATATATATATATATATATATATATATTTTATAACTTTATCATGTATGCAATAACGTCCTCTGCGCATGTGCACATAGATGAACTAGTAAACTACTAGTTTAAACATTAAAATCATGAGATTTTTATACTTTATAGGTGTTTAATTTGGGGTTTTTTTAATTTCCATGTTGGATTCCAGGGTGCTCTGTATTTGGAAATTTTGAAATAGATCATATTTGTCCTTATTGCATTAATGAAAATGTGATATGTTCAATATTTGATTCTCAATCAATAATTATTCCTACATAAAAATTTAAAAAAAAGAGGATTTTGTTAAGAGTGTTCTCCTTATTTATTACTCACTTTTCATAACCCACCAAATTTAATTATAATGCGTATCAACAAAATAAAATATTTTTTAAAATGTCAACAATACCCCCAAATAATTTTACCACATTTTTTTCTTCCTCCATCCGTACCCAAATTTTTCCTCCCACATCCAATTTTTTTTCTCCATTGTCTCTCTTCGCTAGGGCCAACTCTTCTATTAGACAACTTAAGAAATTGCTTAAGGCTCCCAGATGCATGAAGACCCCTAAATTTTTTTTATTTATAAATAGGTCTAGATGTTGACCAATAATAGCTTAACACATTGCAAAAAAAATATTTATTTTTTAAAATAATTAATAGTCACTTTGATATAGTTAAAAAGTAACCAATAAAAAATTGACAATATTTTATGATACCTAAATAATAACAAAAAAAAATCTATATGGTCAATAAGATTTAAAAGCTTTTTTTAATACAAAAAAATGGGAATATTAAATGGCAAGACCTCAAAAAGTGTCATTATTGTTTTTCACACTCTCTTCTTTTATTCTTTTCAATCTATTTCTTTTTTATTTAAAAAAAAAAACATTCCTCTCACTCTATTTTTTCTTTATATAAAAAAAAATTATGTGGACGTCCTGTTTGTTGTAGAAAAAATAATTATGTGGACGTCCTGTTTCTTTTATTTGAATCAAATAAAAACTTGCATATAAAAACTTAATTAGTAATTTTACATCCGAAAAAACTAGAACGATTTTAAAGTAAAAAATTAATAATTTAAAATTAAAATAAATGTTATTTAATAGCATTAGGCCTCATAAAATATCGAGCCAGCCCTGCTCCTCGCCCACAAAAGTCTCATCCAAAGATGTAAATATATACATATCCTTTCATTTTATTCTTATCCCATGTCTTATATGGTTGTGACACTAGTTTTAGTGTTGCCTAGCTATGTATAGATATTTTATTGTATGGTATATAAGGTATTGTATTTTCATTCTTTGTTTGATTTAATCTTTTGTTTTAAATATTTTATATGCACCTCCATTCTTTAGGTTTTTTTTATCATTTGATTTATTTTAATATATAATGATTAAATGGTTTTAATTATTTACTATTTTTCTCGATATATGTAAATTGGAGAATAGATTGAAGAGTATAGTTTTCCACATATTCAAAGAACACGTAAAATTGAAACATTGATCACATGAGACTAGTAATACCACGTCATTACTTGTAAAGCAGGAAAAAAATTTTCTATATAAGAAAATAACACTCACAAATATTAATAGAAAAATAAAATTTTATGAATACTAAAAAAATAAAAAATAAATAAATAAACTATTAAAAAGGGAACAATTACCACTCACAGTGAAAAATATCATTTCTGGATGAGACTTTTGAAAAAAAAAATTGGATATGAAAGGAAAAAAAAAGTGATGAAGTTTTTAGGGGTATTATTGATATTTTAAAAATCTTTAATTTTACTAATCCATATCATAATTTAATTTCTTGGGTTACCTAAAAAATTAATAATAAATATGGATTAATGAGTGTTCTAAGCGTACTCGTTAACAAAACCCAAAAAAAAACAAAAACAAACCCAATAAAAATAGTAATCAACATCCATTACTGAAGATAAATTCATTCTAATTGATAAATTGCAACAAACATAAAATAGAATTTTAACTGACTGACATCACTGCTATCACATGTAAACTATTGACATCACTGCTATTCACATTCATTATTAATATTGTTATTATTTGTTCTGAGAATGCATTCGAGGATTTAGAGGCCCACCAAAGCAAACAAAAAGTGTTGCAATTTCAAATGAGGTTCAAAAGAGAGGCTTCTTTTTCACAGGTGATGTAAATTAAACTTTGGAATGTGTCATGGCAATCAAACAATCGAACATCAAATATTTTTTCTAAAATTCTAAAACTATGAATGTTCCATCTTTTTATTTTCAAGGACACATGACTAGTCATCGATTTGCTCTTACACTCAGGGTATGTTTGGTTGCACGATTACGAAATTGATTTTGTAAGAATCTAAGTTTTAAAACAGATTTTTTAAGAAGCTCACACCTTTAGCTTTTGAAAATTATAGATTTTTGATACTATTTGTCTATATTTGTCTATAGAAAAATGTTACAATAAAACTGTTCAGTTATTTAATTGTAAAAGCAACTTTCTGCAAACGCAAAAGCTGCACAATCGTGCAACCAAACACTGTCTCAATCCTATAAATCTATATGACCCAATTTGTAGGATTAATATCTTTAGTCACCTACACATAATTTTTTATATATTTTTTTTATAAACGAGTTCACACAGTTTATATTAGAATATATATTTTATCTTTTGTAAAATATTTCTCATTCAATACGATATAATATTTTTTAAATAAAAATCAAAATGGTTGAGGATGGCATTTGGGGCTAGAAACGAGACTTATTTGTTAAACTTTTTCCTTTTTTTTTTCATAAACCTTAACGTAATAATATCGATGCTACATACAGTCCTCTTTGCAACCGCTACACAATTTAATCTCATATACCTCGTTCGTTGTTTGCAATCACATTAACGAGGTATATATGTCGGTAGAAATTTCTTACTTTTTTAAATAAATAAATTTATATAATTTATTGGAGTATGTATTTTATCTTCCATGAAATCATGTAGCTCACCTTAGCTTATTAGATAAGGTGTGGACAACCAATGAGAATGGAAATGGGCCATTGTCTTCATTCATGTGTGGACAGGGCATTGACATGAACAATGCTGTATCTGGGCCTTATAACATATATACCCATTTAGCTTCACAAACTATGTAAATAATGTGAACAAGTTCATACATGTAAGAGAGAAAATAAAGATTGAATTAAACGTGGACGATTGTAGCCATAAAATGATATATAAAAAAAAAATCTTTGTACCTTTAGAAATGAGAGTGCTCCTAAGCGAGATTCTCTAGACTAAATTGATAGAGTGCTAATACACTCAGTTCTGAGTGTAGTTCTGTCTGAATTCTGAAGGAGCGTGGTCTCCTAATTGATTATATTCCATTAGTGAGATATATATAGTGTTGGTGTGTATATATACATCACTGATGCAATATATGTTCGATTATAATTTTTTTATTAGAAAAATAAGCATAACCATTGTTTTATCTAGGTATACACTTTAGTTTTCATATATAGTAGTATATATTTCATTTTGTGAATATATATTTTAACAAAATTAAAATGATATATTGAGGACTACGGATAGAGTCCCATGCATTTCCAAATATTTGAGTTGAAACTTTTGCATTTCCCCACGTTAAATTGAACATATATAACATGCACATCCATTTTAAGAAATCCTTTAATGCGATATATGTCCCTTAGTATATACATTTAACAATCATACTTCATAGTCAAGGTTTTATTTTAAAAAAATCAAAATGTGTATTGTTTGCAATATAGACTGAGCATGACATGTCCAAAACAAAACAAAATCTAGTACCAGTTGAAGTTATTTTTAACCCCATCCACCAACAGGGGTAGTCACATTTAGTATCACTAGAAAATTAAAGGAAAAACATGGGACCTCCTAATGTTTGCAAATAGGAGCACTTCTAGGCTTTCATTGGAGACACAATGAGAGAGGTGGTTTTGATATTTATGAAAGGATCTGGATGTACTTGGACATGAATGGCAACCATGTTCAGTGTTTTTGAAGGGGTACATCACAAAATCAATCTATAAGATCATCTACAGAAATAATAGAATATTATGTGATCTGCAATATTGTACATCATAGTAGATATGTTCAATCGAAAATAGTTGAGCAATTATTGGTTTTTTTTTATCATTATAATTATTTAGTAATAAATTTTGAGAATTTTAGGGGTATGTATTTAGGAAAACTTAATTGGGGAAAAAAATAAAGTGAAAAAACAGAGCTAAAGCCTTCAATAAAAACCAAAAGACTTAAGTTGATGGAGTTATAAGCTTTACTGAAAAATTAAATAAGAATGAACTAAAATACGATGTCACTCGCCTTAATAAAGATGTCATATTTGTAGGCCTTCATACCATAAAAAATTAGTGAGATTCGATAAGCTCTAATAAAAGTGAGAATATCGCAAGATCTATATTTCTCAAAAAAAAAAAAAAAATATAGATCATTCTATCTAGCCAGGTAGAACATATTCAAGTAACCAATGACTTCACCTAGCTCAAAAGATACTGATCAAAATTAAGATCTATAAAGGAACCTATAGTGTTAATGGAGTTTCCATTTTATTATAATTTTTAAAAGAATAGCAGACATGGTTTCGGATATCAGGGAACAAGAATCCAAAATGGCATCCACACTCAAAACACCTAAAAAGCTTCACTTAAACAATACTTCTAACCCCAAAAAGGATTTCATGTTAGCTACTGCTGTTGGCAACTCAACCATAGCTTTTGTGATACAAAAGCCACAAAACCAACATGGAGTCACACATGCAAAGAGAAAAAGGAAGGAATCAGTGTTAGTAATAGTAATAGAAATACAGAATAGTAATTCTCAGTAAACATCTTTTCCACCTTTTAAAGTTTCTACGAGACCAATTGTGTAAGTTCCTTTTTCATTTTTTATTAGATCTGACTTCCTACAAACTTTTTAAAATAGAAATAACTCCTATGTAATTATATTATTATTTTTTATGCAAAACTCCTATGTAATTATAAAATTGATGTTATGTATATGAAGTTTCAGCAAATTCTTATACACCACTATTGTCATTTTAAAAAAAAAAAAAAAAATTTCGTAACATTTAAGAGCACAGATGGTGAAGGGATAAATTCATAATTTGACATGTTCTATTTGGAATTTTTAAAAGGAACTTTTTAGATTTTTAGATGTTATGTAATAAATATATTGTTTAAATGCATGACATTTATGTAAAGCAGTTTTAGAAAGTCTAATTCAGCAAATATCGGTGACCTAGTGGTAAATGAACATTATTGCCCTTAAGGTCCTCAATTAGATATTTGTTTTGGCATGTAAAAAAAAAAAAGATAATGTTATGGGCAGTCACTTTTATAGTTTTAATCTTAGTCTATACACCTTTTGGTTTTTTTAAAATGTATATCTTATTTAATAAGATATATATATATTTTTTAAATGAAATATATACTCAAATAAATTGCATGAATCAATTAATAAAAAAAAAATTTAACGAGATATATACCTTGTTAATATGAGTGTGTGACGTTAATGAAGCATATGAGACTGGAATCGAGATTGAAAAAAAACTTACGTGACCAAAAACTCAAAAAAAGATTTACACAATTCCGTGAGTTGGATTTATGTAGTGGGCTTTAACCCAGCACCTGTTTTGAATCTTTATTGGCCCAATCACTGTATCTTTTTATACCAAAAAAAAATAATAATAATAATAATAATAATAATATAGAAGTCCAAAAAAAAAAAAAAAAAAAAAAGTAGTACATGAACAAGGCCATGCATCCCACATGTGTGTCACAGTACTTGTTAGGGTATCATAAAAAGCTTACAAAATCTGAGGTCAAATCTTGTAGCCCTAGTGTTCCCTGCCACCTCACAAGTCAATTCCTAGCTTCTTCTTTTTTATTTCTTTGTTTTTTTTCTTTTGGTCCTTGATGGCATAGGACCTTGCATTGGAAATGTTTTGCCTGGTTGGCCACTAGCATGTCATCCTCAGAGATGAAGACACACAACTTGATAATGAGCCAATGCCATGTTCCAGTGACAGTTAATTTGGTGAGATATTCACCTTTTTAATGAAGCCAAGTTGGCTAAATCTTTTGGGCCCCATTTGTATTTAGGGAAAGATTCTAATGTTCCACCTTATTGGGCATATGTCAACATATTCTCCCACCCACAATGGTTTGCCCTCAATTGATCTCCTGTTCATGCTTTGTTTTCTTTTGTTGTGATAAGGATTGAAGTATGCCTTGAATACTAAAAAAAGCCTTAACCCCTAGTTTAGGGGGTGTGGAATATGAAAAAATAAAATTTAGGAACACAAAAGATAAATGGAGTTTTGAGATGCGAGCTTTCCTTAAAGTGTTATTTATCCTAGCCCGACAGATTGAGTTTGTTAGAGGGTTGAGACAAAACACTTTTAAAAAATAACAAAACTATGAAAATCTACAGATTTTTTAATTCACTCTCCAAAACTATTTTGAACTGATGATAAAATATGTTCAAGGAACATACTTATATTGGGACTCAGGAGATGTCTTCACATCCTTTCCTAAATTCAGTTATTGGTGAAGGGATGTTTGTTAGTTGAATTTTGAAGAGTTGCAGTCTTTGGAGAAAGAGACGACTCTTGGCCAACAATTCCATCAATAAAAAAGGAAATCCACTAAAAAATTACATCTGATTATTTTTTACTAAGTGCACCTAATAATGCACCTTATGCGTACACGCTGCACACGCTTATGTGCATAAGCGTATGGACCACTTTTCCTTTTGTCTTTTCTAGACACCACTCTATGAGTGAGCCATTATATAAAATGAAAATTGTTTTTCTCACTTCCAATATGGGATTATTCCCAAACACCCTAACATATTACAATCTATTCAATAAAAATAAAAAAATAGTAAAAGCAGAAGTGAAGCCAAAGATTTACTTTAACGGACACAATCTTTTTGTAAAATGATTAATTTTTAATAAATAATAATCAATCAGAGTAAAAAAAATTATCTCATTAAATACATAACAAAACCAAAGACATGATATTAAAAGGTGCACAAAATACACAAAAGCAAGAAGTTAATTACATGAACTTGAATTCACCTAATGCAGGATCACATCGATCACATGTTGACAAAAACTGAATGGATCCAATAATTAATCATCCCATCTTTTACAATTACTCCAAAAAAAAGATAATCCATGATCTTTGTTTATTCCTTTTGAGGTAAAAAAAAAAAAAGAACTTTTATATGACAAATACAAAAGTAAAAAATTATTTGAACTAACAAAAGATATCAATAAAATAGAAAATAATATATTTCTCATTTATCCCTTTATATAACTTTTTTATGTATGAAATCACACGGAGAAAGATAACATATTAGATACACTATTGAATATTACCAATAATTATCACTGATTATTAAAATTTTTAATTAATTAAATCATCATATTATTAACTAAAGTACAATAATCCAAAGTTTAAAAAAAGATCCAACGGAGGCAACTACCCCACTTGTTCTAATGTGGCTCCACACCACTGAGAATAGGAGCCCAATGAGTTTAAAATAAAATATTTATTTACTTTGCACAAAAATCTAATTTCTATATCTGGATAAGATTACATAAGTCATATCATAAGTCATATTTTTAGAAGGGTTAGAATAGTCTCTCCATACATCATGTGCCCAAAAACACTAATGATAAGGTTTAAATTTGTTATTGATGTGATTAAAATTGCAAGGGCAATCATGTCATTCCATATGCATATGGTATATCAGAGTTATGAGTCTGCAGGGCATTAGTGAGGTCCACTGAATTTGTATCCAAAATAGTAATTTTAAGAAAATTATGCTATATTTGTACAAAATTGGTATTAGGTGATGTCACTTAATTTGTTAAGTTGATCAGATTGAATATGAAAGAAAACAAAAAAAATCAAGTGACCCAAAATTGAATCCATGTAACAACCATGTACTGGATTATATAATAAAATGAGTATAATTTGTTCCTATTTTTAATTAGATTAGATAAAATATCTATAAGACAGAGGACTATGAACATTTCCCATGAGCAAAGGTACAATATGGTTGATATATGGAAATATTATACTCTGCCAATTAATCCAAACTGATTTATACAAAAATTTATTCATAAATGAATTCATAGATCCAAAGAGTGCTATCCTATCCAGCTATCACATTCTATAAGATAAAATATAAAATAAAAATCCAAGGTTAATGATGTGACCATAGTTGTCATCAACATGTTTCATTTTGAAAAATGAAACAGAACTCTTGATAAATCCACATCATCATCTATTTTGGAAGAATAACAAATAAATATTTTTATGTAACGTTACTATAAAGGAATAATTAATGAAAACTCTCATTTTCTTGATTAATGCTAATATCGAATCTAAACTTAGGTAAATCCATTTACAAAATAAATTATTATTTTTAACCTATATTAGAGTCATGAAATTGCTTTCCATAAACCTCTAGTTCAAATATTTTTGGACTTACCAAGTGTACATAATTTGCAGATGACTTTGTGCATTCAATATTTTGAATTTCATCGTCAATAAAAAAAATTTACAGAGATTTCATAAGAAAGTGCCAATTTTTTTTTTTTTTTTTGCTGATATATACTTTTTGATAAATATTTTTTATTTTAAAAATCCACCAAAAAGAGAAGAAAAAAACAATGAAACACAGCTACCTAATCTAAGGAAGTCACCATATATGTTCAAAGACAAGTCTCAACTACAGTGGATGAACCACTTAAAAAACTTTAGTATCTTTGACCATCACAAGTCAAATACAAATAACAAATGAATAATACGTAGTGGTCAATATTTCATGAACTGGCCCCCTGACAACCATGTGAACATATATATGTGCAGATTTGAATAAAACACACGTTTTTTTTAAAAAAAAAAAATTCTGAGTCCAACAAAAAAATACACATTTTTTTGCAGGGTGGTCTGCATATCTTGACTTAGGATTCAGTAGGGAGACCATGTACAAATCTAAGTGCAGCTCATACTACACGTTTTTTTTTATCCCCCAAATCAGTTAGGTTTCTTTTGGTGCTAAGATTAGGTCAGATGCCCAACTGCATGAACATCTAGATTAATTAAAATTCTATGGTAATTATTAAACTGTATTGAATTTATTAATATATATAACACAATCAACAGTAGTAGGCTTAGATTGATGCACCTAAATTGAATTTCTCAACTGATGAGGAATAATCAAAACTGAATTATTGGTTTGCACATCTCCAATAATTAGAACATATGCATGAAAAATTTAAGGACAATGTATAACAAGGGATTGAGCTTGAATTGACACGCATGAGCCTTCATGTGATGTGTGGGGAGGGAATAAAAGTGTATAAGCTGGCCAAATAAAAATACAAAATTGAAAATGGTCCCCCAAAACAATGCCAAAAAACAATCTATGTAGGATCCAGAGGATCTCATCCACAGAGACGTATCGATGCGCACGGATTTGGAAGGAACACCAGCTCTTGATTTTAACTGTCCAACTTGGATTTTTTTTTTTTTTTTTGAGGAATCCATTCATGAAGGAGACACAGTTGGTGGTGGTTGAAGCAGATCTTCATTGAAATGGTTGCATTGGTGGAAGAAATAGTTTCCACTTGTGCATTGTTGGCTAATGATTTTGAGTGGTTTGGTTTGATGGATTTGTAGCCTTTGAAGTGGAAAATAATTTTAAGACACTGTGTTTGTACAAAATCTATTCTCCCAGAGGAAAAAAAATAAAAATGCATGATTCAATTGAAAGAGAGAGACAAAAAAAATTGATTTGAATAGGTTTTAAGTTAATCTGGTTTTAGAAGACCAAACTATATATTTCTTAATTAGAAAATTTGTAGAGAGAGACATTTTTATAGAAAGTTACTGAATTCGACTTTTACTCTTGCTCTTGTTAAAATAATTTAACCAAGAAAATAAAAAAAATTAAAATTAATTTTCATGTGGTCACCATTTATTATTTTTAAATCTTTGAAATTTTTTAAGTTTTTTTATAGATCCCTAAAAGGATAAAAAATTATCTTTAGGTCCTTCAGCCGGATGTTTTTCAAAAACATAAAAAATGTCCCTCGCACAATTATTTTAGCACATTGTTAACACTCTTCAGTATATTGTTAAGTATCTCCAGTACACCGTTAGCACTCCTCAGTACATTGATAACATTCACATAAAATGTCTTCCGCCCAATTATTGCAATACACTGTAAACAATCCCCAATACATTGGTAAGTATCTTCAGTACACTGTTAATACTCCTCAGTACATTATTAACATTTGCATAATTAGACGAGAGCATTTTTTATATTTTTGAACAACATATGGCTAGAGGGACCTAAAGATAATTTTTAACACTTTAGGGACCTAAAAAAACTTAAAAGTTTTTAGGGACATAAAAATAATAGATGAATGATCACAAGGACCTCTAATTAATTTTCCCTACAAACAAAAAAAAAAGTAAATCTAGTCAATATAAAAAATTGAAAAAAAATATATCGATGCTTACATGAATTTTCTGCATTTTTTTCAAGAAGCACTTTTTTAAAGTCAAATGATTCATGATTCATTGATTGATTTCAGTAAAAATAAACAAGTTTAATAGAATTGTAATTTATAACACCAATGACAGGCAAATAGGATAATTTAATATTTGAGAGAGGTTGAGATTGAGAAAAAATCAATTTGTTTTACGAGGATTTATTTTCATTTTTTTAGCTTATTAACATGCCTAATAGTAGTAGCTAGGCTCCTAATTGTATTTAGGCATAAGATTTATAAATGTAATGGTGCATTCTTAGATAGAAATTATAGAATAATTGATATTATCAGATACATAGTCACATGTATGAAAATTTTATGGGGGATTTCTATCATCTATATTGTTAGAATGTTTTTTTTTTTAGATAATTATTGTTAGATAATTTAGAACCTGTAAATTAGACAGATAAATGAAGAAATATAATTAATTTATAGTGAATGGTCCAAATGTTGTGGAAATTATGAACAACACTTTGATCATGCATTTCACAGTTGAAGCATATTGAGACTCAGTCATTTTTACCAACCAAAACACAAATCACGCATATTTTTATTTTTTTTTAAATAATAAATATCATCTAATGAGATATGTATTTTAATAAAAAATGTATATCGCTCCATTTCGAATTGAATGAATCTATATTTAGTAAGTGTAAGTGTATTAAAAAAAATTAACGAATTATATATATCATCTAACGAAATATATGTTTCACTGAATTTCTAACGAGGTATATAAGACTATATTTAAGACCGTAAAAAAAAAGAATGTAGCAATAACCTTCACAGTTTCATACACTTAATGAATGAGGTTGAGTCAATAGTTTCACCAATGTGTGTTACTTGACCACTACCTAGTACCTACCATTTAGAACTGATTTATGAAACTTGGAAATGAAAAATGTTATTTATATTTAAAATTATAAACCTTAGCAATCCATGTTGAATAAGTAAATTTTTATTTGTTTGTCTTTTTTATTATTCTCATTGGAAAACGTAAAAATAATCTTTTTATTGTTTGGTTCACCATAGATAAAGTAAGGATAAGTGGTAGATTAGAGATGAATAAGAGTTTATAATTTTTTAAATGACAACTATACTTTGCATAAATTATTTGTGTTTGAGAATAAGTATGAGAGATGTGTGTGTGATATGATAGATGTGACAGTTTTTTGAACATGTGCAAAGAGTTTTAGGTGAGATTAAGCATGTCAATCGGACGGATACGGATCGGAGAGGCTCATATCCGACTCAGTATCCAAACTAGATATCCAAAAAATATATGTATCTGATATCCGACGGATATTGCAAATAAGTATCTGTATCTGATCTAAAAATCTAGATTCAGATACAAATAATTATCTGAAATATCTAAAAATTTAAAATGAATATTGAATGATTAAAATAGTCAAAGATCTGATATCCAAAAATAAAAATCATATATCTAGTATTTGAAATATGTAAAAAAATAATAATAATTACACAGTATAAAACATAAAACTATAAGTATATACATAAAACATTACATGCTTTAGAGTAAAAATAAAAATAAAAAACTCATACTAATTCTAAAAATATAAATATATAATTAAATAAATAATAATATAATAATATTTTTGGATACAGATATTTTTCGGTTTGGATACAGGCATATTTGTATCCGATCCGAAAATTTTTAGATACGGATATTTTTTTGGATACGGTTACAGATTTTTCAGATATCGGATATTTTCTTGATTTTCATATACGGATTCGGATCAGATACGGAACGGATATTTTTTTGGATAATTGACAGGCTCAAGTGAGATAAAATTTTTAAAATAATACCGAAGGGTATTTTTATTCATTAGATAAGCCCTGATATGTAATTCTATCATTTTCTAATAATAGTTATCATGCCTTATCCTAACTTATCCAAACATAGCTATCAATGTTTATTCTTGCAAAACAAACAACTTTTTGAAGCTATTCACCTGTATATTCTTCTCTATTCTTAACTTATGCTCAGATTTTTAAAGATATATTTTTGAAAATTCAATCAATGGATTCATGTAAAAAAAGACACAACTACAACTTTTTAAAAGTTGAAAGAAAGACTGAAACAAATTCCAAACATTACAATAATCAGTCATCTTTCAAGAGAAATTTTATATAAAATTCCCATGAATTGATTTCTCTTTCATTCCTTTTCCTCAAGATTCTTGTTGTCTCTGCCTTCTAGCTTAGGTTCCAATTCTATTAAAGATTCCACCAAAAAAAAAATTATGTTCAAGATAATTTTCCCACATCAAATTTTTCAAAATTCTGGACATGTGCCTCCACCACATCTTCCTCAAACAAGAAACTATCATCAAGATTGTTTAATTTCATCAATGAAAAGAACAGAGTAGATTAACACACACAAAACAAAAATTTGCATGTAAACATTACATGCTTTATTTTCTATATAAGAAGATACATCCTTCATCACATAAAATATAAACTTTAAAAAGAAATTAGATCAGAGTATATATGTAAAGATTGCACTGGAAATTGTCCCCGACAATATTATTAAAAAAAAAGACACAAATCTAAAGTCAGTGGTTTGCATGTCAAACTTGAACTCTTAAATATTCAGTCAAGACTGCAAATCTTTTTGAGATTGATCTTTGATAATGCAGTATTGATTCAGTCTTTATTTCGTTTGTCTCAACCTAAGCATTATCAGTTGTTCTATATGAATTAAAACCAATTCTCATCATAAGTCACCCTTCAATCTCCATCCAAGTATCTCACCATGTGAAGATCTTTGATAATGAAGATCTTCCATCTTTACTAAGATTGCTCTTTGGATAATGAAGATCTTCCAAACAATGACTTACTCGATCACCATGTGAAAAATAATTAACTTTGTTGTGGTCACGTGATTGACTTTGTTTTTTCTTTTATTTTTGTTAGTCATGAATACGTGATTGACTTTGTTTTTTCTTTTATTTTTGTTAGTCATGAATGCTTGTCTCGAGTTTGAATTCTCATGAGCTACCTAAAACATAAGATTTATGGGTGATTATGTCCATTTAGAGTGTGTTACACAAATTGTTTTTTTAAAAAAAGTGAAATAATTTGAGTGAAAGTGAAAATGATGAAAAATAAAATATATTTCATTTAATCAACTTTCATGGTATTTATATATGTGTTAAAATAATAATAATATAATTTTTCATTACCTTCTTTCAAATTCTTATTTAAAAGAAATGTTTTTCACATTTCCTAAAAAAAAAAAAAATAGGGGAGGAAAAATGATGGTCTAAAGAAAATTTTTCACTTTTTATCACTTTCACTCACTTGCCACACAAACACACCTAATTTCAGGGTTTTCCAACTAATTAATGTTGGAGTGCCTCGCCATCAAACCCACTAGTAAAGTAATGAAAAAATATATATATATATAAAGTTAGGGGTCCGGTGCAATTCAGTTTGTTTGATTCGATTTTTTTCAAATCCAAATTAAACAAAATGTTAATCACATATAATCCAAAAATTGAATTGAAAATCTAAAATCAAATCGATATTGTTCGGTTAACTCGAACTAAACCGAACCAAATTGTATCATTTCAATATATGTGTGTGTGTGTAAAATATATATCATGCATGATTAATCAAACGATTAGAACAAAGTCATGTGACTAGGAGTTACGTCGCTCTAAAATCTTATCGACGACTTCGAGTGGTGCGAATGACCAACAAAATTGAGCAGAGTATCTGATGGAATGGACTTCAATCTAGAAGAAAATTGAACACTTCCAAATCCAGTGATTCCCATGAACATAATATATTATGTGGGGACAGATTTGATGAGCAGAACAAATTTTAGACACTGTGGAGATGGAGCCCAGTTCAGACAATTTGCTGCTCTAATACAGCAATATGTTTCACATTAATTTCTTCAAATGGATGTCAACATTTCATGTCCTCGATCTCTGTTACTTTTGTTCCAAACTGTCATCATCCTTTGAATGAAACAATAATAAATGAAATCAATAAAGGGTCATCAAATCGCTTCATGACAGGTTGGTTGAGTTACCACTCTTCCTCGAAGGCTCCTTGTCAAAATTTAACCAAAATAGAATATCACACATAAAATATCTTTCTATTTAAAAAATAAAAGGCTCTATGCAAACAAGAGATGAGGGAGATGACTTTGTTTTGAAAAATGTTACGTTCAATCTTTTTTACAGTAATTTTAATTTATAAATTGTATATGATTGATTATTTTAAATATATATATTTGACTAATAAATTACAATCTTTTATTGAAAAAAAAAACTAAATTGAATGAATATATTTTTACTTTTGTACATAGTGGAGCATATTTTCTATTGATGATATATCATCTGAAAAGGTGATTGTAAAAAAATTGAATGTATCAGTGCCCTTTCTTTTCACTAGGTAAGTAGATGTGCACCAAACCCTCGTAGTCTAATAACTTTTCAAAATTTGGCACCTAATGCAGGGCGGCTGGATATGTTATTAGGCCTAAAGCAATTAAATAATATTTATTTTAATTTTAAACTATTAATTTTTTACTTAAATATCATTCTTCTAGTTTTTTGGGATGTAAAATTATTAGTTAAGTTTTTATATTCAAATTTTTATTAGATTCAAATAAAAGAAAATCTTGCTCCTTAATGTCCACACCATAAATTTTTTTTTTTTTGTACAGCAAACAGGAAGTCCATATATGTTTTTTTATATAAAGAAAAAATAGAGGAAGAAGAAGGATTTTTTTTAATAAATAAGAAAGATTGGAAAGAAGAAAAGAAGATAGCATGAAAAAGACACTTTTTTAGGCATTGCTGTTTTATATCCAATTTTTTGGGATTCAAAAAAGCTTTTAAATCCTAAATTTTTTTTTTTTTTTGCTATTTTTTAGATATCATAAAATATTATCAAATTTTTATTGGTTATTTTTTTACCATATCAAAATGACTATTAATTTAAAAAAAAATATTTTTTAAAATGTGTTAAGTTATCATTAGTCAATATCTGGATCTACTTATAAATAAAAATAATTTAGGGGTCTTTGTGCATCTGGGGGCCTTAGGCATTTGCCTAAGTTATCTAATAAAAGAGCCGGCCTAACCTAATGGATGTAGAAAAAGAAGCAAAGGAGTTCACATGCATGGTTAGAATTCATATAATTTTCATGTATTCTAATTCATTAGGTCATTTCTCTTTGTTGTGTAGTTGTATCATATCATTAAGTTAAAGGGCTAAAAAATAAAACCTTAAACCAAATATGATCACTTGGCTGCATTAAGGTATCAAAACATGGCTTATGTGGAAAATTATTTTTTATATATTAATCAGATTAAGACACTCATTGTTATAGAATTGTATGAGGATTACCAGAATCATTGATATAACATCATTACTTTTGTTGTATTAGGCCCATTGGCATTAAGATACACAGTTGTCAACAAAGTTTTTTTTTTTGAAAAAGGTAAAAATAGCTACCACGATTTCATTTCTGATTTTGAAATACAATTCTGATAGGATAAGAAAACATAGAGAAAGAAAGGAAAAATACAAAGCGGAGGTCCTAATGGCCGAATCCCGGTTAAAAGAGGAATCTAACCTGGATCATAGGCCGTCATCACCATCCTGCTACTCCATGATCGTCATACGCCCGTTTCGAAAATTCACCTCCCTCGGTTCGGCCATGAAACGCCCCCAGTCTCTGACGCAGCAGCAGAAGTGCTCCCACATGTTCTCCCAGTGTACTCGAGTACCACGAAACAGAGTGACGTTCCTGGTAAGCCTTTCTTTCTGGTTGTCAACAAAGTTGAATAATTAAAAAATCAGCATATTCATAAAATGAGTGTAACTGAGTTGATAATGTTTTTCTATGACGAAATTAGTTGATTATGTTGAAATCATCAAGGGTAAAAAAAAAAAAAAATCAAACATTATGTTGTGTTACATATATAGTCATGAACCCGTAATAAAAGGTATTTGATTATTCTAATATTTAAATTAACTAAAATACAACAAATTCTTATGTTATGTTACGTAGTCATGAACCTAATAAAAGGTATTTGATGATTCTAGTATTTAAATTAAATAATATGCAACAATTCATCAGCAATATCCACTCTAACATTTATACATCTAATTTAAAATAAAAAATAACTATATTTTAAAAATGAAAAGAAAAAAAAAGAGTAAAAGGTGTTGGCACCAAGGATGCATGTGGACATGGGGAACCAACAAAAGAACTTTGAACATGTAAAACAAAAACAAATGAGTTTTATTTTTTATGGGGAGCCCCTGGTTTTGGAGTAAGTTATTTTATATTTTTATTTTTGTGTTAATTATTATTTTTATTTTTATTTTTTGACTCAGGATTCTAAAAAGCTGGTCTGCCCAAATTCCAGAAAAAGCTTTCTTCTACTTGCAACAAAAGTCCACAAAGATTCGATTCCGAGGATGTTGTTCTGTCAGTGAAAAAATAAAATAAAATAAAATTTTCTTTGGAATCCGAGCCATGAAAAACAGAGAGAATCAGATCTTCATGATCTAACAATATCCAACATAAAGGAATATCTTTATCTCTTGAGAGGCTTATCCAATTACATTTGTTGTTGGCCTATCACAAAGACTTTTGTAGATGCATGTAGTTAAATGTGTGTGGTGGTAGATATGTATGCATGTATGTATATTCCTTGTTGTTGGATGGGAAGAAAAATAAAAAAATATGGCACATGATAACTGGAGGGTTGGAGGATATATCTTAGGTTGTTGTGTACAAGTAACATGAAGAAGTTTGGTAGTTGAGGTTTGGTGAGTGTTTTTTTTTTTTTCACGCAAGTCACTTGTACAATATACATGTTTTATCCAGTAAAACATGTCAAATATATATAATTTACTATAATATATATTTTATTATTATAAAATTATGTATTTCATTATTTGAAATATACACTTTCTTTTTGCATCGCGTTTCTGTTTTTGTTTTTTCTATTTACTTTCGATCTTTATTTTATACAGATATAGTCCATTTTAAAATTATTTGAAATAGAAAATTTTCAAAGTTTAAGAAAAAAAAAAAGAAAAGGAAATATACACTTTTAAAACATCAAACTCATGGGGATTGTATACTAGCTTACACATGAGACTATCTTTAACATATAATAAGCCTTCAAGTATAATTATTATGTAAAGATATAATCTAGAGAAAAATTCGATCATGTAATATGAACCAATAAAGTGCATATACTCTTCTCATTTCGCAGATGGAGCTAGCTTGTGGGCATGCAATAATTTGGGCATGCATTGAAATGGCCAATAATTGATAGTAATCTAAATCCACTTTATGGAGGTAAATATTAATGTTTACCAAAATTATATAAAATACCATGCCATGCAATCATAGAAGCAGCCACATATTCACTTATTTTAATAGAGCTCTTTTTTAGCTGTTTCTCCATGTGCACTCTAAATTAAAATATATAAATATATATCATATATTTATTTAAAGTGCATATAATTTAGGACAAAAAATAAGCTAAAATTTTGGGACTGGTGTAATATTATTCCTTTTTAGTATCAATACTTTATAAATAAAAATTGAAACTAAAATTCCCATCTTATCTTTGGTATTTATTTATGAGTGATTCTAAAATGACATTTATAAATTAAGATTTATAGTGACTAGATCAAACCAACTAGTTATTTAACCTGTCATGATCTAATTATACGTATATTTATCACCGTTACCTTTGATATTTTTTTGTTGAATTATGATCTGTTTCACGTGAATTCTAATGTGCAACGGTGCTATATTCATAAATGCATTAGAAACTTAATTAATCTATTATTCAGATATCATAAAATATATATTTTTCTCTCACTTGTCACCTGTTTTTTCTAATGTTTTGGGTATTGTTATGTGTATTCTTACATGCATTCCCACATGATACATGTAATTTTTTATATTATTTTTGTATAATTGATAAAACAATTCATTAGAATATATGTTTTTTTTATATTATAAAGGTATATATATTTCATTGCATACAACATATGTTTCCAAAAAAAAAAAAAATTAAAAACATGCAAACTTATCCATTTTTAAACGAAAAAAAATTAAAAAAAAACAAAAAAAATCAATTGCCCACCAAAGCAATTCAAAATGTACAGTCGAAATCTGAAAGTACAAATAATTTTGATTTTCCTACTTGTCTAATTATAACTACTTATATTCTTGCAGCATATAAAGCTGCGTCACCAAAAATCTGAAATAATCTTAGGTATCATGAAACCACTATAGATAGAGATACGTCACCCACTTTGAAAAAAAATACACACCCATTTTTTTTAAAAAAAAAACAATATATAATAAACAAACACTTCTTTATTTAAAGAAAAATCTCCAATTCACATGCAACACACCAATTTCAAAAGAAGTACTATAAACAAATATTTAAATATTCAACATCCAAATAAACAAATACTACACTTTTCTTTGTCCACGACTTAAATCAAGTACATACATTGGTCATGGTTTCTTAAACCTACAAACTAAATCTAATGAAGATGAAGAAATGATTTTTTTTTAAACATGGAGTGGTCCTTCTTAATTAATTATCCGATGATAATCTTATCCTAATTAAAACTTCTAATGTCGGTCCCCACAAGATCAAAAATAATTGCTTCTTAATCAAACACTTAATTATCGTTATAACAAAACATTTCATCAAACATCTCCAGGGCATACACCCAATTTTTTAACCTAATATATTTCAAAATTAAAAAAATGCTTTTACATGCAATGCAACCCTTAAATGTCCTTTTTGAGATCTGCTCTCTATAGGCATGCATGTGATTTATTATTTTTTACATAAATAATGATGAATACATTCAATGAATGTATTCAATTAACCTAACAATTAGAGTGTGTTTTTTATGATAAAATGTGAAATGCATTTTTAAGTGATAAAAGAATTGATTAGTTATTTGAGAAATGGAGGAAAAATACTCATTAGTTCATGAATTAGTGTAGAAATTTATCAAATATGGTGACGCCTAGCTTTTTTTAATCAGTTGCTCGAATTTTTGAACACTAGAAAATTCAAACATATCGAGACTGTAAAAAAAATTATTCTGCTTAAAATTATGTCTAATATCATTCAAAGCAAGACTAACTAGAAATACAAGCAAAAATAAAAGTGAACATTTTATTGTCATTAATTACAGAGACAAGTCAGCCGCCAAGGGTTGAGCACTTGAGCATGGCTGATGGCCAGGTAGTTTTTTGACTACCTGTATTGCATGTCCTTCTCCATTCAAATCTTGCACTGATTTTGGTATTAATTCACATTAATACAACGTTTACTTAAGCTATCGACAAAAAAAAAATACAAACACAAGGTCGTTTTCAAATCTAAAGAAGAAAAACAACAAATTTTTTAAGGGATTTTTAGTTTTAAGTCTCTACAAACCATCATATTTAGTGATCGATCCCTCCCTTTTTCGTATTTAGCTTTTAGTCTCCAGATTTAAATGATAGTTCTTTTTTAGTCCCTTAGAAGGACCTATCCATAAATTATTTAATTTATTTTTTAGTCCCTGTGAGGGACATATCCATGAATTATCCTTTAAATCGGGAGACTAAAACCTAAATATGAAGAAAGGAGGGATCGATCAATAAATATGATGGTTTGTGAGGATTTAAAACTAAAAATCCCATTTTTTAAATAATGGTCCCTACATAGAAAAAAAAAATTCTTCCTTAATCCACAACTAATCTGTTTTGACCAATTCAACGCAAACATGATCTGTACACTCCCTATTAATCACATGATTTAGGTTTTTTTTTTTTTTTTTGACAGGTCAGTCAGATTAGCTGACCCAACATTTCCCCATCATCCCCACAAAAATACTATTGGTTGGGCTTTTTGCAATAAAACCCAGGTATCTGGAAAATGATAACACTAAGAACCCACGTGAAACTCCCACAAGAAATTTTTCACGTGTCCCCACAGAGATCCGCCGTATCCCGACCACTGGCCCCCACATGTCTTCGTTCAACACGTGTCAACACGCATCCCACACGAGTCAACACGTGTGTTTTTTCTACGCGTGTTAATGTTACGTGCATCATGAGAACCATAATAAATATTTTATACATTTTTTTATATTATGGAACCAAATTATAATTACACCCGATTCGAAAATTGAATCGAAACGAAATTAATTCCATTCATATTGTTCGATTAATCCGAATTAAATTGAATTGAACTATTAAATATAAGTATTTATAGGATTTTTTTTTATGTATATCATTCAAAAACATGCTATTTAATTTTATACCACTATAAATAATTTAGTTATTTTCATACTATTAAAATATGTAGAACTTATACATATTTATCATCCTATTTAATTTCAATATAATTTTTTATTAAACCATTAAAGTTTTTAGAGAAATGACAAAATTATCTTTATTTTTTTTTTTGCATATTTAACCTTATCAAATACAATATTTATAAAAATAAAAATATTAATTTTAACATGAAAATGATAAATTTCATCTACATTAATCCAAAAACATAAAATTAATCATACAAGTATTTATTTGCAAAGACATAATAATTATTAATACTTACATTAATAAAAATAAAATAAAATTATCTTGAGAACAATTAATCATACATATTACAAAATGAAAAATTTTGAAAAAAAAAATCTTGATTGAAAAAAAATGAAAGAAGGGCAAGGTTGAATAGCTCACCATTGATTTGGAAAGAACATAAAATTAATTAAGTTATTATGTTTAATTATTTACATTATGATAAATATTTATATTAAGGTTATTTTTATCATTTTTACTTCTTGGTTAAAAAACTAAGTATAGTTAAGGTTCATTTTAATTAAAAATGATAAAAGAATGACATATTTTTATATTAAAATTTTTTTAATGGTATAAAAATAAATACGATATATGTGGTGGAATAAAAATAAATACCATATTTTTTATGGTATACATGCAAAAAACCCATATTTATAAACCCAATTATCTTTTTTCTTCTTATGAATTTGGGTTGATTAGAGTTTTTTTGAGAGTTGGTTTACAATTTTATATAAATATCTAAAACGATAGGATTGATAATATAATGAAATAACAAAAATATGGTTTTTAATGTAAAAAGAATGGTTTAAATGAATATTTTTTTATGAATAATCATATGTTAAAATTTAATTCGATTCAGTTCGGTTAGTTCTGTTGTTTTGAAATAAAAACAAACCCAAAACCCAAACAAAATTAGATTAATTTCTTAGTTTTCAATCTATACTCAAACCAAACAAAAAAAAACTATTAACATAAATCTGAAAAAAATTAGTTTGGATTCAATAGTACATATATTTTCTCTACATAAGAAAATAATTCAATAGTACATATATTTTCTCTACGTAAGAAAATTTTCATTATAGTAAAGACTGCTCAAAATTTTTAGTAGTTACAAAATCACTATCGTCACTCAAAATCACTCTGACCAAATTCTCTTCGTATAATAGAAAGAAAAAAAAAAGTTTCAAAATAACTGCAAACAAATCAATGAAAAAAAAAACATTTTTAAGTGATTCTTAATATAAAGTTACATGATGAAATTAAAAAAATAATAATAACACACAAAAGAAGTCAGAAATGCCTATCATTTTGTAACTATCTTTATGTTAAGTTATAAAATGTCTATTATTCTCTACCAAAAAAAAAGTCTTTAAAAAGAGAGTATTGTTACACAATTTTTTTTTTCACGTCAAAAACTCATATCAATGAAATATATATTTTGATATAATTTTTTTATAATTTTATAAATGTATTCATGTAATTGATTAAAATACATGTTTTATTTTTTATAAAATATATCTTATTAAATAATATATACTACTATTTTTTAAAAATTCAAAACATACGTAAACACATATAACATTATCTTTAAAAAAAAAAAAAAATTTTGGACACATGCAAAGCAACACTACCGATATATATAAAAATATAAAAAGAAGGTTAAAAAGCAATAACCCACGTTTAAAAAAAAAAGTGTCTCCAAAACACCACCGTATTCTCAAAATAAACCTACATATATAAAATAAATAAAAACCAGCTAGAGAGACATAATTATATATACAGGTAGTAGAGAAGGAAGAAGACCCAACACAAACTAAAATAATAAAATAAAGCAGTCAGAGAATCTGTGCATGCCGCATGGGAGATCTTTTGAAGTGCAATATCACCTTGCGTTTTGGCCATCACTGCCAACCAAGATCTCTCTCAATCTCTATCTATAAATACCCAACAAACCCAACCTCCACAAAAACACAACCAAAACACCAAACATGGCCTTCACAAACCTCTTATTATCAGTCTTTGCAATCTATCACTTGCTCTCCACAGTGGGTCTCCCTCTCCACAACCACCAACTCAGCCTCGACTCCTCCGACATCCTCTCCGTCTCCTCCGACTTCGGCGCCATGACCCACTCCCCTCCCCTCGCCGTCCTCCGCCCCTCCTCCGCCCTCTCCGTCGCCTCTCTCATCCTCTCCTCCTTCACCTCCCCAATCCCCTTCACCGTCTCCGCCCGCGGCCACGGCCACTCCATCAACGGCCAAGCCCAGACCTCCGACGGCGTCGTCGTCGCAATGATGACGTCATCAACGAGTCCGGTGGACGTGTCGCCGGGGAAGCTTTACGTGGATGTTTGGGGTGGTCGGTTGTGGATCGAAGTGTTGGAGGAGACTTTGAAGTTTGGGTTGGCTCCGAAGTCGTGGACTGATTATCTGTACCTCACTGTGGGTGGGACTTTGTCTAATGCTGGGATTAGTGGACAGGCTTTTAATTATGGGCCACAGATTAGTAATGTTCATGAGCTTGATGTTGTCACAGGTGGGTGGGGGAAAAAAAAGAAAAATTTGATTTTGATTGGTGGGTTGGTTTTTTATTTGGGTTTTGAATGATGGGTTGATTTTTTTTTTTTTTAGGGAAAGGTGAGATCTTGACATGTTCAGAGGAGGAGAATTCAGAGTTGTTTCATGGAGTTCTTGGTGGGTTGGGTCAGTTTGGGATCATCACAAGAGCAAGGATTGCATTGGAACCTGCACCACAGAGGGTATGCATATATTTATTTGTTTGAATTAATGTTTTTTATAAAAAAAAAATTGTCATATAAAGCTGTTTTTGAAATTAAATTCAACTTAAATTAAAAAAAAAACTATTTTAAAATTGTTTGGATGTGAGATTAAAAAAAAGTGATTCTTATAATAAAGAAAGCATTTTGGATTTTTTCTGTTTTTCAAACGCATAATCAGACAAAAAAATATATATAATAATAGGTATTTTATATTTGGTCGCTTTTGGTTTTCTATATCACAAACATGATGACTTCCTTACCATAAAAAAAGAAAAAGAAGAAGAAAATTTGTGTTGGCATTATTGACCACACACACACAACCCCCTTTGACATATAAAAGTTGTGAATAATTTTGGAGACCATGTGAGACTCTTTCAACCCATGTGTTGTTGTGTGTCCAAATATATGCCTCACTTTCCTATACCCTTTTAAGAAAAACATTTCCTCATGTGGGTGTTGTTTGTTTGTTTGTTTCAGGTGAGATGGATAAGGGTCCTCTACTCAAACTTCACAGACTTCACTAGAGATCAAGAGAAACTGATCTCACTTCAAGGAGCCCCTTCAAGCGACAAATTCGACTACGTCGAAGGCTTCGTCATCGTCGACGAAGGCCTCATCAACAACTGGAGGTCCTCCTTCTTCTCCCCCAGCAACCCTGTCAAGTTGCACTCCCTCGGCACGAACAATGGCGGCGTCCTCTACTGCGTCGAGATGACCAAGAACTACGATAAATCTACGGCCCACGTCGTCGATCAGGTATTTACATTGTGAATTCACATACATTATGTATTCGTAGTTCAGTATTTCTTCATTCATCACACATGGTCTTCATTCATTTAATAAAATCAGAATTAGAATGTGTTTCCTTCATTAGTACCAATGCTAATAAACTGTCCTTACAT
The DNA here is from genome assembly GCA_030737835.1 of Acorus gramineus. Lineage (NCBI taxonomy): Eukaryota > Viridiplantae > Streptophyta > Magnoliopsida > Acorales > Acoraceae > Acorus > Acorus gramineus. The sequence continues at coordinate 1,586,491 of CM060851.1, read as the reverse complement.
GACAACATTGTTAGTACTTAGTACTAATTATAATGCTATGGGTGGTGGTTGTATATAGGAGGTGGAGGAATTGTTGAAGAAGCTGAATTACATCCCGGCGACGGAATTCACGACGGATTTGCCTTACATCGACTTCCTCGACCGGGTTCACAAGGCGGAGTTGAACATGAGGGCGAAGAACCTGTGGGACGTGCCGCACCCGTGGCTCAACCTGTTCGTTCCAGGCTCGAGGATCGCCGAATTCGATCGTGGCGTTTTTCGGGGGATCCTTGGACACAATACCAGTGGGCCTATCCTCATCTACCCAATGAACAAGAACAAGTAAGCCTATTCTCTCTATGTCTAAGAATTTAAGCTTTACTTTTTGTTGGCTAATGTTGTCTTTGTCACCAAATATTGCATGGTGACAAACAGAGGTACAAACAGAGACTATTCAGTTAGTCTTATATTTCGTTCAAGCACTTGTCTCTGACAGATGAGATCTGATGAAATCTACGCTGAACAGAAAGAAGAGAGTGCATGGGAGTTTTGTAATCCAATATTTTGTCTTTTAAGAAAAAAATTAATATTTCACCATCACGTGAAGCCTTTCAATTTAGGTAGGTGTAACATATACATCCTTAAACATGCATAAATCTTATGTAAGTGTTTCAATAAATTTTCAGGTGGGATGAGAGGACTTCAGTCGTGACACCCAAAGAGGAGGTCTTCTACTTGGTGGCCTTCCTCCGGTCGGCGTTGGACTCTGGCGATGAAACGCAGACGCTGGACCACCTATCGAGGCAGAACGACGAGATCCTCCGCTTCTGTGATGAGGCTGGGATCGAAGTCAAACAGTACCTCCCACACTACAAGACTCAAGAGGAATGGAAGGTTCACTTTGGAAACAAATGGGAGAGGTTTCTTAAGAGGAAGAGAGAGTTTGATCCAAAGGGTATACTTAGCCCAGGCCAAAAAATCTTCCAGCTCTCAAACACTGGTCACTTGTGACACATTATAAAAAAAAATAGTTAAATATAAAATAAACACATTATATATTATAACTCCATTTTAAATGTAGACATGACTTGATGTTTATACTATATTATATTAAAGAGAGATATTTTTTATATTTAAAAGGATGACTGACCCCACTATGGGAGAATCTGAGGCTCTTGTGATCCCAACTGAGCCGACAAGAGAACAGAATGCAACATGGACTCTAGCTTCTTTGTTGCTTGGCATTTCAGTTCCCACAAGTGAGAGGAAGTTGTTGTGTGGGTTTGGCTTTACAGGCCTAGCTGAATATCTATTATTTTTATTTTTGATCTCGTAGATCTACTGTAGACTGGGTCTTCTCTGTGAATGTATATCATGTTATGTTATCTTCAATAAATCATCTTTGTTTTGTTTTGATGTTCTTTTGTTTGCATGTGCAGTGATTCTTTATTTTATTTTTTACTGCTCCCCCTCTCTTGAAAGGGAGAGGTTGATTACTTCATCTGGGCTTAAATTAATCACACCGAAAACAAAAGCATCCTTTCATGGCACATGACTTTTGTGCAAAATTAGAATAAAAATTTAGTAACAAAAAATTTGTCCTAAAAATTCCAACACACTCGAAAGTAGGACGACATCAAAAGTAGGAAGACATGTTCTATTGTCATTGATTAAAAATGTGTCTGATAAAAAATATAGTCAAGTTTTGGATTAAATTATCAAAACCCTACAAACAATTGTAGTTATTCACCAACACCCTACTTGACCCATGCTTTTTTTTTTTTTGGCAAAGTAGGGGAATTTTAATATCCACAAACTAAACTCTTTTTTCTATATTTAGAAACTTAATGAGATATCACTTTCTAATATTCTTTGGTATAATATGTATACTTTCTAATTCTAATTTTATGTATGATAATATATATAAAGGATTGGAGATGAGCGATTGATATACCTATTCTACCTGAACTCTGAAGGGATCATACTGATTGCATTACATGTTTGTTAAAGGAATGGATCACATTTTTCATTTAATGAAATACTAGTCATGTGTACACGCAGTTGCGCGTGTTGATTATTATAGTTTGAATATATTTTCATTCATTAGTATCAATTTTTTGTAATTTTTTTATATTGAAAACCATGAACATCTAAATATCTAATAATAGATAAATTAAAATTTAAAAGACCAATATATAGAGGTTTTGCATAAAAAAAAGCATCTGTGAGATACAATTTAATTCTGGCAGGGTTATGTATCATGAATAAAACTTAAAGTCTAAAATAAAGTGGGTCATACTCAAAAAAGAAAGAGCCACTAAAAAAAACAGATTAAACCATCTCTTAATATGGATATATCCCATTTCATCAAGAGGTCTTATGTTTAAATTTTGCCCCTCTTGAAAGAAGAAAAATGGATTATGAAAAAGTAAGACAAAAATTAAAACATTTTTAAATTTTTTCTAATTAACAGTAAAGATTTATATTGGTGGAAGTAAACTTTATCTTTAAAATCCTAATCAATAATAAAATATACAGTAAATATTCATTTTCATTAAACATAAAAAAAAAATCAGGGGCTTGATATTAGAACACGCATGTAATAAACAACAAAAGCAAAAAAAAAAAAAAAATACCACCACGTGCTGTATGAGATGAGAATTGAAATTACTAACATGTCCTCTCATGGTAAAATTACAAAAATGCCATGGTAGAGGATTTTTGTCCATATTGTATCAAATTATAAGATAAGAGTATAGATATATCTTGTTGAAAAATAACACTTTAACTGATGTTGTATCCAATTCTGCTTGTAATAGCATCTATAAACATGGCTTTATCCAGGATGGTGTTTTGAGCTTGAAAACATTGAAGAGCAGTATGAGTTCACTAGCACAATGTATACAATGTATGAAAATTTAAAAATTGTTATATTTTTTTTCTAGAAAAAATATATGTTAGTTTATCTAAATACATATTTTATTTTTTGTAACAGTAAGTACTTCATAGGTGAGTGCTTATTTAAAAAAAAAAGTGGTGAGGGCTGCTAATGAGGCTGCATCTAGGACTAGACAACATTATCTTTAATATTTTTAAAAAGTATATGTTTAGGTAATAAAATATATATATTCTTTTATATAAAAAATTGTACATACTAATATATGAACGAATGCATTTTTTAAGGGTTTTTTAGTTTTCAGTCCCTGTAAACATACCTATTTAAGAATCAATCCCTTACTTCTTCATATTTTGATTTTAGTCCCCAGATTTAAAGGATATGTTCTTTTTTAGTCCTTCTCAAAAATTAAAAAAAAACCAAATAATTTAGGGATAGGTCCCTCCCAGGGACTAAAAAGGAACATATCCTTTAAATCTGAAGACTAAAATCAAAATATGAAGAAGTGAGGGATTGATCACAAAATCCTATGGTTTATAGGGACTTAAAAATAAAAAACCCTTTTTTTTTTTTTTACAGTGGATTATATACTGTGATGCGGAATACATTGCACTAGGTGATTGAAGACGTGGTGACTACAGACCGAGCTGTTCACTAGGTGGGTTTATTAATAGCTTGAATTTGATGACTTAGTATAACAAAGGGAGTATTAAATTACAGTCACATTTATCATTAAAAATCACCTTACCTCAAAATACCTTCCATAATAATAAGAATAAGAGGGCAGGAAGGGGAGATTTTACTGTTAAAAATCAAGATAATTTTTACTCAAATCTCACTCCAATAACTATTAGGCCTAGTTTGGTTGGTGTTATTATTTTGGATGGATTCATTCTGCCCAAAAATATTTTACATAAATCTAATCTAAAACCTATTAAACCATTCATTCTCCAATGGATGTCGACCCTGATTTACTTTCCGAGATGTTTAGTTCCTGCACTGAAATTTATTTGAAAAATGAGATAGATAAAGTTGTCGTGATTCTATTTCTGAATTCGTAATACAACTTTGAACGATGTGAGAGAAATAGAAAAAGTAAAGTAAAGAAACAAAAAAAAAAGAAAAAATTGAATCACGAATGTGCCTACAACCTCCTACTTAGAAGTAGGCCTGTCAACGGGTCGGGTCTGGACCCGGACCCAACCTGACCCGGATTCGATTACACGTGTAATATACCCGACCCGATTTGGACCCGACCCGAGTTGGACCCGACCCGGCGGACCCGAACAAACAAACGGGTCGGGTCCTGGTCCACCCTGCCCTGACCCGTTGGACCCGTTAGACCCGACTGTTTTTTTTAATATATACTCATATATTATAAGACACCATTAGTATTAGTTGATACATAATTTTATTTCTTACTTAACTTATTTTTGTATCTACAAGTTCATAAATCATAATTATAACAAGCCTATAAATCGGTTTGTTTTGGACAATTAACTTATTAGCTTTTGAATTTGTATGATTAATTAGTTTGTTGCATGATTTATGTTTATTATTTAGGTTAATATGTTAGTGTTTATTGTTTTGAATGTTGTTTAGGTTAATATTGTTTTGAATGTTGTTTAGGTTAGTTATGTTTATTATTTAGGTTAATATGTTTTTTATGTTAGTGATTATTGTTTTGGATATTGTTTAATAATTCATTTACTTCTTTTGAATTGTATAAAATTATATTCAAACATAGTCTCATTAACAATAATGTTTTATTACAAAAAGTTTCAAATAGAATGATAAGGCAAACAAATACATGAGCTCTTCTCTTTTTTCTTTTTCTTTTTTTTACCCAACCATTCAGGTCGGGTCGGACCTGGACCCGACCCGGATCCGACGGGTCCGGATCCACATTTCCCCGGACCCACCGGGTCCTGGGTTGGACCCGGACTCATCGGGTCCTGTTACGGGTCGGGTCCGGGTCCACCCCGACCCGACCCGTTGACAGGGCTGCTTAGAAGAGGTATCTACAACTGTTGCGCACACATACAAGACTCACTCCTCAATATATGTTTTACTCTGTATTATTTTTATCCCTCTCGCCCCGCGATTTCTCACATTAAAAATGATAAATGAATTTGTCTTAAATACCACAATACATTTACTTGTGACCTGGTACATATATTTTAAAATTTAACTCTTCACCTATATCACAACTGTAAAAATTGAGTACTACTAAAACAATAAAATATTAAAAAGTATAATAAATAAAATTACATAAAATAACAATCTATATAATTAAATACAAAAGGAGAGTAATTTTTTAAAATAAATTGCATTTATCTTGGTATTTATATCCCAAATTTGTTGCACTTATTTAAAATGTTTTGTTTAATTAGATATATTATGTATAATTTTTTAAATTATGCCACCCCCTGGAATGGAAGGGTATAATGATTAAGAAAATAAATAGATAAAGATTTATCAAATTAAAAATATGACAAAAAATGTAATTTTTGTAGTTTCCTGGAATTAAAGTCCGAAAAAATATCACCACTCAAACAAAGGACTCGGGGTTTAGCCGTAGTAAAATAGGTTGGATTTAGTCATATCAGTATTCAATCAAAAGTTAACACATGTACCAAATCATCTTAAAATCTCAAATATAATGGGATATATGTCATCTCTTAAATCTAGCACTAATTACATCTCATTTCATCCCAGACATGCACACATTATTTGTACTAATGAGTAAGCCTGTCAATCGGACAGGGAGTTATATATCCACCCCATTCAATTAGAAAATCACTATGTGATTAATCGTTTTTTATACACTTAAAAACATAAGGAAAACCATCTTTATTGATCATACCCCATTTTGAACCAAGCCCACCCCCGTATTGTTCGATAAACGTAGTGTCGACCGATGCTACATACGTCGACACTTCTAGTGTCGAACTGAAGGGTTACACAAACATTTTTTTTTGTTATAATATCGACACATTTTATTGTCGATATGTCTTAAATATATCGCCAAGCGGAATGTCGATACTAACAGATTATTGAAAAATAAAAAAATAAGTATCGGTCGACATATAAGATGTTGAGAAAAATGTTAATTGCCAACAATGATAGTGTCGATACCAACAGATAATTGCAAACTACTTCTTATGAATATGCTTGAACTTCATCATCTCGAAAACTCAATGACATGTCCTTAGAATAATTTTTTCGATTGAAAGCTGTAGGTCGAATACGTTCCTTGGGAGTCATACTACACTGTAAAAAAATTAAGTAAATACTCAATCATATACAAGAAATTAAGAGTTATATACACATAAAATAAAAGAGTTACGCTTTTCAAACTAACATCAATCACATATTTGAATAAAATATGTTCTTATTAGTTTATATTGCCATGTTTGAATATAGATAAAAAATAAATTATATCAAACTAATAATTAGGAAATGAATCAAAATAATTGATTAACGAGGATTTCAAATGACAAAATATAACACAAAAAAAACAAGAAGAAGATGTTAGTTTGAAAAGCATAACTCTTTTTATTTTTCAATAATCTGTTAGTATTGACACTCCGCTTGGCAATATATTTAACACATATGACAATACATGTGTTGATATTATAACAAAAAAAATGTTTGCGTAACCCTTCAATTCAACGTTAGAAGTGTCGACGTATGTAGCATTGGTCGACACTACGTTTGTCAAACAGTACAGGGGGTGGGCTTGGTTCAAAATGAGGTGTGGTCGATGAGGGTGGTTTTACATAATAGTATTTAGTCGGGATGATTTTATAGGTTCTAAAAAATTGGTTGGGTGGCTTTCCAATTGAGGTGGTTTTCCACTAAACAGAGGTTTAAATAACCGTCACCCAATCGGACGGATACGGATCGGATATGACAATATCCATATTTTAACTTTCGGATTCGAATACGGATATTAATTTTCAGATTCGGATCCCTTCGGATATGGATTGGATACGGATATTTTTTGGATAATTAACATGTTTGAATATTAACATTAATTTAGATAATCAAGTGATATTTTAGAAAGATGTCAAAATTAAAATTAAGATTTTAAGGCTTATTATCTCTTTCAGATATCATACATTGAAAATTTAATAGTATTATAATATATTATCATTGTGATTAATCATATAAGATAACAATATGAAAAATATATAATACAACTATATATATTTTTGTAATATATGTCGAATACGGATATTTTTCGGATCGAATAAACTGATTTTCATATCCGCACTTCGGATATTTTTAATTTTTCAGATACGGATTCAGATCGGATTCAGAATTTTTTTGGATAATTGATAGGCTTACCAATAAGTAGTAGAAAGTGAAAAAAATATATTTTTATATCTAATCAAACATGACACACAAAGTGCATATACACATTATTTGCGCACGAACATATTATTTGTGCTAAAGAATGAAATAAAGAGAAAATATTTGCAGATCTGCGCGCCCATTTATTTAGAACTCATAAAAATTTTATTTTATTTTTTTAAGATAAAAGGTGACTTCTTAATTAAATAAAAGGGTTCAAATGAGGAATACATAATAAAACAGAAGGAGCAGGAGAAAATCTTACATAAAGGTTGTTCCAAAAAATCAACCTAAAACAAATCTCTCACTGAACAAATCACCGAGTTTCAAGTATTCGGAACCCGAAACAGAGCCTGGTTGCGCGTTAATTAAATTGCACATGCAACAGTTGAAACGAAAGATAAGGTGAACTTGGCGCCAATCCTTCGATCACCTTTCCTCATGAAAAATTTGCAACGGTGAAAATGAAAAAAAAAATCTCTTATTCTATTTTTATTATATATTATTTATTATTATTCATAACTGCCTTTATATCTTCTCAAAGGCTTTGATGGGTTATATATAATGTAATAAATCCGCTCAAGAAGTCTCATTTTATTGAATTCATGGACCCATATTGAAAAGAGGGATTCTAAAATATGCTTCCCTGAAAATACATATTATGAGTTATTAATGTATTATAAGTTAATAGTTAAAAAAACTTCTAAGAATCCACACTAATTAGGTCTATTATAGTGAAAAAAAATATATAAAAAGAAGAAAAATTGATTCAATTATTCAACACCTTACAACTAGCAACAACCCTGTATAATTGAAAAATGTTACACACAGTTCATTTTACAGTCCAAAACGTAAACTACACATGTTTTCATTTCTTAAAAATCATAAAGCTCATCTAATTATATATGTATTTTTATAAATATAAAATAAATACTCTAATGAATTGAATGATATTATTTACAAAAAAATATGAAAATTTCTAACTAGTTATATACTTCAATACAATGAGTCAAGTAGGCTAATGAAGTATATATGACTACATTTGAGACTGTAAAAATGATTGAGCATTAACAAAGCTATAAAAAAGATTATATAATATTATCTAATTAAGTGTAAGATGTAAAATGTACTATATAATATTATCTAATTAAGTGTCAGATGTAAAAGGACTATATACTATTATCCAATTAAGTGTTGAGCCCTTTATTTCACATGTATTTTAGAATTTTAAAACTTTGAATTATGATTTTATCCTCGCAACATCTGAAAAGTGAAATCTACAAACAAAATGGTAATAAAGTAGTTTTTTTATTATTATCATTGGTTAGTTTTAACCATGATTCGATAATAAAAAAATGTCATTTTTTTAAAAAACTTTACAGGAGTCAAGTGATTTCATTTATACAGGGGATTGTTATTTCAGAAGTTCATAGGGGTAAGAGCAAACAATTTCCCATTCACAAGGGGTTAGGAGCAATTTTTCCCCATTATATATCAACAGCATGAAAGCATTTATTGAATCCAAACTGTGGAATTTGGAAGTCCAATTCTAATTCCAATAAATACAGAGTATAATCCAAACAAAGGATCTATGATTCCAAATCCAACAAAGTCCTTGTCAAACACATCCTCATTGGTTTAGCAAGTCATACATAAAAATCATCAGATCAAACACTTTTTCAATGGCTTTTCTTTCTTTTTTTTATATTATTACACATCATAGTAATTGATATATATTAATGGTTTTACATATAACAAACCTCTTATAACTATTTAGAGAGTTAATAAAATCAAAGAAAAAAAATTAAATAAAAGGAAATCCAAAAAAAGCCATTTTATATAATTTTAAAATAGTGCAAATTTTTTATTAATAAATTCTATGCATTACAAAGAACCAAAATAATATAAAAAAAAACACAAGAAAAACAACATGGTCAATGAAATATAATTGGCACATATTTTATTTTTTAACTTGGCTAGCCTCCAGAGCTTGACCACATATCTTTTTAAGTGCTTTTGGGTTTATCTATAAGTCCACAGAACTTTCAGTGACTTTATATTTTATTTTTAGTCTCCCCAAAAATTTTACACTGGCAGTATTTTTTTGCCAAGATTTATTGAATTTATGAATATATGATGATTCACTTGAAAAAGAAAAACCATACCAGTATAATCAGAAAGGGAGACCTCCAGCTCCACGTCATATGTCGAATTATCGTAGTCAGGGCTGGGTTGTATACTCCTCCCAGTGTCCACCTTTCTCCTATCAAGATCACAGCATCCAATTATAACAACCTGAATAAATAGTTGGTAACAGAAGAGTAATAATGCATATTAAAAAGATAATGAACCCTGGGGCTAGGCACCTCGTGCATGATTTTCTTTATTTTTGATGTCTATTATCTATGTTTTTCCTCTCCTATTCTCACCTCATACAGTCATTTTCTTTTTTATTTGAGAATAGAAAATGACTATATTTCACTCAAAAATAATAATGCATATTAAAATTGGTATGCTATTCACAAATATTGATGTTTTAAGGTCCCCTTATACCATAATATAGAGTATCATAATACCCATGAAAGGAAAGTTGTCTTTGGAAACTTGACAGGTCAGTCTTGTTATATAAACCACTTCTATATTTGGTACTTTTTTTAAAATAATAATATTATCCCAAAGTGAAATGTGTGACAATATAAAATTATGAGAAAAGCGATGATTCATGCACCTATATATTGAATAATAATTCATGCAAGAGTGTTTATTTTATCTAGACCGGTAAGTCAATGAAATGATACATATCTATATCATTCTCTCAGTTGGACTAGATGAAGAACTGGTCGAGATCAAAAATAGTATATTAATAACTGAGATATTGCTAATATCTTTGTTGCCAAATGGTATTCCAAATTTCCAATGTCTTGGAAACACTTTCCTTCTGCCTTGACCAGTGCATTGTCTTTGTCAAGAGTTCATATCAAATTTATCCAATTGAATTGCTGAGACTGAAAGCCATATCAGTTGTACTCTTGAACCTTTCTTTCAGTGTATTATATTCCTTTATATTCCTTTAGCCCTCGTTTGGGAGCCATCATAGTAGTATTGGTCATGTAAGTACAAATAACAATATATGCAGAATAAGAATTTTTTGTTTGATTGTCTGTTATTATTCTCATTCAAAAACATAAAGGTCATCTTTTTGTTAAATAGTTCACCTTAGATTGATTGAAGGTGATAAAGAGTCCATAATTTTTAAATGACAATTCAAATTTATAGATATCAGTGTTTGGAAATGTGTGTGAGATGCATGTGAGAGAGATGTGAAAGACATCACATGTTTTGGGTTGTGTACAAGAGTTTTAGGTGGGATAATTTTTCTAAAATGTCATGGAAAATATTTTAATCGATAGACAGCTATCCCATCCCTCCCCTCTCCCTTGGAATTATTTTCAAGACCTATGCTCACTTATCTAGGCATAGCTATTGGGTTATATTCTGACAACTAATAACATTTTTGGGCTATCGGGACTTATCAGACCTTATTCAGCATTGATGCTACACAAACAGGAAGTAGCCTTATATCATAGATGAACAGTGATGAGTTTGTGCAGAAACTGAGAGCCTTACCTCAGTCATTGAAAAGCATAGATGATGGAAGAACTTTATATGGATTTAATATCCTGTTCGGGTCCAACAACTTTTTAATTGAGGCCATCAGTTGCACCTGATAAGAAATATTAGTTTGTCAGTTAATATGTAACATAATCGACAATGCATCCACAAAGCTAAGACACATGGTTCAAATAATACATAGAGACATGCACACACAACTTATTGCAATTAATCACAATTCGGATTGCGTCTGAAGACATATGAAGTCATATTAATAAAAAAATCCATTAAGCTGGTATGTCGATCATCTAATACCAGCAAACCATATTTGGCATCCACAGTTAAAGAGACTGAAGCCTCAAGACCTCATTAAAATGATTAATTCTGAACATACACAACCATTTTCGTTTAAGGCTTTAAGCATCTCAGAATGGAGTGATATGCATTGCATAAACTCACTTGTTGTAGTAAATGTCCATATGATACCCAGTAACATGAAAAAATGAGTTACCCTTCGCATCAAGAAAAAATTAAAATTTTTCAAGAAACCTTGAGAGATTGCATGCTTGCAAGCTTTTCTGGCAAACTGATGTAGAAGTCACCATAATTTGACATATTGGGCAACAAAAGGATAGTTGGATTGGAAAATGATAAATAGTATAGTGGATGATATCAATTGAACTGCCTTACGCTTTCTGAAGACTTGCTGTAATGGATCTTATTTGCTTTCATTAATCCTAGGCCATGCTCTGCGCTGATACTTCCCTGGTGCTTAGAAGTCCATTCATATATGAAGGGTTCAATCTTTGTAAAAACCTAGACAGATATAGTAAAATATATATCATACAAATTTCCAAGACACAAATGAATCTCTTGGTCAATGTGTACATGGATCTTACAGCGTCATCATATATGGGTGTCGAAACATTGAGGTGCAAGTTACCATCTCCAAGGTGACCATAACCCACTACTTTTGCTGACTCACCTGTAATGTGATACTATATTGAAAGCAATGAAAAGGAAATCATATGCGTTTTAAATACAAACAAAGTGTGGTAATATGTGGAATAACTACCAAGCCTTGAACGCATTTCCTCAACAATATCGTAGATGTTCTTGACAGGCAAAGACAGGTCATATTTATAGACGGCTCCTGCTTTTATCAGTGCTTCAGTTATACCCTGACACCACATAAGACCATTCTGAATACAATGACCAACACCTCTTCAAAATGACACTAATTGATTGAATAAATTTTACAAACATGGGATGATAACTTTTATCATCCCTTCAGGGGAAAAAAACACCAATATGATCAAATGATTGATACAAAGAAGGAAAAGCAATTTTATTTACCCATAATCTCATCACTGGAATGATTAAGATATTCTATTCAAGAAAACGTGTCAATAGCAAAGAGTCCAAACAGTGAGGAACAAGCAGACAGATAATTAAATTTCAGTCTTTTTAGCTGAATAATAAATGTAAAGATGATGTTTCTGGGACCAGTCGAAAGTTTCGAGTAATAATTTATAATGTGGAGAGAAACAAGAAAGGAGCCAGACAGATAGATACTAAGGTTCATGCAATTATTTGCACATATCTGACAAACTTGGGAGAACTCGGGGAGGACACCATATAAATATTACGATAATGTACTCCGAGCAAAAAATAAAATAAAGTTCTACGTAAAACCTCTCGAATTCTCCAAAATGAGTTTGCTTGATTTATATCTTGAGCGACGACACCATCAGATATGATGCCATCTTCCATGGAACTTAGCAAGAATGCCTCAAGCTTTGCTCTGTGGACAAAAACCACCATGAAAAATTGGAACATGGTAGACAACATGACATGTATAATAACTACATGGAATGTAATAAAATGGGGTAAACTCAAAAGATTAGCTCCACCGGCACTAACAATATATAGGACTGTCAGAATATCGCAATTGAACAACCCAGTGAACTGCATACATTATATGAACCAAGGGAGATAGTAATAATAAACAACAGACTGTTGCATAAATCAATTGGAGAAATAGGATTAATAGATGGTCAGCCTCTCACTAAGACAAAACAGCATACTAATTTTCCAGGGACAAGTAACAATAAATAACAAGTAATGGTTGAACAGCTTATAAAGGCATATCAGATGATTGATCCAGATATAATAGTGCTACTAAAAAGGTGCTGCTAAGTCTATGCCAAAACCATGTGGATAGATTTGAATTAGCCAGTTGAATCAAATGAAGTGAGAGCCATTCATTGTAATCAATGAATCATGATAACTGTACAGATTAAAAATCAAATGATATGGAAAAAAAACACTGATTAAAAGATGATTTTTCATATTGATGGTACAAAAAGTTCTGATTCAGTTCAAACTTCATCCATAGGGGTTGATTGAAATCTAAAACACGATGAATGGTCCTGATTTTGATTTGAAGAGTGCACTTAATCAAATTACATCATGGATATTAAATGGACGATTTTGGTCAATGCAGCCTCCAACCTTCGAGTCCAGTTTTATTCCATCGTGAAATGGCTGCGTTTTATCACATAACCTCAATTTGAAGAGAATATTTGGCCAAACAAACTATTGTGTAATCTCAACATGACATTTTATAGCAATTGACAATATCTATGGCAAAAAACATTTCATGTGATGAGGCACGAAACACTATTTCTGATTAAAGATCATTTTCCTGAATAAACAATTGGAAATCGTTCTTACTTGTTATATGATTCATCGCTACCTGCCGTCTCAATAAGAACGTAGAAATTATACAGTGATGGGGGTAAGGGGTTGCGAACACCTTCCAAGTGAGTTAAGGCCTATGCAGCAAGGATAAATATTCAAATTAAAAGTAATACTAGAATTGGGCAATATCAATATGTGAATAGAAACTTAAGAAATAGACGGTGTAGAACATGTTCTTTCAAATAATAAAAAAAATGTAATAGTTTTTGGAGAAATATTCCCATCCATGTCATCCTGCTCTTCCAATCAGCATATATCTCAGTGGAAACATTTTCATTCATCTATTAGTCATTCTTATCTTATGGAGAAATTTGCAACCATAAATTGTATCTAAAAATCCCACTGCTATTACCATAAAATTTATATTCCAGTTTATGTGTAATCCAAATACATGTCAAGCCCTTGTAATCCAAAGTAATACTGTGTCCGATTGAACACCTATTTCATCTTAATATAATCTGTGTTATCCACTACAATCATATTTTTCAATTAACAGTGTGTATCTATAGCAAATAGTTGCACGCCAACAACAACTAGGAAAATTCACTGGCCTTCCATATGCTTGTCTCACCCATACGTGTCCCTAATGATGTTCGCATCCCCCACCAGCCCATATAAAAATAAAAAAACTAGAACAAGACATGCAATTAGACATAAGTCAGTGTGAACATCTGTACATCTAATGGGAGATACTCTGTGCGAAGGCTTACCATATCCATTGCGTCGCTGTCTAAAAATTCAAATGCTGATAAAATCTCACCGAGTGATCTCTTTGCTTCCACTAAGAGATTCTATAAGCATAACAAAGAGTGATAGATTAATACTGACATGCATAGTCCAAGTTTAACTCGTTAAATAAAATAGTCAACTCAAACATAACTGTGCAGACAAATGGAAGTGTGCTGGCTATCCTTCATTACAACAATTCCTATATTATATATGCAAGATCCTTAAAGTAAATTATACTTCAAGGCACATTAGAAATGTCGTCCCTCACTTGCATGAAATGGGACATAATACAAATGCTTTGAAGAAGAAATTATAATTGGGGAGGCGCTTGGGACTTCTTGTCCATGTTCGGATATGGAAGGCATGTGGAGGTGGTTCCGGGATCGTCGAAAGAAAGGTGATCAAAGTGCTCGTGCTAAGTTCCAAAGGTTGGTTCCTCATGCTACTTGTTGATCAATTTGGCTAGCGCGCAACGAGGGAGTTTTTAAGCACAAAAGAGTGTACTGGGAAAATATTTGGATCACCCTCTCTTCGATGCTTTTGGATTGGGTTAAATTCATTTTAGAGGAGCCTTCACCAATTTCTTTAATGGGTTTTGCTTGGGGGAGAGGATAATTATCATTCGGGCTTGTTTTAATCCTTGTATTTTCCTTTTCTTTTTTAAAATGTAAGGAGATCCCTCGTCTCCTATCCTTCAAGGGTTTCTTGCAATAAGATTCTCCCATATTTCATCCACAAAAAAAAAGAAATTATAATTGGGGTTAGATGAACTGGTCCAAAATGGGGATTGGGGACAATATTCAAGTTCAAGCTCCATTATGAAAGAGCTTCCAATTAAGGAAGAGGTGAAATAATCTACAAAACTGCCAGTCATTTTGTCAAACAAGTTCTGAAGGATTGTTTAAATGAAAGATATGATTATACATTGATGAATACCATATAATAAATACAGAGAATTACGCACCTGACAGCTCAAATAATCTTTACAGGCAAGAAATGCGATGTTTGTTGACGATGGCCTGGAAGGAGTGAGTATTGAAACCTTAGTCACAATCCCCAAGGATCCTTCACTTCCTACATCAATATCGAACCTATATATACATTTATCCTCCAGAACCACATTGACAATCACAAAAGAAGCAAAAGCAGTTCAGCTTTAACACATGCCTATGAATAAGTGCTTCAAGTCGTAACCAGTATTATCTTTACGTAAACTTCCCAGCATATCAAGTAGAGTGCCATCTGGTAGAGCCACTTCAAGACCTAAATAAATGGAGAAGATACGCAGAAGTGAGAACCAATATGGAATTATTCCTGCTCCCTTAAGACATTGTATATAGAAAAGAAATGGATGGGCTTCAAAGAAACCCAAAATTAGATAATTAGTACTATTGGACATTCCTTTGATACTTTGTAAGGAAAAGGCACAATAACATGATATCTAATGTAGTATTGGAAGATATATGTTAATTTTCTCAAGTAAAACAATCCAATAATTAGACCATTTATTTGGGCTAAATGCAAAGGGAAAACATTTCTCCTTTTTCCTTGCAATTTCATTCCATTCATTGTTTTATGTTCCTTATAGTGGACTAACATCGACAAGCGCAAAGAATTCAAAGTGATCAATATGACGAAGTCAGCCTAAAAGAACAACTGGAGTCTTTGTGTTTAATCAAAGGTAGAAGAAAAAAAAAAGGCAATTTAATTGCCACAAACACAGTTCAACACGACATGACAATTAAATCAGGCTAAAGCTCTTGATCTCATTGAGTCACATACATCATTGATACATTATTTATGGCATGGCACAAGTTAGACTAAAGATTTTGTTTCATGCCATTAAATTTGTTCAAGAAATTTAGATAAGGACTAAGAATTTCATGCAAAAGAGTAAACATTTCCTACTTTTTTTAATATGAAGCACACTAGTGAGCTCAACAAACATACTTGAAAAATACATATTTATCACTTTTACATTAAACTTTAAAAACCTTCACTGAGGGATTTGAGTATTTACAATAAAAATTAATCAACTCTCTTTTTTTCCTCACCTAAAATGTTTCCATGAAGTGATCCATGACGTATGAAGTGCAATCCACCAGCATTAGTTGAAACATTTCCACCAATATGACAACTTCCTTTGGCACCCAAATCAAGGGGCATCATGAATCTGAGCAAAGGGAGTTAATTTACTGCAATACTTAAGTACAGAAGATATTAAAGAAAATGAGAAATTACCATGTAGAATGTTCACACTAGAGGTTTATTTGTGTTTGACAACTTGCTCCTACAGAGCATGGATACCAACATGGGACACAGACACGACACGATACGGATACGACAACATGGCAAATCTTGAATAATTAGGACATGTCATGGTGAAGTCAGGACTTAAATAATGATTATTAAAAAAACGAGTAAGTTGATATATCTATAATGGTGTATCAATCACCAACTCCATTAAGATTTCTAACATCATTACAATATTGTGCCCATAGTTTCATGTGTGTGCACTATGTCCATCCTACGTCCATTACACGTCCGAATTTCAGAAATTTATATTTGAATCTTGGACACGTATAGGATGTGTCCAATTTATGTCCAATGTTCCACCTAATTCGATTGCCATAACTCTATCGTTATGTACTTTACATCAACACAACACTGCCAACTGCTAAATATCCAACTACCATGACTACCCCCAGAGGTGAGAAATTGAGATACAATATAGCGGTGGGTCAACAACTTACTTGCTGCCCTCAGCATGCAATATCAGTTCTCCCTTTTTCAATATATTATTTCGCTAATGCTTGATGCAACTCCTCTTAAAAGAGAAAGAGATTCCACACTTTTCATTGTCAAAATCCTCATGAACCAAGCTTTGATTAGTCATTCAGCACCCCTACCTCCAAAAGAAAGGCCCGATGTCCCACCCTAAAGGCTGTGACAAACACCATTTTTTTAAAGAAATATTCCAAAAGCAAAACAACAACAATTTTTTGCCTCCAAGGCTCCAACCCTAGCTCTTAACCCACGCCTGTTCAAGAATGCATAGGAATCTTTTCCACGTTTCAATTTCACTCTGACCCAAGGCACTAATAGGACTTCCTAAAGAAGCCTCACCCAATCCTGGGAAGGGATTTATTATGTAAATTAAACAAATCAAAGGTTGGTGTCTGACATGTGCATCTCAGGACCCACTAAACCCATTTTCAATGCCAATCAAAGATCACAAACAACAACAAAATAATCCACCAAACCTACAATTAAAAAATAGAACATGTTACCATCACCACTAGCCAGGTAAGTCACTTTTCAGTTTAGCTTGTATGCCATTCTTGACATATCTTTTGTCAATTTCCATAAAATAAAATGACACTTCTCAGTTCAAATTAATTAGCAACCATTTATATTAGGTGATCTTTGAAAATATATAGGTCATGAAAAACTCTTATGTAATTTTGACTGCATCTTATATGGTTCAGTGAATTAAACCCGACCCACATCAAGCGTTTTTACCTTTTCCATAGAATCGAAAACCTTTTTATTAAAGAAATTTAATATGTAAAGGAACTTGACCAAAACCACAAAAGATATATGTTATATGTTATACTAATTATATTGCTAAATCTCACTGCAGTCACCTTCCAGACTGTAATCACTGATATATGAATGTTACTTTTAATGGTCAAAACCCAAGATATGCAGGCAAAACCAGAATCGCATGGATGGAATGTCAATTTATTTCTATCATTTGCACCATAAATTTCAGATGCTAGTGGTCAAAGGAAGTAAAATGTAATCCAACTCCAGACTAAAATATTAATAAGTTTTTGAGCTTCAATGTCTTTTTCACTTTCGTTAAAAAAACTTTTATTAATATTTTAGATTCAATTATGAAATCCGGAAACAAAATAAAACCATATCAAAGAGTTTTATACATACCCTTGATTTGCCAGGAAAGCATCTAAGTTCTCCAATATGCATCCCGCTTCACAAACTAGGATACCACTTACCTAAAATATTCAACAAGAAATTATCCAAGTTTCCTTTTGTCAACTGTTGCTATTTTCGCATTCGGCTGAGGAATAGGAGTGTGTGTTGTGTGTGTAAAAGAGAGTTATAGGATGATTACATTGTCGAAGGAGATTATCTTGTTCATGGAACCAAGATTAATGATCACCTGCAAAATACAGATTTCAGATACATGAAACCCAAAAAATATTAAAGTATTTCTTTGGGTACATGCTGGGGTGAAGCTTCCACATGCGAGTTTATTAATCTTTTTGTAGATATGAACATATGTCCATACACATGCATTTGTGCATGCTACTACAAAATCCTATAAGATCAATATGTGCACAAAAAATCACCTCCATTCAAATGAAGACATGGGCACATTGTCTTGAAAAAATTGCAATCATGTTGTTTATGTTACACAGACAGCAGGTTTTCATTGAATAATTCATGTAATTATCTGCCACCCATTTGTTCAGACCTATATGTACTGTTTGACTACTACGCAGTGAGAATAACAAGGGCCATGACTCGATGCCTGACAGATTAAGAAATCCAGATTGCTCACAATCATGCAATTTTCATATATAAACAGAGAAGAACAAATCAGAATTAGTCATTTTCCTAATAACAGATTAGAACTGAATCACAATCGGTGATAACAACCATAGTATTACCTCGTCAAAAACAGGCACACTCCCTCCAACAAGACCAGTATTACCACCTTGTGGAACAACAGCCAAGCACCTCCTGTTACAATATTGTAGAATTTGGGTAACCTGTAAAAATTCGCAGTGAGCTGATAGGTGCCCATACTACCAGGTAAACATTGCTCAAGTAAGGAAAAAAAATATACTCAAATTAGAAATACAAATCTAAGAAAACCTCCTCAGCGGTATTAGGTAGGAGCAGAATCTTGCTTGACCCCTTATATTTTCTCATCCAGTCCGTATTAGCAGCGAGCAATCTGTCTTCATCCTGAACGACATTCTTCTCACCCAGTATCTCAACGAAATGTTGAATGTCATCAGATGTAATCTCTGAAAAGGAAGGATTCCTCTGGACCTCAATTGTTCCAGAGCAGATTCTCCTGAGTTGCATTGCATGATTTACACTGAGGTTTGGTGCTCTGAAAGCTGGAAACCCCTGACGAGATCCAGAATAAGCTTTACAGGATTGGTTGAGAGATTCTCTAAATCTACCAATGGTACCTGCACATGGCATCTCAGATTTTAATATGTTCCTAAACCCAGATTAGCTGCATGTTCTGCTTGCAAAGTCATCTATGAATGTTCATTTAGTACACAAGAGTAGGAATTGCAGCTCGATGGAATACTTAATTTTGTCTCTACACCAAAAATTCCATTTACCATACTATTTTTCCGTTAATGAAATGATTCATCAATAAAAGAACTGCAAGGGGCGAAAACAACAGAGATTCTAGAAAGACTTGACAACCTGAAAGGCTCTTGACCTTCTTGTCCTGATAAACTTCGTATGGTTTCTACTGAACATCAGATATCTCTTCTTCGTATATTTAGAAAATCAGAATCTTTGTTACATCACAAGGCTTGATTTTTTTTTCCTAAAGAAGGTAACCAACATGTAAAAGAAGTGCTAAACAAAAATAGCGATATAAAATGACACGTCATCTCAAAAAGACTAACAAAAATGAATCTTCCATTATGCAAGTCCTTTCTTGAATGCACACTAAAGTAAAAACCGGTCTCCCTAGATCATTAATTACCTCTCTTTTTTGGAATAAATGACAAACTATTCAACTTTTACCATAAAAAAACTAAATACCCTTTCATAAAAAAAATATATATTAAAAAACTAGTAGCTTGGATCGCACCCCAACAATCAACTCAGAACGGCAAGATAGAAATATATCCAACAAGGCAAATATTTTACACAAAAAAAATTCTATGAATAACAACTAGTTCTTACAAATGGGTATTAGAAATCAATTTCAATTCCTCATCAAGGTTCCCTCTTTCAGGTAGATTCAGTGACCCAAATAAGCGCAGTCTCCCAAAATCACCAAAAGATCCTGTATTTCATTAAATTTCTATATGATTTGAATCAGACTTCACTATAATCAAAAGAAACACAAACAAAAAAAAAACACAGACATCCAAGTAGGGTAAAATTAGATAGATAGAGAGAGTATCAGAGACATGTTGGGTTCAGGCAAGCAATGCAGTCATATGGAGCTCGACAATAGACTAAAATGCAAGCCCTTGTTTGAACAAAAAGACGAAGTATAAGGCGAAAGAGAGAGGGAGAAAGACCCATCTTTTCTTTTCCATCAAAAGAGCTTCTTTTTTGTTGGGGGTTTGATTGGGTGAGTTCTAGGGAGACCCAAGTTCTCTTTTCACCATCAAAATAGTTTTTTTTTTTTCCGTTGTTGAGGGTGTTGATTGAGTGAAGAAAGAGACCCATCTCTTGTTTTCATCAAAAGAGCTATTTAGTGAGTGAAAAAAGAGAGAGACCCACATCTTGTTTTCCATCAAAAGAGTTTCTTTTGCTAAAGAAAGAGAGGGAGAGATGAGGGGAAACGATGGGTTTTTGTGAAAGCCAATCAGATCGATATGAAGAGCTCCATCTAACTCAAACTTAACTATTGATCAAAAGAAACACAAGAAAACATTCTATTAGAGGAGAATTACCAGATATTGGTGTCGATGGTTCGTATTTGGGACTCAAAAAACGAATTCGATGTGAAGAGAATTTGAAGAAAAGCTGAGAGAGCCTCCGTCGATCCATGGCGCAGATTTTTTTTTTTTTTTTTTTTTGAGGTTTAAAATGGGGTCCATGAGAGAGAGAGAGAGGGGACAGACAAGCTTTGCATGTTAGGAAAAAAAAATCCTAATCACAACAGTAATGAATAAGAAAACTCTTATCTTACCCCCACGGGTATGACAGATTTATTCACTTTCTATGATTATATTTTCTATTATTCTTGTAATCGTTTAATAGAAACATAAGTTATTTTAGGATTTATGACTATTTTATAAATTATTATGCCAATGGAATAAGTGATTATGTTTGATTTTTTTTTTCTGTTGAAAAATGTAATAATGAATTATTTTATTGTTTGGTTGACCATGAATAAGTTGTAGATAAAATATAAATAAGATGCGGGTAATGATTTATAAAAACTAAAAAAATGATTTGACATGTGGAACCTTAATTTATAAAAAATAATGACAGTTAATCTGACAGTGAGATTCACTTATTTTATTACCTGGAATAGTCTAATTCCAAGGAGGATATGGAATGGTTATACCATTTAATTATAACTTATATTGGCATCTAAATACCAGCTTATTCCATCAATCCAAACAGGTTTTTTTATTTAAATTTAGCTTATTCCGGTTTATGTCAATGCTAATCCTCTGCTTATTGAGATAGGGGTTTGGATCCTCCGCTTATTTTTCTTGTTGTTTAGTTATAAGTTATAACACGTGTAAATGTTAATAATGAGAAAAGATCATAAAAATAACACCAAAAAACAAAAAAATCAAGGTAAACCTAGAAATATTTAAGTATTTTGAGCATAACAATCTCCTTTTTTGTTACCTTTCGGAGAACCTGCCATTGATTTGACCGAGTAGCGAATGAAAAACAATGATTCTTCCATTTTTGTCCTGTGAAAAAAAATTAGAACAAAATTTTGTTTTAAACATTATCCGATGGTGTTATACAATCATTATACTTTCCTATCATAATATATATTACATCATCACGATGTATAAAAATTTTAAAAAAATCATTTTTCAAAAAAATACATATAAATATATCTCAATATATATCTTTTATAAAAATATGCATTTCAATTGATGATAATATTTAAAAAAATTGGTGAGAGTTACAAATGAGACTGAGCTGACCGAACACATCATTTTCCAATAAAGTTTTCCATCCTTGCAAGCCCAAAGATGTGTGAGCTTTTTGTCCCCCTTAATTTCATGTCAATAAAAACTACATTTTGATGACAGTTACTTCCATTCTAACAATCAATTGCATCAAGGTTCAGCAAACAAGATTAACAGCTAAACAGATGGGGAAAAATGGACTCTCTTTATATATCTCAAAGTAGTAGTAATCACAGTATGAGAATTTCCAACTGTACAACAATTCACATATTACATACAAGTATTTCATGCACTATTCAATATATACAAAGTTTTCCCCACACACGAGAGTCCTCAAGACAACACAGGATAATATACAAAAACTCATACGATACAACAAGTCGTGTACATCGCGCGTTCAATGATTAAATCTACTCTTGGTCATCATCTCCTCCGCCGTTTGTTGTCCACCTGATTCAACAACATTGCTTTATAGTTATCAAAATATTTTTCGAGGGTAATATAGGTTTGATGAACCTATATAGACCGCATCAACTGGCATTCTTGGTTTGATGAATCATCTTATTGTTCGCTCTTCCATAATTTTTGTTGAGTTAGGATATGTAAGTATTCAATGAATCGAAGAACAATTGAAAAACCAACATGGGAGAGCATAGGCAATGATGTGAAAGAGAAGACCATCTTTAGACAATTTCAAAAAAAAAGATTATAATTGAACATGTGACAGATTATAAACTCAGATAACCTTCTGCATGAATGTAACATGAAAAAAATGATGCTATGTCTTGTGTCTCTATCATCTGAATGAATGTGAAAAAGAAAAAAAGCTTTCAAAAAAAAATGGATGGTGTTTTGGCCTAATTTTCATACTTCCATTTATTCCATACAATAAAACATAAATATCTAATTTCGTTATTTGATTTGCTAGTTCTAATAATAGCTCCAAAAAATCACTTTTCAAAGGATTCAAGCCCTTTCTTCCTTTTTTAATTGTTATTATTATCATGATACCATCATATCTATAGCATATTATTGATCTTTGATCGAAAAAAGTGTGGGGTATTTTTATTTGTTATTTTAGATATATTGAAAAATGCATGTTAGTGTTTCATGCACTTCTTTGGGCATTATATTCAGGTGCCGCCACGCTGGGCTGGAGCACTCAAGACTAAAGGGGCTGAACTAATCACCAATATCTTCAAACGATTATGCTCCCTCCAAAGTTTGATGTATATTTTAGCATATGTTATAACTGAGGAGAATATAGCATAAACATATTATACTGGGTCATTATGCAGTAGATACCTTTGCTTCAGAATTTTTGGAACCATGTTGATTACTTTGGGTCTTCTTTTCCTCATTTGAAGAGCAATTTTGACAGAAGAAGTGCTCAAGTTTTTTCGCTTCCTCTGCAGTCATACCTATACATGAAGGATGAAACCTAAAACAGAAACATATAATAAAGTCTCAATGCTTCAAATATTAAAATCCAATCACGTATTCAACAATGAGTAGAACAAATGGAAGAACAAAAGGCAAAGAGAGAATGAATAAGAAAGTCCACATATGGGAAAGAAAATTTATCTAGGATTAGATTGGAGATGCACCAACTATATAGTGGATTAGAGAAACTTTGTGTGGGCCAACAAGGATACGCCACATAGATGACGCAAGACGGTCTAAGGTCAGCGTAGATGGTTTTCCAAGTAATGATCAATTAAAGTGAGTATTTTTATTAGAAGTGATTTTTTGTTACCCATGTAGCACTTCTTTGTTGGCTCATACATGGAGTCTTTGTGTTTGTCACACAAAGGATCCAGACCACTAGTAACCAATCAGTTCACAATTCATTCATTTTGCAAAGTAGGTTAGAACTGTAGGTTGGAACTAAGATCTTGTGAATTGAATCCTGCTATCATTTTGGCAGGTTAAGATAATTCAACTAGTGCAATTTTGGATTGAATATGATACACAAAGATTTGATCAGAGTATGAATTTAGGAGGGGCCTAAGATGAGCCCTGTGAGGTGTTGGACTACAATGCACTTTGTATATTTAGCTACAGTAACATATCTCAACTCCTCATCACAATTACCAAAGTTGTGGAGTAAAACCTATGATGTCCATGCATGGATCTTGGTCTGCACATACATCTGAAATGTATGTATTTAAGGTTGATTTTGAAGAGATTACGCAAAGAATTGGAGGAAAAATTATGAAATTTTCCCTTTTCCAAGAATTGGTTAATGAGAGATGTGTTTGAATACTAGTTGAATAAATGGCTAACAGATTTTCAGGGGCCATTCTACTTAACGGAAAAGAAAGCTGTAAAAACAATTCGAAAATCCTCAAAATTTACATGAAGTTCTCATGTCTTATGCCACTACTTTTGATTCCCAAATAAGCTCAGTAAATCATAACAAAATACACTATAGAGTGCTAGACTACTTGTCAATATAATTAACTTGGCTATACCAAAGTCAATAATTATCTATTCCTTTGAATGGTCAGGTATAATTATATAGTGCTAAATTATTTAAACAGGCTCTCATAATGTGCATGCATCATCATTTTCAAAGTTCATCAACCGAAAAAGTTTTTATTTTATTTTTTCACAATTTTATATTTAATATCCAAGGTCCACACCAAACTTCTTTTACAAGTGTTAGACGTACAACACCACTAAAAATAATATGTTCTCATGTTATAATGCTAGTCCTAGTCCTACATCAGATGAAAAGAGAGACTGGACCCTACAGAGATGAGAAGTAATGAAGAAAAAAAAAAGAGCTACCTGAGAATGTAGACATCACTTCACGAGCTTACGATTTATTTCCGAGAATAAAAAAACACTAAAGCATAACCTCTACAATATAACAAGCCACTATTCCACCACCAATGCTTGCTCCTCATGTATATATCTATGCTTACTGACCAGTGTCCTTTTTTTTTCTTTTTTCTTTTTTACTATTTCCCATGGGTTCTGTGTTTCTGAGAAAACTCAACTCAAACTCATACGAAAATGATTTTCATAAATAAGTATATCTCAACGGAAAAAAAAAAGCATAATGTGTACACTTCAAATAAGATGTCGATAAACTTAATCTCTAATATATAACAACATAAAAGCAAAATTCAAAGTTAGCAATAAGAACACTAAGAAATGGCATGATCTGAACCCTTTCCAACTCACCAATCATCACATCCTTCACACTGAATCATAAGGTCGTCCGGATTATAAGGCATCTCACATGTGCAGTAGCTGCAACATGGAAATTGAACAAATAAACAAATGGAAGATATCACAAAACAAAAAAGAATTTTGAGCATCACAAATGCAGAGTTTATATTTGTCATTCAAAGACATTTTTGCATTCATAAACCAATTATAGATAAATGAAGAACCCATTGGAAAAGGGAAAATTCACAGTGATATACATAATACCACTCAATTATTCTAGAATTTACGAATCAACTAAAGCTAAAGATGACACAATTAAGAAAAGAATTTCTCCATTAATAGTTCAATTACGTTAGCTTTCATGAACAATGACCACTTAAAATAAAACATAACACTTAACTACAGACCTGAAAAACTCAACCATTGTCCATCCACGAAAATCCATCAAGAATCAAAGTTAATCTAATTCCAAATATAAACACAGATGATCCACATTATACAATTAAAAAAACCAGGCATTCTAAAATGGAAAAATTACAATTTATAAATTACCCATTTCAAGAAAAAGATAAAATTTATCATGATATACTACAATCAACTGCGACAAATTATGGAGGACCCAATAAAAATACCAACCAGAAAACTTACCACAGTCTACCAAAGATACCATCTCATGTCACCAAAGTAATCAAAAGAACAAAACAAAAGCCAATAAAGTAGAAACTCACACAGCAACCCGATCAGGTTTGAACGCACCGGTGCGCGAGTCATACTCAAACCTGCAGAAATAATCATCATTCCCCACCGACGCAAGCCTCACATAGTTCTTGAAGCTGTGAACAACGCATGCGCCCTCGATAGTTTCCGCACTCTGAACATCATAATGATCCGACAGAAACACCTCCTTTGACCCATGGAATGCCCTCCGCCCCCCTATCGACTCCTCGGGCCGGTAGTACCACCGCACCCGGACACGAACATTGCGTCCCCGGCTGTCTGATTCGATCGATTCAACTTTTGCGATATAAGGCAGCCTCGAACGATCGGGTGCACGCATCAGAACACAATCACCCGCTTCAAAATTGAAGAAAAAGGCATTGATAAAAAAAAAAAATCAGATTTTTACATCAATTATCAATGATTCAGAGATATGGGCATCAAAATATTTGAAATTTTGCATCAACCATCATCATTTTAGAGGCAGATAGAGAGATGGGTATCCTGAAAATCGGGTATCTACATCGATTATCAATATTTTAGAGGCACCCACCCACAAGAGCGCAGAGAGAGAGAGAGAGAGATGGGTGTCATGAAAAATAGGAATTTTAGATATCGATGTTTTAGACGCAGAAGGACATATGGGTGTCGTAAAAATCAAATTTTCTCATCAACCATCAATGTTTTAGAGTCAGAAAAAAACATCTTACATTAATCAGGAGAGTTGGGTGTCATAAAAATTGGTTTTTTTTACATCGATGATCAACGTTTCCGAGGCAGAAAGAGAGACAGAGAGGTGGTAATCATAAAAAGTCAAAATCTTACATCAAATTAGAGTTTAATAAGCAGAGAAAAGATATATGGGTGTCATCAAAATTAGATTTTTGCATCCAATATCAATGTTTTGGGAGGGAGAGAGAGAGAGATTTACGTTTGATGGACTTGTCGGTGCCTTTGATGGTGTAGGAATCCAGGGACCTTCTGAGGGGCTTTGGCTTGGTCATGTGAAGAGATTGGTGGAGGAAGGAAGAGAGACATCCAGAGAAGAAAAAAGAAAAAAGAAGAGAGAGAGTAATTAGAGAGGGTTTGATTTCTCTTTTTCTCTTTTTTTAGATAGATGTGCGTGACTTCAGAAAGAATTCTGTATTCTGTAATTAATGGGAGGAGCAGATTTTGTATGGAAACAGTAGCAAATATAGCAAACTTGTCTGGCAGTACTGATATGTTCTACAGTATAGTTCATGTCGGTGCTGGCATGTAACTGGCATTCTCTCTTTCATAGTTAGAGTGGTATTCAACCAGAAAGAGAGTCATCCATTGGAGAGATGGAACGTCAAAAGGGGCAGATATTCCCACCAATCCGCTTTTGAAACCCACCACCTTTAATTACCAAAAACAAAAAACCCTATCGATATATCATTAATTTCATTCCCCAACTCCTTATCTCGTGTCACTCCCAACTCAAGTATTGTTTAATATATATGTCTATTAATACCACTCCCCAACTCCCTCGTGTCACTTTCAACCGAGCTATGTTTTAATTTTAATAATTTTAAAAATACATGCAAAACCACATGGTGATAACTTATCAATATAGCAAGATCCCTTTGTGTTGCTATCAAGACAGATAAATTATTAACCCCGGTTCGACAAGAATGATGTCGATTTCTTGTTCAGTATGACGACAAGGTGTTCGTCGAAATGGGTTATAATTTTTGACATTGTACACATCAAACTTGAAATATGTTGTTTTTTGGATTGAAGTGATGGTATTTCATAGTTACACTACATCTAATCTGTAGTCAAATTAATATACCACAAAACTTTGAAGCATTCATCAATCAATGGTGGATTGAGAGCACAGAGACGATGTCACGCGCGGACCGATGGCACAGGGAGGTGAATTGTAGGGACCAATGTCGCGGCGACAAGGGAGGTAGACGGAAGAATGAGGAAAGAAAGAAGAGACAAGAGAGAGTTAATGGTGGGATTGGTGTTTCGGTTTTAGGAATACTTATAAGGTGGTGGGTTTGGTAAAAAAATTAAATGGGTAGGTTGTGTGTTTAAGAAGGTGGTGTGTTTGAGAAATAAGGTGGTGGGAGTATCGGCCCCCAAGTCAAAAAAACCAAAGATTGAGACTTTTGGTTTTTTTATCTTTGATGACTTCAGCATGCAAAATAAGAAAGATTTGAGAACCAGAAAGTACAAAATATCAAGTCATATGTTTTATTTTTGAGTGGTGTGGCACTCAGTTTTAGTTTTTTTTTTTTTTTTTTTTAAATATAGTCTCTTTAAAAATTCAGTGAAGCATATATCTCGTTAAATGTTGTATATATATCTCATTAAATATTTTTTTACACTTATTAAAAATGGATTCATTCAATTTAAAATGGAGAGATATACATTTTTTTATCAAAGCATATACTTTATTAATTGATGTTTACTATTTAAAAATAAATAAAAACATGTTTGATCTGAGTTTTAGTTAATAAAACAAACTGAGCATAACATTTTCCTTTGTTTTTTTCAAAAGAATAATATTGATGTAGAAGTTTGGATGATAATCTCAAGTAACATTTACAAATTTCCATTGAAAATGAGCTTTTCACTTAAAACTATTTTAAAAATTAGATTTCGAAAAAATCATTATATTCTTGAAAATCCCCACTGTTTATAACTAAAAGCTTTTTTTTTCTTCAAAAGCTGGATCATTTCAGGTATTTGAAAAATGTTTGAATTAAATATGACTCCTATAAAAACAAAATCATCCAAACATATTTTATATATAAATTTCAGTCTCAATCACAAAGTATTCTAGTCTGACAACAAACACATTGTTTCATAAAATTTTCACTCTGGAGTCTACAAAACAATATAGTTTACATTCAATCCTCCAAGAAACGAAGTTCCCATCAGTGGTTGAATAATACAGCACCACATTAAAAATGTTGAGAAGAAGAAAGAAAAAACAATCGATGACCTCTGTTTTTGTTTTCTTCACTACAACTGGATGAGACTTCTGAAGCAGTAGGTGCCAATCAAGAACCACCCAATGAGACTGAGCGTGAAAACAGCCCACACGATCAAGAAAGTCTGGCCGCCCAAGAACAACCCGAGGAGGAAGACAACAAAGAATGGTAAGAACGATTTCGCAATGGAAGCTTTGCTCACCCACTTGCCCCTGAAGAAAATCATGGCCGCCAGATTCACAACGTTCCATCTGTCGTGGCCTCCATAGACCAGCCTGTTGAGGTTGTTCGCCACGAAAGAATGGCAGTTGCAGGTGAA
The DNA here is from genome assembly GCA_030737835.1 of Acorus gramineus. Lineage (NCBI taxonomy): Eukaryota > Viridiplantae > Streptophyta > Magnoliopsida > Acorales > Acoraceae > Acorus > Acorus gramineus. The sequence goes on along the minus strand of CM060851.1, from coordinate 1,557,067 downwards.
CAAACTATAGGATCTGTGTTGGAATTCTTGTGTTCCTTTCCTGAGAGCATCATCATATGTCATCACTTCTTCGGGTTGATTTTCTGAGCCACTGAAGCCAGGGGAACAACAACACTGCCATGCAGATATCGGAAGGTTATATACTAGTAAGAGGAGATATCAATATTTTTAATGAAGCTGGACAGATATAACATTATTCACATATACATTACTCATTGTGTGAACTACTAAAAAAGTTAAAAATCAATCTTTTATAATTCAGGTAGCACCTGGAACTGATTCTGGGAAGATTTTATTATGTGGAAATGGATTTCTAAGTTGGTTTGTCAATATTAGACTCCATGCAAATCTGATTTAAAATTCATTTTTAACACCCCTCCAAAATAGATTCCCAAAAATCCAAAAAAAAAAAGAGCCCCTAGAGGAATTCATTTAGGAATCCAAAATTCAACTTTTCCCCATTTTTACCCTCATTACACATTTATACATTATTCTCCTCCATTGTTTATCAATTTTCCAATCCCATTAGGAATCAAAAGAAAATCAGTTTTTTTTTATTCAACAGATATTTTGATTAAATTTTTAAAAATATGTCCCTCAAATTGTGTTTTAGTGGAATCCTACAATATGGACAGATAGTTGAAAAATGGAACAAGTGCAGGCTGTTTGTGCCGGAGATCTGGATCTGGGGCTTTAAAATTGGAAATATCAAACAAAAGAAAAGATGCCAATACCTTAGCTCTGTCAATCTGAAGGTAACGTGCAACCGCTCCAAATGCAAAATGGTCTACACAAACAAAGTTTGGTCCTGCAAAATCCAGTATAACTCCATCTTCCCTGCAGATGCCGATGTGACCAATGAAAGGTATGAACCATGATATAATAGGAAGTGGTGTCCATACTAAACAGCAGGGAAACCGAGCCCGTTTTGGATCAATTGGTCCAAGAAGAAACATTTTCCTCAGCATTGGCACACTGTCAGCGGTCGCTTCCAAATCCATTGCTTACAAAGCTTTGATCACAGACAATCCCAGCTGCAAGGAAATGCCAACATTCTTCAATCCACAGAAATCTATCAATATAGACCCAAAATTTTTCCTTGAGTCAAAGAAGAGTAATCAGTGCAAGATCAAGATCAACGATTGCAACACTCCAACACATTGTACATATCATAATGTAAAAAACAACACAAAGAAACTATCAAGATACAGTGACACAATGCTAGCTGGAAACCCGAAAATTCATGTCAGATCAAATAACAATTGCAGCCATTTAACAAATTGTATATATCACAATAAAAATAGACAGAATAGTGATACACATATGTTAGTCAGAAATCTAGAGCAGGTTTTTTATTATCCAGCAAGAGTACTCTGAAATATCTGTATGCTGTCTGATTGGGTTCACCTTATACAGAAGTCCTCCACCAATATATTTACAAGTAATAATAAACCCAAGCCCACAAGCACAGCGAATTTAATGAAAACGAAAAAAAAAAGAATTTTGAGTACTGATTGAATCTAAAGTCATGTTTCCTTGTTTAGTAAACTATTTGATTGCTCAAAAATGACACACATCAGAAAAAAAACCCATGGTTCTAAGACATAATCTAAAAGATTTTATTTTCACTTTCATCTCGAGTGGAGTTTTCCGGGTTTAAACTAATGCTGCAAAGATGAGTCCAACTTTCAACGTCCAAGAAAAAACACTGGAGCGAAACTTTCACACTCTGTCTGCTGGCTCGCCTTCAGAAGGACTCAACATGAACCCTTTTGAAAATAAATTTATTAACAAAATAACATAATTAAAGTTAGCTCTCAGATTATTATAAACAAGAAATATTTTCAATGCACAAATTTATATCAGTGATAATTCCCTAGAAAACCCACATAATAACATGGCTATTTTCTCAAATGTTTTGAAACCTCAGTGATGAATCCAACAATCCCCATTACTGATCCATTGCATTTAACGATCGTCTAAATCTCTTCGATCTTCTAATTTTCATTTAAGCTTGAACCACATATTACCTTGTCTATTTGCATCGTCCCAGGAAAACATCAACAGTCAAACGAACAATGGGGTGTCCTCCACTAATAGCCACCATCTCAACTAACTAAGAGATTTCAATGAATAGCTACATATCAACATGCATGGATATTCAATATTCATACACTACAACTTTGGAATATAGGCGATCATTACTGCAAGAAAAAGTTGAATCTATATTCACTATGCAGAAACTCAGCATCAATTGACCCTGAACTTTTAAAATTTAAATTTTCAAAAGAAAATGAGAGATTATAAAACATAAGAAACATGAGATGATGAGAACCATGTGAAAACAAACAATCATGACCACACTAATGGTATCCACTCTCCAACAAAAATCTATAGAAAAATATACTAGCCATTGAGTTTGCCTAGATAAAGTAAGATGACACACTGGTAATTGAGTTTGGCATATATACAAGTTCCTTGTATCAAAGGCATTGAGATAAAATATACTCAAGTTCAAAACAGATGCACAAATGAGGAAAGAACTTTTTTTGTTGAATAAAGGGTTGAAGGTCTGGAGATGACTATTTTAAGAGGATTCAAACATGAGCAATTACAACACATGATGATGTAAATGTTTTGAGACCTCAATGTTGAATTAAAGTATCATTCCTCTTAAAAATGGTCTGGATATCTTTTAATCTCTTCAAGCATGAACCATATATTACATTGTCTAATAGCATCCTCTCGAAAAACCAACAATAGACAAAAAATAAAAAATGCATCCACCTTACTTTTAGATCTATTTTTAGCCTTTGAAGAATATCTTCTTATGAATGCATATAAATAATGAATGTGCTTCCATACGAATGCATATGAATCCATATACCTTTCATGGGTCGACAAGTCAAGCTAAAAATAGTGTTGGGTGTGAAGAGCTCATAGACAAATGCACAATCGACCAAATGTTCATTTATCATACAAACAAGAGAAATTCAATGAATAGCAACTCATCGACATGCTCTACTCCCCGATTTCCTTTATCATATCTTCCTCTCAGTTTAACACAACCAATATTTGCATAAAAAAAGAGAGGCATGACCTCACATTTCTAATTCCCAATTCCCAATACACTCATCACATACACCAATAGTTAAGGTTCCAAATACACATTCAAAATCAAACCTCCTGATCTAATCAGATGCCATTTAAATGAAATCCCTCCATGCCTCACCAATTCCAATAATTAACTTCATTGTCTCTAACAAAATGCATAATAAATGCTTAATGAAATCAAACAAGACAAACCCATTTCATCATTCATCACAATTCAGCCGATATCAAAGCTTAACACAAGATTGTAAAATCTCCCAATTTAGTGTTTTTTTATAACAAACTACAAATCCTTCCCAAAATAACCCAAAAAAATCAAATTTTTTTAGGTCTTCCCATCACTTTCAAAAAGAAGATTCACAAAATATAGAATCAAATAAAAAGAACATCAAATCAAGAAAAAAAAAAGATCTTTTTTTTAACCAACCCTCGAAACAAACCAAGCAAAAAAAAAAATCTATGATTTACTTGAAAGGGTATCAGAACCACCGATTCGCTGCGCCCGAAACCGCGACGATCGTACGGACGCCGTCGGATTTTGCCCAAACCGTCGCCGTTATGGGCGGAGGACTGACTTTCAGAGACCGATAGAGAAACAGCTTCGGTGGTTTTGAGTCAACTATGTTGCACGGACATGAAAATCTCTCCGTTTTCTGTAACAGTGTTTTTCAGAATGACGTCATCCCACTATTATTCGATTAACAGAGGACATGAACAATTGCGATTACAGAACGATCGCGATACAACGAAACTGGTGAAGGACGGACTATCAAAGTTATTGGGGGTCTATTGATTGAGCGATCCAGATTGAAAGCTGGGTTTAGGTTGAACGACGAGCCAAATTCTATGACCACAGTAAGACTTGTGAGCCCACGGGTCTAAGTTACAGCCAAGTCCAGCCCAAAAAATAAGAATAAGTCAGAATAAATAAGAATTAGTATGTCAAAATTAATTAGTATAAAATGATATTTTAATTCCAATCAATCTTTAAAATTATGTTATTTTATGTTATTAACTCAAAAGAATATAAATCTTTATCCACACTTTACGTTGTCTAACGAGAATAATTCAAAATACAACCAAACAAAATATCATTGTATCCTTATTTTTATCCAAATAGTCCTAAACTTCAAAATAACTTAATTCTCTATCCAAATGGGAGCATAGGATTTCTTTATTTGTAACCCTCAAATCTTTAAATAAGTTTTTTATATTAATATTTTTACATGGGATTTATTTTCAATCTATTTGATTCGTAGTTATCTCAAACCAACCATGATTTCAATAACCACCGTGAAATTCTGTTTGAAATGTCAATTTCGAAATACCCTCACCGCATGAGTCAATCACACAGCAGAACAAATTGGTCCCTCGCTCGGTTTTTTAACAACACCAAGTCACTTACACATATGGCAAATCCAAAATTGATACTAGGAACTGAATCCCACAAATCAAGGGATTTGGTGGTGTTGGTTTTGTCATATCCGTATGTGACTTGGTGTTGTTAATATTCCCCTGCAAACTTGGCTGCCGGACAGAGACAAGTTTGGAGTAGAGTTTGGTAAACTGGTGTCACAGGAGTCCTTTTGTGAATATATTAGCAAGTTGGTATTCGGAAGGGACAAAACACACACAATGACTTCCATTAGCAACACGTTTTCAAACAAAGTGATAGTCCAACTGAATGAATGTGTTTGGTGCGGGCATGAAACACTGGATTTGTTGCCATGTAAGTTGTGCTGAGGTTATCGCTGAAGAGATGGATTGGTGTAATGTATGGTAACGAAGTAGATGATGAAACCATTTAGTATCTGCACAAAACTGAGCCAATGCCCGATACTCCAATTCAGCGTTGGATTTGAAAACAGTAGGTTGTTTTTTTGGCTCTCCAAGTGACCAAGTTAGGCCCGAGAAATACACAATGATCGGAAGTGAAGCGACGACTGTCGAGCAACCAACCCAATCGCATGTGAAATATGATGCATATCCTAATCCAAAACGTGCTATATAAAAGGGGTTTTTACTAAAATTATAGAACGATCCCTCAAGTATTTTGGGTGTACAACTAGGTCCTTATCCGATTTACAAAAAGATCCCTATATGATTTACAGACAGATCCCTAAAGGCTATTAAAAGGTATTCTGGATTCGCAATCAGATCCCTGGACCCAATAACTTGACACAAAATCTTAAAAACCTAATTTTTCGAACTTTGAATCTCACTAAATTTCACCCAAAGCTTTTTGAGACTATAAAGATCTCTGAAAAAATACAAAATAAATATTTCAACATCAATTTATAATTATAAATCAAATTGAACACATTTGACCCACTGCCAAAAGTGAAAAAATGAAATAACTTAATTTCAATTAAAATTTTCATTATATATTTAAAATAAATATATAAGGCTAAAAATATAGAGATGTTACAGGCAAGGGGAAAAAACCAGACATATTCTGCTGATGTGACAGACCATTCCTATCGATTGGTGGTGGTACGGATTAAGCTTGTCAACGGGTCGGGTCTGGGTCTCAGGTCTTTCTGGTCATTGGGTCTCGGGTTAGGTCGGGTCGATCCATTAATATACTTAGGTCAGACAAAAAGAGGTCGATGAACTTCTTAAGAACCTACAATGGATTCATTTATTTATTTTAATAAAGTCTAGTGTAGTATAAATAGTTATTTACTATTTTAATTTTTCAATGTTTTATGAGGAAACATTTGAAATACGGTTTGAATTATTATGCTTTTACATGAAGTTAAAAGATTGTAAAAATATTTCAAATACTTAAAATTTTAAATGATTATTCAGTATATAGTTATAAATGTTAGATTAAATCATGGGTGTTGGGGTGGATCATATATAAAAAAAATCACATAATATTTAAGTTGGGTCAATTGAGTTCATAGAACGAGTTAGGGTGGACTCAGACCTAGCCCGTTTTTATTGTTAGATCAAATTCAGATCAATTTTTCGATCGATCTGCAGTCCACTGACAAGTCTAGTACGGATGATATGTATAGATGGACGGCGTACGCGGATTCCCCAATTAGACAAATGGATTCGAAAGCAACAACCCAAATTTTCTATTTCGTCCATACAATATAAAATAAAGTTATTACTTTTAATACATGTGGAACATAAACTCTCAATTTTTCCCCCATTTTTATCTTCAAAAAAAAAAAAAATCCTTTTCCCCCAATTATAATATAGCCAGGACCACAACTATGCATTCTGTGCTTGCCCTTTTTTCTTTTCGTTGAAAATGAAAAGGCATGTAGAATCAATCCCCTCCGGGTCATGTAATTAATGTCCAAATTCATAGCATGTGATTGAGATCGTTGGATTTTATTATTTTAAAATATTAAATTTAATTAAATTTTATAAATAAGGAGATTAAAATTTAATTATTATGATTTTAATTTTAAAATTTTATATAATAAGATTTAATGATCGCCAAAGATGCTATGAACCTGGACATTTATTTCCCTTTTCATTTGTGTTCACATTGAATTGACGGAATCCAATTAAACTTTTCATTTTGTGCTCTCATTTATTGGACTTGGACCATCAAGTGGTTCTTGGAAATGGAGAAAACACAGAGACAACTAAAAATTATATTCTGTCTTATCTTTTAAAAATTTATAAGAAATTTTTATCAACACTTGAAAATTTAGCAAACTTCTATTAATCATATTTTACAATTAACACATTTTAATGTTAATATATTCATTTAATTCATTAAGTTTAATTATCACAATTCTTATAAATTAACAGTGCATGTGGCACAAATTTTTTTAAAAAACTTTTAGCTTTTTTATTATCAGCTAAAGTTAAAAACTATTATCAAACAGGTCAGCTTAAATGCATCATCATGATTTAATTTTGTCTCTACACATGCATCGACATCTGTGTTTCATAAATCAGTCATCATCATTACACCCTCAAAAGGTGTGCATAAAACATCTAAGAGTTAAAATTTGCTTTCACACTGTTTTCAAACGCACCGTAGAAATTAAAAATCATGTCGCATCTTCCATTCAAATTCAACTTTAGAATGCGTCTCACAACGGGACTAAAATTTTTTTAAAGCATTTTTCATGTGAATGAAAAGAATGCATCTCACAAGAAGTACTTATAATTCAAGAATATATATTTACCATACCAAATAATTTTTTTAATGTTCACAAATTTTATAATATGAGAGTGTGATGGAGTATGTACCTAGTAAAATCAATTTTCCTAGTAGAATAATGATAAAAAAAAAGAGAAATTCTAAATTCCTTAAAGTTTTTTTTGTAAATACAAATTTTTTAAAAATTAGAATAAAATTTTGTAACAGTCTTATATATACGACTTTATATCTATTCCTATTTTCTAAATATTTATGTTTCATTAAATGAAACAAGTGATTTTTTTTGTGGTAAAAAGATGAATACTCATTTTTTTATATATAAAAATATATGATTCATTATATTATATGAATTATATACTTTCAGATAAATACAATATAAATACACATGAAAACTATAAAATACATTGCATATAACATAATCTCTAGTATTATTTTAAATTCAACAATGCTATCACAATTAAATGTAATAATCACATTATTACTTAATTTAATACACCCAGAAGCAATAAGATATAATACTTGTGGGTTTCTCATTTCCTTCTATTGGGAGGCTTCTATAACAACCCACCCAAATTTTTAAAAAAAAATTTTAGGTAGGTTGTATTATTACCTTTAATTACTACCCTTAATCATGGCTGATTATCCTCCATCATACCAATTTATACACGATTGATTATTGCCTTGTATAAGTTAATTAATTCCGCCATTATTTGCCCATTACACCACAGTCATTACTTATCTTGCATTGAAGAGATGTAATTCAATTTCTATCAATCACATGGTTAAACACATACAATAATACAAGATGAGAAACGAATTTTCTCTTACTACCAATTTTATCATGGTTTACATATTTCTTCTACAAAAATATGGTTATAAAATTTTTAAATCTTTGCTAGAATGATTTTTTTTAATCTTTACCAGCTTAGATATATTGAGATCAATTATATTTTTTTCAGTTATGAAATTTGTCAATACAACACTTCACACTAAGATGAAAGATCATTTTCTCGTAGCTTCTATGATTATTTACATTGAAATTTTATTTTGCTGGAAATATCTACTCAAATTGAATAAAATATGATTTATATTTTTTAAAGGATTGTAAATACAGTTTCAATAACATATTTATGGAAAAACTTAATCTTTTGTCTATTTTTGTATTTTTGCATATCTATGACAAAATTTACTAGAAATGAAGACTAAACTCATTTGGTTTATATAAAATTTAAATTGTTTATTAGATTTCGAGTTCATCTCAGCCCCTCCCAATATAAAATCCTGGTTCCGCCCTTGCTTGTGGGTTTCTCATTTCCTTCCATTGGGAGGCTTCTATAACAACTTAAAAAATATTCATAATTAACTTAAAAAATATTCAAAATAATGGTCAACTAAAAAAGGGCCAGCAAAATCCAACGGTCAATACGACGCGTTAGCAAAATCAATTCGCCGCAAATTCATGAAGAAATTAATTTTAGGTACTCTGAAAATCCTTAAATTAATTTGAAGTCCCTAAATATCTAAATTTATGTTAGATCCCTAAATTAGTTGGGGTATTATTTTTGGATCCTTCTATTTAATGAATGTTATCTTTGTTTTTATATTTTTAACCGTGTATACAGAAATGTTAACCGTATATATAAACAGTGAAGAATGAGAGTTAAAAATGAGAAATATAACGATAGAATAAACATTGTTTAAAAATAAACAAACAAAAATTATATAAAATAGGTCTTGAAACCTAAAAATAACTTCAAATGTTTGAGTGACCAAAAAATAATTGAGGGTTTTTCGAAGGACCGGAATTAATTTTTCTAAAATTAAAAAAAAAAAAAAAAACAAATCTTCTCTTGCAAGGCATTCATTCAATCCGTCACTATCGACGTCATTACATCGATTGCAGTTTCGTAATTCTTATGATGTCCAGTGGCAGTCTTGTATAAAAGCAAAAAGCAATAAATTCTGCTTATTTAATGGTGGTCTCGCGAGGCCCTCCTCAGAAAGCGTGTACTCGTTATTTTTCATTCGAATCGTAAAAGAGAGAGAGAGAGAGAGAGAGAGAGATGGCGGAAGAGACTGCGGTGATCGGTTGCCACAGCGAGGCTGATTGGGAAGAGCACCTTCGGAGGGGGAACGAATCCAAGAGGCTGGTGAGATTTTCGTTTTTTTTTTTTTTTTTTTGAGGTTTTTATTTTATTTTATGAAAAGTTGTGGTTTTGATGGTTGGATCTTCCATTTCTGATGGTTTTTGGTGATGGGTGTGTTTTGGTTTTTCGATTTGTTGGTTGTGTTTATGTGGGTCGTGATCGGGATCCGTGTTTTGGGGCGGTTTTGGTCATTGATTTCTTTATAGGTTTTGTTTTCGTGTGTGGGTTTTGATTGATGTTGCGAGACTCGGTGTTTTGGGGACTCGATTTTATGTTTATGATGGTTTCTGGAGATGAATTTTTGTTTTATGGATCGAATGGTGAGTTGAAGGGCTTGATGGGTTGATTTAAGATTGGTATTGCAGATTGAATTCGTGTGCTTGGGGTCTCTTAATGATGGGTCGCGGTGGGTTTAGTTGTCTGATCTGTGTTGTGTTGAGAAATTTTACTATGGTGGTTTTGATTGATGGGCTATCTGTTGATGGGGATTTGGGTGATAGATACCTTATTGTGGTCTGATTTAATTTTATTGCCTATGTTAAAATATATATCTGCTGTTTCATTACAATTGAGATGGACATAGTGAAATACTGAAATTGGTTATTAAAGTGGTGCTATGATGGTGAGTGAATAGTGAACCTCAGATTTTGTTCTATGTTTGTTGAGGAATGGTCGCGGTGGGAACAAAACGTAGTTTATGTTTTATGATACATAAGCCCTCATTCGGCTTTTGATATCATATCATATGTTATATTTAAGGTGTTGGATTCCAATTGATAAATATATGAGTTCAAAGACTGATATTAAATTATGTTATTTGATGTTTCTTTTCACATCAATGAGTTCATCTCAAATCAATGGACAATTGGAGGATCGGTGGATAGTTTATTCACGATCAACACAAATTTAGGCCTTGTGAAGCATTCATTATGTTTTTTTTTTCTTTTTTCGAGGTGTTCATGATGCAAAAAAATCTGAAGAACATCAAACCTGTGGTTGGTTATTTCATCTTCATTTTGAGTCATTTTCATCATGTAATGTGTTGATAAACATCTAGAGTAAGTTATCAAGCATATGTTCAAGAGGCAATTTCTTTCCTTTAATTAGAGATCTTTTGTCTCCTTTTTGGTTCGAGGGGCAACTTCTTTCATGAGGACTTCTTCTGGTTATCAAGCATGGGTTATTGACATAATTATGGCTAATCATTGTATATATGATTCAGATGTTTTCTACATTAAATTTTTATGTAAATGATGAGATTTATCGGGTGCTTTTGATTCTTGATCTTGATTTGTATAATCTTATAATAGATAGTTTTTCGGTGACTTATTCTTTCACCTTTTTGAAGCTGTTTACATTTATGGAGAACGGAAATTTAACCTTTAGTAAGATTTGTCTACCGGGCATTGTTTGGATACCAGAAATTCAATGCATAAAGCATTCAATGTGTATAGTTGAACAATTTCATTTTTCAACTCTTAAACCATTTCATTTTACCAAGTTCTATGTTGGCCAGATCAGTTTACATTTATATATTTTGATGCAACAACAAGATGTTTTTTGATAAGTCATGTTGATGCTTTCAAATTAGGAAATTTTCATTACATTGTTGTTGTAGTAACGACTTTGTCTGATTTAGCTTTTCAAATAATAGTAGGTTGCATAAGATCACCAAATTTTTTAAAAATAAATCACTTCTGTCTACTTTTTAAAAGCAATCAGTTTTCTGCATCTACATTTGTATTCTTTCTTTATAGGATTTATTACTCGCAAGCCCAAGCGGGATGCTTGGAAAGCTATAATGATTGGTGTTGTTGGTTATTTTTTTATTGCATATGTATTCCATTTTTCTGACAGAATTTAGTCTTTTTGAATGTCGATATCACATAAGTATTGATTTTTAGAATTGCCAATTGAGCAAATGAACATAAGTATGTCGTCTTTGGTGACTTCACTTTTAAATTTTCATAATAATTTTGGGTGGCACAACCATTTGAACTTTCTTCCCCCCTTGCGCAGATGACTTTATTAGCAAATTAGAGGTGTTTTTTTGACCGGTGGGAGAGGAAGATTCCATGAATATTTTGTCAGTATGTAGACAATAGGATCTATGGGATGATGGGTCTCATAATAAGGGTCCGTCTGGAAACACAGATTGAAAAGTAGCTTTTGAAATAAAGCTGTTTTTTAAGATGATTTTAGACTTTGACTTTTTTAGGATGCTTTTTTTAAATTCAGGAATCAATATTTGAAAGGAGTTTAATGTTTGGCAGAGAAAGTTGCTTTTCAATTCAAAAAATCGATTCTGATAAAAAAGCGTTGTTTTTGAGCTTTTCAAAACACAGATTTCGAGGGAAAAATTAAAAGGAATCCAGCTTCTGATTCTGCAAAAAGCTGCCCCGTTTGGCTGCACGATTTTAGCTTTTCGGCTTTTCAAAAAACAAAAGCGCACTCAAACGCGCAACCAAATGGGGCCTAAATCTTGTTAAATTCATCTTGGTGCTATTTTATACTTGAAAGCATTAAAAGCATAGATTTTAAGCATGTGTGGCCACGTATAGTGTCCGTTTGGTTTCATGTAGTTTAATTTTTGAAGGATTTCATTTTACAAGAATTTTTTTTTTTCGAAAAATGAAATTCATTTCTGGCATTTGGTTGTATTGAAGTTATTTTATGGAAAATGATTTATGTTGTTTGTTTTCTTGTAAAATATCAGTCTTCTAGTGTTTGGTTATATAAATATGTGAAATCTTATTTTTCATCTGTATGCATTAATATCAAATTATGAAAAAAAATATAATAATCACAAACAGATCGAAATCATTGATAAATTTTATTAAAAAATTAGTATTGCATTATATTTATTCAGAATAAAGATATCTGCTATGTTTTACCTTATGGAAAATGTTTAGCACAAAAAAGTTCAAATACCATGTAAATCCAAATTTTAATTTTAAATTTAAATTTTAAAGTAAGATCAAACTAGAAAATAAATGAGATCTTTATTCCGAGATAAATTTTATCAGTTAAATCGGACATATTGTAAAAAATTTTGAAATTGGATTTTTAGTTATAAAAACTATTTTTAGTTATGAGATATAAATCATTTTATAAATTTTTCTACATGTATATCCTAAAATCTCTCTAATTAAAATCTGAATATTTATCATAAATAAAAAATCTATTAAGATTTAATTAAATCTAGATATTTTTAAGGTTTTATCTTTTATTTTCAAACCTAACAACCGGATGGGTTCCATATAATTTCGAATTTATTTTAAATTGATTATAATATCATAGGACATACTTTTTATTATTCAAATTTTGAATTTATATGAAAAATTTATTATGAAATTGTAAATAATAATTTTAAATTTTAGAAAATATCATCTAATTAAATGAAATGTATTTTTACATCTTTTAAATATAAAAAAAAAATTGTTTCTAAAATATTTATATTTATAACATTCAAATAAAAAGAACGTTAATGAAACTTTTGAGAAGTTCTTCTCAATCCCTGGAAAACGGCTTTCAAACCACTCAAGGCAGATGTCAAAATCAAGATTTGAAAGCGGTTAAAGAAATAGTTTTTCATAACCGTTTTTGTCTAAAGCTACCAACCATCTCTATGTAACTACTTTTCCTGAAAACTAGAGTTTTCATAGACTTTTACGTCGAAACAAACGGACCTATATTGTTTTTGAGGCCCGGCGCACATGGTTTGCATATGCGGTTTGAAAAGTGGGCCATTTGAATGGCCTAATTTCCGTTCAAACCATATAACTACCATTCAAAAAACGTTCGAATGACAGTTGAGATATTCAAAAAATGAATGCTTTGGAAACAAATTCCGTTCGAACGGTATTTGAACGACAGTTTAAAAAATAAAATAACGAGTCCGTTCGACTGGTTAATGTGCGACCGCATATACAGGATATACGGCCGCACGTGCGTTTTGAACCCCAACCACACATGCCAACCGCATATTACTTTGAAACAGTGCTGAAAAGTATGTGCACGGGCTAATGCTTTCAATCAATAAATAATTTACTGGACAAAATTCCTTTTACTTTAGTTTGTAATCACTTCATCTCATTTAAGACATAGGAATTGATATTATTGATTATTATATGTACTCCGTATAATCCGTTAAAAGATTGGTATTAAATGCCTGTATTTCTCGTGTGTACCACTTATGGATTGAACTTGCAATGCATCTGGGCTATTTTTTTTGTTGTGTTTATTATGCTAGGTAGCTGGGACCTGTGACTGTTATTCAATTGAAAGTTTAATGAAGTATTATGCTATTTGGGGTTACGATCAATTTTTTTATCTTGAATTTGTAGAAGTTATATATTTAGATTAACAGTACTGTAATCACCAGTGACACAATTCATTATAGGTTTTATTATTGTCTTGGATATATAGTTTGTTGTGATAGCTGTGGAGGAGAGAGAGGACTTGGGGAGGAAAAATCTTGAAAGTTCTATGTTTCTCATTTTTAATTATTTCCTAATGATTATTTTTCTGTTAAGACTTGAAAAATTCTTACCTGGTAATGATGAAATAATCAGCATAGCTGATTTTTTCTAGTCTGTTTATTTGTTGTATATTTGTCTTTCTTGTAGGGTTTTACATTTAGTTGTGGATTCCTGATTATGGAAGTGAGGTTCTTATTGGTATTTTTTTCACTGCAGGTGGTTGTTGACTTTACTGCTTCATGGTGCGGACCCTGCCGTATCATTGCCCCCTTCTTTGCAGAGTTAGCAAAGAAACTGCCTGAAGCACTTTTCCTTAAGGTCGATGTTGATGAATTACCGGTAAAAACCTGCCTCATGTCTCTTCTGATATTTTTTGGTAACCCACATCCATGTCTAGTTATGAAAACCATTTTTGATGAACGAAAATACACCATTTATATTAAACTATATACCCCTCCATTTTGGGCAAACCTCCAACAAAATTTATGGATTATACTTGTAGATTTTTTTACCAAAACAGGTTCCTATCAAATTGTGAAACTGTATTTCGTTCATTTGGAGAACCAATATATACCGAGAGGCCCTTGTAGACCTTAAATAGCTCAACTGTAATTCATTCACTTGAAAATCTTTTATAAACTATTATATTAGAGAAGCAGATCGGATAGCAAAGGAAAAGAGAAAACTTCAAAGGAGAGAGGGATAGAGCAAACTTAAAAAAAATTATTGCTCAACAAAACCATAAATACTAGTTAAACGAGTTCTAAATGCATCTTTAAACTCAAAAGAAATGCAAAACTAAACAACTTCAATGCCTTATGCTACTCAGAAGGGCATTATTTATATGTTTCTAGGCCACCATAAGGGGTAAATCTGTTTGAGAGCAATAGAACAATCTGATTGGTTTGTTTAAAAGCATATGTATGACCAATAATCCTTACAAGTTCTAACCAACTTATTTTGAAATCTGCAGATTCAATATACGGCTATATAACAAAAAATCACTAACTATCAATCCAATTATCTATAGATAAAATAATTACAAAATAAAACAACCCTAAATTCAATTTGCATCAGCTAGTGCTCTATTTGATTGCTTTTTTTTCAATCAACCTATTGAATACATCTGTCATACATGTGCCCCCCTTTCATGGCATTGTTAACAAATTGATTGCTATGCTTCTGCAGAAAGTTGCTGCAGACTGGGCAGTTGAGGCGATGCCAACCTTTGTGCTCATCAAGGAAGGAACCATTTTGGACAGGGTGGTTGGGGTGAGGAAGGACGAGCTCCACCAGAAGATCCAACACCACCTGGGCTCGGCGACAGCGAGCGCATAATGGTGTCAGTACTTATCTTAGGCTTCCTTGTAGGTGATGTGCATGGAGGCTGTGCTGTAGTAGTACTTTTATGCTCTCTTATGTTCAGAGCATCCTGAATCTTTTATCTGGTTGCATAAAGATCCAATACTTTTTCATGGATGTTTATTGATAAATCTTATCGAAGTATCAATGGATACTGTTGGTTTTTTAATGGTGTGGTTGGATGCTCAATTGATGTTTATTTTTGTTAATACTGATTGGCATTTTTTAATCATCTCCAGCCATAAACATACCTTGACATGATGGAATTTTAACCCAAATTGTCACACAATTCTCAGTTGGATTTGCTGGAGAACAAAATGTTTTCATTCTTTTTGTCTTCTTTAGTTGCTGCTTGTTCAAATTTATGAGGATTTTAGATGGCTTGGAGTTATCCATCATAGATGTGTTATATTTATAAATTTAATTTTAATTATAATGATGTGACTACTACACGATAAAAATAAAATAAGATTCAAACACAAAAAATTAAATAGAAAATTCAAACCCCCCAAATCAATGCTAAAAGTAACAAAATCAGTTGAGGAGCGTATAAACAGTTGATAACTATAAACATATCAAAATCAGTGGTAAATTTTATTAAAAAATTAGTATTACATTTTATTTTGTACAGAATAAAGATATCTGCTATGTTTATCTTACTTTGGGAAAATGTCTAGTACAAAAAAGTTTAAATACCATGTAAATCAGAATTTAAAATTTGAATTTTGAATTTAAATTTTAAAGTAAGATCAAACTAGAAAATATATGAGATATTTAGATATCCTATAGTTACTTTAGGTTATTCTGAGATAAATTTGATCAATTAAATTTACATCAAACATATTTTAAAATTCTTTGAAATTTGATTTTTAGTTACAAAACTATTTTTAGTTATAAGATATAAATCATTTTATAAATTTTTCTACATATATATCCTGAAATCTCTCTAATTAAAATCTGAATATTTATCATAAATAAAAAAAACTATTAAGATTTAAATAAATCTAAAAATTTTAAATATTTTAGAAACAGTTTTTTTATATTTAAAAGATGTAAAAATACATTTCATTTAATTAGATGACATTTTCTAAAATTTAAAATTATTATTTATAATTTAAAAATAAAAAGAATATTAATGAAACTTTTAAGAAGTTCTGATATATAGAGTTCTGAATCCCTGAAAAACGGCGTACGAACCCCTCAAGTCGGATGCCAAAATCTGGATTTGAAAGCGGTTAAAGAAATAATTTTCCATAACCGTTTTTTTCTAAAGCTATCAAACATCCCCTATGTAACTACTTTTTCTGAAAACTAGAGTTTTCAGATACTTTTACGTCGACCCAAAATGTTTTCATTCTTTTTTTCTTCTTTAATTGCTGCTTGTTCAAATTTATGAGGATTTTCGATGTGCTATATTTATAAATTTAATTTTAATCATAATGATTTGGCTACTGCATGATAAAAATAAAATAAGATTCAAGCACAAAAACTTAAACAGAAAATTCAAACCCCCCAAATCAATGCTCAAAGTAACAAAATCAGTTGAGGAGCGTATAAACAGTTGAGGACGTTTTTGGCATATTTTTGCTGAGGACACGTTACAGATAATTTTAGGGGGCGTTTGATTTGATTCGGCGGAAATAAATACTTATTTGATTTATTATTTAAAATAAACACATATTTTTTATTTGAGTATTTGTTTTAAGTGTTTATTATAAATATTTATTAATAAATAAATATATATATATTTTTTAATAAGTAAACATTTGAACTCTTATTTTCAAAAATAATTTACTTATTGACTTATTGATGTTTCAAAAAGATCATTTTACCCTGGACATTTTTATTTTATATTGAAAGTCGGGTCATCTGGGCAACTTGGCCTCCTCTCTTCCTTTTTTATGTATTTCAGGAGGGGCTTAATCCACACTTGTGTGATTAACTTCTTTTTATTTTCTCCGTACTATCGTCTACACGCCTTTCTCTCCCCTCCATACTATAATTGATTCTTAAAAAAAAAAATATTTTTATTTTATAAAAAGTATTAAATCAAATATCAGTAAAAAAAATATTTCATAAAATGGACATAAATACCATACGTAATTACTACAAATATTTTTTTTTTCTTTTATCAAATCAAATAGTTTTCCACTTAAATATCTACACTCATAAATTAGTAATTAAAATCAGCAACATGCATGACCAAACGCCCCTATGTCTTCCTCCATACAAAAACACATTTAAGGGTATTTTAGTCTTTCTCCTCCACAAAAAAAAAAAAAAAGACTTGCACGTGGTGGCCAACAAAGAGGATCAGGCTATCACATGGTTACAAAAAAAAAAAAAAAAAAGGGTTGAATGGGATTTAGAAAGGCAATAAGGAAAAGTAGGTTTTATGCATTTTATATCATTTTAATTGGAACTCTTTTTTTAACTTTTCAATTTATTTTGACATGCTATATGATAAAAACAATGTTTGATACAACCACTAGGTGTGCAATTCCATAAGTTCTAAAGTATAATCACACCTTATCTGAAAATAAAAATCAAACTGAAAACCGATGTTGTTTGATTAATTAATCCAAACTTAATCGAACGAAATTGTTAAAACTAAACATATACATATCCCCCTTTTTATATTCTTAGGCGGTTAGAGTTTTTTTTGTCTGGTTGGTTTACAGTTTTATATTAAGAGGTTAGGATTGATAGTATAAGTTAGAATATTTATGAATATTAATAGTATATAATATAATTTTTAATATAAAAAATGATCTAAATGAATATTAAATATGAACAATTGGTTCGGTTCGGTTAGTTCTTTTTTTTTTAAGTAAAACCAAACCCAAACTAAAGTAGATCGGTTTATTAATTTTTCAATTCATATTCAAACCAAACAAAAAAAAATCATTAGACCTAAAAAAAAAAAAAAGAATCGATTTAGATAGGTTCGGATTCGATTTAACAAGTCAAAGTTGCACCCTTACAACCCACCCTATTTATAAAATGAGCACGGGTATACTCAGTCAATTTTACAATCCAGTTCGCAACCTCATACATTATGTACTGCGTTATCTTAGTATATGATGATCTATTATAGTGTATGATACCCAATTTTTATTTTATTTTTTCAAAACGAAAAAAAATATATTATTATATTTCAATGAATATTTCATTTCAAATAACGTTATGTATTTCAATAAAATGGTATATAATTTAAAAAAACATGAAAAAACAAAACCAGTGTGAGCAACGATTGGGACTATTTAATGAAATCATTTTCCTTATAATATACTTGACTATTTAATGAATCGTGCTTACATACATGGACATAGAAAATTTCTCCTTTTCTGACATCAGTACACTACAAACTAAGATTTAAACACATGTTACGTACTAAGATATTATGAATTACCTGGATCTATATTGATGGTTTATTAGATAGGAGAATCTGGTTATGTATATATGAATTTTAAAATGATAGGTGGTCTATAATTTAAATATGCATTGCTTAGATTGGAAAACAATCCCCCCCCCCCCAAAAAAAAAAAAAAAAAAATTAGGTGTGGGGGATGGAAAAAAACAAAAATGAAAAAGAGAGAGAGAAGGGGGCTGCGGTGGCTCGGGGGACGCCGGCGGTGGTGTGAGGGGGCGGAGGAAGGATAGGACGGTGGACGAGGGCGACGGAGGGCGGCGCACCCAATGACATGGCGGCGTGGATCCTCCTCGCCGTCGCCATCAGCATCACCACCCCTCTCCGTTCAAGGGGCCGAGGAACTTGGATTTTGGTTTTGAAAATCATCGACGCTTCTTCACAAAGCATTGCATTGTTAGATAAACAAAGAAGATTTCGAAGAGAAGAGAAGGATGAGTGTTTCGATCACGGTGATGACTCTGGACCTCCATGAAGACAGATCACAGATTCACAGAAGACCCGAACTTGATCCACTTTCAAAATTCGTGGGGTTTTTTTTCCGACGTTCCGATCCCTCGTCATCACCAATTTTATCTAAATATTTAATTTCTCTTTTGGGGTTTAATTTTTTTCCGTGTTTCATGTGTTTTTGGGTTGTTTTTTATTTTTCACGATGTGGGTTATTTTTCACGATCTCAATCATACATTTAAATATTTATTTGAATTTAAAATCGAATAAAAATCATCTAATACACAAACAAAAACTCACGCATGCATTAAACAAGTAAAAAATGCATATAATCCCCTAAAAGTTTGCCAATATACATATTACCATTTTTATGAAAAATCTATATAACCCATTAAAAGTTTTCATGGTTAAAAAAAAAAATTAAATTTTCTAATTTAGAAGGAATATTAATTATTTAACGTTACCTTAAAAATATATATTTATATAACTCCCTGAAAAATTGTAAATATACATATACAGGGAGTTATATGTATATTCAAAAAAATGAGGGGGTCAATAGGGATATTCACAAACTTTAAGGTCTTTATATGCATTTTTCTTTTAAGTGTGGATTCTTTTAAGTGTGGGTGAAAGTAACGAGGATAAAAATATAATTTAATCATGTGAGTTAAGTTAACTATACCCCCAATTACAAAGTGTTAACTGAGGTTATATATAGCATTTTTTCCATGAAACAAATACAACTTTTTATTCATTAAGATTCAAGAAACACGACGAGGTTACATTACATTACATGCATGTTGCATGTTACATTAAAAAGAAAACAACCAACCCTCCATTCCACACACAGGTACATTGCACTTATTCATAGGAGGAGGATGTATATGTAACATGTGGTGATAGATATTAATTGGCTGATCTGGTCCAGACTACATGACCCTCCGGGAAGAAGTGGCAGACTGGATGGGTACTCCCGGCCTTGATGTTGAGGATGCGGAGGGCCATGTTATTCGGGTCCCAGTCCGAAGTGTCCGTGTGACAGACGGCCGCCGACTTCACCGTCGTCCCATCCTCCCCTATCAGCTCCACCTCGTACGCCTTCGTCGACTCTGCCCCGTGGCAGAGGAACACCGGGTACGCATAGGATAGCGGGTGGCACACAACCGTCTTTGGCCCTGCATATATAGAATCTGAAAGTCAGGATATGGATATTAACATATCCGATCTGTATCTGTTCGGTTGACAGGCTTAATTACCTGCAATTTCCCGCATTGAGGCTATGGTGTATGCCTGCATCCGGGTTTCTGTCCCCTCGCTGCCCACGGTTGTCGACATGGCGACGACGCGGTTCGTGCGGAGCTCGGAAACGATGAAGTCGACCATCGACTCGAGCGAGGTGGCACAGGTCTTGTTCTCGCCTCTCACCGTGGGCTCTTCGCAAAGCTCGAGGGTTGTCTTCATGGCCGCTGCTTGTTGGGAGTTGGGGTCTACGGAGAGACGTTTGACGACTTCGGGGAGTTCGGTGGACGCGAAGGGTAGGGACTCGGCCTGGCGGCGGGGGAGGAAAGTGTCCCGGCGGGGCGTGGTCTTGGTGAAGTGGAGGTTCATCCTGCTTTCCGAGCGGAGCGACTCCTCCCGGAAATAGAGGGTGAAGTTCGGGTCATCGAGGCGAGGGTCGGACGATGACGACGTACCACTCTTCTTCGTCTGATCAATGTGATGGTCGTCGTGATGATCGCTGGCCGCGTTTGATGAGTAGAAAAACGGTATTCCCTGGCCTTGGCCTACGTCGACCCCTTTTTTCTGATCAGAGTCATGGTCATCGTGATGACCAGCAGTGTTTGATGAGTAGAAAAAAGGTATACCGTGGTCATTGCCTTCATCGACGGAGGTCACACCCTTCTTCTTATCAAAGTCATGGTTATCGTGATGAGTGGCACCATTTGATGAGTATAAAAAATGTATACCGTGGTCATGGCCTACGTCAACGGAGGTCTCACCACTCGTGGACATACCTTTTTTCTGATCAAAGTCATGGTGGTCATGATGACCAGCCGTGTTTGATGAGTAGAAAAAAGGTATACCGTGGCCTTGGCCTACATCGACGGAGGTTTCACCACCCTTCTTCTGATCACAGTCATGGTCGTCATGATGACCGGCCGTGTTTGATGAGTAGAAAAAGGGTATACCGTGGCCTTGGCCTATGTCGACGGAACTAGCGGACATACCCTTCTTCCGATCAAAGTCACTGTCGTCGTGATGACCGGCACCATTTGATGAGTAGAAAAAAGGTATACTGTGGCCATGGCCTGCGTCAAGGGAGGTGGTGTCCTTCTGATCCATGACGTCTGGTGAATGAGGAAAAACCAAAAATTAACAAGTTAAAAAAACAGCTAGTGAAGTACGTAGTGTATTATTTGAGCTTAGCTAGCTATATATTCAAACTGCAACAGCCAACAACAGAGGAAAGTCATGTTATCAGAAGTGGTGCGAACCAAGGTGGAGAGTATCGATGATGGCTTTGGGCATGGCGACGTCGGGAAGGACAATGTTCCAGTACATCTGTGAGGGCAGATTTGCATGGCTCGTCGACACCAATGACAGTACCTGCCATGCAAAACAAATAAACATCATATATATATATAATTATTACAACAAGTTTTCTTCTCTCTGTGTCTCTTGCATTGCAAGGGATCAACAAAGGTTTTCTTGCTCACCAGAAGCAGTTGCAATATCCTAAAGCGATCCATGGGTGATTAGAAGAAATGCTATATCCTCTCTCTGTTTCTATGTATGCAGTGCAGGCTGATGAGAGAAAAGGGTTGAGGGGTGGTGCAATTTAAAGACCAGGGAGCCACTTACTTGATAGGAGAAATTAATATACAGATAACGTAGCCCCCACCATTTAGATAAACATTTCACACCCAGTACATTTGTAAGTCTTAGCAAGAAAATACAAAATTTTATTTATCAAGCTAAAAAAAAAATTTAATACAGTGAAAAGGACATACCACCCATTAGAAAAATATCTGACAGCGGGGAAAGGTACGTGTTAACATTGAATAATATATGTTAGAACAATCCATCGGACGGTCCGTATGCAATTCATATTTCATGGGAAAAAAAATTATTTTTTTTAAAAATAATTAATATCATTTCATAAATTATATATTTTTACAAAAAAAAATGTGCATATTATATATCTTAAGAATTGAATTGACCTATTGGATGAAAAAAATATAAAAAATTGTTAACGAGGTGTATATCTCAGCTTACTTAATGAAATATTTATCTCATTAGATAGTTATCAAGATTTTTTAGAGGTATTTTTGCATTGTGTAATTTAATAAGAGTATTTTAACAATATTAAAATTTAATAGAGGGTATATATACAAAAATCCCAAAAAAAAAATACATGAAATATTTTTAAAAAAATCAAAATTTAGGGCCCATTTAGATGGGGGAATGGGGGGGGGGGATAAAGGGGAAGACGGGTAAAAAAGCTATTTGGGTGAATGGTTTATAAAGGGGTAAAGCTATGTAGAATCATGTGAGAATAAGCTAGTATTTGTGTTTTAAGTCCCCCCATATAGAATAGTGTTATTCCTCCACTGGTATAAAGGGACTCACATATTAAATCACATGTCATCATATCAAATCGCATATCATCATCTCTTATACATCAATGGGGCTCAAATGTCAAATCAACTTTTACACCTTATTCATATTTTATTCTTCATCAATCAAACCCTCCAACATTTATTATTACGTTTTCCAACGAGAATAATTGAAAACACAACCAAACATAAAATCACTTATTACATTGATAAAATTAACAATTCCAGGAATAGGTATTATAAACCCCATAATAGATTATATCTTTATCCAAATGAACCCTTAATTAATATCGCAAAAAGGACATACCACTAATGAAAAAAACAATTAACATAGTGAGAGGTACACCGCACCAATTAGGTAAATATCTAATATCGAGAAAATACGTGTTAACATTGAATAATGTTAGAACAATCCACAGGACGGTCCTGTGTGCGGTTCATATTTCATGGATCCATTAGACGAAAAATATTTTAATTTTTTAAAAATAGTCAACATCATCTAATAAAATATATATTTTTATATAAAAAAATGTACATATTATCATGAGAAATTGTATGGATCTATTGAATGAAAAAATATAAAAAATTACTAACGAGATGTATATCTCGCTTAATAAAATATTCATATAGTTGGATAGCTATCGAGATATATATATATAGACTATCTGGCGAGACTCTTCGTGTTATATTGCATATAACAACAATCTTAACATACTGAAAAGCTACACCCAACTAATTAGAAAAGCCACTAAATCAAGCTTTGAGGACTGCATGTGACAAGGCTAGGGAGAGAACAAGTGCGAGAATTTTTAAGGCCACTTTCAAGGTAGTGGGCACGAGACTCTAGTCCAGAGCCGATGAGCATATATTATAATAAACAAAAACATCTTTTATTATATTTATTTAATTAAGATTCAAGAAACGACGACGTGGCTACATACATGCTACATGTTACAGTAGGCAAGTGACCAATCCTCTTATTTATTGTAGGAGGATGTGAAGATAGTACTCCAGACGACATATGGATCACATGCACCCCCCCCACCATTTAGAAAAAACATTTAACATCGTCACCAGAAAAACGTTTTAACATAGTGAGAGGTACACATGCACCTAGATGAATATCTAATTTCGTGACAGGTACACCCCCGTGCAACTAGATAAATATCTAACATCTCGCGAAACTAGACAGGTACATGGCAGCCACCTCCAAGTTCTCTGCACTTCTCCTCTTATGTTTATCATATTCGGCAGGATATATATGGACTCAAAAAAGCTTTTCATGTCTGGTTTGAGTGTTTTCATAATATTATTCTAACAGCTGGTTTTGTTGAGAGCCTTCTAGGATCATTCTATGTTTGTGCGATCCTCGTCAGAGGACTGAATTATCCTTCTATATGTTGATGACATGATTAGAACTGACGATGACTCCGCCTGGTATTACTCTGATCAAGAATCGACTTAGTCAACAGTTTCAGATGAAAGATCTCGGTACTCTTTGCTACTTCCTTGATTTTGAGATTGCACAGAGTGATCATGAGATTCTGCTCTCTCAACAGAAGTATACAATTAACATTCTAGAGTGTGCTGCCTCCTCAGATACTTACTATGTAGATACCCCTATCGAGCTTCACGTAAAGCTCTGTCCTACAGATGGTGGGCTTCTCCTAGACCCTACTCGATACAAATAAATGGTGGGTCAGCTTGTATATCTCTACATCACCAAACCTGACATTGCTCATGCTATCAGCATTGTTAGTCAGTTTGTCTCGACTCCTCGATCAGTGCATTATAGTGCTCTTATGCGTATTCTCAAATATTTACGTGTTACTATCATTAGATTGCTCTATTTATCGTCCTCTTCAACCTTGGTTCTCAGGGCTTACACCGATGTTGATTGGGTTGAAGATCTAACCACTAGACACTCCACCACTGGATTATGCATATTTCTTGGAGATTCCATTATCTCTTGACGCAGCAAGAAACAGGAGATTGCTTTTCTATCCATCATTGAGGCTGGGTATCGCACCATAGCCATCACCACCAAGTAGATTGTTCATCTTAGACGTCTCTTGGTGGATCTAGGAGTTCCTATAACTGGTCATACTCCACTTCATTGTAATCGATTGTCACTTTGTTTATCAGCATTTCCTTATATAGAAGCTGTCACTTCCACATATCTCTTCTATCGAGCAGCTTGCTGATTTCTTGACGAAGTGACATCTAGTTCATCCATTTCAATTTCTCATTCTCAAATTCATTTTGTATAATCCACTGTGCGTTTGAAAGGGCTGTTAAATTATATGTGTTATATCATAATATATGCAGTGTATTACACGTGTAACTCTCATGTAATTGTATATAAAGGGATTAAACCCTAACTAGAATACAAGGATTCTCATTCTCTCTTTTCTCTGATTGTAACAGTAAGCATGGTTCATTAAATAGTATAAAGTATTGTATCAATATGTGTATTCGATTAAACATATAATTGAATTGAATTTTTTTTTTCACTTTTTTTTTAATTGATATATGTAAGTAACCTTTTTTTAAAAAAATTGCATTCACTTAAAATTCGAGCTACTATCTATATCAGAAAAACTAAACAAAGCTTGAAGTGAATTGAATTTCTTTATTGGGCATATCCATAGAACTTTCACTTAAAACAAAGAATTAATGTATAATTTTGCACCTAATGTAAACAATATAGAAGTACAATGTAATCAAAGCACATAAACAAATAAAAACAAGTAATCAAATAAAAAAATGCAATCTAATTTAGATATCTAATCAAAACGAAGATAAAGAAATGTTGCAATTTTAATTAATTTTACAAGCTTTGTATTATACATCCATTCACTGGTTTTTTTTTCAATTATTTTATGGTCATTGTTGCACATAGTCCCAATTATTTTATGATCATTGTTACACACAGTTTTTATTACAGTTATCAGTCCCATATAAATTAATAGTTGTCCAATGAATTTGAAAATTTTATTTTATTTTTAAAAAATGAATTCACATAATTCATGTATTTCTTCTTTTATAGTATATATTTTATTGGATAAAGTATATTATTTTAAAGAATAAAAAATTGCTAGAATGGTTGATAAAAGTATAAACATGGTTTTGTCTAACCTTTCACGTTTACATAAACGTGTAATGGATTAGATTGAAATGATTGAAACTATGTTTCCTGCCTGTGCTTTTTTTATGTTAAGCAAAGAGGCGAAAAGACCTCAAAAAATATTTTTCTTTGAAGGGAAAAATAGATATAATTTTTTAAAAAGTTAATTAAATCGATTTTAGTGGAGGTTCATATTTGAAAATTGAAAGCAAATTTAAGAATTAGCTTTTTATTAAAAGTGAAATTTAAAACTGAGTTTGCAAGAAACTGTCTCTCGACGTGTATTAGTTATTAAATATTATGGTATCATTGATTATTCGATGAGAGAGTAAAACATAATTTACATAAACAGTGTAATGCTATGTTCATATAATTGTATTGTTATATTTTATTTTTTTTTAACAAATGGATTACATAAATAAAGTCCCAAGGACGGTTTATTATTTTCTAAACTAATTACACTTCATAATTAATTAAATTTGAAGTATCATGAATCAATTGAATTATATTATCTACTAAATAATTTTTTTTTGTATTAATGTTTTTCTATCACTCTTCGAGATCGGCTTTCACATAAAAGGAAAAACTATTCATGTTTAACTGATATATAGTTTTTATTCCATTTGAATATCATATTCATTAAAGTTTTTCAGTAGTAAAGTATGATAAAAAATACGCGGATACGCAGGTACAAAACACTATTAACTTGCACTAAAATTTCGCAAACAGGATATGGTGGTAATTTCGTCAAATGAACTGAATAGATTGGTCATTTGAAGTGGGACGATGGCGATAAAGTCTCGCCGATGGGATATATTGGTCATTTCGTCAAATGAATTGTGAATTGTGATTTCTCATTAACCAGATTCTTCAGCCACCTGTAATGGATATTTTTTTTTTAGAGAGGGCACCATTTTTTTTTAAAAAAAATTTGTTTTGATTTCTGTTGGAATGAAGCCAGGGGTGGATCCATAACACTTTTTCTGGGTGGATTGAACCAACAAGAAGCTTTTTAAGCTTTTTTGGAATAAAAAGTTTACATAACAATGGTATTTTGGGGTTTTTGTTGGTTTGGACTGATATTTTAGGGTTTTTCTAACCAAATATGGGGTGAGTTGTATTGGGGTTTTTCTAATAAAATTGAATTGGGTTGGTATTTTATAATTTTTCTAACAAAATCTGGATCGGGCTACAGCCCAACCCAACCAACTTTTAGACCCGCCCCTGAATGAAGCAATAATGATATAATTTAGGTTTTTTTTTTACTTCTTCCCCATTGAAGTTTGAAAAACTTTGATTCAGAGATACTGCATGTTACATTAGATAAGCCTTTATTATGTCTAAGCTATATATTCTCTATGTCTTTGTTCCATTGCTGGTGTCATAATATTGTTTTGTGCATATCTATTGATTCTTTTTAGGATCAGATTTACCTTTGTTGAAAATTTGGGACAAAGAAAGATGACATAATCATGCCAAGTGTACCTCAAAAACATCCAATACGCCCACGCGCATGTGTGGTGTTGTTACGCGCACTTGTCATCTCATGATTAAAATCATAGCAAGATCATTTTGTGTAAAAGAAATTTTTTTAGTTAAATGTCCCAAAAATTGTAATAATGGATTCTTAAATTTTGTTCAAAAGAATTGTTGAAAAGCTTCATTTTGTGTAAAATATGTATATGTATATATATACTGTATACAATGGCTTGGAGTGCTGCAAGTATTGAGTAAATTGAAAATTTTTCTATCGCCTATATCTTATTAATGACCATGGAATATCTCTTTGTAGTACATGTGTTTCTTTTACAGTTTGTTAGATTTTCTGTTCAGGTTTTTCTGAAAACTTGAATTGATGATAGTAATTCTTTCGTGAAGAAAGAAAATGGAAATTCTTCATATACTTGATTATGCTATTTTATCTTTGCTCTTCTAACTGTGCATATGCCTTTCAATAGCAGTAGGAATGTGGAACATGTTCTACATTAATCCATGACATTATTCTGCATGGGGGCACTCCAAAAAGGACACCAATTCCCTCACTCAAATTAATCCTTCATGGAACTATAATGTTCAGTAATACAAATGAATCTTGCACAATTATGAAAAGAAAGTGTAGCTCAAGGAGAAATGAGGGACGACATTCTACCAGTACTGTTTTTTCTAACTTTTATTTTCTATTACTTTTGTGTAAAATTTATAAAATGAAACAGTGAAAGATCTCATTCATTTCTATTAAGACTCATTTTCAAGATGAACAAAGACAAAGTTGCTTTTAAATTATATGCATCCATGAAGTACTTATATATTTATTTTAAGTACTTATATCTGCTAATTGATGCAGGTGTGAATTTAATTAGTTACTCAAATTGACTCCATCCCTCCTCTTCACATCTTCACAGCAGTGACAGCTTTTAGTGATAAGCATTATTTCAAGATAAGCCTAATTCTGCATATAAAGCAAATAATGCATGGAGGAATGAATGAATTCTGAAGTTTGCGAGTCTTCTTACTTTAGTTTCTTAACATTTATATGATGTAGCACAGTTGAATATTGTGAAAATATGTACACCTATAACTTCATAAGATATTAATTGTTGGAAAAAAAATTTGTACATGATGAACATATCAACCTTTAACAACACTCAAGACTTAAAATTGTTCAGTTATCCTACTATATATTGATTTCATTATTTATATCATAAATTAGATTTATATGGGTTTTGGTTATTGATTTATATGGGTTTTGGTTATTGATATATATCGAAACATGTTTGGACAAGGGGTGATATAGTTTTTTTTAGAGTGCTGTTTACATGTACACATTTTTTTTTTTTAACACTAATTCCATTCCTATATGCGTCAACAGAAATATCAACGGAGCATAAACTCACATTAACAAGGTATATACTTCGATAGAATTTTTATATATTTTTTATAAATGTATCTATGCAATTCATTGGAACATACGCATCATTTTTAATAAAAGCATTTACATTATTAAATGAAGTATACTATTTTTAAAAAATTTAAAACATGTGGAAACTGAAATTATGACCACAAATGAGGCTGGACCAGTTGTTTATTCAATAATTTACTTTTGCTACAGCGTAACATAGATATTGTTACATGTCATTCTGTTCCGTACTTTGAGTTTTTCCCTATTAACTCTTGGTGATTTAAAGTATTCAAATATTTTCTCCCTCAACTTCCCTTAATTTTTTACCCTCTTTATATTTTTTAATTTCTAAATTCTCTTTTTATTTTATTTTTAATTCATCTTTTCTCATACAGGGATAGTAGGAAGAATTTATACTGAAATTTGAATATTGGATATAATATGAATAATATCTTACATGAATTTGAAGTTATTGTTAAAACAGTATTTGGTATGTATAATAGCATTTTTGAATTGAATTACTCGATTATTTTCCATTGTAATGATTTAAATGGATTTGTAATCAGCAGGACATGTCTAATACTTTGTTGAGATTTAGAAATTTTACTAAAATGTCCTAGATATTTGTAAATTTATTTTTTGGGTTTCCTATTGATGTGCATTAATTAATTCTTATTTAAAATTTCAATACATAATAGGTTGCTTTGAGTATTTTATATCATGTATTAAATTCTGTAGTTTCTATTTATATCTTGCAGGTTGGTATCCAACTATCCAACAAAACAAAGTCGTCCTAAAAATGATTTATTACTGTATCTGACCAACTCTTTGATATATTTTTTTTATTCTTCTTATTTTTTACTGTACATAGTTTATATAAATAATTTTTTGTGTAATAACTTTTAAAAAAATTTAGGTGTGCAAAGTACATAAGTGATCTTTTGTGATAATATATACAACTTTGGAATGATTTATATGTTATGAACTATGTTTTTTGTACATGAATTTTTATACTACTTATAGTGTTTTCATTTTTGTTTTTGTTTTTTTGTAAAATACAATTTATGAACACGTGCAAAAGGGTTCCCAGAAAGCCCGAGGCCCCAGCTCAGGCCGCGTAGGGCAAAAACTCAGCCTGGCCCGTTTTTAGGGTGCGCTGTGCCAGGGGCCGGCGAGTAGGCCCGCCCGAATTGAGTTGTTTGGTCTGGCCCGCAGACCGCCCACCGGCTAGGCCCGTGAGGACAATCCAATAAATGAATTATATATAATTTTTATTTGAATTGTGGTTGAATTATGTAAATTATTGACATTTATGTAGGTGTCAACCTAGTTAGGTATATGTAGTTATTTAGTTTTTCAAGTAATTAATTCATTTAATATTTTTATTTTAAAAAATTAAATAGATATAAATGTTTTTTTTTCAATGTTATATTTTCAATTTTATGTTATTTTAACATTTATATACAAATAAACAACTTAAAATTAAAAAATCAAAAGAAATAAGATGTTTAAAATCTGAACCCATAAGCCTGACCGTGAGCCCGAAACCCGGGCCCAGGCGTGGGCAGAGCCTGGGCCCAGGGCCCAGAGCCGGGCCCGTTGCCGATGCTTGCAGGCGCATTAATTTTGGGCGTACATCATAACTAGTTTTAAAAATATCCCATGATCCTCATACAGTTTTTTACATGTATTTTGAAACATAAATAGCTAATGTAATAGTAACATTGTTATTTTAAATTTTCTAAGTGTTTATTTATCTCTTATCTATTACTTATCTTTAAATTATCCAAGTTGAATCACATCACATTTATAAATAAGAAAACCAAAAAAATGAATCTAACAAAAATTAAAAACAAGGCTTATCTGATGTAGATTGTTATATATCCGGGTTCCAGACATGATAGAAAATATCTTATCCAAGGATCCAAAAGGATCTCAACCATAAATGTGGTCGGCTGGTTGGAATTTTAGGATCCACAACATTCCATATTCAACTGAATATTTGTACCACAAAAGTTGTACCAAAAAAATGTGTCAGTGATCCGTGATTTAGATCTGGCTCCATTCAATTCAAAGAGGACAGGATAGGCTATTCAAGGATATCATTGGACAAAACAAGAATTAAATAAAACTCCAAACACTGTCAAAGGCTGGACTTCATATTTCCTTGGTGAATGTGAAGGTTTTATTTTCTGGGTTCCCACCCAGGTCAATTTTAGAGATCCTGACTTGCAGAGGTCACACAATTTTACTTTGCAGTACATTGGATTCCATTAATGTGAGGTTTTAAAAGACATTGTTATACATTCCTCAAACATGGTCTCACTTATTAAATTTTGATCAAGTTTTATGGAACAAGTGCTTGATTGGAAATAGTTATTCATGCAGAGTAAACCATTTTATTTCATTGTCCTTTTTCTTCTCATTATAAAAACTAAATGTAACCATTTTATTGTTTGATTCATCTTTGTGTAAATTGAAAAAAAAAAAATTGGATAAGAGATGAATAAATGCTTATTATATTTTAAATGATATTTCTACAATTTTATATATTAGTTGTGAGAGATGAATTATGATAATCAATTTCAACACATGCTAGGTGAGAATTTTTTTTAAAAATGGAATGAACTGATAATCTACCGGCACAGATGAATTATGATCATCAATTTTAATCCTCCTTTAGAATAGTTATTATTTTTATGGAATAAGCTATCAAGACATAGTTATCATTATTCATTATGACCAAACAAACTTACAAACCTGTTTCGTTTTTTTTCGGTTTTTAAATGAATTTTCATGTTAGTCTGATCTCCTCCCATTCAGACAATTGTAACTTCGGTTTTAATGCTATAAAATTGGGTTAACAATGGTCTACCGTTATCTTAAAAAAATTAAGATGCTACCCAAACAGAGGCCTTTTAGAGTTCAATGAAAAACAGACAAAATGGCCACAAAGCTCATGTTGGGGGAACTTAAAGATATATTACTTCATCAGTTCTTAAATGAACTTTAGTTTACAATTAAAAACTGATATTTAACAATGAGTCAGTTTTTTGGATGCTGAAAATACTTTCTCAATATAAAAAACTGCTTTATGTTATGAAAAAAAAAAACTATATTTTGAAGCTTTCAGAATAACTCACTTAACAAGTAATATTATGAAAGTTGAAAACTTCTTCCAAAAGTTCCCAAAATAGCCCAAACACAATTACTCTCTCTATCTATCACTAAAACAAACAAAAACACACACATGCCTAGATAGTCAATGAGTCTACAATGCCAAACCCTGCAAGTCACGGGTCCAATCTCCAGATCCAATCCTGACCGTACATCAGAAAAAGAAGACAAGAATCAATGGTTACCAAAACCAAAGACCCCACATGGAAAGAAAGTGTGGTTGAGACATCACACACACACAACACACTAAGTGGTGGTTCCAATTGGCCCCCACATCAATGTTTCAATAAAGCTAAATGAACAAATACAACAAAAGCTGTCACCGACACATAAAAAAAAGAAAAGCATAACACCAATGCACATAAAAAAATAAAAAGAGCTTCCATTAGAACCAAATTCACTGCCTTTTTTTTTTCCATTGGATGCTTTGATACTGAGCTTTCCAAAGTTAAAAAACAATACATTCAACAAACTTTTGATGTTAAAGACAACCCTTCTTGTCTTTGCCATCACTAAAACAAATACAACACAATTAACACACATACACACACTTTTATTACTCACCCAACAAAGGAAAAGATCTGATACTTTGCTCCTTCTTTTCTCTTTTCTGAGGAGTCGAGAAGAAGAAATTGAACGCGTGATATCATGTACAACTCGAATTAAACCAAACTAATTGAAACTTGCCTTTTATTTTCAATCTCTTGTGGTAGTGGTGGTGGGTATACTGTTGTGGGTACCTTTTGAAGCCAACCCATGTGAGCTGAAGAAAAAAAATAATGGAAGGAAAGCATTTTCAGCCTTGAGAGTTTGGTTGGGATGTTGACATGCAAACGGCTTCCACAACGACTCGCTTCAGCACATTGGGGCATGGGTCTCCACCGAAATTGTTGGTTGTTATGGCTACTGCACACTTCTGTTGCCCTATGCACCTCTGCCCACACCAATAATAACACAAAAAATGCATGTCACTTTATTTACCTAATAACTTAACAATGTATGCAGAGGAAGCCTTGTTGAAGTGTGGGTGTCAATTATGAATAACTGTGTTTTGCCTCTTCCATGCCAAAATAAAAATTTGGCTGAAGTGTGTGTGACAGCCACATTATGATATCACCAAGAATGAAAACTGCAATGACTTTTCTTGTGATCAAGATGACAGTCATTTGGGATTGAAAAATATAGTGTGATTCAAGTTGAATACATGACTGTCATGGTTCGTTAGCCTCCTCTTTTCTCACTCTTTTCCATGGGCACTCATATGAACTTTTTCTTCCTTCTCATGTTTATTCAATACTATCTTTCTTTTTCCACGTTTAACATGTTAACCTTTCTCCGCTCCTTGCATCTCTTCTCTTCACACACACAAGGTGACATTTTTTATTTTTTGAGTAAATTTTCTCAATGAATTGTTCTGTCGCTAAATTGCCAAAGGACTTGATTGTTGAACCCTAGTCAGTGAAAAACACATTGGTGAATCATTGAATTGTAACATCGAGTTGGTTAATACTTAGTGTGCACTGCACACATTGAAGATGGAAGAACTACTGAAGACTCCAGATACATTAAAAAAAGCAGCCTACTTAAAAGATGAGTGAGTAATTTATGAAAAAAGGAAATATATATGGCTAAGAAGTTTTGAATGGAGAGTACCTTCTCTAAAATGGAGTGAGAGCTTGCAGAATGGCAGGCTCCCTGTTTGAAGCTCCCACAAGTCCCCAATGGAGTTCCAAAGCTTGCAAAGTTAATGGCCGAGATGGACTGCCCATTCGCGCAGTGCAAATGCACCTTAGGCCTGTGGACCTCTTCTGATTTTCCTTCACTCTCAATGTGAAAGTTCTGTAAAGTTGGGTGCCTCTCCGAAACATCAGCACATACAGTTGATACCGATCTCTTCATAAGAGAAATCTTTGAAGCATCACCACCAAGTTCTTCAAAGATGACTAACAAATTTTGGGTTGGTTTCAACCATGACCGTGGAACATGATACCTGGACAGCCATACAATTTTAGGTTGAACCATAGTCACGAAATTTGCTTAACTTTTTAAATATGAAGAATGTTATTAATGATATTAATTTTAGGTTGAACCAGTCACAAAAGTTCAAGAGTATTTTATAACTATGAGTTGACCTATGTTGTGAGGCCTTTCATGGAGGGATTTGTGATTCTTACCAACGTTGAGTCGGTTGGCCACAGCCACTCTGACACTTTGGAGATCGATAAGTCCCAATATAACTGCATCCATTGCAAACACCACTCGGTGCCCATGTTGTCCAATATCTTCCAATGCTCTGCCCGTTAATCCAAATCTGACCTTTTCCCATACTCCCCATGTCTAATGCCAATGGTTCATTCCCTTGAGGCGCATCAAAATGGGCCTGTCCAATATTAGAAATTAGAACAAATTTAATTGTAAGATTCTGAAATGATCACCATTCCATTGATGCTCTATACAAAGCCCATCCTTTTGTCTTACTTTGTACCACGTTAATGGCTGCTGGCCTTGGGCAACAAGTGACCCCTTCATCCATTCCACAGATGAGGCTCCATTCAGGGAATTCAGGTTCATCGCTTCCCCTTTAAGGCCAATCTACAACAATTGAATTGCCATTGAAAACTTGTCAAATGTACTACCAAAAGTTCAGCCATTCGAAAACTACATTATTGAAAAAATAAGGAAGTTCAACATTGAATATAAGAATCCTAACCTGGTAGGACCATTTCTGCCAGCTCAAGTCCCTTCTTCCTTCATTGAGGCCATGTAGTACAACTGGACCAAGGACTCCCGTGTTCCATGTTTCAAAGTGTGTTCCGACATTCTTTTCATGCAAAGAAAATAATTTAGAATTCGATTCAACTGATCAATGATTACAAAGCATTTTGGATTTGTTGCAGGATCACACACAAGTAGGATAAAAAAAACATATCAAAAAGCAATAAAACCAACTAAACTAGGAAGCATATGCTAGATAGGAATTCAATGACCAAGCATGAACGTATCAAATGAAAATCGATCGACACTAACCGGCAATCCAACAGCTACACTTAAGAGTGCAATTCTATTTGTTCCAGCACGAAGGTTAACATTGCCATTATAAGTGAAGTCCCTATTTTTGCTGCTCCCATATGAAGACCCTATCGAAATGTGAAAGAAAAATGTAATCAATTTTGGAATAAATTTGAATTGCAAGGATAGGTGTTTTAGCTGTGAACCGCCAACACACCTGCAAGTTGCCCATTGATGAAGACATGGAGAGCATGTCCAGATGACTGTACAACAAGAGAGGGAGACTGGCCTCCACGCAAAAATGCTTCAGATGGGCTAACGTCAACACTGGAGCATAACATATGCTTGTCAAGTTAGTATAAATTTTATTTATATAAAAAAGAATTTCTACCTGCCTGACAAGATTTAGTGGCCAACTTTACCTGGTCATGTACCATAGATAGTCACTGGTATCCCTGGTGACATTAACCTGTTCCAATAAACCAACTGCAGTGATCGTTGAGCTGTCAGACAGTGAAGCAACCTCCTCATCATATGTTTCCCATGAGAGTAACTGATCATTTTCAGTCAGCATCTGCATTTGTGATGTTTGAACTCCAACCTGCCACAGAGATAACAGTGATAAGTATCTCTTTGACACTGGGAACATTCAGCACATAATGCAAGAAAATAATATTAAAAAAAATCATAGTAGAAAAAAAAATTGTCATAAAATAACATGCTTGTCTTACCTTTGCAGTGTTAAATACTACATTTCTGCAATCAGGAAGGATGCTGATTGACCAGGGTGGAAGGTCATAATGCATGTTATTAAACAACACTTTGGCATAAGAATTCGTGTTGAAATTCGCGAGGAAAGCTGCACAGCCTCCAGTTTCAGATGAATAGACATGAGCCTGAAAAATAGTGGAGTCAGCAGGACAGAAGCATCACCAGAAAAATCATCTGATTCTTTCGAGTAATAACATGAGATCAGTGCTTCATGCACCACTAACCTGTTGATAACTTCCGAGAGAAGTGATGGTCGCATCTGCATTAACTAAAGCCTTTTCGCTTAGCTTTATCGCCTTGTGGAGGTCTCTGAGATGCCCGTATTTTGGCTCTCTTATTAAACCTGCCAAATTTGTCAAGAAATAAGCATTTTCAAGCATAAACATCTGAAGCAAATTAATAGGCAGAGAAAAAGCCGAGACTAACCATATTCATCAATCGGTGCATCGTAATCGTAACTGGTTGTTATAAATGGTCCCCCAGCTGTGCGCCCAAAATTAGTTCCTCCGTGGTACTTTTGCAAACAACACATGGAAAATGTCAGCTAACCAGCAAATGTTTAGCAATAGTAATTTTGGATAACATAAAATAGCTGAATTTGAAATTTCAATATCCATACCATGTAGTAGTTAACAAATGAACCTCCTTTTTGAACAAAGCGCGCAACAGCAAAGGCTAAGTCTTCGACTGGTCGCTTATGTACAGTGCCACCGAATTCTGTGAACCTTCAATTGCAAGAAATACAAGTGAAGAGTCAGTCATATCTTGATGTAGATATTAGCACAATTTTTATTTCTTTCAAGTACAAATGATTTCCTTATCACAGTTAATTTAAGAAAAACAGCTATATACCCAATACAAATGCATACAACAAATTGTATATAAAATCCATAAACCTAAAAAAAAAGAGAACACTAACCAGCCACTCCAAGCCTCGGTCCACATTGTAGGTTTGTAGGGTTTGTTGGGAGTAAAATAATCACAATAGAATCCATTGCATGCATTAATCTGTCAAAATAATTGGAACAACATCATGCATAGAAAAAGCCAAGACTAACCATATCAAATGACAAACATAAAGCAATTGGATAAGGGAAATATAGACTTAATACTCAAAGTGAAAAAACCATGTTTAGCATGGATAAATTGTAATAGTTATGTCTTTATAAGTTGGAATAAACCCTGATAATTATACTTAAGTGGTGAGGTATAGCTCACCACTGGATCTGGAGCATCATCTTCTTTGCACATCACCCAAGGAACACCAGTTCCCAGACTGTTGGCCATCTTTGCCGCCCAAGTCATGTAGTTATGACCTGCGGAACCGAACGCCCTGCTTTCTGGCCCATACTCGTTTTCAATCTGCGCATGCAGAACACATCGAGTTGTTCAGATTTTTATGTTCATCACTCTCATTCATCAATTTATATCATTAAAAAAATGTCTGACCCATACCTGAGAAAGAATGATTGGGCCACCCTGAGACTCAAACAGTGATTCACTCTTCATCATCTGGACTATCTTTTGGGTGAAACCTTGCATTGCTGCCTGAAAACACCAAAGAGATGTGTTGCAATGAAAATACAATAACCTAAAAATAGTGACAAAATAACAATTTTGAATCAACTAAACTAAAGTAAAATATGTGTTTTCTTCTCTTTAAATCAAATGAAAATGAGAATATAAGAAGCATTACCTTAAAAGGCCCATTATCTGTTCTGAAGCTGATTCCTGGAACATACTTCAGCCAAACAGGAAACCCTCTACAAACAGAACCCAATGAATTAGTTATTTTTAGAAAATCAAATAAGCCTACAACAGAAAAACTAAAATAATGTCTTTTGTGTAAAATTAAAATGTGCATAATCTCAAACTTTCAGCCAAAATAAAGCACATCACAATATCACATATGAAATGAATTTAAAACAAAAACATTACCCAAAATTCCATTCTGCACAAATATACGGCCCGATACGGAGATGAACGTAAAGCCCCGCATTTTGCACAGTCTTGATAAACCTCACCAGATCGTATTGCCCCTCAAAATTATACTAAACAACAGCAACAACACAAACCAAATAATCAAAATTTCATTAAACAAACCCAACGATGCATGAAAAAAAAAAAAAACCACACAAACAAACAAAAATAAATTAAAGAAAAAAAATCTTACAACTCCTGGTGAAGGTTCATGTCCATTCCAAAACACATAAGTCTGTATCACATCCAAACCTCCATCTTTGGCCTTTTGAACAAGCCCCTCCCACATCTACATCAGATCAAATCAAACAAAACCCAACACACAAAACGCATCAAAAATGAAAACCCAGATCTCAAAATCACAAAAAAAAAAACAATGAACATACATCCGGAGTGCTTCTTGGATAATGTATAGAACCAGACATCAAGATCCTCCTCTGCCCATTGATGATAATGGCTTTCCTGTCATAAGCAACACCACATTCTCCAACCCAGACGAAACAAAACACCAAAACCCATGTAAAAAACAAGCAATCTTTCCTCCCCATCTCAAAAAAATTAGATTTTGAAGAGATCCACTTTCAGTTACACCCCTCAAACCCCCTCTTTCAGTCTTTTCTCTCAGACCCAATACCTGTTTTAGTGAGTTCTTGGAGGGAAATTCAAAATGGCTGAAAAAAATTGATGGGTTTTGGAGGGGAAGTTCTGAGGCTTCTCTCAGATGTTCACAGTGCCCATTTTGTGTCTTTTTGTTTTCCCTTCCAAAGCAGAAGTGGCTGTTATATATAAATAATTTTTTTTTATAGACAGGGCTTCAAAAAGAGGTGGGAGTGAATGAGTGGGAATGGGAAACTGTGAAGACCCTCTCTCATGATTTTTATTTGCATTATTCAATGTGACTGTGTGTGTTTCTTTCATTTTCAACTCTAATAATTAAATTGTATTTGTATTTGATGTTAGGGTTGGAGGAGTACCACCATTTGTACCTTTCATAGGGGTATTTTGGGAATGGGAGTTTGAGGGTTCAGATTGGCTGTTGTGTTTCACGTAAATCAATTCACAGCTGTTATTATAATTTTTTTGTATGATCTGTACTTGTTTGATTCAGAGACTACCTGGAGGTCTGTGATCTAATATAGGGGCATTCTGGGAAACATAAGCATCCGATGAGATTACTTTAGTATTATACTTAAAATTTTAATATACATGTATTATTCATTACTCGTATTCATGAATCATGTTAATAGAATCTTTATTTAGTGATAAAATTACATGTTTAGTTTAACAAAACATTTACCTAATTAATGAAATCAATGCACATGGTACTGTAGATAAGAACTAATAGTGGCTCATATGGATGATTTGCTATAGTGACTTTAGTTGGGTCCCCCCCCCCTTCCCCCCACACACAAAAACAATGAAATAAGGATAATGATATGTCATGCAATCACATCCACAGTCCATTTTTATCAAACAAATATATATTTATCCATTAAAATACATAATATTATAAAAATAAAATATACATTGAGATATATCAGTACAATTTTATTTAAAAAATTTAAAAAAATAATAATTTTTATACACTATAATAATATAGCAGTATACACTGTGATGGTAATGAATGTTGTACTATGACAATGTGCGGCGATTGATAAATCATTTTTAAGCAACAAAATGAAATGAGTGTATCACACTCAGCACCCATTAACAATCCCTTTTATGAGGTTTTAGTGGACTGAATCCAAATGTTTAGATTAAGCAATATTAGAAAGCACTCATTCTAATAGCTACCATTTTTTTTCCAGTATGTGATGCTATTTATAAGGAATGGCAGACAAGCAGGAATTGTTCAGATTTTTTAATGTTACACAAGATATCCAATAAAAAAATATACATTAACCCCAAAAAATAGAGAGGATCTACATAAGTAGATTACATTATCTCACAATAGATAACATGTGTTGCGTGAAAGACATGGGCAGTGTGTCTTACGTTTGGTATGCCTTTCAAAACTTCTTTTCACTGTGTAAGGGAACTGTAGAGTGGTTGTGATTCTCTGTGTTCATCATGTGCTCTGTGTTTTTTATGTATATTTTTTTTGGTAGATGACACTTGAATAAAATGCTGATTTTATATATCATTTGATAAATAAAGTTTGGAATCGCTCGGAGAGAGAAAACAACACAATTTTTATTTTAAAAAGAAGATTTGAATCAGAGATCAAGAATCAGTTAGGTCACATAACATATATACATTACATATATGTATGTATAAGAGATCATGGTATGTGATTTGACAATTGAATTTTTTTAATCCAGTAAAATAGATTAGGTTGAATAACACAATTCAACTGGAGACTTAAAACATTAATATCAGTTTATTTTTATCTATTCTCTTATAATTATACACATTTATTTCTCGCAAACAAATAAGTTTTTAAATTTATTCACCTATATTTTATAATATTTCACAATTTATTCTAATACCCAAATAGAAACTTAATAAATTACAAGTTTACAACTCAACCCATGAAAATACCATAAAATGAACATGATCTATGGGCTATATATTGTATTGTGTTTAATTGTTCAGAAATGTTGAGAATTCACAAGAAAGCAAATGGGGTTCTCTCCACATTAAATTAAAAAAATCAGACAAGACCTAATACGATTAATGTCACAGCAATTGAGTACGCTTAATTATATGCTTGAAAATAATGTAAATATTGTTATAATATTATGATCATGTTATGTCACCCATTTAATTAGACTATGCACACCTTCATCAATGGATACATGAGGACCACAACACCACCACCCATCTATTGAGAGGCCAGTCCAATTCAAGATCAAACGGTTGCAATAAAAGCTTCACTTGTGTGCATTCAAAACACAATTTTTGGGGACCAGTCAACTGTGTTTCCACTTTTTGTGTTTGGGGGATTGAAGTTTGTGATCATTTGGTTTCTTTTTTTTCCCTGATCAAGTGATTTGTTTTGGGGTGTGATTATGTTGCCTAGCTATTATATTTCATGCGCACAAACATCATCACTATTTTATGTTCATTGTTTATGCTGCTTTTGTGTCTATATATGTATGTATATTTCTATTTGTTGGTTTGTTGTGGTTTTTTGGATGCCAATATAATGTCATATGGCTATCATTAAAGAATGTTCAGAGAAAAATGCAAAACTAACTTCTATTGGGGGTAGGGTTGGTTGTTGAGCAGTTAGTTTGTTTTTAATGCTATTGAGATGTATTTTTTAAATATTTATTTTATTTTTACTTCTTTTTTTTTGTGCTTAGAATAACCTTCAAAATCTGAGATATTTTCATCAATTGACCACCATAATTCCAAAAAATATTATTCTAATTGTTGTAGACGTACATCCTTAATCATCCACTGAACAAAACAAAGAAATTTATCTCCTTTTTTCTTTTACTTTTTTTTATATGAATAGTTATAAAAAAGTTTTGCAGTTATAAAAAAAAAAAATTGTGTGAAAATATAGGATAGTATTCATTTTAAAAGTTTGTTTAAGGTTTTTCATTGCTTGCACACATGATTTAATACTAATTATTATTATCAAACATGTGAAAATCAAAGCAAGAACTGCAATATCATGTGTCTTAGATTTAAATTTAACTAATTTGAAATATCTCTACTTATTTTGAAACATGTAATTTGATTTTTTGGAACCAGTAGAAACCTTTTTCTAATGAGTTCTCGTGTTTTCTTTTTACGCTTTCATTTATGCATTATATACTCTAATTCTCTCATTCTCACTTCCGGCATTTACCATTTTGTGCTATGAAATAGAATAACCATAGTTTTTCAAAAAAAAAAAAAAAAAAACACACTATTGATCCAAAAATTAAGAATAAAAATAAAAAGGAATATGTTAGACTCAGTTATTTTTATTAGCCAAAACTCAAACCTCATATATTTTAATTTTTTTTTTTTAAATAGTAAACATCATCTAATATATATGTCTCCATTTCAAGTTGAATTAATCTTTTTTTTATAAGTGTAAGAAAAATTTAACGAGGCATATATATCATCTAACTAGATATATGTTTTACTAGATTTTTAACGAGGTATATAAAACTGTATTTAGTATGTAAAAAAAAACTGAGTATATTAGCTCGCAAATAAAAAAGGAAAAAATCCATATAATCCCTTGAAAACTGTCCGAAATCCATATAACTCCTGATTTTTTCTGATGTCTATATATCTCCTCAAAACACCTATGTAAATCCAAATATCCACTTGAGTTAAGTTTTTGTTAACAGATGAAGAATATTCTATCTGATTAACTCTGACTGAAAACACGGTATACAAAAAATCCATACCATGTATTAAAAATGAAAAAAATCATCTATAAATAAGGAATTTTTCATCCGGATAGGGTTTTATAATCTATTCGAAAGGATAAAATCAATATTTACAGGGAGTTTTCTGCATTTTAACTCGTTATAGGAGGTTTTTGATACTCTGTATTTTCAGTTAAGGTTAATCAAACAGAATATTCACATAATAAATCTCATCTGTCGTGAAAGTTTAATTCAAAGGGTTATTTGAATTCGCATATGTGTTTTCATGAGGTTATATGGACTTTAGAAAAAGTCAGGATGTGATATGGATTTCAGAAACAAGGGTTATTTGGATTTTTTCAATAAAAGAACCTTTGAAGAGCCCAACAACAATTTTTTCAATAAAAGAACCTTTGAAGAGCCCAACAACAAGAATAAGAATTTGAAAGCGATGCCTCCTCCCGCCGACGCTCCTCAAATTATTTGAATTTTATTTGGATTTTGTTTTATGATTTTAAGTTCATTATTTATATTGCTTTTGTGTCTATCTATGTG
This sequence comes from Acorus gramineus, assembly GCA_030737835.1. NCBI lineage: Eukaryota > Viridiplantae > Streptophyta > Magnoliopsida > Acorales > Acoraceae > Acorus > Acorus gramineus. Next base: position 1,514,499 of record CM060851.1, on the reverse strand, counting down.
TGTATATTTGTATTTGTTGGTTTTTTGTGGTTTTTTGGATGCCGATATATTGTCATATGAGTATCACTAAAGTGGATTAAGAGATTAAATGCAAAACAAACAGAGTGGAAACTTGACTTTTTGTTCCCTATTATTGGAGGTATTATTGGAGGTAGGATGGGTTGTTGAGCTGTTTGTTTTTAATGCTATTGATCACAATTGTATTTTTTCTTTTATTTTTTTGTGCTTGGGATAACCTTAGAAAATCAGAGATATTCTCATCAATCATCAACCGTAATTCCAAATTGTTGTAAATACATACATTTGTAGATATATGCATGAATTAGTGGATGACCATCCATTATAATAGATCTCTTGGTATATGTGTCATATTAATATGTAATTCATGAGAGTGCATGTACTGCGATATCTTTTGAGTTTTTTCATACTTATGTTTGCGAGGCTATAAATAGAAGGGTTTGTGTAACCTAAAAAATAAAGATGAAAGAGAATGAGTATAGAAAGAAGAATGAGATTAAAAGAGAAATTCCTTAAGAACTTTATTTTCCTACATCTCTCTTTCTCTTGTGCAATCTCCATCTATTTCTCTCATTTGTTTCTCTTTTATTTTTTAACACAGATAATATTATTCTAATTTTAGCAGTCATTATTATCAATCATCCATTGAAAAATACAAAGAAATTTTACCTTTTTTTATGTGAATACTCGTAAAAAAAAATTGTGTAGTCATAAAAATTTGCGTGAAAATATACTACAGTATTCATTTTAATAATATGCATTGCTTGCACACATGATTTAATAATTACTGATGTCTATGAATCCCTCGGCCGACGCGTTCATGGAATGATGAACCCAAAAAATTCCACTTTGAAATTTTTAAATATTTACAGAAAAATCAGCTATTAGAAATAAAAAGCACCCTGAACTCGGAAACGCATAAAAAGCGCCCCAAACTTGAAATCGCCTAAAATTTTTACTGGGCTAGATATCGAGAAGATCTTCAAAAGTTGTCGTTATGCCACAACGCGCCCGTATTTTTCCATTTTTCCTATTTTTAGGCCCTCAAAATGGCATTTTTTATTTTTTTTTAGTAACTTTTTATATTTTGAATATCTTTATCATAACAACTCGGATTTGATTGAAATTAAATCCACAGATCTCGTAGGATCCTCTAGATTTAGTTACAATAAACTTTCATTTGTTACTATTTTTAGTATTTTTTAGCATAAAAGGGAGACTTGTAATCTAAGATTTTTAGCATTTGATTAATATATTTTCAAGTTTTAATTCTTTTTTTGAGAATTGTGGTTTATTGAAGGATTTCAACGCTTGTTGGATCTTTGTTCTAGTTTTTGCTACGTTAGTCTACCAAGGGCAGCCATCTGGTTCCTTCAATTTTCTGTAGGACCGGAGTAAACAGGCAAAGAAAACCTTCCCAACTTGATCGTAAAGTTAGCTATATAATGTCCATCCCAAAAAAAAAAGTCTATTTTTAAAAAAAAAATAAAAAAAATTTACTCTATACATTATGAAAAAATTTTATACATTATTATAACATAATATATATTATAAAATGCTCGGTGCATCACTGCTCAATATCAAAAAAATAAAAAAAATAAAACATTAACAACAAGAATTTGAAAGCGATGCATCCTCCCACCGACGCTCCCCAAATTACGGTGTGTCATCGCACGTGGGGGCCCACCAATAAAGCCAACCGTTTGTTCGGCTCTCGCTTTCCTTGGATGCTTCGTCGGTGGGCCCATCATTATTTAGCGGATAGATTGACGAGGACCGTCGGATCGGTGGGCCCATCTTTTTAGGTGGAGACTCATGGGCCCGACTCGCGATCTTTGCCATGCACCGTATGATCTGAAAACGACGCTTTTGCATGCTCCGCGTAGATCTCGCCCATATTTTCATCAATGGATGGGATATCTAAATATTTATGTCCTGTTATAAATCATTTGGATTGGATTCATGTATCTTTGATTTCAGTCCATATTCATATATTTTTAGCAGAATGGATCTGAAATAAATAAAAATTAATTATAATATTTTTAAAATATGTGTTTAAAAGACTAGAATAAATGAGAATATGTATATTAGAATTAACTGATATAAAGTGATAAACGGATTCCAGCGAACTCTTGGAATTAAGTTATTATAGGTTAGTCAAATCAACTGTCATTAACTCTTATAAATCATATGTTGCATCAACTATCATCATTTTTTCACCTTTTATAAATCCTTATGCACACTTTATTCACATTTTATTCAAACAATAAAAAATTTATTATTATGTTTCCCAACGAGAATAATTTAAAACATAATCAAACAAAAAAATCAATTTATCTTTATTTATAGTAGAATAGTCATGAATCTTGGATAACTTAATTATCTATCCAAACACGGGCTTAGAGTGGTGTTACACAGTTTTTTCTTAGCTTCAATTCCACTCTCATATGCGTCGATAGTAAATCACCGGAGCATATACTCATATTAATGAGGTATATGTTTCGATAATTTTTTTCATATTTTATATAAATGTATCCATACAATTTATTGGAGTATATGTTTCCTTTTTAAAAAAAACATGCATATTATTAGATAATGTATATTATTTTTAAAAAATTCAAAACATGTGTAGACTGGAATTAAAGCTAAAAAAGTGATTGTCGGCAACATTATCTATATTTGTAAGATATGATTATTATATTTAAGCATCCATGTCTGGATAAATTTGTCTGAACTTGCCCACCTCAATGGCTCCTACTCGGTTAGACTTTCTTATTAATTGGGAAGGTAGCGTTCTAGTTTGCTTTGTTAATTTCTTTGTTTTTCTTTTCCTTTCCTTCTCATTCACTTCGGAACCATACTACGTTTCAGTAACAAAAACGCTGTGACAATATCTATCTTTTTTTAAAAAAAATTATCACATTTAAATATGAGCACTAATTTGAGTTATCAAAATAACACATTTTTGGGTGATAAGCATGCATGAGACAAATAAACAATAAGAAGTCAGAAGCTTAAGAACATGGGATGTTTTAAACTTGAAAAGAAAACACACCTAACCCATTATTTGTTTATCCTGTTTTCCTTTAACTAAATTGCTTTAACAGTAGAATGTTAGCATTGTGATTTGTGAATATGTACTTTGAAAAGAAAGCTACACCTAACTCCATTATTTGTTTATCCTGTTTTCCTTTAACTACATTGCTTTAACAGTAGAATGTTAGCATTGTGAATATGTATACTTTTCTTCCCATGCATGCATCAGTAAATGCTCCCCACTGAATATATAACTTAATCCTGAAAAATCCTACAATCATTTTTTAAAAAACTTTTTGTTTTTCATTTTCTGCAAAAAAAACAACATTAATGATGGTGAAATATCATCCACGACGTGCATTGATATTTGATCATTAATTGAATTTTTTTTTTACAGTAAGTCATTTTCTTGGACTTAATTTGGGCTCAAGTCTTTTTTAATTATTAGATTATATATTTTAATTACAACTGTTCTTGATAATAAGTTGGGGGAAAAAAAGAAAATGAGCTATTGATTCACAACATTTGGCAAGGGCACAAACATACAAGACAATTATATTGTTTACCATGGCATATAACATATAGTATATATAACACACTGAGTGTTTATAAATTTTAGCTAATTTAAAATCCAAACCCCCAAAAATGGTCTATATATTGATAGATCGAGCATCCAAACCAGAGGGATAAACCTTTTATTGTCCCCCATTAAATGGCTTAAAGTCTGATCTTACAAATCCAAATGTACTACATTAAATTAATTATCGCCAGGAACAACCTTGTCTTGCAACTTAATTGATTATAAAAAATTTACACAAACAATTATTTCATTTGTGTCAATAAATTAAATTAACTTTTTTTCTATCTAGACAAAATGATCTCAGTTTCTATTGTTTTGTACAAACATTCATTTCAAGTACATGCACTTTAAAAATAGATTGGTTTAGAGTTACACATCCTTATTTTCGCTTGAAAAAAAATATTGGGAGCTTATGAGATACCAATTGGTGCTCATCATATCCAATCCAATGGACTATAAATAATTCATAAAATACAGAACATTTTTTAGTGATCCAATGATAAAAAAAATGTTAAATATTATCTCCTTGTATGGTTGCGTGCCGTTAAAGGTCTCTTATATGTACATATGCAGGGGTCATTTATGTAAGTCCCCTTACAAACATCCTTAATTAAATGTGCCCCATGTAATTCAAACAATCCCCATAAATTTTCTGGCATAACATAATTATACATGGATACCAAAGAATCAGATTATTTGTTTCTTTTTTTTTGTTATCATTTTTTTTTGTTAAGATGGAAAATTGTGTTTATTTTATTATCATATATGGTATAGTTTCGAAGAGATATGCAATGATAAAACATGTTTTGTCTCTCAGTATATATCCACATTAAACGAATCCATTTTTTATTTTTTTTAGATTAAACCTTTTTTATCTTCATCATAAAACAAACTGATACAAAGTCACACTAAATATTTGGGAGGCATATATATTTTAAGATGTCTAGGGGTAGTGTACATATAAATTATAATTTTCACATGCAGAAACCAAACCTTATTAAAAGTTTTTAGGTCTATGTTGGTTAAAACTGAGTGTGGTTGCACGATTGTAAAAACTGATTTTAGACAAAATCTTTTATAAGTGTTCAAAAGACTCTGAATTCCATATAATCCTTTGTATAAAAAAAATGCAAGAACACCATTTTTATTTTTTTTTGGTAATTAAAAAAGTATAGCATGGCAACAAATTATTTTTCTTTCTACGTTTGTTTCTTAATTTTTGGTTGCGGGGAAGAAGTGGAGGTTGTCAGGTCCTAAAAAACATACATCAACATCTAACATCAAAATTTTAAATTTTGCATTGTACACCTCCTTATCTTCATGCATAGCATTTGTTCTTCAAATAATGTGTCCAACAAAGGTGCATGGCAATCACTTATCTTTAGTTCTTTAGATGTTCGAATATTATTTTGTCCTATTGAATTGCTTTTATATTCCAATTTTTTTAATGATATATATATATAATCCTTCCTACCTTATCATTTATTTGGGGTGTGACTCAAATGGATCAATACACCTCTTACATACCAATCATCAGTCACTATCTACTCTTGCGTGCCCTTAAATAAGCCTGTCTTAATTGTATATCCCAACTTATAGCCATCCAAATTCATGAAGTTTGGATAACCTTATCTTTAGTTTGGATATATAGTGCTGCAGTATGTGTGTGAGTGCTGCAGTATGTGTGTGTGTTATATACATAATCTTTTGTATGATATATCCAATGATAGAAAATCTTATTCACATTATATATATTGTCCAACTATTCTGTTCCCAACTAATAGTTTCTGAATCACTGAGAAGTGTGGTTGTGCTATCTCGATTTTTTTTAATTTCAAAAACGAATAAATAAATAAGTAAATAAATAATATAATGTAGCTCATCTTTTGTGATGAAAACGTCTGTATATGATCAAATCGGATCCTAACCCATTAACCCGAAATTTACCATTGATGGATCAAATGGGCCGAATCATGTTGCGGTTGGAAATGGGTCAGGCCCAAATCCATCAATGTTTAATGATGGATGGCCCAGATCAGCGTCATGCATGAAATCATTTAAGGCCAGTTTGGAAAGAGGCAGAAGCTATTCTGGGATTTATACCTGTTGCAGGAATTGTTGACTTTATCAATGGAATAAATGATTTTGTGTTTGGTTATGTTTTCAGTTAGTCTTGTTATGAAACGTAATAATAAAGGTTGGAGTGTTTGGTTGATGAATAATAAAATGTGAATAAGGTGTAAAAAATTGATTTGACATGTGGGTCACATTGATGTATAAGAGGTGATGACATGTGATTTGATGTGATGACATGTGATTTGATAGGTGGGTCCCCTTATACCAGTGGAGGAATAACACAATTCCATGGAGAGACTTGGAATACAAATATCAGCTTATTCTCACATAATTCTACATAGTTATACCTTCTTATTCTCTCTACCCAAACACCTTTTTTTTCTTATTCTCCTCTATTCCTCCCCTATTCCACCCCTATTCCTCTAGCCAAACAGCCACTTAAAAAATGTTAATACACTTAGTCCGTTTTACAGCGCCGTTTGCAGCTCAAACACTATAATAGTATATGATATATATATTATGCTATCATATAATATGAACTCTATTATTGTATATGAGATTGTAAATTTTTTCTTCATTTTTTTAAAAAAACTTGTATATTTCAGTGTATCATTCAATTTATATAACATTATATATTTCAATGACGAATGTTTATTTTTTTAGAAAAAAAAAAACGGTGAAGATCGCCACACGGGACTGAACATATCATTTTTCCATAAAAAAAAATCTCAGGTGTGTTGACTCTGTCCCGACAACTAGTCTGCAGTTGAGAAACGATCCCCAATTGACTGTTGTTATTTCTCTTTGGATACCAACATATTATGCACTGAATGAGTTGGTATTATCAGATTGCATGTTTATTTATCTGGCTGTTACCTTTTCAATACAAATTAAGATGTGTAAGACATGAATGAGCTTTTCTGATTCACTGAAATTGTTATTGGGGACTTCTGCTATCTCCCCATGATTATTGAGCTAGGTTTATCCACACAAAACAAATTACTCTTTTTTTCTACTAGGATGACCAACTATTTTTTTTCCTACTATGATGTGTTATCGGGTCCTTTTGCCATATATCAGGAAAAAATGATATGTCCAACACCAGTCCTGTGCGCAATCCGCACCAATTTTTTTAAGTTCTACTCTTCTATTAAAATATATATTATTATATGAAATAAAATATATACTGAGAATATATATTTTTTCAAAAAATTAATTTTTTTTACTCTATATGTTCTTAAAAACTATTTTATTTTCATATTACACATTATGATAAAGGCTACAGACGGAATTGTAAAATGAATTAAATGTATCAGAGCCTTGGATATTATTGGGACAAGAAGTTAAGCAAGAACCGAGTAGTTTAGATATTTACTGTTATCTAATGTATATTATATATATGAGCTAATTAAACCCTATTAAGATGTTTGAATTCATTCTATAAATTTTAAAATATTTTTTTTTTTTTGAAGGTGCCCCCCTTTGGAGGCATTTTCATTTACAAAACAAACTATATATTCCAATAAATTGCTTATATCCCTTTAAAAATTATATGTTTTATATAACAAAACATATATCCCAGAGATAATTGATTGCGTGTGTGGACAACTCCCAAATAATAAATTGCATAGAGTGCTATTAAACACAATTTTTTTCCGGCCCTAATTTCAGTTCCATTGCGTCGGTAGAAAATTATCAAAGTATATACTCACATTAACGAGGTATATGCTTCGATAGAAATTTTTCACATTTGCTGTAAATGCATTCATGCAATTCATTGAAGTATATGTTTCAGTTTCCTTTAAAGCATGTGCCTCATTAGATAAGAAGTACTATTTTTTTTTAATTCAAAATGTGTGTAGATTAAAATTGGGGTTGAAAAAGAAGTTCTATGTAACATTATCTATAAACGGGTGCTGTTACACTCGGTTTTTTTCATAATTCAAAATACAGTCATATATACCATATTACAAATCCAATTAACCATATACCGTGTTAAATGATGTATATACCTCGTTAAATTTTTTCTCACGCTTATTAAAAATGAGTTCATTCAACTCAAAAATGGATCCATATACACTTTTTATTAAAACACATACATCATTAGATGATGTTTACTATTTTGTAAAAAATGGAAACATGTATGGTCTGAATCTTGGTCGATAAAAATGATTGATTCTAACATTTTTCATAATGTAATTGCATTTGAAAAAAAAAAAAAGTCCATCAAGGAAGTGTTGGTGGGCCAAGAATGGGCTTTTCCAATCCTGCTTCATAAACGGGTGGGAATTGGGGAGGCCCAAGTCCATGATATTTTTCCGAACCGGATATGGATTGTAACTAGAAAATCAACCAATCTGATTCAGATTAATCAATCCATCAAGTCAAATTGTAAGTTTTTAAACATGGTCAATAGAGTCAAACTAAAATAAGAAAACTGAAAATATGTTCAAAGAAACTAAGAACTATAGGGACACTTACTAAACAAAAGAGCTCATGTATACATATTAGGGTTTTTGTGCAAGGGAGACTATTATTTGAAAGTTTTGAGAATTGTTTTAGTCAGATATGCTCGTATATGCATTCACCTTTTTATTTCATGTATTTTATTTATGTTTCTAAGAAATTCTGAATTGTCTACATACACTACTATTTGAATAATGCACTACTGATAAAGTGATAATTAATAATTAACCTTAGTCATCCCTCACTAGCTGATTTGTTCCCTGCTAAACCTTTGAATGACTGGAAACCTTTGATAAGAATCTAGTAAAGCTGATGCAGAGTTATATCCATCAATATAAATTGGATATATTATAAATTAAACATTATCATGTTGCTTTTAATTCTCCATTAGAATGTTTGGCCAGTCTTTGGATTTAGATAAGAGGAATATATGCATGCAATGTTCAAAGGTCACTTGGATCTCTTTTATTCCAATTATTTAGGTTGTGGGAATTTCCTTCAATAAGATAACATGAGCTAGTTTGCTTGAATCATTCTTCTTCTTTGTCTCATTTTTTTTCTCTTGAGAGTTGCTTTAAGCATCTCAGCACAACACAGGGTTAAGCAATCCAGATGCCATTTATTCCTCCAAAAATAGGCCAAATATTCTCCAAGGGAAGCCATCATGCATGTGTACATCTCCCACTTCCATTAAAAGGATTACATGAGGGTGATGGGATCCCCAGTGTAGAGACACAAGGGTAATTTCAATAATTGTACCTATATATTGTATTTTGGTAATTTCAATAAAACTAAGGGTAATATTAGAAAAAAGAATTTTTTGGCTGCATAGGTGGCATCCCTTCTTTGGCTGTCATAGGGAAAGTACGTGTATTTCACATAGAAGATTCGAGCTCTACCTAGGGAAAGTCTCACATGCAATCCCCATGTATGTTTTTAAAAATATATGTACTTCATGTAACAGATCATGTAACTTTATGAACAATGAAATACATATTCTAATGAATCATATATACTAATATATTCTCGATTGTTAGTGAATTGAGACTGCCTGGACAGTTACTGAAAAAAACTGTGTAGCAATGCCCTTGAAGAAATATTTGGGGGCAACCTAAAAAGGTCAATATCTATGGCTCATATTTGGAGAAGGGATCCCCCTTCACAATTGAATGGAATTGTGTGATTCCACAATTTGCAAAGCATTGAGAATCATTCAATTGCATGCAATAAATGATTAAAACAACAACAAAAGATGACATGTACATTTAATTCATAGAAGTTCATTCATGCATTCATTCAAATATTCCCGTCTATCCATCTCCAATAATGTGCCTACACACAATTATTCTTTTTTACATATACTTTGGAAATTCTACATTAATTAGCAATTTTGCCCTTGTCATTTTTTTTTAAGCTTTCAAAGATGCTAGGAAGATCCTTAATTTCTTATATTAATATAACTGGAATAAAATTTCATGTGATTATATCAAGATAGTCTTGCCCTTGGTCACATTTCCACTTTGAAATAGCTACAAAATAAAATAAAATGACAAATAATTTAGAAGTGCTTAATAATTCCTGTTAAATTTACTTACAAATTTTTTTAATTTTTTTTTTTAAATTCTAAAAACAATTTCATTCATACAAGCATATGTGAACAACAGCAACTTGCACATGTCATCTTCTAAGGTATGTATGTAAATAAAATTAAATAGAAAATCGAGAATATTATTATCAGCTGTGCTTTGTCTCTCGAAAGAGATTTAATTATTTTATTAAAAAATCTCCTATTCTTCATAAATCAAATTCCCTTAAAAAAATTCTAATGGCATGAATTGAAGCCACAATTCCATCTAAATTCAACACATATATCATGAAAAGTGAGAGCTCTGTTATACATTTAACCACATTTTTTATTGGAAGAAAAAACTAAAAAAAGGAAAGTGTTACAATTAGTCCATTTTACAATTCATAAACGCAGTCCGCGCATATTTTTATTTTTTTAAAATCACATACAACGTTTAATGAGTTATGTACTTTTACAAAAATGTAAAATATATAATCCAATTAATAATATAAATTATAGAAAACGTAAAAAAAAAATTCAACGATATATGTGTAAAGTTTGTTACAGAGAGTGGATGAGGCTGACGAGATATATGAGTATGTATTTGATATTGTAAATAAATATTGAGTATAATAGCACTCTCATAAAAATTTGTGATCATGGAATGTTTACTTTCATTATTTGGTCAACAAACCAAAGAACCTTCTTGAACAACCACCATTTTTTCATGGTGACTTGATTAAGCCAAATCCAGATTGAACCTGGACATTTGACTTTAATATTCTTAATATTCTTGTTTCAATTCATTTGTTGTGAGGATAAGAAAGAACAATTCACCCATCATATATATATAAAATATGATAGTATAATATTATATATTCAATGGAATCAAATATGCGAATTTTGGAAAGTCAACATATTTTAACCTAGCTATCTTGGTCGGCAATGGTGGATATATATGATTGACTCAATTCGGACCTTATTCTTTCGCATGAAAAAAAAAAAATAAAATGCGCATCTCTTCTTTTCTTTTGATCACTTAAATGGAGGGACCCTCTCATACTGGTGTTTCATGTGTGGGTGCTGAAACACGGGGTCATTCCTACAATCATTTTTGTCAGATGAGATCCAATTAGTACTGGATCACACATCAATATATGCTCGTCAGTCTCTCGTAGTGAAATTTTTAAAATGATATCAAAACACATGTTGATCATGTGAGATGACACATGTTAGTCTTTGAGGGACTATTAAAATTAATGTCATTTATTAATACTGACCAGATCTCATCCCTTTTTTTGGTAGTTCTTTCTTTCCCTACCTTATTAGGTCTGGTTTGACATTGGAATAAAAAGTTGTGATAATGAAATAATTGGGTTAAATTATATATTATCCCATATGGCATAAGAAAAAAAGGGATAAAGCATGGACAATTATCCATATTTTGAAAAAAAAAGTGAGGATATTTTATTCTAGGTAAAATATAGAATAGATTTTGTTTCTATTTTTTAACCTCATTTTGTAAAACATGGATAACATTTATGATTGTCCTTCCTAAAAAACAAAAACCAAAAACTTCATAAAACCAAAACTAACAATAATAATGCCCCTTTAATAGAAAGTGTAGTCTTGGTATTTTTTTTTTTAAGTTATCCCATATTTTACATCATGTGATCCAGATGCAAAGTTAAGGATAAGAACACAAAAAAATGGGGATAACAAAATGCATTACTAAATGTAAATATGGATAAAAATAATGGTTTTTTTATTCTCATAAATTATGCTAACTTATCATAAATATTTATCCATTTACCAAACTATGCCTTAATAATTTGTTCGAGTATATGTTTTATATTGTTGTAAAGATGAGTTTCATTAGACAAGTAAATATCTAAAATAAATAAATAAAACATGTTAGATTTCATGGACCTACTTATAAAAACAAAAAATTAAATACATTATTTATCAAGATATATCTTGTTAGATATATGTAAGACTATACAAATGATTGTAAACATGCCTGACCATGTGAAATAAAGCTCAGGATAATATATATGAATTATGGAATTATAAGATATCTATTTATTTTCGAGTAAGAAAAATGATGATTTTGGTTATATTTTGAGCAACTTTGAGTTTATGTTAGGAATATAGGTAGGCCTATCAATGAGTCGGGTCGGATCAGATCGAGATGGATCGGGCTCGATCCATTTGATTATCAGGTCCATATCAGGTTTCGGATTATATCGATTAGCTAACTAACCTACGTCAGACAATTTTTATAAGTTTTTTCCCATATTTTTACATATATTCCATTTGGATTTTTTAAAAAAATCTCATCTCCTTTTTCCACTTTTTGTTCTTTGTACTGTGGAATAATTTTGGGATTATAAACATAACAACTTAATAAATCTCATAAACAATCCTACCAGACAAACTCTTACCCCCGTTTGGAATGGGAATATGATTTATTTTTGGGTATACATTTATTCCAGTATAAGTGAGGATAAATTGATTTTGTATTTGATTGTGTTTTGAATTATTCTCGTTGGTAAACGTAAGAATAAATGTTTTGTTGTTTGGGTAAAACGTGAATAAAGTATGGATATAGATTTATAAAATGTGAAAAAATAATGATAGTTGATTTGACATGTGATTTATAAGAGGTGATGACAGTTGATTTGATAGTGGGCTCACATATTTTTTAGGTTAACCCATGATAACTTTAATTCTAGGGGTTGATTAGAATCCATATACCACTTTATATCAGTTTATTCCGGCATACTTTATCCTTGGTTATTATGTGTTTTCAAACACCCAAAAATAATTATTCACCTTTATACCAGTTATCCAGGGGGTTATTCCTGTGCCAAACAGGGGCTAATACAATCATTCATATTTGATCGATTCTTAACTTTAAAATCAATAAATTAAAAATAAATTAATGACATTCCGCAATAAATACATTCACATTCTATTCTCAACTTTAAATCAATATGTTTCAATAATAATAATTTTTTTTAAATCATGTGATATTTTTATATTTTTAAAATACATAGAACACATTTTTCAATCATTGTAATTTAGAATGTTTTTCAACATGGTTTTTTTTTTTTTACGAAACAGAAAACACATGTTTTCATAATTATTTGTAATTAAAATATATATTTTTATATGTTTTATATATTTTTGAGAGAGGAAAATTTTGGATTTATACAAAATATTAAATTACTTTTAAATTATTTATATAATCATGATTATTGTGATAAGATGTATTTATTATTGGTTTGTAAAAACCATGGTCAACCAAATGAACCCTTTTCAATAATATTGTTTGTGATAAAATTTATAAATTTTATGTATGGATAATCAATAATTATTTTTAAATGTAGAATATAGGAACGAATAATTCTTACAAATTATTTTTATCGGATGAAAATGTTCTGAATTATTTTAAGATTGTTTGGATGCATTATTGAAATGTTTAGATTTTGAAAATCTTTTTTTTTTAAAGTATTTTTTTTATAGATTTTTAATGAGTGAGTTTTTTTTTTCACATCATAAAAGCAAGGGACAAATTTTAAAAGTCAGATGTAGAAATGTGTGTAGATCAATTGGTAAGTTTTTTTTGGCTTACAAACAAATTAAGAACAAGCTCAATAACGAATTCAAGCGAAACTTAAAAAAGATATATATTTATCTAATAAGAGATTTTTCTATAAACAATGAATTAATTGAAAGCACACACACTTATATTTTTTTCATAGTCTCTTAACCCTTGTTTGGATAGAAAAATAAACGGTTAATATGATGGACTTACTTGTTTGGAAAGCATAAGTAAATATAACTAATTAAAAAATATGTAAGATTAAATTGATATTGATATTTCAGATTCCCTTAAAATTGTTCATGTTATTCCATCACCCCCACCTCTTATATATTAATGGGTTCCACATATTAAATCATTTTTTTACATTTTAAAATCCCTATTCACGTCTTATTTACTTTTTATCCCCAATTTATTCTTAGTAAATTTTTTTTTATCCATAGCCAATCAATCTATAAAAACTTATTTTATTTTATTTTCTAATAAAAATATTTAAAAACATAACAAATCATTTATGCTGGAATAATTATCTATCCCATAATTTCACCCCAATCTCAATCTATACGTTAATGTAAAATTTTTTTATCGACGCATATATCTTATTAATTTTTTATCTACGCATATAAGGTTGAAACGGAGGCGGCACTCAAGTTATGCTGTTATGAAAGGAATGATAGCAAGCAAATGACCTTTTTGGGTCAGTCAATGAATCCGGCCCATAAAGTAAAAAAAAAGATCCATTCAACCCCAGCAGGGGCAATCTCGTCATTTCCAACACACGGAGAGAGAGAGGACCCTGTTTGTCTTCCCCTACATAAACCCCCTCCTTCGTCGTCTCCCCCAAAACAACATCAACAACAAAAAATAGAGAAAAAAAAAAATCCAAATCCAAATCTCTCTCTCTCTCTCTTTCTCTATCTATCTAAAGCATGACAAGCACATCCGCTCAGTCTCGCAAGGTGAATGAAAACCCTAACCCTCCCTTCCTTCCTTATCTGGATCGATTCAGTCCTCCATTGTTGGTCTCTTCAGGTTCTCTCTTTCGATTTCAACGCTGACTGAAAATCCTCTCTTTTTTTTTTGTTGGGTTTTTGTTTTTTTGAAGACTTTGAGCAAGATCGCATGCAACAGACTCCAGAAGGAGCTCGCGGAATGGCAGGTCAACCCCCCGGCGGGATTCAAGCACAAGGTCACCGATAACCTCCAAAGGTGACTTTTTTTTACGAATCTTTGGTTTTTCCGCCGTTTTTGAATCTAGGGTTTAATTGGGTTTCGTAAAAATCCGATCTTTAGGTGGGTTATTGAGGTGACGGGGGCGTCAGGGACGCTCTACGCGGGGGAACTGTATCAGCTCCAGGTGGATTTCCCTGAGCATTACCCGATGGAGGCTCCGCAGGTAAATGTGAAAAATTTAAGGTTTCAGTGTTGTTTTTTATATGTTGGATATTGGGAAAAAATGATTTTTTTGGGAGATTTTATTGATTTTTTTAATGAATTGATTGTAGGTTATATTTCTGCCTCCTGCTCCAGCCCATCCACACATTTACAGCAATGGGCATATCTGTTTAGGTATCTATTCTTGCATTTCTTGGATTTTGATGTGTTTGTAATGAAAAAAAGGTGTGGTTTTTGTTTGGCATGTTTAGCTATTGATTATGTGAACATTTCTTCCCTTTTGTGAATGATTTTTTGTCAGTGCATTTAGGATAGATTAGGAATTGGTTTTACACGTGGAGTGAGTGTTATGTTACTTGCTTTGTGGGTTTATTCCTTTTTAGGCTTCTGTTTGGGTGAAGGAATACAGTTAAGTATCGTGCTGCCTTTGTCATGCATTGATTTTTTTTTGTGCCTTGTGGTGGTTTCTGTGGTGAGGACTTGGGCCATTTATTGGACTACAGTCTTCACTCTTTATGATTAGATAGATGATAAGGCAGCTCATGCATGCGAACAACCCACTAAAAATGTGCAAGCTGAATGATAAGTGCATTGTAAAACTTCAAAGTCCTTTTACAAACCGCTTTTATTTTTGACAATAACCTTTTCAGTTCACATTCTGCTTATCATCTGTCTACCTTCCGACCTTTAGATTATGCCGCATCTGTCATACTTGTTTCTGAATCTTCTATCTAAATTTTACAACTTGCATCTGTATCTATTTGTTGTCATACCCATCTTTGTGTGAAAGCGACTGGGTATCTCAAATAGATCTTGAATACATTTATTGCCGGTATCTCAATGATTGGCATTGTAACGTCAATATTATGTCTTCCAATGGCTCCTAAACCTTCCAATACCCCCTTTCCCATGTATTTTCAACATAGCTCTTAGTCCCTTGGAAGTGCATCTAGTTCTGCATAGTTATGTTGTGCAGCATTAAATCTATATGTCATTGCCTGCTTCATGTACATAACATTGACCCTTCATAACTAATTTTGTTTTTGGTTCTTAGGTGGTATAGGAGTTCCTAGATATAAATTTTTTCAATAATGTATTCTTTTGAGGTAATCTACTGGGACTTAGACCAAAAAATTATTGTCCTTATATCTAATGGAACTTGAACCAGAAATTTGACTGATCACAAGAAATGTTTTCTAAATTATATATATAAATGAGTGTCTTCTTGACCTGAATTATATTCTGCCCTGTGTAGACCGATAAATGCACAAGTACATTGTGTTGTCCCTGCTTTTATTACTTTATATTAACCGTTTCCTGCATTTTGATATACTTGTTTTACTTATCAAAGCATTGAACACATGTTGGAAGTATGATTTGGTTGATGTCACACGTAATCATGTAATTGAACTGATGTGTGGGAATCATGGCATAATCAATCATATATTGAAATTTACTGTTATCATCATGAATATGGAAGTGGTCATTCTTTTTGTCTGCTGTAGATATGGAACATGATTGTGGCTTCCAGTACTTCATGTAAAATGTACCAACAAGGCAACAATCCAATACATAAAGTCCTATATTTTTGCTTACTAGAGGTTTTTTTTGTACCTTGATGGTTTCTTGGGATGAATGACTTATGATGATTGCTCAACTAATGAAGTATCTTGTTATTCCGTTGGATGAACTGATACATGAATTGGACCATTTTTTATAATTTTTTTGAGAATTGGAAGAATTTGTTGCACTATTTTTTACACTTGAATATTTGATGATTATTGCCCTGTAAAAGCAGATCTTTGTGCTTCTATTTCATTTTTTGTTTTAGGTCTAAGTCCCAGTAGATTACCTCAAAGTATTGAACACATGCTGGAAGTATAGTCTAGGTTTTTTGGTTGATGTCACATGTAATCATGTAATTGAACTGATGTGTGGGAATCGTGGCATCATCAATCATATATTGGAAATTACTGTTATCATCATGAATATGGAAGTGGTCATTCTTTTTGTCTGCTGTAGATATGGAACATGATTTTGGCTTCCAGTAATTCGTGTAAAAAGTTACCAACAAGGCAACAATCCAATACATATAGTCCTATATTCTTGCTTACTCAAGTTTTTTTTTTTTTTTTTTTGTACCTTGATGGTTTCTTGGGATGAATGACTTATGATGATTGCTTAACTAATGAAGTATCTTGTTATTCCGGTGGTTGGACTGATACATGAATTGGACCATTTTTTATAATTTGTTTGAGAATCGGAAGAATTTGTTGCACTATTTTTTACACTTGAATATTTTTGATGATTATTGCCCTGTAAGAGCAGATCTTTGTGCTTCTATTTCATTTGTTGTTTTAGGTTTTCAAGACACATTTTTCTGGACCTATCTTGATTTCCTTTTGCACCACTATTCTCATAAGGTTCATTCTTTCCAAAACAGAGCAATTTTCTTGAGGTTCTCTGCGTTTATTTCTGGTAGCCCAATTGTAAACTGCAGTGGCTTGCCTGAAACTAAAATTACTTAGTATTCGGTTTCATCTCTTAATTGTCTCTAAGCAATTCCCAACTATTTGAAATACTGGCATTGACCTGTTGATTTATTGTTTCCTTAAATAGAATATTTTAATTATGAAAGCATTCATCTATTAATTATATTTATGCTATCAGAGTTCATCTCTCTTGATTGGCATCTCTATTGATTGATCTTGAACCATATTGTTGAACTGCAACTTGATTAGGTTCAATCCCGAACTGGCTTATCAAGTATGCCCATTTTGAATGTAAGTGGTTCAATGTTTGGAGACCCATAGTTGGATCTGTTATTTAATTTAATTCTGGACTTGTTTAAATGCAACCATGACACCCTGTTCTTGCCTTAGAAAAGAAAAACACGTGCACGTGCACACACACGACTGCCTGTTTAAAATTCATCAATCTGAATAAGCTGAGTGACTAATTCAGTTTCTTGCAGTATCACACACAAATAAAATTATCCGATTAATGAAATCGCATCCCGTGTGGGGAATTGAAGATGTGATATTGATCAGCCTAGTAAGGAATACTCATACGCAATGGAGTATTTAATCAAATCGAACAATAAATGAGTTAGGTACATGTTTGTTCAACTTCCCTTTTAAATTGTTGGGGAGACTTGCTTTCCTTTTTTATTTGGCATGGGCCCTTTTTACATATATATTTTGTTGTGCTTAAACAAAAACTTGTCCTATTTTCTTTCTGGAGGACTTGTCAGTTACTTGTGGATTGTTTAAGCACTATATTCTGGACTGGTAGAGAAGGAAGGATACCTTTAAAACTCCGTATAGCATGTGTTAGAATCTCAAATCTTGAAAAGTCATAATAACTTCATAATTTTATGGAGTGATTAAAATCTTGTTTAGTGTTTGTCTAGGCAACATGTTTCTCTTTCTGCACTACCTGATTTTTATTTCAAAGAATTACCATTCATGTTCTTCACTTGCAATTCCCAAATTTGGAAACATTTTCATTGATATAAGAAACTGGAATGTATCCATATATAGGATGCTTCGAGAAGAGGCTAAGATCTATAAAATTGAAGTAATCATTCCAATGCTTATTGTTTTCTTGTGGGACATATTTTGTAATCATGATGGAATTTCAACACCATAGTTTTCTTTTCGTACTTTGTACTCTGATAATCTTTAATGAAATTTGGGTAGCTTTGTCTACCCTTTCAATAAAAAAAAACCCACCATAGTTCCAAACTCTTTTCTATTTAGAGACTTCTATAAATAACAATATGTTTAAATTGCTTTTTACTGTTTTGTGAATTCCTAAACGACTAGCCTATCAAGGAATATATAGAATTGTTTAGTACAATCAATATGGAATTCTGATTATCTCCTTAATTGAATTTTATAATTATAAATTCTATCACACTTATTGATGGGTACTTTCCTTATGGGGACATTCCTGTTGTCCTCCTATTTTTTTCCTTTTTGCATTCTCTGTTTTCTCTTCGTTTCATATAATTTTTTTTAATGTTTTCCATTTAATATACCTAGTGAAACACAATCCATCTTCAAACAATTAAATTCTAGCTCGCACTCAACTTCTCCATTTATAATCTTCATCAACCCCAGCATGATGAAAAATGAAAAATGAAAATGAAAGAAGAATGAAGTCTTTTAAGTGAACAAAATGCTCTGCTCTGTATTGATAGATAATCTTCTTTAGTCCATCTTATCCGTTTCACACATTGTTTATGCCACAACATGGCCATGTGATGCAATCCGGGCACCTCTGTTCTTGTTTCCTTTGTTCTTGAATCAATGTCAAGTCCCAAAATATTTAATTTCCATCTTTTGACAAACCTTTGCTAAAGTCTCGAATGAGCTTACAGGTTTAACATTTTCAAGTTATGGGACATGTGTCACAGGATTACTAATTGATCATTTTCCTTGAGGTCAAACTAATTCAATTTTTTAGTCATGTTTGCCCATGAACACTATTAAAAATCATTTTTGTACTGCTTTCAATATATATGGTGGTTCCTATTTGGTTCATCCAATTCGAATGAGATCTAGGTGAGGTCTGTTTAAATGCATGAGTCACTTTCTCAATATTGCAGTAAATCCATTTCTTGTGCCTCAACCACATTCTTACAGCAGATAATCTGTAGTATTGAATTCACTTGGATATGCAGGTTTATGTTACTCGCACTTTAACCTTTATCCATTTATCACTTAGATATGCAGATCTATGCATCTGAGCTTTACCTTATCTCCTCGGTCACCTGGATGATTAAACTAGCTGTACATTGTATATGATTTTTTCATTTGATTGTGTGAGAGTGATAAGGTGTCTTATTTTCATATAATGAAATTCTTTTCACATGTGCACAAACCTTCAACTTAAGAAGGTTCTTGAGCTAAGAGTGCTCTGCGCCGAAAGATTATTTGTTGTGGAAACATCTCCAAATGAAAAAGACTTCATGATCGTGTTATGCTTCATTGTTTCCCTCTGACAGATATCTTGTATGATTCGTGGTCTCCGGCCATGACTGTGAGCTCCATCTGTATAAGCATTCTTTCCATGTTATCAAGCTCTACTGTCAAGGTACAAGTTTTATTGCCAATTGATTCATGTGTTGAAAGAAGACTCATTTTGACTCTTTGTGCAGCAACGCCCAGTAGACAATGATCGATATGTGAAGAACTGTAGGAACGGAAGGTCTCCTAAGGAGACGAGGTGGTGGTTCCATGATGACAAGGTCTGACAAAGGAAATGAACAATCAAATCCAAGAGCAGCATAAATTGTGTCCCTTCAAAAAAAAAAAAAATGAAGAACTGATCCAACTCTTTTCTTCAAAGTGTTAATGCAAAGCTGTTTCATGGAGTAGGCAACATTTGTATGCAGACCTGGTATATGTAAAGTAAGATCAGGCATATTTTTAAGCAATATATACATGTATTTTATATGGACCAACAGACCATGTTGTAGTACCTGGTTGAGGTGTTTGAAACTTTTTACAAGTCTTATTTTTCAATGTTTTCCCATTAATTGTGATGAAAGAAAATCACTCTGGTTTTCTTCAGAGTGTTGGTTTGATTTGGACAAAGTAAATCATAGGGATCTTGTGATGGTATTGACAGGTGCCTTGAAGATTGACCTCATAATTCAAGGGAGGGTAGCCATTGTTGAAAACTAGAAGTCTAAAGTCTCTTGTGTTATGTTAGAGATGGAGACTGAGGTGGTTCACTGGCTCATCAGGGTCAATGGGATATCTATGCATGTGGTGGAGGCGGGGTGAGCCGGGCGGGTGGTTGCACTCCTCTTCCAATGCTTCTTGGACTCGAGTTTCTCGGGGCGTCATCTAGGGCTGCAACTCTCTTGGGTTGGGTTGGGTTAGATTGAAGTTCAATCTGAATCTAATATGCAGTTAGAGGTGACTCTCAAACTTGAACATATCAACTTGAACCCAAGCCATCGGGTTTGGGTTGGCAAAAAATATGTGCATATATATTTATTGATGGATAGATTTTGATACATCAATAAATTCTAGTGACTGCTAGTTAAAATGTTATATCACGTATTTGTATGAAATTTGTATGAAATGAAATGTATATTCTAATGAATTATATATATTGATATTAGACCAAAAAAAAAATTATGCATACATGCATTTATAAAAGTTATAACACATTTTTCATAAAAGCCACTCTCGATTATCTTTTTCATGAAACTATTTTCCACCATTCTTTTTATAAAAGTTATTCTTGATTTTTCATATAAAAATCAAGATGTAAAATTAAAAGCTAAGGTTTAACTTATCATTTGAAAACTGATTTTACAAAAAAAACATTATCATTTGCACAATTGATTTCCACATAGTGAGAAATTCAAATTTTAAATTTTATATGATAACATGTATTGATGTTTATTTTTACATGAAATTTTATGATTAATCTTAATTTGTGGGATTTAATTCTCTCTCCTATTCATTTTCATTCACGTGAAATTATTAAAAAAATGGTAAAGTCCACACATCGAACGGTCAAAATCATAAATAGACGAAATCGAGCGGCCAGGATCGGAACACGACACCACCCCTTCGTTTGTGTCGGAGACGCCGAAACGTCGATCAATTCCCCCAAAAAAGGTCTCTCCATCACTTGTTCCGCCATTAAAAGTGTCTGTGAAGACCTTTTGTTCTGGTCGATAAGAGCACCACCACCACCACCACCACCACCACCAACAACAACAAACAAAGGCCTCTCCTTTCCAGCTTCCGCGGAGGTTTCCATGGTATGGAATGGCCTCTCCTTCTGTGTTTCTCTACGATTCTTTGATTTGATCCGTAGAGGTCTCGATTAGATCCCTGTAGAGATTCGCCTCTCTCTCACTCTGTCTGTCTCTTGCTTGCCGGATTGATTATCTTTGTTTGTAGGGTTTTTGTTAGATGGGTTATGTAAATGTTGAATTTTTGGTCTTATTATATGGTAAATGAAGGAACTTGTTTGGATTATTGGCGCTGGTTAGAAATTTCGATGGGCATTTACATGAATGCTTGCTTTGTTGGTGGAAATTTTTCTAAAGCTATACAGAGATCACTCAGGAACAAATAGAGATTCCCGGTTTGTTTGTCATGAAAGATCCTCTTTTTGATGGAAAATGTTAGCGAGACTCGTTGGGTTTCTATTGGGGTTCTAATTAGGAGGAACATGACATAATTTTCACTACATTCAGCCCATTTAAGATTAAACTAGCAGTAAACAAGGTTCATTGAGCTCCTTTATTGGGGTTGCATTGGTCCTCATCTTTTCATGGCTGTATTCTTGGTACACAAATTCATTGGTGAGTTATTTTCATTTCATCCCATGTGATATCCCTGGCCTCCAATAGTCATTCAAGAGAAGAAACTTGACGAGTCACGCAGGAGTGGTTCAATTCATATCTTTGAATGGTGATTTTGTCAACTTTGTTTTACCTTGATAATTTTTGAATGGTGATTTTGCCAGCTTTGTTTTACCTTGATCACTCAGTTTTAAATATCCCTGTCCCAAGGCACCCACCCACCCTGATTCACTTTTATAATGCCTTGCCTATTGTGTCTGTTGTGATGGAATTTTGGCTAATGATTAGTGAACCAGTTGAACCAACTTTGCCCCTTTTGTACGGTGGTAGCCTAGTAGGGTGCCTTGATTGTTCAATCGATACATGATGGTACCTCTTGAATTGTTATGCAAGACAAGTGATTGATCTTTGCAGTTGGAAAGAGGCTGTTTGCTTCATATGGAAGAGTGGTAGAAGTTGAAATCCACCTATTTGGTGCATGATGTTGGACTTATAGAGATGTTCATATTCCTTATTATTTACTTAAGGATATTCTGCTTTTTGATTATTTTGCATGAAGACGTGAACCGAGCTTTGGGAAAGTCGGCTAGCACTCCCCTCTCCATAAAGGATGACCAATGATTAAATCCTGGGGGCACCAATCTTACAAAAAAAAAAGAAAAAAAAAATGCATGAAGACAAGTTTTTCTCATGTAATTTTCTTGAATGGTTCCCTTGTAATATTATTAAAAAGGCGGTGGTGTTTGATGCTTAATTAGTGGACTTTGTTCGACTTTCAGTGATAGCTGAGTTGCTTCCATTTTGAATCTATATGACTCTGCAATTTATTTTACTTATTTGCCTTTTGGAGAATGTTTGCTGGGATGTGATCATTTGTGTTTAAATTAACAATTAAATTGTTTCCATTTTAAAAGTTTTGGATATAAAGAAACCGAGAACCAGTTCAAATAATTGAACATTGGAGACATCAAACTTGATCGTCAGTCGTGGTTTATATTCTTTGCAGTATAATCCTTGTATTCTCACTTTATGATACAGTGTCATGCACCGTGTATGGTTATTGTTGTCACTCTTCAACTCTATGTTAATTACATTTATGCAATTATTTTTATAAGGATTGCAAGAACAAGAGGTTGGTTGATCTATGGTTTTATTGTTGCTAACGCACCTCTATTTTGAAGAGAAGTATGATGGGATGTCACTTTATACAGTATTCAAATTGTTATCTAACTCGAAAGAAGTAATATTCAGACATTCTGAGTTAGATATTACTTGCTTTTTGTTTCCTTCTTATCTTTATGTTATTGTCTGTGTCAGAGGTTTCAAATTTAAGAAATTATCTGTAAGCAATTTACTATTATCTCTCAAATCCCCGAATCCTTGGATCTTTTCACAACCAATATATTACATGGGAGTCATATGTTCCTTCTCTACGTGGCTGAGTTCTCCACCCTTTCTTTTGACTCCATTTAGGAGTACAAAACGTGAAAGTGTGCAACTTGGAAAAGTAAGTAAATCTGTCGAGTGTAGGGACTTTACTTGAGCAGGATGGTGACCACAAGGCACAATTAAAAGGGTTAAAGACATACACATCCCTCCAATGTGAAAGCCCCTATCAAAGTTGGGTCAGACAACAGGTTCCTTAAGCCCCAGTTTGGAATGGGGGTAGGTTTTATTCTAGGGTATACATTTATCCAAGCATAAGTGAGTATAAATAAGGATAAAGTGATTTTGTGTTTGATTGTGTTTTGAATTATTCTCGTTGGTAAACATAAGAATAAATGTTTTGTTGTTTGGGTTAAATGTGAATAAAGTATGGATAAAGATTTATAAAAGGTAAAAAAGTAATGATAGTTGATTTGATAGGTGATTTATAAGAGGTGATGGCAGTTGATTTGACAGTGGGTCCACATATTTTTTGGGTGGAATAACCTAGGATAACTTTAATTCCATGGGTTGATTGGAATCCATATACCACTTTATCAGGGTTTATTCTGGCATACTTTATCAGGGGTTATCCGGGGTAAACAAACACTTGAAAATTCTTATCCGGGGTTATTCGGATTTATCCGGGGTCTTATACCAGAAACAAACGGGGGCTAAGAGTAGTATAGTTAGTCAATATGATCCCTAACCCCCTGTTTGGGGTGGAACATAAACATGGAATAGAGAAGAATATAAGAGAATAGCAACAAAAAGTTGTTTATGTTGCTAGAATAAACTCTGATAGCTATGATAGCTATGTCTGGATAAGCTAGGATAAAGCCTGATAACTATTATCAGAAAAGGCTAGAATTGCTTATCAAGGCTTATCTATACTAATGGATAAAAATATTTTTTTCTGTCATTTTAAAAAATTTATCTAACATAACACTCTATGCACATTTCAAAAATTGTCACATTTATCATATCACACACACATCTCTCATACTTATTCCCAAACACAAATAATTTATGCAGGGGTATAATTGTCATTTAAAAAGTGATAAACTCTTATTCATCTCTTATCTACCACTTATTCTTACTTTATCCAAGGTGAACCAAACAACAAAAAGATCAATTTTACGTTTCCCAATGAGAATAACAGAAAAGACAACCAAACAAAAATTTACCTATTCAGCATGGATTGTTATATATCCCAGTATAGCTTTCAAGGGCGAATAACCCTATGTCACACCCCAAACGGGGGGTAAGGTAATATTCCATTCAAATTGATGGTATATTCTCAAAATGTTCCATTCTCATGCAATTTTATAGGGTTAGTAGTCCTTGTAAACATCTTAAAACAATTTTAGTACCTAAAAATGACTAAAATACCTCTATCACCCTCAGTTATATTTATTCGTGTCTGAAGCTCAGAGATAGGAGGTGAACAAGGAGCCTCTTATGGCTTCACCATCAACAACAACCCAATCTTCCTCCTCCCCTCCTTTGACACAAGCAGACCCACTACCATCTCTTGCCAAAATGCCATCCTCAACAAGTACAACTACGCCACCTCCATCCTTGCCTCTTATGAGTCCTCTTCTCCTCCCCCAACTACTCCCTCTCCCTCAAATACCACCACCACCATTGACCACTTGTCTCCGGCCACCACATTCACTCCTACTTCACCAACATCCAATGTAGCAGCTTCGTCCAGACCTTCGGCCATCTCCTCGCCTGCGATGACACTGACCCATCTTTCTCCATCATCAAATTCAGTGACAACACAGGATCTCTCCTACAGCCCTACTAAATGATTCTGAAAATCAGTAGTTGGGTATAATCATGTGCACCCTCTTTGCAGCCCCTTCTGCTGCCTCCCTTATGCCTGCGATCGCCGCCTGGCCCGCCTCTGATGAATCCATGTCCAACCGATCTGGGTCACCTCACTTTATACAGATGTCCCTTCCATGCCACCCTCTACTGCATTAATGTCTGCATGCTCATGTATATAGAGGGAAGAGGAACCCATTGGTGATGGAGGGGGTGGTTGGTGGTGGAAAGGGTACGGTGATGGAGGGAAGAGGGGGCAGCAGTGGCTGCTTAGGGAAGTTAGGGCAAAACTAGGGGAAAAAAAGCATAGAGAGGGATAGTTGGGTTGGAGCATTACCAAGGGTAGATTAGTCATTTCACAAGGAGAGTTAGGTTAACTAGGAATCAATTAATCGGTTAAATTTTATAGACGGTAGGGATATATTTGTGTGTCTATCAGTTTTGATGGACTTGTGTGTATAGCCTAAGTTTGATAGGGACTTAAATGGCATGTTGAACATTTAGAAAGACACATTTTTAACCCTATTAAAAATCCATCTTAGTTTACTTCAACGAGAACAATGAGAATCCATACTAATCCTGATGTGTAGGTTCACATGAATACTTGTAGTTGGACCTCCTCACCTTCAGGACAATGAAATCTTTCACACACACAGCTCATTTAAACATTTAATGAATTTAAAATTCACGTCTAACTAAGTAATATCTGCTGAAAGGATGCATGAAAAGTTATTTGGCTATACGAATGCTAGGTTTCACTAACTACTCTTATTTCCTAACCATAGGGAGAATTCTGGAGTTCAATGTATATTTGTTCTTATCTTACTTCCTACTGATGCGAAAATAGTTGCATATGGTGGTCTCTAATTTTAGTTGTGTAAGATTTTTCAATTTTTTTTTTTTTTAATTGTGTTAAGTCTACATATTCCTACCAGCTTGACCGTAAGGTCAGCCACGGAAGGTCCCCCTATCATAAAAAAAAAAGTCTACATACTCCTATGTCATGTCAGAGTATATGCTTGCATCTTGCAGAACTGTATATCTGTGTATACTGATGAAGGATTGTTAAGCTGTCCTTATTTCTTATTGTCATTGACATTTGTAATGGCAGTGTTTGTGTTAGAGCCTGTTTCACTTTAAAACTATGGATTTGTTTATGTAATTAATTTTGCATTGTTTTAGGTAGTATTGTTAGTATATATTAATATGTAATATGATTACATTACCGAACAAAATGATGCATATATTGAAAAGATGATACCTTTTCAGTAGGAAGATTCTAATATTTCAAGGTCTTTATCCCAAAAGGTTGGGTTCGGCTATTGTTTCGATAGCATGCTCTCCTAATCAGAGTTTATGTGGTGCTTCTTTTTAGGGACCCATTAAGAACATCCTCTTGTTGCATAGGGCAGGTCTGGCCCATCGCTCCGTGGGGAGGCTAGACACTATCTGCCGGCCATTTAGCACCCAAGCTGCAACCACAGCAAGCACACCACAGCCTCCTCCACCACCACCACCACCTGAGAAAACCCACTTTGGTGGTCTGAAGGATGAAGACCGCATCTTTACCAACCTTTATGGCATCCATGATCCTTTCCTTAAAGGAGCTATGAAGCGTGGTGACTGGTATCGGACCAAAGACATCGTCATCAAGGGCTCTGATTGGATTGTTAACGAGATGAAAAAATCAGGTCTGCGAGGTCGTGGGGGTGCCGGATTTCCATCAGGCCTCAAGTGGTCATTTATGCCCAAGGTGTCAGACGGCCGCCCTTCTTACCTTGTTGTCAATGCTGATGAGAGTGAGCCGGGGACGTGTAAAGACAGGGAGATAATGCGACATGACCCACACAAGCTTCTTGAAGGTTGCTTGATTGCAGGTGTGGGCATGCGGGCCTCTGCAGCATACATATATATAAGAGGTGAATATGTGAATGAGCGTAAGAACCTCGAGAAGGCAAGGCAAGAAGCATATGCAGCCGGGCTGTTGGGAAAGAATGCATGTGGGTCTGGATATGATTTTGATGTGCACATTCACTATGGTGCTGGTGCGTACATTTGTGGTGAGGAGACTGCATTGTTGGAGAGCCTCGAAGGGAAACAGGGGAAACCAAGGTTGAAGCCTCCTTTCCCAGCCAATGCTGGTTTATATGGTTGTCCAACTACGGTCACTAATGTTGAAACTGTGGCAGTCTCTCCCACTATTCTGAGGCGAGGACCTGAATGGTTTGCCAGCTTTGGACGGAAGAACAACTCGGGGACAAAGCTTTTCTGCATTTCGGGGCATGTGAACAAACCATGCACTGTTGAGGAAGAGATGAGTATTTCATTAAAGGAGCTGTTAGAAAGGCATTGTGGAGGTGTTAGAGGCGGGTGGGATAATCTGTTGGCGGTGATACCGGGTGGCTCATCTGTTCCTCTCTTGCCCAAGCACATTTGTGATGATGTGTTGATGGACTATGATGCGCTCAAGGCTGTTCAATCAGGGTTGGGTACTGCGGCGGTGATTGTTATGGATAAGTCGACCGATGTTGTAGATGCTATAGCGAGGCTGTCCTACTTCTACAAGCACGAGAGCTGTGGACAATGCACGCCATGCAGGGAGGGAACAGGATGGCTGTGGATGATCATGGAGAGGATGAAGATTGGAAATGCGAAGCTGGAGGAGATTGACATGCTTCAGGAAGTCACAAAGCAGATTGAGGGACACACGATATGTGCCTTGGGGGATGCCGCAGCCTGGCCTGTCCAGGGGCTCATCCGACATTTTAGACCTGAATTGGAGCGGAGGATTCGAGAGCGTGCAGAGATGGAGCTGTCCGCGGTTGCTAATGCTTGAGCCATTTTCAAAACCAAAGGTAAGATTTCAATATCTATTTGTTCTGCCTACTAAAAATATATTTATGGTTTGAGTTGTGATGAGTTATTCCGGTTGCATGTTAAATCTTGTTCATGAATCACAATCAGGAATTAAAGTTCCTCTTTAATCATTTAAACCTGCGTTGTGGGTTATGTAAAACCAAGGATTGAAGCCATTGGATTTCACATGATGATTTGTTCTATGTTCACCTGCATATAATGGATTTCTTCATTCTCTTTGGGATCTCAGACTGTGCCATATGGTTATATACCATTGGTCTGTCAGGATAGTAGATGGTGTATAGTATATCAGTGGGCTCTTTTTTTATTGTTCTTTATTTGATGAATCCTGAGATCCAATCATGTTATATGCTATTTATGTTCTGATTAATCTTAGGTTTTTCAACCCATAGTCATCACTCATCTGCAACACAAGGAGTGATTTGGATTTTAGTTATGTTTATGGGGGGTTATGTGTTATCTGGATTTTCATATGTTTGTGGGGTTTTATATGCATTTTTCCTTTAAAAAAATAAAAAGTTGGACAGACTGCATTTGATAAAAAAGACTGAGTTATAAATTTTTTTTTTTTCAAAATGCCATTGGTACCATAATAGGTAAGAAACGAGCCGACCTCTCATATGTTATTATTTTTCTCCTCTTATTTTATTATTACTTTATGACTGCGATCAAAGTACAGTACTAAATCAGGGATCTAGTATTCGTGAGGAAGATGAAATTAAAGGGGATTGCATTCATAGGATTACAGCGGGACAATTAAAGTGAAGTGTGATTGAAGTACTATGTGACTGTAAAATACCCATGAAACCGGAAGAAGATTTTTACAGGGTAGTTATAAGGTCAACATTGCTTCATAGGTAGAGTATTGGATAATTAAGAAACAACATGTAGAGAAAATGAGTGTAGGCGAGATAAGAATGTTGAGATGGTTTGCTCTCAGGACAAGAATTGATAGAATGACAAAGGAGTATATTTGTGAAGTTAGAGGTTGCTCCAGTAGAAGATCAGATGAGAAAAAATTATTTGAAATGATTTGTAAGTATGGATGGAGACCAATGGGTGAACTAGTTAGGATGAACAATATGGTCATCATTGAAAGAGCTCCAAGTCCAAGAGACAGGCCAAAATAAGCTTTTAAGGATATGCTGCTTGGACATGTTTCGGCGGACATGATTTTTAGTAGAGCTGAATTGCGAAAAGTGATTCATCTAGCCGACCTCAAATTTATTGGGATTTTTTTTTGTCATTGTTGTCATCCATGACACATTTCCATAAACTGCCGGGTCTTTTCTTCCATTGCATTAAAAAAACGGAGAGTATCTTAATTAGCCACACAAATCATCTCACCATAGTTTCTTCTGTTCCTGCAATATGATGCAATTCTCTTGCTAGTGCTTTATGTTTTCGTTTTCTTTGCATTGTAGGTTGTACGTTTTACACCGGAATTCATGAAAATAAAGGGCTGCGCGTGGCGTTTAATCTCATCTGCAATTTGAATTGTTATTGAATGTGGCTTTTACGCTGCTGGACCATGTTTAGAAGTTTTGTACAAGGATACTCTATTTATTCCATAATTGGCTCCTCAAATTTCTGAGACATGTTTGTTTAAGTGGAGGTTTTGCAAAATTCTGTTTGCAAGGAGACAGGTAAACAATTCCAGTCAGTGATGGGAGTGAAACTGATCTGTGTGAATTTATTCTGAGAAACTTGATTTTGTATTCAGTATCATGTCTATGATGAAATCTTACTGTTGAGCAAACATAGTATCATATACTGAGGAATATTATCCTAAGATTACTTCCACAACTGCCACAGGAATTAAGAGTGGATAAGGTGAGAATAAACTTTATATATAAAAAAAACATGTTTGTTTATGATGGCTAAAAAAATGTAATAGTTATATTTGGATAAATTAAAATAAATTTTTATAACTAATCCATCTAAATTTGGATTAGATAGGTATAGTCTATTCTAACTAATCCATCTACATTTATGACATATTAACCTTCTGTCTGAGGTGTGACGTAGTTATTCGCATTTATAGTTATATGGGGATAGATAATAATCCATACATGATAAACACATCTTTTTTAAAAGAGTTTTTTTATCTTTAAGTTCTCATAAACCATATGATTTAGTGATCGATCATTCATTTCTTCGTATTTTGGTTTTAATCTCCAGATTTAAAGGATATATTTTTTTTTAGTCCTTTACAGGATTAAAAAGAAAATAAAATAATTTAGGGATAAATTTCTATTAGGGACTAAAAAGGAACATATCTTTTGAATATGAGACTAAAACCGAAGAAGTGAGAGATCGGTCACTAAATCTTATAGTTTACGGGGACTTAAAAATAAAAAAAATCATTTTTAAAAATCACATGTGTATCACTCGATTAATAAAAATATTAAATCACTTTCAAATAAGGTGAAGCTAGAAATAATAATAATAAACATAATAAATGGGTGAAACTTAATGAAATCTCTTAATTAAAATGTTTTATTATTTTAATTTTTAAATGACGAAAATACCCCTACTGATTGTTCAGACTGACTAAACCCAAATAAACCCCCTCCCAAACCAAAAAATAAATCAAATATCGGTTCGTCCACCACCGTCGCCCGAGATGCACCGCCTCCCGTCGACGGTCTCATCCGGGCCGTCCATCCTACCTCGTCTCGTCGCCGCCCGTACCATCCCGTCCGTCCGTCTGTTCCCGTCGGCGAGGCGCGGTAACCTCACCTCCCTCCCCCGCTTCTCCTCCTCTCTTTCTTCGACGGGGGAATCAGCGACGGATGACAACATCGGCGATTCTTCAAAACATGTAAGCACCTGTTAACATCTCCATCGTTGATTTGAATGAATGGTTGCTGTGTTTTTTTTTTTTTTTTCAGATTTTGTTCATGAATTTTTTGGGGATTTTTTTGTTTGTTTTTAATGCAGGGGACTTTGAAATGTGGGCTGTATATAGTGGGGACTCCCATCGGGAACCTTGAAGACATCACCTTGCGGTATGTGTTGTTCTTGAAAGCTATGAATGCTATGGAAAAATCTCATCTTTATATGTGTGCCCTCGCAAAAAACATAATTGTATGTATGCCCTTAGGCCCCATTAAGGAGGTGGATGAAGGAATGAGCTCAATTTGAAAATATAACATGTTTGTTTGGCATGGATTAACTGTAATAATTATGTTCAAATAAGGTTTAATAGACTATCTTTGGGATATGGGTATAATTAATTTCTAATTATCGATCTTTTTTTTTTATAGAATAAAGGTAGGTGTTGTGAAATGTTATGCATTCTAGCATGAGTGGGTCTGAGGAGAGTAACTAATCCGATTACTTGAGATAGTGAATCGATTTCTCCTCTCCTCCGTGGACATTGGCTAATTTTGCTGACCATGTAAATTTGAGTATTCTCTTGTGTGCATTTGTTCTGGTGATTGTTCTGCAGTGTTAAGATTTAACCTTAAAGGTGTCGCTGCATGAATAGTAGGAGCTTTATTAAAAATAAATGATGCCCCTCAAACAAAAATTGGAGGGGAGGGATCTCCTCAAAAGAAAGGTAGAAAAACCTAAAAGTATGGGGATCAAAAACCCCAACAAATGATATAATATCAAGGAACAGCAAGAAGTAATGAACTCCCTTTCCCCTCTTATTTGTTATACTACCAAGTTCTAATGATTTCGCCCCATAAGAGCAAGATCCCAAGAGCGAAAAGATGCCTTGATTGCCTCCAAACACACGGCATGCAAGAGGATCCTGATGAATTTAACAATTTTACTTCTATTACCTTTCTTGACTCTTCTTCGGAGGAAGTCCACATCTCCTCAACATTAGAGATGATGCAAGGAACACCTAGGGTCTCACCCACTTTCATCCACATCCCTATGCTCTAATATGATGACTCCCATTAATCCTGAGTTTTCTCCTCTAAACTGCAATGCACTCCCATACAAAAAATATATCCAAACAAGGAAAGGACCACAATCAAACAGAAAATCATCTGATTCTCCTTTATCCCTATATAACTATGTTAAGCCCACATGGGGGTTTACAAGTTTCGAAGTCCTTATGTTCATACCCTTGCCATGACATCTATTGGCGTAGCTCAAACCATTGTAGATTTAACACCTAACTAGAGGGGGAAATGATATTTTTATCCTGTATTTTTAAACATGACAACATTTGGTCTTCTTAAGACATAAGAGGAACATAATGCCATTTCCATTGAATTTGGCAGCGAACGTACTCGAGGTGGATATCACCCCACTCTCTCCTATCCATTCATTATTCACTTTTTGAATAATTTATCTTGAATAAGTTTATACTTATTCTAATTAAGATGAGAAATATGGAATCAAATGTGACTTAAAATTGAATTTATTAAAGCTTAGCATTCTTTTTGGATATAATATTTCCTGTCCCAGTGATTTACTTCTCCCTCTGAATTTGCCAATACAGTGCTTTGCGCATCTTAAGATCCGTGGATTTGGTACTTTCGGAAGATACTAGGCATTCAGGGAAGTTGCTCCGACATTATAATATTAAGACCCCCCTTGTAGGTTTTCATGCCTATTTATCGGTCATATTGAATGAATTATTCCCTCTTTGATGCACTTTTACTTCTTCTTTGAATTTCAAATCTAATTGTATTGTTTAGGTTCTCAGCTCAGCTATCACAAGTTTAATGAATCTCAACGTGAAACAACAATTTTGAGAAGGCTACACCAAGGACAAAGTGTCGCATTAATCAGTGATGCAGGGACACCAGGAATTAGCGATCCTGGTGTGGAACTGGTATGTGTTTTGTCTTGTCTGTGCCATACTGCCATGTGCCTGGATGTACTCAAGTAATTTGAAGGTTGATTAATTCATCACCAATATACTTGTTATCTCTTTAATGTGTACATGATTTATTGCTCTCTGAGATACTTTCTATAGCCTAGTATCCAATTTTTGTATAACACAATATTAAAATAACAAGGCAATAAAGATACATTATAACTTCATATGTCATCATTGGAAAGAGAAGTTATATATCCTATTAAAGTTGATGCCAAATGCAGATATGGTTACTATGAGTAAATGCTTCATGCAAGTTTATTTTGACAGTTAGAATGCATGCCTGATGAAACTAAATGCTGATATGGTTACTATGAGTAAATGCTTCATGCAAGTTTATTTTATCAGTTAGAATGCATGCCTGATGAAACTACCATCCTTCCTGTTTATCTTCCTACAAGTCCTGAATGCTAAATGCATGTATAGTTATTATTTGTTATTTATGCTAAATGCATGTATGGTTATTATTTGTTATTTGAACTTGTATGGCTCATGGATATATATTCTTCTTGCTGATCTTCTCAAAAGTATTCGAATAAATCTCCATGTGCAGAAAGGGGCCATCAACCAACTTGAAGCTAAGCACTGAACCGAAGCTGTTGAAATTTAGAATTCTTTTTATAAAAAAACCACTGAATATATTTTGAAATAATGGACTATCTCAGCTTGATCTTATGCATGTTTCCATTCTTCTGCATGAAACAAATTATATAAGTGCCTATGTAATTTTCATGCAGGCAAAGTTGTGCATAAGTGAGAATTTCCCGGTTGTTCCTGTTCCAGGCCCATCTGCTTTGATTGCGGCCCTTTCTGCCTCTGGCTTGTCTACTGATGAGTTTGCATTTGGTATAGTGCTAAGTGAATGTTTCTGTGTTCTGGGAGCCGAGATCTTTCATTGAATCCCTCTTTCATCAGGTTTATTTTTTCATGCTGATCTTGTATCTCCTCGTGCAGTTGGTTTTCTTCCTAAACAAGATGGTTCGAGAAAAGATAGGATGATGGTTTCTTCCAATGAAACTGCCACACAATCATTCTATGTTGCACCACACAAACTCCGTCAGTTCCTTGAAGAAGCTTCTTCAATTTATGGTGATTCGAGGTGAAAGAACGCCAAAATCTGTCTGATTAGAGTTTCATGATAACTTACTTTTCAAGCTCTCATTAATCTTCTGATTACTTGAAATTACTGTTAATTTTTATTTCTTTATTCAGCTTTATTCAAAAAAATAAATTGTCTGGGTGGGTAAAGGTTTAGGGGAGCTGTTATATTGTGGCCAAACATTAAAAAAAAAAGATCAGATTTCAAATTATGTTGAAATTTGTCATTATGAAGGAATGTGATGGAACGTTATATGTTTGGACTGTGTATTATATAACATGTTTTCTCACCTTCTCTATTAACTAATTCTGGTGATTCGTGGCTTTTGTTTGAGGCAGATAATTACTTCTGAAATTTTAATTATCTAATCTTATAATTTCAGGAAATGTGTTATAGCTCGTGAAATGACCAAACTTCATGAAGAGGTAATTCAATTACGACAGAAATTCATGATTCGATTGTTCTTAGTGTTTGATGTTTTCCATGATCACCTACTTCAATGTTGTCAATCAAATGCATTTCCGAGCTTCTTGTCATAGTTTGTTCCTAAGCTCTCTATTATGAGACTTGCTGACTTTAAAGTCCTCCATCATGGATCATGCCATGCACAGACTATCAAAAACAAAAATATCATGTTATAAGCTTCCTTTTTTTTTTTTGACTTCATGTGTCTTCCTTCCATGAGCCCTTCTTGGAGATTCAAACTCAACCGGCATTGCAATTTCACATATATGCTCTGTTTTGGCTGATGCAATTTCTTGATTTCATTTGTCTTCTCCCACTTTCTAACAGCAGTTAGAGAGCACCACCTGTTCCTTTGGCTGTTTCTTGTTTGCATTCAACATACTAATGTGGAATATTCCCAGTTTTGGCGAGGTACCTTAGGGGAAGCGAAAGAAGTGTTCTCAACTCGCCAACCAAAGGGAGAGATCACACTTTTGATCGAAGGAAAAGCACATTCTGTCATTGAAATGCCATCAGAAGTTCAGCTTGAACATGAATTGAGAGAACTCGTCTCCAGTGGTCATAGTCTCTCCATGGTAAGTGACCTCTTGTGCTTCTTAATAGCATTTTTCACTTTTTCCCCCCCTCTTTGCTTAACCATGTTAGTATTTTCATTAAATTTTGTTAGAACATGTAATTGTGTGTCCTCTTTGCATGACTTTTTTACCATCAGAATGGAACTTTTTTTTTTGGGTTCTTTTTGTGAAATTGTGATATAACTAATGTATTCGACAAACTTGATGTTGATGCCGGATAAACACTGTTCTGTTTGCCTGTCAAAACTGTAAAAATATAACCAGTTATTGGAACGTGAAGGTACTCTAAATCCTGACATATGCATTATCATGAAACACGTAGAGCATCCTCAATAGTGTACACCTTCTCAGCATGCGCACCTCAATATTTAACTTACACCCATTAACCTACTCGACTAATCACCTTATTACAAAAGCTAACATTCTTGCATGTTTGATGTACATATAGGCAGTGAAAATGGTAGCAGAAGGAACAGCAGCGAAAAGAAAACAAGTCTATGCGCTTGCACTTAGAATATTTGGTAAGCAAACGGAGAACGAAGATGGATCAAGTTAAAACGATCATTTGGAAGAGGTGAGCACTTTAATTTCGTTTTTCATTCATTGTGGATGAGTGATGTTAGATATAAACATTTCACTTTAGTTTGCTGCTTATGACAACAGATAGTTTTGCAGCTGCAACACCTTATTTGGAGACTGATTCAACCTGCAATGCTTGACAGTTTGATTGGTGAATACTTTGTGAGGATTTTCTATTCAGTCATGCTGTTTTGAGCAAAATATTTTTGAATGGATTGTGTGGTTTTCATTCTATGGAAAATGTTATGTATGCAGTCTCAGTTTGGCTTTCACCAATGAAAGATGTTATCATGATTTCATTAATGATTTTGAAATACAACTCTGAAAATGTGAGAGAAAATATAGAAAAATAAAAAAAATTGAAACATATGTTCCAACAAATTGCGAAATAATAATAGTAATAATGTGGTCGGAATAAGATTATGTATAGTGTTTTAGGAGGATCACATGGGATACTTCAACCCAACACTATCTTTATTTTATTTTACAATATTTATATCTATCGAATTCAATCTCATCTTCATCTATAAAAACCAAGTCACTACCAAAATGTAATTGAATATTAATGGAACCAAATTAATATGGAACAGAAAATATACAAATGTTAATTAAATATATTGTAATCATTTTAAATATAGATTAAATATATCTAATATTGGTCTCATCTCACCTATAGTTTGCTCGCTAAATGATGGTTGATCATAATTTGGATCAAAATAGTTGTATACAAGTATAGGGAATTTTCACCAACTAAAATAGTCCCCACGTGGAATTTGCTTGTCATGTGCAGCAAGGTATTGTGTAAACCTTGAAACCAAAAAAAAAAACAAAAAAGGTATTGGCTAAACCTTAATGCCTTGGATAGAAGAACAGGGGGGAGAATATGATATAATAAGCCCAAAAACATGTTTGTTTATAATGAATAAATAGATATAACTATACCAGAATAAATAAGCATAAACTAATATTAATCTTTCAAGTCTCCCATAGAATTGAATTTCCTCCTAATTTATTTAACTAATACAAAGAAGATTTATATGTCAAATCACATGTTATCACCTCTTATAAATTAGATATCATTGTTTCATCATTAATAAATCATTATCTATATTTTATTTACAATTTATCCATAACTTATTATCAACTAAACAATAAAACCTTAATTATTCTGTTTCATAACAAGAATAACTGAACGTTATTACACCCAATTTTTTTTTCCAGTCCCAATTTCAACCCTATATACGTTGATGAAAAATTAACAAAACATATACTCACATTAACGAGGTATATGCGCTAATATAAATTTTAAACATTTTCTATAAATACATCAATGCAATTTATTAGAACATAGCTTCATTTTTTATAAAAACATGCACCTCGTTAGATGATATATACTATCTTCAAAAAATTCAAAACACGTGTAAACATGAATTGGAGCTGAAAACAAGGCTGTCTGTAACATTATCCTAACTAAAAATACAATCAAACAAAAAAATTAAATTATACTAAAATAGTTATCTATTCCGAAATAATGTCACTGCCCAAACGAGGGAAAAAAAGCAGAAGCTTCCCTCAAAATCACATTCCATGAATCAAAGCAAAAGCTTCGGCCATTATTGGTTACAATATCAATCAATTGTAAGAAAATGAATGTATAAAAAAAAAAATGAAATGAAATTTAAAGTGCTAATTCTAAAAGATGCACAAACGTTTTTGCTCGACTGTA
Organism: Acorus gramineus; assembly: GCA_030737835.1. Taxonomy (NCBI): domain Eukaryota; kingdom Viridiplantae; phylum Streptophyta; class Magnoliopsida; order Acorales; family Acoraceae; genus Acorus; species Acorus gramineus. The sequence goes on along the minus strand of CM060851.1, from coordinate 1,476,990 downwards.
AATCAATGATCAGCTATTTCTTCTGGTTAGCCGGAGTAGACTCAATACATTTTCATACACAACGAAAGTAATGGACGAGGCAGGAACATTTTTCAATAGGTTGGATGTCATGCCCCGATAGAAACCTCGGATTCCTTCGAACCTGGAAGAAGATTACAAAAGGATCAGTATATCATAACATATGTGCATCTGGAAAGAATTTGATTTCTTCTCTGGAAACAGCATTAGTGGGTTGAAGCAGTTTTACATCTGGTAATGGCAAGACACCCTAGTGGATATTCTTCGTGGCGAATAGAGGGACTTGTAATTTTGAAATCCATGTTAATCTGTCTGAGATTACACCACAGAATGAAAACAACATAACAAGAAACCATTAACATTTGCCTAGATTACTGTTTCGTCAGGCAGACGCCTTTCAAATGGAATTCAATACCATTTATTTGTGTGGCCAGTCCTGGACGGTTTAGACAAAATTTCATTCCTTCCTCCTCCCCACAAAATCTTTAAAGATTGATTTCTTGGGCAAGGAAAAATTCTCCTTTTAGACTGGAGTTACCAAAAAAAACCCTACATTGTTGAGCCAGCATTAATGGTGGAAAAAGTAGCCTTATTGATCCATGTAACAAGAGAGGCTCTTCTATGAGGAGATCCTAACACTTAACTGTTGAAATTATGTCTTGATCCGGTGTATCACATCGGACAGCCATGATGAAACCAAACTAGGGTGGACACCTAATTGATATATATATTAATTAAGATTTGATCTTAATTAATATTTAAATTGAATTTCCTGAAATTAAGGAACAATATTTATTTGTTAACTAGGAGATTACTTGGAAAGGAAGTTATTTACATCTATAAATATCTTCTAGGGTTCCATGGCAAAACTTGGCACGAGTCAATGTAGAGAGCTAAATGTGAGGTTGAGAGGGTTCTAAGAGAGGATAACTCCATGAGAGAATTTGTGAGTTACATAATGTATTTTGTATCTCAACTATTATAGTGAATTCTTTGTTTTCGCCCTGGGGATGTAGGCCTCGGCCGAACCACGTATATCTTGTGTTTCTTCGTGTGATGGTGTTCCGTTCTTGTGTTCGATCTCGGGTTTTGTTGATGGCTTCCGGGTATTCGATTCCCAACATTAACAGCTATAATCTCATAGTGACAGCCATCATATTAAACAAGATGAGTGATATCACGTGGTGCATCTAATGAGAACACTCTTAAGTCACTTCCACCTTGTCATCTTACATAAGAACAACGTTTCTAGTGCCTCATGTAGGTGTGGGTGTGAGAATGAAGGTTGCTGCTATCAATGGAGAGTTGGCCAACTGTATTACACACTTTTCCTTGGTATCATATTCAGTCTTAGTCCAACCTGGTGGTAACCCTCGTTTTCTGATAAGAAAACCATAAATCCCCAAAAGATCATGGACGCTTTATGACTGTAGTGATCAAGGTCTATTCCTACTTATGGTATGGTTCAGGACTTAAAAGTATAGCAGGATGGATTTTACCACATAAGTACAGGCCCCTCCCTCCCTCTCAGTATGGCTCACTTATGATATGTGGTGTATTTTATTGAAATATTGACAATCAAGGTAGGAGTGCAAAGAATCACCTGAAAGTGTCTTTTATGACATGCCAGCTATTCATGTATTTTGGGATGCCATCACTGCCGGGTCTTTGCTGCAGAAGAAAATTATACCACATTGGATTCAGACCATGAGCAATACATGGAAAAAATATCTGCAGTTGTGCTCCTGATAGGAGATAACTTCCTACTTGATCCACTAAGTTAAATCAATTCTTTGGGTCAGTGTTCCTAACAATAAATGCATCCTGACTACAGCCGTTTCAATAAGAGCAAAATTGAGGGGGAAAAAGTGTAAAACTAGTACCTGCAAACGTGCTCGAATGACCTGAAATAAAACATAAGTCATTTTCATGCACATAAAGACCTTATTACCTTAAAATTCTAATTGATGAACATAGATTCAAAAACTTGTCGGTGTGGTAAGGATTACTTGATAAGGATAAGTCAGCAGAATGGCAGCAAATTTAGATGATGCCCCAAGCATAGCATAATCAACTGAATTCTGCATAGACAAGTAAATACAATTAATAATTTAACGTTGATTACCGCCAACCTCATACAAACAGTTGATATTTAAAATTTAGATGGTCTTTGCTCTAAACAATAACTGATATGGAAAAGAAATGCACATTGTGCAAACTCCTATTAGTATATAGCATCCAATGGGTGTGAACTGTACTCAGTGGTATCTAGAACAAGCATTAAGTCTCTTACTGACTGTTCAACTCACAAGATGTCAAATATCAAAGTTGCTCTGCTCATGTATTTGGTCATGATTTAGGTCTTGATATTATAGTTCTCTAGAATTTAGCTTGAAATCACTACCAAACTAATGGTTTATTTTCACATGAGCATTGCTTAACAATCAATAATCTAACAGAAAAAAACAAATCTGTTCCCCTTGTAGGTTGCAAACTCAAGAAGCTTTCCCCAGAGAAATCCTTGAATTTCAACACTATTCAAATCATAAACCACAGGTATAACCTATACAAATTCTAGTCATTGCACGTCATCTTTTAGTAGATAATAGTAAGGTTCCAATTATGCTAGATTTTTATTTAAAAGGTCACCAAAATAAACCTTTGCATCTTGGATAAGCAATATCCATTTGGCAAGTTACATTAATTCCAAGAATGGAATTCTCATCATATAGAAAATTTTGTTCCACTTAGTGCATCAAGATTCCAGGAAAAACTCTCATTCGAACTTACCAACAATTTATCATCATTTGAGTTTTCCTTTTGTTCTTTCCTCCTGAGATGGATGACAACTTTACGTAGTTCTTCATAAACAGTAAACTGAATCGCACCATGAGAAACCTGCTATATAAACAGTTTTTCTGTCAAAGTCAAACTATTCATGACTTTTTTAAAGCATATGAGAGAGAGCTTATAAATTTTTCTTGAAACTGTATATAGGTATATGCATCATTCATCAATGCATGCCCATCCATTTCTGTTTCAAATGGAACTAAGCAGAACCCGTAGGTGTCCAGGATGGACAACCTACTGCCCAGGTGCTAGGCAGGTGCCAGAGATGAGAGCCAATAAAACCCACAAGGCAGCATAAATTTCACCAATTTATCAATTGAAAAATATACATCATTTCTGCAAGGAGGGTAATATGTTTAAGTTTCACCATGTAGATACATGTAAGACACATCAATTTCTTTTCTTCTACTTCTCGCCCATTAGTTTTTCCATTTTTCTCTTATTTTTTTTTTATATGTGGAAATTTAGGTTTTGAATCCCTGGACTTTATATATAAATTTCACAAGGACATGGACATCTTTCAGGAGTTTTATGAGGTGGCTATGAGTTTCAGATAAGATATAAAAAACAATTTGTATTGTCCCAAAAAATATTAGTCAATATCAGATGTGACTGATACTATCTCAGTCCCTGAACATTAATTAGTGTAGGAACTAGAACATTCTTAGTTCCAATCTCAAAACTGAACCATCCATGGAACTGGAACTGGAATTCAATAGCCAACAGCCTGTAGATGAGAGTTCTCTAAGTAGATTGCCAAAAGAAAAGTCAAAGAGGTTCTCCACATATAACAAGAAGAAAAAAGATAGAATTAAATATACATTTCCAAAGCCGGGGAATAGAGTGATAATAGTAAACAATAGTGAAAAAATCTACAACCAGAAACCCTGAAATAGGAAAAAAATCCCAAACCTAAGTCACATTGAGTACATAGAATAATCAATATTATTTTGACAAAATAAATATATGCAAAAAATAATCAAGATTGGGAAGAAGACTCAATGACCGGATTATACACGCATTTTAATTAGTGAACAGTTTTACATAACAGGGGAGCAATGTGTGAACTTTATTTGAGTTAAGTTCAATGCTTCCAACATATGTTTTTTCTGGTCAACAACATATAATGATATAATGATGTTTTTTTTTAAAAAAACAACATATAATGATACTTCATAAATTTTGGTAACTTGTTATAAGGACGTATTATTTTTGTAACATTCAAACCAGAACAAGAACAGATGAAAGGATGGAAGCAAAGTACGTGAACAATTTCTCTTGCAAGACATCCACTGAACATGATGCCAACTAGAGTTTCCGAATTACACATGAACCATAAGGGTAAACAGAAAAATAAGAGACTAAAGGCCAAGAAGAATATGTAAAATCTGAAGGAGATGAAGGGAATGTCGAATAGTGATTATCTCAACAGTAAACAAAACTTACAAGCAAAAGTCCAGGTCCTAACCCTTTATAAAGCGCATGCCACCCTTCCTCCTTCAATATGGTTTTCAAAGCATCTGATAAGAGAAAATTGACATTTGTATTACAGAGTTGATAATAAATTCACATTGCCATCGATTAGGAACAATCCAAGCATATTAAGTTATAAAAAAGGAGAGATATCTGAGGCACTAACCAGAAAACAAAATCACGAACCTAATCAAAGAAAATATGTTCATACTGTTTTGCTATGCTGATGAATTTTCCTCTAAAACATTTGGATATATATTTTCATGATTGTTTTTTTATGGAATGCAGAAGTGCAACATGAGTTTATTTTCATGTTCAAAATAGTGTGGCATCTTATTGATAGTAACTATTTAAAGAGGCTTAAATTGAATGAACATGTCCATCAAGAATATAGTTAAATATAAAACAATGACATCTTCAATCACTTCTCACTCATTTCGAGTCCACCGTAACTTGGTAAATATGCATGTCCAACATTAAAAAAGAAAACTTGTAGCTTGAAAAAATTCTAGAATTATATCCATAAAAACAAATTCTCAATTTCTTCAAGAACCACAGATAAAAACTTCATATATCATTTAGAATGAAAATGTTGTACATTCTTAATGAATTAATAGTATTATGATGTCACAATAAAATAAATGAACCAAAATGAGACAAAAGTACTTGAACAGACCAGAAAAACCAGAATAAGTCCTGTTTTGGTGAAGGGGTGTCTGAAGCTGCAATCTTGTTTTCACAAGCCAAATAGGATTTGTAAATAAACATACCTGAAGGCCACAAGAAAAAAATGTCATTTCACTTTTCATGCAATATGTTGAACCTGAAAAATGGAAGGCCAAAATAGTACACTCAGTGGTAGAACATTTAAAAAACACAATAATATCAATAACCAATGAGTTTCTCAGTATGCACAACCTAATTGCAATATCATACAACTATGTAAGACCAAAAAAGATAAAACAATGGACGGGTTATTACCAGAGCACCTCCTTCTGCAGCCGAAGCCAGATGGAGGCCAGGGCTAAGCTCTTCACTGCTACGCTTAGAGTACCTTTGTTTTGCTCTGTTGTAGCTGCAAAATGACCAATTCTTCAAACAGAAATTCAAAAAGGAATGCAAGAGCTTAATAAAAACAAAAAATGATTTATTTATCTTCTTTTACCAAGCAAAAAAAACAAAACAAAAAGTGCTACACAAACAGGAAACTATAACATGCTTCCAATACAGTCATTCTTTTAGTGTGCCACTTTTCAAGTGAAATTGATTGGATGGCTCTAATTGAACCACCCACAGCCCATGTTGGAAGCAAGTGTAAAATCTCCTGTTTGTTGAGCAATGCTCTAATAAATAAAAGAATGCAAAAGAATAAAGATAAAAGAATGGAAAAGAAGTGACAAAATTACACAAACAATTCAACACCAAGCAAATACGAGCATCTATGGACGATGAGCGCCCATGTGCTTGAATAGCATAGTTAAAATATAATTCTTTCTTGGACAATTGCAGAAAGCTTTGAAGCATTTACGTTTAGATTATTAGGTGTTATAGCTACGAAGGAACACGAATGACAGGCGTATCAAAAATCAACATTTAGCCAAAGAACTAAATAAGCAAAAAGCATATAATGCCTGTCATATATTGAACATATCATGCAAAGCTAAAATAGGCAGCACATTCCCATCAGAAAGACCAGACAATGAAGGACGAACCACTTACAAGAAGAAATACAATCCCCAAGAAACAGTGGATCCAAAAACCGCGGGATAAAACCCCGCATAAAGTCCTCTAAAACCCTGAAACACACAGTGACCAAGTCAAATCTAACCTTGTAAGAAATGCACAATAAATATATAATGGAAGCCAAAATTCCCCAAGCATGATTGAAGTCATCAATATCAATGTCAACCCATCCCCAACGATCTGATGTTACCATCATGCGTGCCATTTCAGAATTCATGTCCATATTTGGTTTTAAAATTAAAATATTCCATAAAAATACCAAGGTTTCAATTCTTTGGCATTCCATTAGTCTTGACTGACACTAACATTCCCTGTCTTTTCACAATTCCCACATAAAGAGTGGACAAAGAAGAACAAAGCTTATACGGCTTTTTGTTATTTGGTTAGGCAGAATAAGCTGGAAAAATTCAGTTTAAATTGAATAAATGATAAATATATTCAGGCACATCCATTTTTATTTTTTTTAATAAAAGGCAAACAGAAATTAAGATTATCTGCCATAGATTGGTATCCTGCATTAGATGACTATTTGGTAATATTCTATATTGCAATAGATAATTATTTGTTAATTTTCTTATCCCGTCATCATTACTTCCGTCTTCTGTTATATATTGGAGAACAAGGCATGGATAATTTTTCTAGTTTCCTGAAATTGCTATTAAGAGCTTATGCTGGCTTATTTAGCTAACGCCTATAGGTAAATAAAGTCCTTTTTAAATATAAGGAGCTAATGTCGTGGGCTAAACAAAGTAGAAATACTTTGGGTTTGTCACCAAGTTTTGGTGGGATCTCATCTGTTTCCCTTTCCTCTTTTCTTCTCCTTTTTTTAATTTCTTTTATTTTTGTATGAACATTCCTCTCTTCTTTTGTTCGGGGGGCTTTCTAATTAACAAGACTGATCCAACTTAAGTATAATACCAAAACTTAATGCTGTACCCCTCATTTGGTTTGCAGATAGCTTATCTAGATAAACGATATTTTATGTTCAACTGCTATTCCTATCTCGATTTTCATAAATTGGTCTTTTGTATTTGCCTTATTAAAAAATAGTTATAGTTTTAAATGAGTAAGTAGGAATAAACTATTCTTCCGTCTCACATGTATAGTTATCAAAGTTTATTCTAACTCATCAAAGCATAACTAATACAGTTTATCCATATTAAACAGCCATTTTTCCTTGTCCCCCCTTACTCCCAAACCAGGACTTGTTGAATAGCATTCACATTCCAGCTCCTATTGAAACTCCTTTTGATAGGTTGATAGAAGTATCATCTCCTTAGTGAGGGGATCTGGGTTCAAGTCTTGCCACTTGCAGGGAAGATTTGATCAGAAAAAATACTTACCAATAAAAAAAAAAAAATCAAACTCCACCTTCATCTATTCATTTATTTTTTTGATAATTAAGTGCGATTTGAACATAAAGTCACAATCTTTAGCTAATCCCAAAATCCTGATTCAAAAAAATAAATCACAACAATCTGCATAAGTGTAACACAACAACTTCAGATTATTCAACAAAAAAAACTAAACAGAAAACCCGCAAAAGCAACCAACCAAACCCTAATTATCATTTCCATCAAAGGATCCAAAATCAAAACAAAAACCAGAAGAAAAAAACAAAAAACCTCCATTCGGGCGATCGTGTAGATCGCGTGACCCGTGTTCTTATACGACGGAACATTCATCAACCGTCCGTCGTTCACTGTATTTTCAAATTAAAAAACTCTTAATATATATATTCTTATATAAAAACAACGAAAAATCGAAAATTGAGAGACAGAGAGAGTGACCTTGGAACCTCGTACGGACGACATCGAGAGGGTGGAGGGCGGCGACGGTGGCGAATCCGGCAGCGCCTCCGGCCACGGCGTTCTCCCACTGCCACGTCATCCTCTCTCTCTCTCTCTCTCTCTCTCTACGAGACAGCGAATGGACGCGGCGGTTCGAACTGTGTGACAATTCCGGGTCCGCACCAAGGGTGTGCAAGGGAATATAAGAGGTGCAACAAGAGCTCAATTTTTTTTTCAGCTTTTTTTTTTATATATATGATAAGCGAAGTATCATAATGTATAATGTATAGATTAATTTTTTTTTTTATCATTGCTTCGAAGAGAAAAAATATAGTATTATAACTTAATATATACTTAATTTCACATAATAATGAGTATTTTAATAAAAAGCATGATTTTATTATAAATAAATAAAAAAAAAATGATATGTCTAGCCCATTATGCAGTTTTATGAAATGAAATAAATGGAGCGATACAAAATAAAAAATATATTAAGATAGTATATATATATATTTTTTTTAAAAGATAAAAAAAAATTGTCATAATTGTAATAGGACCCCATACATTATGATAACTTAACATATGTAGTTTGAGCTGCTAAACGAGTGTATGCGGTGATGGGCTCTAAAGGGAGGATTGGTTGTACGGGGCCTTTCGTGGGCCGGGTTGCATAAGCTTGCGAGGCCACATCTGCTGTCCCATGTATTTTTATTGGAAAATGTTAGATAAAATCATTTTTATTATAGTGCTGTTAACTGGGTCTCAGAAATTAAGTCGTATTTATGAGCTCCAATAGGTAACACTCTTCTATTAGTTTTCTATTTAACTTTTTCTAACCACCAAAAATACAATAACAAGACTACCCTTCTTATAATTTTAAAAATTGGTTCTAACTAACTATTGTAACTGAATCCCACAAAGGGTGGTACCATTAAGACCTAACATGTTTTCAAAAAATTTGAATTTTAAGGTTCTGATTTGGGCGAAACCATATGAACAAAAAAAAAGGACATATTTGTTCCCACAATCAATAGTTCACCATCGTTTTTTTTTTTTGCGAAATAAACAGATCGATTGTATCTGAAACACCATTATTGCCTGGTGAAAAAAAAGAACATAACCACATGTTATCAATTATGATGTAATAATATATCTGAAAATCCAAGTGAATAAATATGGTCTACATGCGATTGAGAACTGCACAAAAAATTCATAAAAGGTCTTCAAAATGTCAACAATAAGCAATTAAATATTAATCAGCTATACATTATTCAAATCCATAAAAATAAAAATAACAACCTTAAAAAAATGGGCTGAAATTCAAATTCAGATACAAGTGTATCTGAAATTTGAATTAACAAATACATTAAAAAAATGGGCTGGAATTCAAATTCAGATATAGGTGTATCTGGAATTTGAATTAACAAATACACATTCCATATAAGTGAATGTGCACTGTATTTGAAAATCTTGAATTTGAATGAGTCGAATAATGCTGATACAAAGCTAAAAAATATGATGAATGACACATTATGCATAATTATACACAAAATACATAATCATAAACGATTGTATAGATCATATTTGGTACACAACAATGCATGTAAATCAAGATACATGCCATGCATCTGAATTTAAAATGAAATTCAGATTCAATACATGTCAAACAAAGCTAAAAAATATAATCAAAATTAGAAAATCCAAAGAGTCAAAACTGAATCAGAAGAACCGAAACCTAGTACATCTTATTTTGACAAAAAAAAAACTGTCAAACAAAGCTTTTCATTAGAACTCCAAAAACAAAATCCAATTTTTTTACCTACCAAGAACATAAAATTTGTCTTTCCAAACTCACTATCAATTGATCTTCATCAACGGAACTTCCAAAACCCATAACAGAAGAAAAAATTGATTGTCAATTGATTTTTCCAAACTCACCGTCAATTAATCTTCAATTGGAAGGGATCACACAAGAAAAAATTTAAAGAACAAATGGGATTGATGCAATCATTCTAAATTGTAACCACCTCCTCAAAATATGGGGAGCAATAATAGCAAAAATACAATACAAGGGTATAATGGGTATTGTACATGTGCCAACTCATGGGGCTTTTGATAGGGCCTAAAATTTGGGGCTTAAAAATCATTATTGTTTTTATTAATCAAAACTGAGATCATGTATGATTTATTTTTTTTAAAATTGTAAATATCACCTAATGACCTAATGAGATATATGCTTTAATAAAAAGTATATATTGATCCATTTTCGAGTTGAATGAACATATTTTTAGTAAGTGTAAGAAACAATTTAATGATGTATATACATCGTCTCATGAGGTATATGCTACACTAGATTTGTAACGAGGTATATAAGACTGTATTTTGGACTATAAAAAAAAGTGTAACAATGCCAATTTTTATTATTTGAAAAGAGTTATGTTACACTTAGTTATTTTTACCATTTCAAATACAGTTTTATATCTTGTTAGCACTCTTCACTTACTGAATCGAGATATATATTTTATTGAAATTTTTTCACATTTTTTATAAATGATATCATTCAATTAGAGTATATATTTTTCACCTTTAATAAAGTATACGTATATCATTATATGAGATATTTGATTAAAAAACAAAAACATATGTGGTTTGTATTTTGTAAAATGGATGGAGTGTAAAGTTTTCCCTTTGATAAGAACACTAATACACTGAGCCCATTTTACGGCCCCATACACTATGATAGCATAGTTATATTGTGCTTTCACAGTATATGAGTTATATTAAATTGTATAGAGTAAAAAGAATTTCATTTTTTAAAGAGAAAAAATACACTATTATATCTTAGTATATAATTTATTTCTTATAACAATCTATACTTCAATAAGAGAGTTTATAATTTTAAAAAGAAAAAGAAAAATGATGTAGATTGCAAATGAGGTTGCATAAGGGGCTGGACATATTATTTCTTTCAAAAAATTATATGTCCAACCCTGTATCTATAGTCTTATTGACAAAATATACACTAGCCCATATAGTAAAGTATTTACTGAGATATAATAGTGTTTTTTCTATTATTTAAAAAAATAAAATAAAAATTAATTTTCAAACAATGTGATAGTATATGTATTGCGTTATCATAGTGTATACTACACTATCGTAGTGTATAGATGGTTGAAAAACTACTTCTAAATTGTAAACATAACTGCAAAATGGACTAAGTGTATTAACACTCTTTTTTTCCTGTGGTCTATTCAAATCCAATAGTAAAATATGACCTGTTTTTGCAAAATCAGCTTTTAGATAATAGGTACCAAATGAGGTGTTTATAACCTCAGGTTTTGATTTCGGATTTAATTTTTATATTATAATAAATACCATTAAAACAACTTTTAACAGCTTTTATGATCGTCTATCAGCTTTTAACTATGGTTTGAATATAAAAAATGATATTCTACTAACAGAGGTATCACTAACAACGTGTTGTCAAATAATTTTATAATGACATTATAGTTTTATACTAACATTATTATATCAGTCAATACATCATTTTTTTTTCAGAATAGGGCTTTAATGATCTAAACTTTGATCATTTCAGTTCAAAATATGAAACCCTTTTGGTTTTGAATAGAGAGAAAAAAAGTTTGAGTATTAGAATATGATGATCTATGATTGGTGATTTAATCATTAGAGATATTTCAGAATATTCCATCTTTTTATTCCATGTGTCATGCTCTAATCAATCAATTGATGATACTCTTACACCAACATTAATGTAATAATGTTGATGTCAGACTTAAAACATATGACATAGAACAAGCCACCTGAAATTTTATTTGATTTAATAAGAGTTAGTTGAGGCAGATCAGAAGCAGATACAAGAACAGACCATCCACACATAAAAAACAAAGGCCTCCAAACAAGCCCATCAAAAGAGATTCTCAATCTGCAACCATGTTTTTATTGTTATTTTTTCCCATCTTGAATTCTAACTGAAAACATCAATGTCTATTCAACTTCAATTATTGCTTTATTATTGTGACTGTCACAGTAGACCATCCATATATCAACACGTGTCCCCAAACCCTAAAAAAAATTCATCATCAGTCCACAACATCAAAGTCTCCAAAAATAAAATAAAAATAAGAAGTTTCTTATGATGTTTGATAATGAAACAGCTGTATATATCAAGTTCCAGTCATTGAATTTCTCTATCTCCAACTCCCCATATGGTAATGTTTTGGATATGACATTTTGGATCACAATAACAAGGAACCATTACTATTTTTCCTCTTTTTTTTTTGGTTGAACTGTATTGTGGGTCACATTCAAAACCAATAATTATGTATATTATTATTTTTGGGGGTCTGCTTTTTAACAAACATGAAAAAAAGATGGATATGTTCCCTTCATATGTTGGTTTTTCATATTTTAGTTCATATTGAAACTGATGGGACCCTTTTCATGGTTTAAAATGCCCTCCTTGTTGAGATTCACTGCCCCCAATTTATTCAACTTCCATAATGAACAATGGACAAAATTTCTCAGTGAATAATTTTTGAACTTCAATTTGTAGAAAATGACATTTTTATAATACACCCTTCAAAATTCACTTGTAATATATGCTATTGATTTTTTCCCCCTTTATAAGATTTTTTTTATACTTCTCAAGCTCGATATGCTACTTATAACATTCTTCTAATATGCCCTAGATATGTATGCCCATGATCTTTTATTTCTCCTAGTCAACAAAGTGCCAAGCATGTCTAGTCCTAATTATATTTCATAATCCTATCTTGTTACTTTTTAAATCATAACATGATAGCAACAATGCTTATTCCATTTCATTAGCACCCCCAAAAAATGCAATGTCATTTTCAATGGAAATAATACAACAACCAAGAGTGATATCACAATAGGTGATAGATTGGGATCTCAAGTTTGAATCTTGCTTCTGTCAACATTTGATTACTAAGAAATTCCTCAATGCATGATGTTTTTTTAGTTGAATCATATCTAGGAAATCTCATTGAACCTCGTTATCACATTATTACATCATGCTCGTATTTTTCTTGCTCATCTCACCATAAATCCATGACAATGATCCCAAACTAGATGATGACATTGTAACATGTTTTTATCTTCCTTTCCATCAACAATTGAGACTCATTGCCTTAACAAGTGGGTCTCTCTACTTAAAAAAAAACAAGAAGAAATGATTCTTCATTTTTGGATGTTTATTGTGACAAAGTTTGTTGGGATGGACCATCCACATCAGACCAACCATTTCATTTGGTCTGATGTTTTTACGAAACTTCACATGTACATAGAGACCTTGTTTAGTTTGTAAAGATTTGATGATGATAAGCTTGGGAAGGTCTCTTTCTCTTTATATACATGAAATGATGTATGTTAGGGAAAGTTAGATAACAAACCAAAAAGGCAAAACACATGTGGAATATTATAATGATCAAACTATGCATTGATGTCTGCATGTGTTTGACATCTTATACTAGCATTGAATATATAGTACAAGGGTTTAGCTGTGCTGCCCTATCCTGACTATGATCAAGTCATCTTCTAGAGATGAAACATACAACTTTATAAAAGTAACAATTACATTGTCTATCCATCATTAAAAAAAAGAGAGATTCCAGAAACTTCCAAGAAAAAAAAAACAATAATTTTCTATTATATTAAAATAATATGAAACATCCATATCAAATTTAAAGAGTGTTATTGATTTTCAATGAATATTTTTTGGCTAAGTGTTGTTCAATATAATACATTACATGGACCAAGGCCAACTCTTATATGAGAGATGTTAGATGGGGTTCTAGAATAACTCTTGTAAAACTTAGACACACCCACCATTTTGATGACACTTTGTTGAAAGCAGATTTGGAGGGGTGTATAAAATAATATATTCCTCCTATCTCTTAATAAAACACAAAATTAAAAAAAGTTATTTTACTAAACTAAAATAATCAATAATAGAGTCTCGATTTGATACAAAAAATAACAATTTAGTGTCCACTTATTACGAGGCATGTCATCCTATTATTATTTTTTATATCACACAAGTGTTATACGAAACAATTTCTCATGACAAAATCATTGTGAGTCATGTTACAGCTAATATCTTTTATAATTTTAAATGCAGTCTTATATATTTCATTAGTCTCCCATTTTCTGTATCGAGCTATATACATCGTTGAAAAATTTAATTTTTTCATAAATGTTATTATTAGTACATAAGATTATATATTTGACGTTTTATAATAACACATTTTTAAAAATAAAAACCTTTGTTTCTCCATTTTGTTTATCATATTAAGAATATGAGAAGATTGACTTTTCTTTTTACATTTTTATAAAAAAAAAAAAAAAAGTAGAAAGAAGTCAGAAAAAGCAAATCATGGATTTCCATGGATTCAGACAAATGTGGGCCCGTCCGTATTGATTCCAACATGGCCCATTCTCTGTCACGGATGACGTCATCATCAAGATGGGCCCACACCCGCCCCAATAAATACACGCAACAAGCGGACCCTATGGAGGTCCGATTCCCACGCAACTTAACGGGCCCCACTTTGCAGCGTGGATGAGACACGTGGATATCTAAATTAGGAGATTATAAAATATAAAAGGGACAAATCCATATTACCCCCTGTAAACCCCGAAATCCATAAAACCCTGACATTTCTTGAAGTCAATATAAGTATATAACCTATTGAAAATACACATGTAAAATCTGAATAGTCCATTGAGTTAAATTTTCATTGACAGATTAAGAATAAATTAGGTTTTCTTAACCCTGTTTGAAAACATATTATTCAAAAAAAAACATTTACAATGTGTTGAAAATGTGAAATCTTCTGTAAATTATGATTTTATTATTTTGGATAGGGTTTTATAATTTATTCGGAGTAATAAAATAATTATTTATAGGTGATTTTTTTATATTTTTAACACATTGTAGAGGTTTTTTAATATACTGTGTTTTTAGCTAGAGTTTAACTAAATGAAATATTCAGATAATATTCCTCATTTATCAACTAATGTTTAATTTAGGGGGTTATTTGAATTTATATATGTGTTTTTAGGGGTTATATCAACTTATGAAAGGTTAGGGGGGGGGGGGGGGTTGTTTGGTTTGGAGTTGGGTTGGTGATTTGAATTTTTTTTAATATAAAAATGTGATTTTCTTAAACATGGTTTGTTTTATTAATATTAATATGAATATATTTTCTTGGAAGGTGGGGAAAGTCTATAAAATGTCCTCATATTCTGTCTTATATGTGTAGGCCGGCTAAAAAATGGTTCCAAGAGAAGATAGAATAAAAATAAATATTAATCTTGCTTTTAAGGTCCCACCTAATTTGTCTTTTTTCTATAATAATAATATATAGATATAATATAGTCTAATTATTTCCTATTTTAATATAGATTAATAAATTTGGGTTAGTGTCTAATTTTGTGATTATGGGTCCACGTGGATCATTAGAATAAGTAATATAGGTGAAGTGCCAAAATTGACTAAGTCAATGTGGAAACTTCTTTTAGCATAATAGATTGGATTTATTTCTACATGTATCAATTGTTTTGCTGGAGTAAATTTGTGCCATATTAGAATAAGAACCCATTTGAATTCAATATCTATTGTTTTTTTAGGCGGGGTAATATCTATAGTTGTGTTGAAGAGTAACAGAGTGAGAAAGCTATGATTCAGAATGAAATATAAATGATGAGGCATGCTTTAAATGAATTATTTACCAAGATATATATATATATAATTATGTTTCAGAATCAAATTAAATGATGAAATTTTTGCTCTTATTTATTTGCATGCGAAAATCTTTGTACTTGTGTGACACTTTGAGATTTTCTATAAAATTAATCATTGTTACCCTCAAAAAAAAAAAATCATCACCGTCACTCCTGACATAACCAATTTTACAGTAAAAAAAGTGTAACATTTTTTTGATCCCTGAAAATAAAATAGTTATCTTTACGTCCCCCATCAGGACCACGTTTTGATTTTTGAAATAATGATTTGTATACGGAGGATCCATATCAGACGGTCTCCATCACTATAAAATTAAAGTCCATCATCATCACTTCATGGGAGACATGGTGCTCAAGATGTTGACACGTGGAATCGCCGATCTCTTTTTGGGGCACATCGAATCACAGCCGCCCATAACCCCAGATCATCAGGCATCGCTGTCGGATTGGGCCCACGTTATTTAATAAGCGGCGCCTCCTCGGACGAAAATTGGAATTTTGTTTAAAACCCCCTGTCATTTTTGTTATTCGAGAATGCATCATTGAGAAGAAGTGATTTTTTTAACCTATAAATTAAGGTTCATGAGTCATGATTAAAATTAATCAAAGGGAAAATCATGGTGGATTTTTATATTTTATATAAAAAATTTAAATTTTTAAAAAATTAATACAATGAAATTGTTTAAATGGATATCAATGACCAGAGGGCTTAAATAGAGAGACGGGGATTATCATAATTTCAATAAGTTCGCAGGGTTTTAATACGATTATTTCTCCTTTTAATTAACGGAATCGAAGGTTTAGACTTTGTTTAATGGTTTGTATATATGTGGTTTAGCATGATTTTAGGTGTTTGTGTTTGAACCAACTATATCTTGCAATAATTAATATCATGTAGTGTAATGTATCAAATGTTTTTGTAACTATTCATTCTTTATATATGTTTAGAGGTTCAATTGTGTTATTGTCTGTTCATAAACAGGAGTGTGTATGTATAATATATTGAGAGCACAAGATTTTAAACAATTTTGTAGGTAATTAATCTTCTCAAAGCCATTTTTATCAGGATTATACATACATACACATATAAAGTAATATGTTTAACATAAATAAATTTATGATTTTAAAGTTTCCTCTCGGGTAGTATAGATTCTACAATAGTTGGGGTTGCTTTAACAAATTTTTAAAACAAAAAAAACAAAACTGCAAATCAATTTAAAAAACACAAATTAAATTTTTTTTTTGGGTGGGGGGTCTGTTTAGAAGAGTTTGCTCATAATCTAATTTTTTTTTGAAATATAATTAATGAGGTTGTTAGATGGGTAGATGGGGAGTCCATCATTAAATGTATTATAATTCTCAATTAAATTATATAAAAATATGTATACAATAATCTGTTGCCATATTATTCAATATTCATACATCACATCTTGCCTCAAAAATTAGTGATGCACAGTTCATGCATGGCTTGAATTTTTTTGCATGCGAATCAAAACACATGCATCCAACATGCCATAGGAATGCGCAGCTTTTAAAGTGACTCTTGATTTTCACTGAACGTGAGATTATTCTATTTTTACAAGAACCAAAAGTAATAAACATGTTTTCAAACACCTAAAACTTTAAATAATTGATTGAAAAGAGACTAATCTTTTCAGCTATAAATACATTTTATAGGCAGTTTTTTAAAAAGACAAGAAAAAAATTTACTTTCTAGGAATCAATTTCCAAAAGAAAAGGTATGATTTTTGAAAACCATAGTCCGTTTGGAATGATTTTCAGTTTAATTGTTGACATAAAAAACATAAAAGTCAAAATTAAATTATTTTTTTTAAAAAAAACAAAGTGTTCTACAATTTGTTCCAAAGACGACCTGGGGTTGACTTAATGTTGGGGTGGGAACAGTGAATAGAGGGGTTGAAGTAACCGGCTAAACGTGTCCTTATGAATTCATTCATGACATTTACAAGAATAATGAATGGCTTTGTAGTGTAACAAATAAAGGTAGGCTTGTTGTGGTGCATATAATTATATTATATACAAGTTTTTTTACATGGTGACTTCTACAAAATTTGTCAATTATTTCATTTAATATTCATCGATGTGATGAAAGGTAGTAAGCATAGTATTTGATGAGGGGGGCCAGGGCTTAACACAGTGAATCATTGTTAGTCATAAGTTCAGGTTTTTTTCCTTGTCTGGCTTTCTCATCTCTTAACATAATGGCTAGAAGAGAGTTTCCTATTGGTGGGTTG